>JACCHV010000151.1:1501786-2705998 GCA_018907245.1 Eupristina koningsbergeri
TCGAATATTAATTATCAGTCTTGAATACTAGGACACTCAGGATTAATTGTCACTTTTCTTTGAAGCTCGTAAAATCTATTCCATTGTTTCGACTTATAATTTTTTTAAAACTAATCACTTAACTAGCAGTAGAAGAAATAGAGCATTTTTATTGTTGTTGACGAAATGCAATAAGCAAAGTATATGTAAAAAACCTATAGAAATTTGTAGTTCCCTATTTTTTTAAATGCTAATAGAAATATTTATTGACTAATTGTTTTAAAATAATTTAAACCAAATAAAAATGCATTTTTTACGTTTTCTATGATCAAATAAAATTTAACACAATATTATTTATCGGTTTTTATACTTTTAGAATTTGTTTTGACAAAAGTTAGAGTAATTTATATGCATTTTATTTATACAAAATTACATCTCTATGGAATTATTAGTTTTAGTACATTTAAATTGTTGACTAACTTATAAAATTAAATTAAAATATTTTAAGGCTCCTCCTATCCAAACCGTTATCCGATTGTAGTTTTTAAAACAGTTTTAAAAAATATAATTATAATACTACAGAACTTGTATCTCATATTTTATAAAAATCTTTTAGATTATCTCAAAAATAGAGATGAAGATGACCAAGAACGACAAAAGTCGATGTGGAGTAGGGAGAGAACATGTACTAAAAAGATAAATTATGTGTATAGTAATAGAAATGAAATACGTATCTATTATTAAATAGTTAATTTCAAAACCAATTTAATTCTTCATTCAATCTCTCTCGTAATATCTTTTAAATTGAACTGTAGTTACGGATTATATAGGGCTTTTAATTACTTTAGATTGTCATTTTTATTTTCCAATATAAAATGTTATTAATTCTTATATCAGATAAAAAAATTTTATAGACAGGTAGTTCAGTATAAATAATGTTTTAATAGGATCAACTATCATCTTAAATATCCATCAGTTTGTTTACAATTAAATGAATACAAGTTGAAGATAATCCAATCTATTTTAAGGTTAAATGAATAAAATCGAATAAAAATTTTTGACGAATGAGACGAAACGAGTGTACAAATCCAATCCTTTTTTATTGTACGAATCATACTCTCTGTTTCGAGCAATGATAACCATGGCTAAACAAACTCATTTAATACTTTAATAAAAATTGTATCGACACTATAGGATAAACTTTTGTTTCAATTGCTCTTTGCACTACACATGCATCCCGATCTTCGCATGTCTGTAGTCCGCATGAGCTTTTCTACTGATCCGTAAATCCCTGAAAACCTGAACTGTTTGATTTATTGAACAGCGCCGATTGTGAGTTCCTGTATACGTCCCACAACTATAAATTTACTTTAATAACAATAAATCATGTAAAGTTACTTTTTAGTAGTGGTACATCACAACAGAAACAGATAAGCATACAGAGAAAGACAAATATGAGTAACAGGCGCATTTCGAAATACGAATAGCTACAGAAGAAAAACTAGGGAATTAAATAATTGTTTAAATGTAGCATTAGGAAAATTAAGTAAAAACAATTTATTAGATGGAAGCGAGTCATATTAAACTATAATTTTCCACGTATAAAATTAAAATTCGCGTATATATATTCGGAGCACGTACAAAATCTGACTGAACGTTAATTTAAAGTTATCACTATGAACAGCTGTCTATTTAAGTTTTCAATTAAATGTCGTATGGATAGAACAACGAGATTACAATGCTATTTTTCGAATAAAATTTATAAGATTTTATTAGAATACGTTGAAAATTTCGTAAAAAATTTGATTTAAAATCTAAAAAAATGACGTTACTACATGTTAAAAATAGCTTTTTATAAGCAAATATAAATCGCACTCTATTTAGTTTGAAATGCAAAAATACCATCATTCATATTTCGAAATAAATAACATTCGCAATTTAAATTATAATTTTTTTTTTTTTTTACTTTAATAAATTACTTTTTATTATTATCTTAAAAATTATAGTTTTTCCTGATTCTATTATGCTTTATTTGCAATCACTGTTGATGAAGTATGACAGTGATAAAAATAAAATGTAATATGTCAAAGGAAACTAATATTAGGGATTAAAAAAGAAAGAGTAATGAAAGAAATTATAACATTATGAATATTCAGATTCTGAAGCATTATTCTTTAAATAAAATTATGTAAACTATGTACTTTCTAATTCTTAATTTTCTATTTAAGAAGGTTAACATTCTGAAGATATCTTAATTATTTATGTAATTAAAGTATTTTTCCATTGAATTGAAGAACTATAAAGATATAATATTAAATATTATTAATAATAATTATAATTATAAAATAATATTAATTATAATATTAAATAAAACATTAAATACGATATATAATAAAAAATGAAATCTTAAATTACATTATTCACTCAAATCCTGAATCTTTCAATTAATATATTATAATTATGAGCCTCTTAATCACATATATTTTTTATTAGATAATGCTTTAGAATTTTAAGTATGATTATTATACATAATTTTGATTTTAATGGGTTAATTAAATTCAAATTTGAAAAAATTATATATTTGTCAAATGGATTGAACATAAAAATCATTGTAAATATCTAATAAAAATTTTTACTAATTATACCAAAAGCATGTATATAATTAGGGTGTTAATAATTTAGTGCATTAGTTTAAGCACATACAATAGAAAGATTAATAGTTTAATAAAAATTATCTATTATACACTAAAGGGCTCTCACACATAATAATTTTACAGTGAACACCCACGTAATTTAAACAACAATGATTTAACAATAATGCGATATTTCCTATATTTCATACAACATATTGACGTGACACTCGGATTTATAAATTAGCTCTATGAACTGGTTTATTTTAATGCAAATTAATCAACCAGGTGAATATATATTTATCATACATATGTGCATTTTGATTAGATCTCAAGATAATATTCTTTTCCATCACATGATGTGGTAATCGAATAACTATAATTAAAATTCTACAATTTGCCATAATCATATTATCCTCATATTGCTTTAAATTACTTTAAGTTCTACTTACACAATCTAATATAAGCATGATTTTACAATATATTAATACGTATTGCTAATTTAGATTCTACTGTTGTAGTTACTAATTGTACGTACTACTGTTTTTCTTTGCGACACTAATACTATCTCTCTTTATCTTAATCTCCGAATATGTGTACGTCTAGTTAGCTATATATGTGTTATATATTCATCTATTTCCCAGCTTCTCATATACACATTATTTATTTCTTCTTTTTTTTGTCTAAAATTTAATTATCTGTAGAGAATTATCTAAATTACTAACAATACTAATGTAATGTAACTTTTTGCATGACATAATTCTGCTATTATTCTTATTATTATTATTATTGTTATTATTATTATTATTTAAAAGCAAGTAAAGCTAAGGGTAAATAATTGTATTGATTTAATTTTTATTAAATGTTTATATATACAAAATTCCTTAAATCAATTTATTATTGCATTTGTAATGACCGTACCCAGGTAGTATAAAATATTCCTCAGTTTATTATAAGAAAAAATCCGCAAGAATTCAATATAAAATAAGGATTTATATATTCGGAATTGTTAATCAAGATAAAAAATCGCAATGGTGTCCCTCAATACTGATACGATCCGCCGGGATGGTTTACACATCCATAGAGTGCCATTGGTTGGGCGGGGGGGGGGAAGTCACTGTCTCATACTTCTTGGATTTACTGCATGTTAGCATGAAAGGTGAGAAACACTCTATCAACCTTGTCAACTATTAGACAAAGCAATAGAGCGCTTTTTAGGCCATAAAAAAGCAGCTAGTGATTCATATCAAAATTCATAAAAAAATCGGTAGATTCTTATTTTCTAATATGTTACTCCTGATATTCAGGATTTTTCTGTTTGTTACAAATTTTAATGATAAAAATGTATCTTTTTTTAACTTTTTTTGTTATAAAATGAACAGTCGTAATTTTTACACTACAGTGGTAATGGCTGACTTGTAATTAATAAAATTACGAAGAAAATTCAATTTTATATAAATCGATCAGAAAAATACATGGTGCATCCACGAAGTATCGAGTTTTTTTTTTTTCATTTTTCGCCTATTTATCGTAGAAATTCAGGAGAGGTCTTAAAATGTCGACAAACTCTTTCCGTATTTGTCCTTTTTTTTTGGTTTTTCAATAATTAGGCGCGGCAGGATTTAATTTCACGGGAAGGGTGTTTTTCAGTGTTTTGACACGGCGCGATGGAGCGACTACTCTAATAGCGTTACGCGATAAAATTTGTTTGCAATTAAAATAAAATAGTGTAGAAACGTATAAAATGTTGCAAGAAGCTTATGAAGATATTTGCATGTCAAAATCGCAATGTGGAAAATGGCACAGAGCTTTTAAAGAGAGCCGAGAAAGAATCATCGACGAGCCTCGATCTGGACGACCAAAAAGTTTTCGAATGGCTAGGAACACCCGGCGCGTGTTAGAAATTTAAAATTTGGGCTGTCGAATAACAGATTAAGCAATTCAGAAAAAACTGAATTTAACGCGATCTACAGTGTACAATATAGTACAAAAAAAATTTATAAATATCGAATTTTTGAAAAACATCAAAGCTGAAGAGTTTGAAATGCATTTCAAATTTGAAAAACACGTCTTTAAAAATATGTTGATATAGGAGGAAATTATTTGAAAGAATTTAAAATTTTTATTTTACCTTGTGTATAAGTCCACCAATAAATCATTTTTCAAGAAAGAAAGGTAAGAATTTTTTTTTATGATCTTTGAACAAAACATTCTCGCTTAGTGGTTTTCCGCTAATCGCTTCAGCACGCCGTGTCCAAAATTTGAAAAACACCCTTCGCGTGAAGTTAAATCCTGCCGCGCCTAATTATCGAAAAACATAAGAAAAAAAAGGACAAATGCGGAAAGAGTTTGTTGACATTTTAAGACCTCTCCCAAATTTCTACGATGAATAGGCACAAAATGAAAAAAAAATCAATACTTCGTGGATGCATCATGTAGAAGCCGAGAAATTTTTTTTAAAAACATTCGAAAATTTTTAAAATAGTTAAAAAATTTGTAAATTTTGTTATTTTTTCATGTATAGAACTCTAGTTTTAGAAAATTAAAGTACTTAATATGCTCTTTATTTGTACAAAATTTTAGTTTGATCCAATTATTATTTTTCAAGGAATACTAATTGTAATTAAATTATGCGGAAATTTATAAAATTGTTCCAGCTCAATGTACTTAAAGATTTTAGTTTTTTCAACGGTTTTAAAAAATACAAATTTTGCACAACTATTCCTGTATCATACAGTTAGTAAAAATAGTTTATATTATTAAAAAATGCAGATAAAGATTACCAAAAAGGATAAGCGAGCGCAATTTGATGAGGAGTGGGGAAGAAGAATAGATGAGAGGTTAGTTTACGCGAATTTCACTTTTATTACTATATATTGCAATTCTCTGATTCTTACTATACCTACTCCTCTAATGCTCGAGCGTTTCTGGTTACATTTATTTGAATTTTTTATATAATTTAACCGATTCTTACAAAATGTATGATATTGGATTTGGTGTGCAATAATTATATTTTTGAAACCATCTAAAAACTAAAATCCTATATAATAGTACATAATAATTGTTTATTGGCTTATATAAGAATGAATTTTCTACACAATTTTATTAGTTACAAATCGTCCATTGACACTATTAAATTAAAATTACGATTTTTCATTTTATAACAAAAAAAAGTAAAAAAAAAAACCTTGAATTGGATGAGTGGCATTTTAGAAAAAAAGAATCCACTGTTTTTTTACCAATTTTGATATGTGTCACCAGCGGCTTTTTGCTCTATTACTTGTTCTATATATTAACATTTATTAACAAAAAATACTCTATTACTTGTTCTATATATTAAACTTTTCGACCTAAACGAGTTGATTTATTTTACTAAAATCTGACCATGAAACTGATATTAAAACAGCGCCACCCACCAATTGAGGGTGATACAAAGATTCTTACATAGATAGAAGACACATCCAAAAAAATCTTTAAATGATATCAAATCTAAAGGATATCGCTTTAAGGAAAAACTTCTTTTTTCTCGTACGCTTTCACCTCTTTAACGTAAATAATGTTGCCGGGAAATACCGAAGGTCGGTTTGCAGATAACAGTTTTCCAGACCTCAACCACCGTGTTAAGTTAAACTTGAAAAAAGAAATAAGAATATTAAAAAAAAAATTTTTTAAACTTAGAAAAATCATAAATACTTTAAAAATTATGAAAATGTTCAAGGTTAAAAGATTTTAAAAAGTATTTAAAACTTAAAAATTATAGCTTTTTTTGTTACTTTGAGAAACGTATTGTAAAAAATTTCAATCTCATTCGAACATCATTTATTATTTTTGTCAATAGCCTATGATGATTTGCATTAATTATTTATTTAATTAATCATATAATTCATAAATGTCTAAATAAAAATTTGATAAAAGTATAGCGTAATAATTATAAAATAAATTAAAAATAAATTTTTACAATTTAGAAAGCAATATTTATCGTAATAGTTTATACAATATTAAAATATACAATACTATTAATAATTAAAAAATTATTTTTACATTTATTTAGATGAAAACTATTTAAATCTAAATTTTGATAATTTATTTCAATCAATGGAATATATTTGTATAACCTATTAATATTTAGATTAGATCTATCAGCGGTAATTAATTTCTTTCTTTTTTTTCTATATTATTAATAACTATTCTTATCGAATTTCACAAGTATTTAACTTTTCTGTAATTTCATTTATAATCGTATTAAACTTTATCGTCATTATAATTAGTTTTAATAATATTCTTCTTCAAATTTTATTGGAATATATATTTTTAATTTATAACTATACCAAGTTCTATTATTGACTTTTATTATTATCTTATGCACTTTTATTTATTCTTTTTTAGTTATTTCTATGACACGCTTATATCAATGTAATACTATATTTAAATGGTGCAACTGAAGAAAGTACATGTTTCATACTGCTATATAAGTTTCGTAATGGATTGAAAAAGTAAATTAAGGAGAGAATTGATAGTGGTATATTGCGTTTTAAGGAGTCATAAATTCAAATAACTCAAACAATTTATATAAGAATTGAATCATCCAAATCTTTTGAAATTTCATTGAATTATTTATCTATCTATATATACAGTAATACAAATTTGAATATATTTTAATTTAAAGAAAAATCATTAAGAAGAAATTTAAGAAAAAATACAGAATAATCTTAATAAAGTTGCATATAATATCAATAGTTTTTTTATAAGTGCATTGAAATCTTCAATTCTTAAGTAACAATATAATTTCCAAATAACAAAAATTAATCTCAAGTTCAAAAATAATTTAATATATAATCTATTTATCAAATATTTTTAATATAAGCTATTCTGCATGCTAATGTTTCATGAAATTAATTGATCGACTCTCTTGGATTAGCAGCTAATTAAATTCAAGTCAAGTCCCTTACAGGGTATTGTAAATTATGGCACGTTGCATTTTCTATAATCTAATATTTCTTCATTTAATATTAATTTATAAATTGTAAAATATTTATAATATTATTTACAATATTTCTATTTAATTTTTCTTATAAACTTTTTTGTTAAAAACTAAATTACAACTTAATCAAACTTCATACTATCTCCAATAATTGCTTGCTTTTTTTATTCATTTATTATTTATCAATTATTGTTTTTTTCACTGTATATTCACCGGCTGTTATTTTAAAACTAAGGGCTATATTATTTTAGTTGCAGTTTTCATAAATATATGAAACTATGTGATTTTGTACTCCGCATTGAGATAAGATGAGATTACAGTTAAGATGAGTTCTAAAAAATCTTTCTGAAAAAATTGGTATTTATTTTACGAAAATTAAATACAATTTACAACTCCTTCTCTAAATATCTTGTAAATTGAAATTTTTGTTAAAACATGCTGAAATTGTATGATATTATCAATTGTAAGCATATATCAAATTATTCGTCCTGGTTTTGAATGAGAGTTAAATGCATTCGCTTATGGCTTTAACACGAAATATGAAGGGGATGCGAGTTAAATTTACCATTGATACGGGCAAGACATTGATATATTTGTGCTAATCGTAAATGTAATAATTCTTTATGGCACAAGTATTTCTCCCATTTTATAGATAATATTTTTTAATTATTTATCAGCATATAATAAATTAATTACGTATACTCGTAATGAATAAAACACGGAATTTGCAGTAATATTTGCAGGGCAAAGGGAATTAATATAATAATTGGATAATTATGAATATGTTAATTTATTGAATACTCTCAGATTCGATAAGAAAAAAGAAATTATAAATTATGAATGCGAGGCACACGCTTTCAAGATGCTGCAACTTGGTGATATTTCAAAGCAAGAACGTGAATAAAGATACATAAGACAACATATGGTGTGTAATACAGTCTGAATTGTTCAAGTAACGCCGCTAGAGCTTACCGTCGCTTAAAACCAGACACACGAGGCGAACTTTCATTACACGTTTTATCACATTTGCAAGTGGTGATGCAACTAATATTTAAATTCGTACATGCAGAAACTGCAAAAGTATATACACAAAAGTACAACTGATGATTTCTAAAAATATTTATTTATATTTACATTACGAACACACAAATTTCACATTACTATTTCAATCGTATGAGATACTATTTTTTTCTTTACTCCATGAAGTATAAGTTTAAGAAACCAAACCTTTGTTATGGTAAAACAATAGAACTTTCATTAAAAGAGTTGACATTAAAATTATGCTAATTATGCGAACTAAAATAGCACTATTTTTAAAGTTTTTCAAAAGATTAAGAAATGAAATATTCATTAATTTAAAAATTTAAAAATTTTTATGTAATTAAATTATCAAACTCTTTTTACTTTTAGCAATTTAAAATTGATAATTAATGATGCACCACTAAGTTGTGAAATAAATTAAACAATTTATAAATTAAAGTTTCAGAAAGGAAAGAACAAATTAAAGGGTTCTTTTTTAAGCTATTTACTAATTTTGATATTTTGTATCTCTTATTTAATTTAATCAAACCACTTGAATAAATATCCTCCTGCGTTAAGGAGGAAAAGCCTCTCCACTAGTTATCACACTTAACAGTATATCGTTATTCACACATTCACACCCACACATGCGAATTCACGGGCGAAGCAGAATTTTCCACCACAGAGAAAACTTTCTACTTCCAACGAAACCCGCCTGCTTTGTGATGAGTAATCATGTGGGAATCGATTGTCGCCTATCCATGATCGGCTTAAAATCAACGCATCTCCTAATGTCGAAACTTCACCTTGGTAATTACAGTTCCAAGAAAATAAAGTGTTAATTTATAAAACCGAGATCCGAAAATGCAATGTCAGGGTGTAGGTCCTTTCTTAAATTTTGTCGAGCACAAAGCCCAAGAAAAAAAAAAATTTATTTGTATTGCCACTTGACCTTTGGCCTATATTCCACTAAAAACTCTCTTTGACTAAAAAACAATTATTCATAATAACTATAAATTTATTCTAATAATTTTCTGTTTATATGACGTTTTTAGTTTCTTTTTTAGGAATAATCTGCCGATGTACCATAAATTTGAGGCGAAGCTCAAACACATACTTTTACGCAACTACAATAAAATCTTTATTTATTACATTCATATTAAAAACTTTAATGTTAAGTATTAGGAAATTAATGCATGTTAAAATTTATGAAATTAAATATTAATAATCTATTAGCTATAAGAAAATTTTCTCGATTTATATTTTATTAAATTTACATGTGATCAAAGTATTAATTATTTATTTGAATATTATTTTTTTAAAATAATTAAAAATTATTTATTTATCTTTATCTGTGAAAAATTCATCAGAATACTTTTATTTATATAATCTCATCAATATTCATACTATTCTTTTACTGTAGCTCATAAATTATTTTATTTCTAAGTATTTTGTTACTTCGGTATTTGAAAAAAAAAATTTTTATTTAATTTAAATAACCTTGATCGATTCGATCCTCGAGCTCGCTTGTCATTCATTTTACAATACAAGCAAACCCGATAGGAACTCCTTTCACCAATTTTAATAAATATAAGAAGTATAAGTTTCGATGCTTATAACCTATACACCGGATGTTTATTGTAAACGGTCATTATTATTCAACAGAGTAGATGTACTGATAATTGAGAAAATAGAGGAATTAGTTCAGGTTCGAGCATGTGGAGCGAGTAGATATTCGAAAAACTTGAATCCTCGAGCTTTATCTCATACACATGAATAGATGTTGAATTTATTCTTCTAGACTTGTTAATCATCATGCAAATTGGTTCTTCTGGTGCATTGAACGATCGGAAGAGGTGTGCTTATTGTGGATTCTGGCCAGGTGGTGATCAAACCCATACGATCACCACAAAGAAACGACGTGTCGACATTTGGAAATCGTTTGAAGCATCGAGCTTATCCTATACCGATGGAAATCCGACTTCAACCTCGAATTCGTTTGTCCGGGGGTAAATTCGCACTAACCCTTGATGAAAGGAAGCTGTGTTGATCTCCATTCAGTGGGTCTATCCGAGTGGTGATGAACGACAAGCGAAGCTTGAGGGTCGAGACGATTAGCTTTTACCTCTTAACGAAAAGGGTCTTTTATGACCTGAATTTAATTAAATAAAGAAAAAAATATATTAAAATTTATATAATAAAACAATTTTAAGAGAATTCAGAATTTTCTTCTTACTTTTTCCTCAATCCTTAATAGTATTACTAATGCACAAGAGTATATTCATTTATATGTTAAATTGTAAGATTTTCTATTTGTATTATTATATTATTATTAAAGTTTTTGGATTGAAATAAATAATATAAGAAAATTTTTGTTTTAAAATGGTGTTTGATGAGTAATATTATAATTTATTATGATTACTACGTTACATATATATCCATAATGTACTTGAAGTAAAAAAATAATAAATGCCTAAACGCATAAATAAATATTTTAAAAAAAAAGAAGAAAGTAAGAAAAAGCAGAATGTTTAATTAAAAAAAAGATAGAAAAATAAAATATTTTATTCTAATATATGTCAAGTAAATAACTATCTGTTAAATCAGATGCAATTCTTTTAAATAGAACATCTTTTTTATTTTATTTTTTATTTTTTATATATTAATACTTTATAATAATTTAGCAAAAGCATCTCTTTTAAAATGATTTAGAGCTTAGAGAATAAAAAACTATTCATAAGTTACTGTATAAAATGAATTACTCAATTACTTCTTTTTACTACATTAAGATTATTAAACTAGCGTTTAAATTTTAAGTAGTAGATTATTTTACTTACAATTTATGTATTTATGAAATAGCCACATTATAAGATACAGAACTGTGCTTTTTCGAAAAATAGTTACGGGAGTGTAATTTAAATAATTTCATGACTACCGCTTTATATTTAGCATTTATTTAAATTGCACAATTACTTTACTTTTTAATGCTTCCCATTTTTTAATAATCTACGTTATGTAATATTCAGTATGATTTATTACAATGCATTTAGTATGATTTTTTTTAATACTTTTAATTGCTATGGGAATAACTCATAGTAATTAAAAGTAAACATTTTTTAGTTTACATACTATAGATAATTATTGATAATTAAAAGAAAATTGTAAATGCATATAAATATTAAATTAATAATAAATGGGTACATTATAAAGTATGAAACAAAATTTAAATAGAGTAAGATAATATGTGATAGCATATTAGTAACTATATTTTAAACGCAATGAACATTAATTTAACTATTAAAGAATAGTAAATTAAAATTAATTTAAAAAATTTTATATTTTAAAAAAAATAATATGTATTATTAAACATTACATAATATTTCCAACAGTTTATAGATATTAATGATAATAATTCTACGTATAATAAATAAATAAATAGATGAAGCTAGAATGTATTTTTTTTTTATTATTATACAGATATTAAAAAATATATAAATTTTATAGATATTTCAATATAATGTGTATGTATATATAAATTAAACTCTAGCATAAATCATAGTGTACTAAATGTTTAAGTATTACACATATTGTAATATTGTAAAGTTATTAAGCTATTTTACAGATGAAAAATGTAAAATAAATTTTATTATAAATTAGATGCAAAATATTATGAAATAAGACTAATTTACTTATTATAAAATTACAAAATTAATATTAAAAGATTTACCAAAGAATCAAAAGAATCTCATGTACGAATGAATAATCTTTTAGAATTACAAATAATTAAATTGTACTTTTTATTAAAATTGCATGTCTTGAAAAATTATATATAATAACAACAACAACAAATCTTTCATTAGATAATTAATTTTTTTTATAATGATAATTTTATCTTTATCAATAAAATAGGAAGTGTAACTTTAATTCCGGCAGTCTCGGAGAATATCTTTCTATAGTACAGCTTCCCAACTTTCAAAATCCCTCTGCAGTAAAATCAAATGTCCGACATGTATTCCCTTACGGGTTATATGACCATACCCCCATCTTTACTGTACTCTCGTTATGTTATAACTTGTTTTACACTCGTTGAATAAGCATACATCGCAAATAAATGATACCTAGTTGGAAGTTTTTCAATCACTAGCAATATTTGCAGAAGTTTAATAATATTTTCTAATAAATTTATTTTAACAGAAAGTATAAAATGCCCATTTATTCAAAATTTTTTTCTAATTTAACAATTCTTTCATCTTTTTCGTTGGTAAAATTAAAACAAAGTATAAAACTCTTTTTGTATATGTTTTTATGATTGACTAATATTTTCATTTTACAAATCGCATCTTTACTTTCTGTCAAATATTAATGAAAAACAAATTTTTATTTTAATATACTAAAAATATTTTTTTTACATTTGTAGTGGGCAATTGCTTCAGGTCAATTTTAATTACTAGTTAATTACAATTTGGTTCGTGTAATTTATTCTGTCGATTTTATAAGAATTTCTGATGAAAAGATATATGAATATATTTATTTAAATTACACTAAACGATGATAGAAATATATATAATAAGACTAGCTGAAACGAAGAAGAAGAAGTAAATAAGTGAATTAAACCAACGGGTGAATGCTTCATATAAAGCAGATCTCAATATTTGTAAATCTGCACTCGGTCAAAGGTCTGACTTTTGACGATCTTTCTCTACTGGTTATTGGAGAAGTTTGGAGGTTAAGATGTTAAATCGCATACTCCGAAACCTGTCATATGTTCGAATCAGTTTTGTATAAATGAAAAATGATAACTAATATAATATGAAAAAGATGATTTTATAATTACATACATATTTCTAGTCAAAACTAATAAACGGAGCACATAATAGTAAGTATAATATAAAATATGTAAATAATTTTAGAAAAATAAAATTTAGAAAATTACATATTAACAGTATTGAATATTGAGAAAATGAAGCCATATATATATAACCTTAAAAATATTTATTAAAATAAAGAAAAAAAGAAGATTAAATTCAAGACTTACCAATATCAATTAAAACTCGAAGAGTAGTAATTAAATTAAATATCCTTGAATCTGAGTGGCATAACTTTATATTGGGGCTGTTATTTTATGACATTTCATTAATCATAAATATTCTATTTTAATTAATTATTCATATATTTATTATTAGAGTTCATACATAATTTATGAATGTATAGAAAATAAATTTTAGAATTTAAACAGATAAATTCACTTAATAATTATTCTTTTGCGCGTTTCATTCAATTTTTAATATTTTTAAATCTCATTTTCAAATAAGTTTTATTTAGAAAATAAAAAAATTAAACATATAACCTTTATATATTTAAATTAAATATTTGCAAAATTAATGTAATTATTATGCTTGAATAAAAATTCAATAATCTGAAAACGAATGACATTAATGAAAGCCATATTAAACGTCAGACCAAAGTCATCCGAGAATATCAACTTAGAAATCAGATGTCCAAAACAGAATCAGTTATTTATGTGTATTGGGCTGTACCAAACATAAACGCACATATCAAATAACCTTAACCAATGGAAATTTCGAAACTGTGACATTTCGCGTTCGAGACAAACGTCACTTACATCTATATTACACGAAAGTACTACGGCAGCTATAGATGTTAAAAGTGGAAATCGATTATCGAAGTTTCTATTATGAATCACTGGACAAATTCTCTGTAAATAATCCTTCATTATTGTATGTCATAAAGGTTTCATTGTACTTTAGTGTATGCGCTAAATTACTGTATAATAAACAGGTAATGAACTTTAATTTTGTTATTTAATAAAATGCCGACATACGCTTTTGCCATTCCTATTCAAATGTTCATTTTTTCAATTTAACTTTATCAATATTTATAAATCTATAAATTTATATAAATATTTAATTTTTATTTAGTTAGTATATATTCCGAATTCTATTTTTATTTTGAAAAAAAAAATAATCAGAGTATTTAATTCTAAATAATATAAATAATATTCAAGTAAATTGTTTTTATAAACTATAATGTAATCATGATCGGCATATAAAATTCTTTAAGTGATGTGTTGTATATGTATATATTTTATGTTTAAATTGTAGATGTTGTTATATCAATAAATTTTAGCATTTTACCTTTTTTAATAATATTTATAATTTAAATTGAATAACTGAAACAAAATCTAGTTATATCTAATAATATTTATCTATATTATTCATATAAATACTGCCTTTATATAATTACATTGTAATATTATATAAATAGTAGTCTAGTACTAAAAGCAATAATAAACAGTACAGTTAAAATAGAAATTATTATTATTTGTTTTTATCTAATACTGTAGAAAATTAAATACATTCATATAAAGCAAATATGTTATCGAAATTAAATAATATTAATAATATTGTAATAAAATTGCATGCTAGTATTTCATAACATATTTTCGTTTTAAATTGAATAAGGCACGTTTTAAACAAAACATCTTATATTCAGGAAAATTCTCATATATTGTATACAAAAGAGTTGTACATTTTTTGATAATAATGTCTTCTGAAAATACTAAATAATTTATATTTGGCGTACGTGAACGTAATTTCATTCAAAATATAACATATATAAGGTATATAATTAAAACTATAATTTTTATACATACATTTAATATACAAACATTACAGTTTAATACTTTTGACGATAAATTTAAAGACAATTTTAATAATTGATGTTTTTTATTTTAAAATTGGAAAAAATTTGAGATAAAAAAGTGAAAAACGTCCGATATCAGCTGAGAAAAGTTTTAAATATGACGTAAATTTTTATCTGGGCATATAACATAATACAAGATACAATAAATTTATAAATTCACACTAATCTAAATGTTACTTTTTAGACAAACGAATAAGAGGATTACGATAAAATTGGACACATTCTAAACCGGATTAAAACATTTAAAAATGTTTTTAAATTTTTATGTCTAATATATTTCGATATTTACAATATGCACAATTTATTTAATACCAATTAATATCATCCTATATATGGATTATGTCAAAAATCCAAAATTACGTTATATAATTTAATAAAGAAATACTTAAATTAATAACGTTATGGAATTTTAATTAATTTTTTACTATTAAAATAAAATGATTTTTATAATACATCTCCAATATGCTGTTTTAAATTAAATTTTGTAAACATATTGTGAACTATTTGTGCTCACACTGATTATTTTAATCATTACTTTAATAAATTATTGTATATATATAAAATTTAATTAATGATTTTATGTGCAAAAATCAATATATGCTACACTATTTGATGTTTTAACTGTGGTTGTACAAACAATAGTCGTCAGTGTTCAATTATTTTAATAAAAATAACACTTTTTTTTATATATTATTGTATTAATATAAATTTTCTTGAATGCAATTTTTTACTTTACCGTATATTAAGATATTAAGCCAATAATCATAAAAATATAAAACATAAGGGGCTATAAATACCATAAATACAATTTCTTCAGTACTATTACTCTTATATTTTTCACTTACTTATTTTTTTTTTTTGTGTAAATATTTAATTGAATATTGTAAGAAAAAGAAAAAGGTCTCGTAAAAAAATTTATAAATAAAAATTGATTAATAAAAAATAAAAATTAATAAACAAAAGATAAATTTGTATAATTTCTTTCGAATAATTTACCATAAAAAATAAAATACCATTAAAAAAAAACCAACTGCATAAAATTTGACAACAAAATAATTTAAACCATGCTGTAAAAGACTAAAAAACTACGACGCTTTCATGCATTATTTATTTTCTTTATCTTTCTTCCAAATATTTTCTTTGCTATAAAAATTTACATTTGACCTTTGCTATATACATAAGCAATTGTCCAAAAAGATTTCTCGCTTAAGAACATTCTGAGGACACTTGGACAACCACCGAGGACAAGTGAAAAAGTCGCAAGAAATAATAAAAAGTAAAGAAAGCGGAGAGCGTAAAGCTGGTGACAATAAGTTAGAAGCCTTGTATCTCCCCCGAAGAAGTGAAGCTATCCGCCGAGTAGAAAAACACGCGACCCGGGGGGCATCGACTGAAGATGACGTAAAACTGTTGTTCGCGACTGATTAAAATATGGTTGAATGGACGGAAAGGGCTGGAGTGGCTTATGCACCGCAACGTTGAGTGCACGGTTGAATTGACACGTGAGCGATCGATGAAGGATTCCCCGATGGAATGAAGCGTTGGTAGGTGGGGTGCGGGGTGCGGGGGGCGGGGGGCGGGAGGCGGGGGTTGACTCGAGCTTTCACCTCTATTGAAGAAAGCTCGGAGCTTTCACGAGCTGGGCATCGAAATTACGAGGGAACATTAAGGGCTTTAAGGCTCTCCTCGAAGGAAACGAGTGCGTTTACGAGGCTCGTGGTGGCGGCGGCGGCGTCGACGACGGGGAGGACCGGGAGGACCGGGAGGACGCCGACGCCAGCGTAACGAGGCGCGGAAGCACTTTTATGAAGGCTGCTTTTATGGAGGAGGAAAAGCGCGTCGTTCCTCCCATTTTGCGTGCCCGACAGTCTTTTCCCGGACTTTCCCGCCCCGAGCCTGTTATCTGAAGTCACATGGAACGCGGCTGCTGCCGCGAAGGACGCCGGAGGATCATAAACGCGCGCAAAATGGCCTATTAATTTTCATCCCTGCCGCAGCTTATTAATTTTTTTCACTTTACGACTCCCTCACGAGATATACTATTTTGACGATTTTTCTCTGGCGGTTACGGGAGCTCGTCATTAGTTCTTTTAATTAACGCCAATTTAAAACCTCATATTTATTTAATTAATTTCATTAATAAACCCTATTTCATCCTCTTACACTCCTATTTTTTGCCTTACAATTTCATGGCTTATTTTTTAAAACAATTAAGTGAGAGGAAAACTGTTTATCCAATTATTGAAATAACTTATATTTCGTTTAATCACTTTATTCATTAAATGTATCATTACTGTGTATTAATAATGTTATTCAAATACACATATATATTGTGCAACTAATCTTATGTAATAGCAATAATAATTACATATTGAACCTTTCAAATAGATTTAATATTTATCAAAATGATTTAGTTGAAATAAAAGTCAGCTATAAAAATATTAATGATTTAAAATTTTAAAACTTCTAGAATTTAAATAATCCAACATTAAACCGTTATCCACTACGTGCAAACAGCTCATCATCGGATAACTTAATTTTCAAAATGATTGAATACCGTGCAACAACAATACATATTACACGTATTTTGAATTATTACTTTTTTCAATATTCTAACGCAAACAATTTCTGAGTAAAATGAAAATTAATAGTTGGAAAAATCAAATTAAAAACAAATTTTTTTTTTCCAAAAAAATATAAAATGTATCTTGGAGTTTATTATAAATTTAGCTTTTTATTATCGTTCGTGTATTTTTTATAATTTACAATTTAAAATAGTAATTTCAAAGTAATAATTACAGCTATTCAAATTATTATGTGAAATGAGTTTAAACATTTCTAATATTATAAATAAATGTAATTATGACATGTATTAGAAATTTATATTCGTTTATATTCTTCATTAAAAAAAATAAGTGCATTTAAAAATATGTAAAGAGAATCTTGTATTATTTTATACTTTAATATGTTTTAAAATATTGAATAAATAAGAATAAAGTGTATTTATTTCTGTATACTATAATATTAACAAATATTTTTATAATTGCGTTAGACAAATGGTCCTTGCTACTTTTCATAAATATTTAAAATTAAGTTTTACTTTTAAAATACAACATTGAAAGAATCATAATAATAATAATAATAATAATAATAATAACAACAACAACAATAATAATAATTTTTGTTATTTTTACTGTTGTTATTGTTGCTCAATATATACAACGACTTCTCTTAAAACTAAATAACATGATAGATTTACTATGTTTATTATTTTTATTATATCTTTGACCGACAATTGACGTACATCAATTGAACTTACCGTAAATGAAGACGCAAACTTCGTAAAAGTAAATCTAGTACATAAAAAGGAAATGTTTTACACCCAACAAGAAAATCGTATCTCATGAAATAGTTTATTTTTCCTTTTTTAGCAATCCTCTTAGGAATAATAATTATTTCTTTAAAATACGTCAACATACGCTGAAAAATTATAATTTATTTATTTAAAAACAACAACAGACCGAGTACTGAAATCTTCTTCTTGTAATCAAATAAAATAAGGATATTATCGATTAAGTTATCACCGAATATACGGGAATTATTATGAGCGTTATTCCAAAGTAAAATGGCTTGAATAAAAGTTAAGAAAATTTGTCAAATCCTTTGTAGTACATTAAACGTTATACGAGCTTTAAAAAAATGCTTTTAGATAGGAAAGTTTGACATTACTCCAGTCGTGTCTGCCAGGGCAAAGTAGAAAATAAAAGTAGCAGAGAAATTGTAATCGTCGAACTGCAGGAGTGTCGGTGAGTGCATTCGTCGACACCAAGGTAAATACAACTGTAGTGGTGCAATGATAATTGTAGTTGTATCCTGAACGAAAGAAAAATGAATAAAAGCGAGGGCGGACGCTTTAATCGCGTGCCCGAGGCTCGCGGTCCGACTGAACAATTACTCGGACACTTCCCCCATTTTTCTATTCCCCATCAGTGTCGCGTGGGAGAACAAGTTTGGAGATTTTGCATTTAAACGTTTTAAACCCGATGTGAAGTGCTGTGTCGCTTGTGCTCTGATAAAAAGAACCAGCCTTCCATAAAAGGAGAAAAACAAAAATGAACTAGAAGCTCCGTAATAGGTAAAAAGAGAGATAGATATAGATAGAGAGAGGGGGAGAGAGAGAGACAGACACAGAGAGAGAGAGAGAGAGAGAGAGAGAGAGATGGTGTATCGACTGCTCAACTCGTGGATGGGGCTCTGCTGTACCACACTGCGCTGCTCTACTGGATAGAGATAACGAAAAAAATGTGGATAATGAAACTCGAAAGAATGAGTTAGGAAAAAAGGTCAGTGGAAAGAGCAATAAAGAGGTTGATGGAAAATCAGGTACTTCCACGTACATGTACAAAACATACAGTAAAACTCCTGAAATAAAAGTGGATTTCCAAAAAGATCATAACTGTATTAACATTTTTTTACAGTAATAATTATAAAACAAATACCTGTGACTATATATGTTTAGCTTTACTACAGTCATGAAAGGAACATTGAAAGTTATGTCAAAATGTGAATATAAAAACTAAATATAAGAGCAAACATGAATTCAATAATAATGAAAAAGAGTCAATAAAAATAAGGCTGTCATGGAAAAAATTCAGTTAAATTTATTTGTTAAAAAAATTATTGTTAAATTATAAAGGCATTACAACAATTTTTACTACATAAAGCTTCTTGGATACTTAAACAATACGAATATAATAATAATAATAATAATAATAATAATAATAATAATATATAATATTTTATAAAAATAATCATTTTTTTAATAACAATAATACTAATATATAATATTTTCTTCTCCAAAAATTTCCGTAACACAATAAGCAGTGGTTATGTTTAAATTTTTTTCAACTGAATAAATAAATATATCGTTTGGTTATTTATTTATTATTTATTTTCATATAAGAATGAATTTTAAATGAAATCGAATGATTTATCTAGAAAAAATAGAGATTTGTTGCGAAAGCATCGGTTTTTAAGTATACCGGAATGGTGTGTAGATGTATATTTGAAAATAAAGTGCACATGAGAAAAAGGAAAAACATGAGAATCGTGTACAAGGATTCGTAAAAACTAAAGCAAAGAAAATCTAAGATACAAGACAGCCTGTCCAAAAGACAAAGACTAGAATAGACTCGAAGCACATCGTGAAAATGCTAGTAAAGAAAGTATTTACGTGAACAGACTTGACTGGGCCAACTCTTTATCCATCTTCAAATAAAAAAACCGGAAACAAAAGAATGCAAGATGTTCAAAGAACAAAAAATACAATTTGGAAATAATTTTCCAAAATTCAATAGAAAAAGAAAAGCAGTATTAATTAGGGGAGTAAATGGTATTAATTTTTGTTCATCATACATTCAGTGTTAAAAATAAAACATTTAATTAGTTATTATTTACTGATTTTATACATAAAAAAGATTTTTTATCTCCGAATATAAAATTAATTATATTTTTATATTAAATATTTGAAAATATAACAATGTAATAATTATTATAATATTTATTTATCAAAGTTTTATTTCGACAAGTAAATTTATATTTTCTTGAATAGTTTTTTATGTATAAAAACAAAATTTAAATTTAAATAAATAAATAAATAAAAAAATAAATTCAAAATAATTTTGTAGATTCTAGATATTAAAACTAAAAATATTTAGAGAGGAACACTTATTGCGATTGAAGTTTGAAATAAACGGATGTATTTTTTTTTTTTTTGGATATTGAGATTGATTAAAATTTATATCTCGTATTGACAGATGCAAAAATAGTAGTTATTTTTTATCCAAAGAAAAGAAGAATTTTTCCACTAGATTTTTTTAGAATAGAGTTCAAATTTTTTATTTATTTAGTGAATTTTATTTTACATTCAAATATGTGCGATTCATATGAATATTGGAATAACAAGGAATATATAGGTAAATTAGAATATATTAGTTGGCACATAATGTAATAATAGCCAATAATAACCAACAACGATAATAATAAATAATATTTTTAAATAAAATTCTTGAGTTACTGATGAAAACTATACACTTAAACCATATATTCTCATATTAATTTTGATAAATCTGCAGTACAGAATATAGAGTTAAAAGCAAAATATGAATTCATAATATGAGAATTCAGAAATCTAACATTACCACATTTGATGTTTTGATTTTGCAAAATAGCTCGTGGATATTGAATTACTCGTCCGTGCATGTTTCACATATTATTAAATTTCGGGAAAAAAGTGGAATAGCCGTGCCTAAGCCTCGCCATCCGGAAGTCGATGAACCGGTACCGCATTTGTAAAATCCTTGCACGAATCATGAGAAAGAAAAAGCTTAGAAGGAAAGCTCTAGATAGAAGTAGTGCGAGCAAAAGTAAGCACCAACTTTTTTACATCACCGGTCGCTCGCTCCTCGGTAAATCCGTTTACAGATTTACAGAGCTCTGATTCTATTTTTCGTATTTACATTTTTGAGTCCCTAGGTGTTACGAGCCGCACACACATGGAAGCACATGTAGGCCTTCCTCGTGCTTAAAATCAGGTTTCACCAGGCACAAAGATAAAATGAAGGTAAAACCCAGGATGTCATGGATTAATTATAACTGTCGCTTCACATTTCACTGCTGCACTGGTAAATATTGTGATGCTTGATTACATTTTATCTTTTATTACGAATTAACTGAATTTAAGAGTTTTGTTTTCATCCAAGCAACTTACAAGAATAATCTAAATATGTTTTATTATTTACCTTTACTCTTAATTATTGAACATTTATATCAATATATGAAATAATCCTACGCATTAAATCATACGTGGTATGTGGTGGCGATAAAATATTCATAAAACATTATAATCTTTACCTATAACATATTAAATCTATTACATTATCATACATTACGAGAATATTATTAATCTTTTGTATTTTCAAAATTAACTTCTAATAACTAAATATGAAGAATTTTACGAATTTTTATTTTATACTTTTATAAAACATGCATAATCCTGTGAAAAAAGTGTTTTCAATCTTTTTGGAATTAATAACCCAATGGACTGTATCATTATTAACGCATATTATTAAATAAGTATAATAAAATTATATTGATTCTATTGCAATTTATTTTTTCATGCTAATTAATATTCTTTATGAGTATTGCAATGCTTTTCATATATTAATCGAATAAATCAGCATTTTTCGTAAACATTATTTAAATTTATACTAGAATATAAAATTATTTGCAATGGAGTGGAAAGCACACGTACACACTTTTTTTACGAAAGAAGAAGAAAAATAAGATATTAATCTCCTAGATTTTCTTAAATCTTGATGAAAAATCTGACATCAGTTCTCCTGAGGCAGACTTTTGCAAGAAAACTGCAGCTATATATATATTACTGGTCCAGATAGACAAAAGGATCTAGGAAATCAAGGTTTTGGTCTAGGGATTTAAAGCCACTGCGGGTTACTTCACTCACTGGGATGTCAATTTCGAAACACATACCGGAAATTGACATCCCAATATATTCTTTAAAATTAGAAATTTGAACTAATTAGGTTAATTACTCTATAATTATTTATTTATTTATTTTTTTTATATCAAAATTTGAACTATTAATAAATGAACAATGACGTTTATCTTAATAGATGATACAGCATTAAATATAAAATAAATTTGATGTTAATTAAATTAATGTATAAAAATTATGTAAACTTAAATTAACATATTTTATATTATAATAGAATTCATAAAGAAAAAATTTTAATTATATTTGAATTCAGTATTATATAATTTGAAATTTATAATTAAAGCTTACTGAAATTTGTATCAAAAAATAATAATTTTTAATAACAGTACACCAACCATAATAAGTATTTTAATTTAATTTTCAATTAATAAACTTTATAATGTTAACGTCAATTATTTATTGAAACTAATTGCTGTAATTATTTACATCAAGATTATAACTTGGTTTCGATATAAACAAATAAAAAGTTCGCTAATGAAATATTATTAAAAATTTGAGGTATTTCTATGTATAAAAAAAGAATAAAATATGTTTAACAATATTTATAAAATTGAAGTATAACTATATTTATATATATTTGTAATTTTATACAGTATTATACAATCCTTTTAGTATCAACACTTTACAGATATTATTAAATTATTTTGAATACTATTAAATGATATATTTTAGTTTTAATTAAAGTAAAACATATTTTAAATAAAATACATTTTATATTGTTATTTAAAAAATTCAAATTATTATTTTATGAGTATTTATTTAACATTTTTTATATTTATAATCCGAGTTCACAGTTATTTGGACACAAAATTGTAATAAAAAACATTAATTCAATTTCAAATATTAAAATTTTCTTGACGAAATTTTAATATCTTAATTTTGTTTCGAAAACCTAAAAATATAACTATATTTGATTTTAAGATAAAAAAAGAATAAGAAAAAGATTTACTTAATCATATACAATAAAAAAAAAATAAAACATATAATGGTAAAACTTTGCTTTTTCATAACCAATAGTAACCTAAACCTTTCAAAAAATTATACATTCAATAATATAATAAGAATCATGAAAGAAATTCAAAATATATGATTTATTTATATAATGAATAAATTTATTTCTAATTATAAAGCTTACAGATAATTTGGCCATTATAATGATAATTAATACTGACATCGAGTGAAAAGAATGCTGTAACCGAATATTACCATTAAAACAATTTGAAGAAAAGAAGCATCGTTTGGTGCATTATTTTAATGCAGAGGATCGATGAAACTCAAAAAAATATTATGTAATAGAAGAAGCGTTCATTATAATAAGGAAAAAAGAAAGAACAGGAGTGTACGTAACCTTTGATCTTTTGTATTTTGTGCAATCCCCTTTTATATACAGATATAATCTTATGTATACATGCATGTATCTGTGTACATATCACTCTCTTTTCTTCTTGTTTTCTCACTTTTTTTATTTTAGGACTCATCTATCTATCTTCATCTCTGTGTTTCTCTCTAACGTAGTTCGCATTTTAAAAAGGCGTGAATATAAAACCGGCTATTTCATAATACAAACAAGTGCATAAAAGTTTTTTCATTTTCCTCGAATTATGACATAGCTTACGATCTTTAATGTATGCAGCTGAGAGAGACAGGTACATTAAAATGAAGCTATAAACAAAAAAGTAATACAATATATAAAAATATAAAAAAAAAAAATTATAAGGTAAAATATATATACTTTAATAGAATTACAAAAATGTTTCATTTCAATTAATTTGACAAATTACCACATTTATTTTAATGTCGTTACAAACAAAGTAAACTAATTTCGTATTGAAAATTAAGTAATTTCTCTCCTGATATCAAATTTATTAGCTCTAAGAAGGTGAATTTAAAGAATAAAATCATTTTACTCCTAAGAAAATAAATTTATAATTTTCTTGAAGAAAATCTCATCTAGTAGGTCAAAAAAAAAAAAAAAAAATGAATCTTACATTGTAGTATAAAAATTTTAAATTTAATTTAATGCTTTGAAATAGAATAATGTAACCAAATTTAATGTTTCATATGTTTCACCGTGTAATACCTGTTACGGATTTAAAAAGAGCGTCTTCGAAGATAAACTTTAAAATTAATTATACATTTACATATAAAATTCAAAAATCTTATTAGTAACTTTGTCTATGTTTTGGAATTAATTATGAAAAATAGAATTACCTTAAATAATATATTAAATGATTTTAGATAGATTATTGATGAATTATTGATTAGAATTATTAACGTAACATTAAAAATAAATTCAATAGGTTTTTTCATGATTTTTGTTGAACAGTGTGTAATTGATTTTAAAGATACATAGTTAGTAACAAAAAATCTTTATTACTGTATAATATAATATTTTATATTTTACATTTCTAAATTTGTGTGATGCACAATGTTTATCTTGACTATAAAGATTCAAAAAAATGTTTTTTTATTAACACGATCATTTTACTAGTCCAATTATTTTTTAACATAAACTGAAGTTACAAATTCAAGTCTTTGATTTGAAATGTAAATGTACTTTGATTGATTGCGGCTTAAAGTAACGAAGAAGAGAGTCTATTTAAAATCTAATTACTGCCTGAAATGTCGAAATGGAAATTGAATTTAGTCGGAATGTAAGTAAAAATGTAAATATAAATAAGAATGTAAGCATTAAGGGAAATAAAATAAAAGTGATGAGATTAGGAGAAGACGTAAGGAAAATTTTAAAAGGGAAAAGTGATAATAAGAGTTGTAAGGGAAGGCTGGAGACAGTCGAGTGCAAGTGCAGGAGAGTAAATCTTATCTTCGGTGCGTCTAAGGCATTACATTACCCGGGGAGGCAAATAGTTGAGCTCCTGGTTTACGATGCACGTATCTCACCACAAGAACCACTAGTGTGGGTTTGTGTGAGCTGGAAAACTAATCGAGCCAAAGAATCTTCCTGCGAGGTCATAATTCATCGGTTTGTAATGACAAGTCACATTTTCGGTGCGGCTGGAAAGTCGAGCACCGGAGGAACTTGCGCTCGTGTATCATCTAAAATAATTCGAGCATATTCAATCATCTAAACTTTGACTTGTTTTCGGTTATTCACATTATGAAAAATGAGCAGACTAAGTTTTTATGTAAAATCTTGAAAATCTAAGGTACTTTGAGTAATTTTATGCGGAAATCCGCACCGCTGACTACTGTGCCTTCAATTCACTTTTAGTCTCAAAACAACAGTCAATGTTTTTTCACTGTACTCTTATTTCTCGATCGGCAAATAAAATTAATGATTTTCAAACATTATCAAATTAATAAGAGAAAATTATAGATATCATTAATTATATTATTCGTATTCTCAGAGTGCCTTGTGTTTTACTTTAATTAACTCTATTTTACATGTATTTATGCTTTACAAATATCATTTAATATTTGTAGTTATATCAATATCTCACAGTGGAAACAACTTTAATTTATATTGTTGCAATATGTATAATAATTATTTTGTTTTTTTTTTGGTTATTTAAATAATAAAAATTACCCTAATATATTTTTTATAACTTTTTATATTATAATATATTATTATTTAAAATTATGAATATGTGGTTGCTAATAAAAAATTAAAACTCATATAAAAATTTGTATGTGTAATTAAATTAAGAAACAATACATAGTTTTGAATAATTTATTTTACACAGGAGGATTCTGACTTTACATATCTAATTAGAAAAAATAGAAATCACATTTTTAAAGAACTATAAATTATTTTAATGAATCTATGTATAATATTTATTTTTTTATTTATTATAATTCGTGTGTTGAAAATGTAGAAATTTACTAAAAAATATATTGTAATAAGTGTTATTTACACAAGAAAATACACCATATACAAAAAATAATTATTTCAATTTTCAAGCTATTTCAATTTTTAGGAAAAAAAGTATTAAAACCATAAATTATAAAAATATGCAATTGATTTTAACGATTTTATATTCGTACTCATATGCCTGGTCAGAGTAGTATTTTAAAATTTCCCGTAGACCGGATGTGTAACTACTTTGCGCAGTTTTCCACTGATTGTTGTTCTAGTTCTGTGCTTTCACTATCCTCTTTCCTCCCTTCAACTGGGGATGGAGGGCATCTATGGCTTTTTATCATCGTTTACTATCGGCTCTTGGTATTTTAACATATTGAACTAATACACAAAATATCATAGACGAGTTTGTCTATTCGTTCGCGTGTTCACGAGTAATTCAGACATCTACCTTGCGTTAGATTGCATCTCACTTTTTAAACGAGGAAGGAACTTATAATCGAAAAGATTCCGTAAATCCATATTAATTTGTACGCAATATTCGTATTTCATCTTTTCAAAATGATTTCATATGAATTGAAAATGAAAACTTGGGGTAGTTTCGGGAATCGCGTCGTGAAAAAGATTTTCTCGAATGGATTAAAATTTTGGGAAAGAAAATTATTGTGGAAATAAAAAGAGATACTTAGTTTTCGGTAGGTATCTGGTAGTTTGAATCTGTACAGTAGATTTTTTATAGATCTATCTTTAAAGAGTGAGGGCATGAAAGTTTCACCTGAAAACGAATTTCGAACCAGCATATTTTGCTTTAATCTAAAGTAAACGATTTGAAAACGTGAGCATCAATGTGTTTTAATTTAGGAAATTTGCTTTCATTATTTAACAATTATTGCACGACTTTATTTGCGATACTATTACTATACATTTATTCATATTTTTACAATAAGGAAATTTCATGTTTCTTCTTGCTAAAAATAAATTATCATTTATCATTTATTATTTATTATTTATTGTAATGTTTAACTTATTCAAAATAACTAAATAAGTTGTTACTAACAAAATGTATATTCTTTTTTAGGTTTGAGTAAAAAATTCTGTATGTATTATAACAACCGCTTTTTTCAATTATATTGCAAGCCAAAATCTACGTGTACTAACTACAA
The DNA here is from genome assembly GCA_018907245.1 of Eupristina koningsbergeri. NCBI lineage: Eukaryota > Metazoa > Arthropoda > Insecta > Hymenoptera > Agaonidae > Eupristina > Eupristina koningsbergeri. The sequence continues at coordinate 1,529,679 of JACCHV010000151.1, forward strand.
ACGGAATTTTTACTCAAAGTGAACAAAGCCGTATGATTTTCTATTATTGGTGTAGTTACGTTAATTAGACTAAATAAATCACATAAAGCATATAAAACTACAAAAAATTTATACTTTAAAATCACAACAACTTCCTTCTCTCAATGTTAATGTGTATCTATCTTTAATTATTCAAATTTAAGAGCAATAGCTTCACATATTTTTTAAAAATTGACTAGCGCAGTTTCGTTCTACCTCGACATCCTTACACGTACCACCATTACCCGAATTCACTTAATAATACTATAAAATGTTTAAAATATAATAAGATTATGAAACATAATAATAGTTATAAAGGAATAATAAAATACAGGAGTAGATCTTTTATTTTATTCATATTCGTATCAAGAAGAACGTAGAATATCGTATAAAACATCTCTCTCTATAATCTCAATAAAAATAATCTAGAAGCTAAAAAAATTCCTTATGCACACAATACCAGATTTATCGATAATTATATTATAAAAATTTTATAACTATACACCTTTTTAATATTATTTGTAATTTTTTAAATAATTATAAATTATTCGTATATTGAAAAGCTGTACGTTGTTCGATACATGTACGATAAGACGTAATTATATACAATATGCAATAAAAGAAATTTTTAAATTACTTGATATACAGTATATAAATGCACAATATAAATGAGTAATGAGAAATGTATGGGAGAAACTTTATAAAAAATATAATTCTCGATTGAGGACTAGATGATAAAAAAAATAAAATGATTGATATAGTGAAAAAGTTTATAAATGTTTACAAAGCAAAAGACTTCAGTATTTTATATTTGAAGTATATCTGATAGAAGAATCTTGAATAATTTACTAATTATATTTAATTTTATTTTTAATATATAAGATGTAGAAAACTATTGCATGTGAATATTAACATTTATCATTGTAAATATTAATATAAACAAGATATAATTTTTCTTACACATCAAGAAAATCATTTCATTTATATTGCAATTTTGAATGAAACATTTATGTAAATATATTTAAATTTTTAAAAATAAATTATAATATTATTATTTGTTTAATTACATATAGATAGCTGAATAAATAAAAAATAAATATTTCTTCACAGTAAAAAATTAATAAATATACGTAAATGTTTTTAATGTTTTTTATACAATAAAACTTTTAAATATACGTTAAGTATTATAGAATGACAAACACTGATTACTGCAGTCACCGTGTAAAGTGACGATGAGTCAGAAATCGGATATAGATAAGCTTACAATAAGTAGTTCGATTTCCTTTATCAGCTGAAAACTACCTTCCTTATCGAGTTAAAGAAAAAAGTATTCGCATAAAACTAGAAAAAGTACGTAAGTTTAAAACAAAATGAAAAAGATAAAGATAATAGTAGAATGAGAAAGGAAAGAATAAATATTATTGGAAATGAAGTAAAAGTACCGAGAGTATAAATGCGACCATTTAAAATCTTAATAGGCAACTGTTTGGAATCGGTGCAAGTCTATTCATCAAATTCACAACAATTAAAATAATTATCTGTTAATATATATATTTTTTAAAGTACCATATAGCCTTATATATTTAAAATAAAAATATTAAAAACCATAAAAACGTTTTTATAAAATATGTAAAGCAAAATAAAAAAATACGAATTTTTAAATTTATTATCCAATTCATATTTTTATTTTTAAATTAATTTTATTTTATTTTAAAAAAAAAGATTTTGACTGAATAACGTAAAAAAATTTTTTTAATATTTTTAATAAATAAAAAATTTCCAATGTAAAATAATAAATATATATTACTAAGAATTTTCTTGTTTAAATAAAAAACTTTTACTCCTCTAAAAATTATATAAAATATTCTGCATTTTATATAGTGGAGTAAATCTACAATATGGGTAGACATAAAATATATTTTTGTAAAAATTGTTTACCTTAATAAATTTTAGTTTTGTTTTAGCTACAATTAGTATTGTTAATTACTTTTTTTAAAATATTTATCTCTATGATAGTTGAAAAGTCATTATATCGACTATAAGATTATATTTTTTATAAGTCATTGGTCAATTGTTAATTGTTGGATTATTGGAAGTTGAAGGATGGTTGAAATGAGGAAGCTTCTTTTTGGTAAGCCACAAATCGAAACACTTTATTCACCACAATGCGCAAATTTCCAGCATCGTACAGCTTCGCGGTGTCAGAGCGTCTCACTCACAGATTTTTTTTCTCGCGCAATTAGGCCTTACAAATTAGCCCCGCCCCACGCGACTCGATTTTCGTTTGTTTATTCCCCGAATCAAGGGACGGTTGGATCCATTGTCTCAACCGTTACAACATCTCGAACCTTCTGATCACGCAATTTTCCCGCCCCGCCCCGCGTCCGCGTACATTTATTTCACACATTACCCCTTGCATAAAAAACTTCCTGCTTGCCGGCGGAAGAAAATGCCAAAACAAACTCAGTACATTACCCTCGAGAATTTATACAATATGTATTGAAAAACGGCGGTACGTTTTCGTCTTCGGAAAGTTCTAGAAAAGCCAAAAGGATAGTTTTACATGCAGCGCTAGTGCGAGAGAGAGAGAGAGAGAGAAATGATAAGGAGACGTCTACGAATACGCCTTCCCGCTCATGCACACACATTTTCACACATACCGACCCCCTCCCCGTTCACACAATCGGCGAAACTATGCGTGTGTCCGTGTGGGCTTCCAGCCCTACATGGTCAAGCGCTCTGCAAAGATCGCGCTTTTCAATGACCCAAAATGTCCATTGCGGGCGTCCCCGCATCCTGGACACACACCTAACCGGGATCAATCTCCCGGTTCCGTCCCTAACAGTCAATATTTAGTGCTTTTTCTAAATACTTACCAATAAGTTTTATTAAATATTTAAAAATTTTATAGAATATTTTGTATAGATATTATGTTTCTAAACTAAAATCTTTGAATTAAAAAAAATTAATACTGTAAAATATCGTTTAAATTATCATAATTAACGTAGCATATAATCGGATTGCAACCTACCTGGACGCTACGCGGAGGCATCCGTAATAATTGGTAAATTCGGATAGATAAAATGCAAATTTCGAGCAACAATTTTGGGTATACCTGAGAATTAGTTCCCGATCATCTTCCGAAAGAAAGACGATTGTTCTGAATTAAATCTCTGGGTGTAGTGTTTTGTATTTTAGTTAATTCTTTTAAATAATTTATTTATTTTTACTATAATCTTCCAATATTTTTTTATTTTTATTCCTCATAAACTACTGATATTTTAAGTATCATTATAATTCACATTTTACCATCCAAATTATTTTGAGAAATCAAGATTATTAAGTATCATTTTTCACGAAAATGTTTAGAGTATTTGCTTATATTCTTGTTTATTTATATATTGGTTTATATAGATACATTTATTTTATTTCAGCACTTCATATTTCCTGTATTTTATTAAAGAATAGTGACTCTTAGTGTTGGAAAAATTAAAAATTGAATAAAGTCTCTACAAGAAAACAAAAGTAACTTAAGTGTCTCCAGGTATAATATGCTTACTGTATATCTCTCATATTTGTATGCTACAAAATTACGTGAACCAATGTAATCAATAGTATGAAAAGCTCTGGTATCAAAGATCAGAGCTTGGGTGCTTGAATTGGGACTACAGACGTACTACTGTGAATGAATTCAACCCACACTGAATGTTGAAGAGGCAACTCAAGTACCGAGACAATTTTCCTGCTACTCACCCCGAACATCTAGTGAAGGTGTATATGTACAGATTTGATGTGTTTAGTTACGATTCATACGAAATGCCCTGTATATAATACTAAATGTGACTTTGGATGCCTTTAGTGACAATTTTTCTTCTTTTATGAAAGCTGTACATTTTTCATACCATTATCATATCATACTAATGATAAAGATGATTTTTGTCTATTTTTTATTTAATTCTTTTTTAAGAGTCGCTTTTTTCTCTATGAGTCACTTCTTATTAATCAAGCGTTTTTAAAAATAGCAACATTATGTTACAATTAGTAGAGACATTCATATTACCTAGAAACTATTTTCAGAAGTAAATTTATTAAATAATAGAGAAATTTCCGTATAAAAGCGCAAAATTGTATGTACATAAAAAGACATATCTATGTACTCACCTAAACACAGAGGGATTACGTCGCGATAATTTAGATAATGTGGTGACGTTAACTCCCACCACACGTCAACCCCCTGCACATTATATAACTCCAGGGTGCGTTGTTCAAGAGAGCAGACAATTCAAATATAAATTTTTTTAACATTTTGATGTGGTGGATGTTTCTCTCATCATATAACATAAATTATTGCAATATAAGCCCTCTGTGTTTGGATGCGCACATTTATATGTATTTTTAAGGTGTATACATCAGTGTGTTGATGTACAAAACTTTTAATCGTACATTACTACAATGTTCAATAAATTCTTCATTTCTAACTTATTCACATTATAATTTGTACCTTTCAGTACTTTCTGTTGAATTTTATATTATTATTCTATCTGCACTAAAAGTACCTTTAAAAACAAAAAGTAGATCAATACTTCAGGGGGTTCTAAATTAGTTTCCAATGGTATTTTCTTTTTTCGCCATTTAACTAATACCCACTGAAAATAATTTCAAGCTTTAAAGAAAAACCACTTCGATCGCATAATTATTCATTCATAAAGGGAAAAGGAATAAGTAAATTATACAAAATAAAGTATTAAACACTTTGGCGATGATAGGAAGGAACGACCCTGCATTTGATAGGCAAGAACAATGAACCTGCAATCAGAAACAAGTTTAAATTAAAAGTTTCGTCAGCAGATACAAAACTTCGAGTATCTATGAACCTTCTTAATTTATATTTTTTTTATGTTAATGTTCATCGTTGCATTTCTTACCTACACCTATTCATAAACTTTACAATTATTTAATTTTTATAATATTAAATAATTCGAATTCTGTTTGTAATTTTATCTTCATGTACTCCAAGTTATCAAGAAATATATATTCACTTTTTCAAATAACTTTTAATCTTGTAGAACATTCTTTTTTATATAAAACTAATATTTTATTTTTATATCAAATCTCATGCACATCATAAATATATATACGGTTGTCCTTTTATCAATAAATACTTTTTTCAAACTGTTTCTTTTTTAAAACATTTTATTTTCCTTATTTCAATACATTATAATAATTTATTACTAAATATATGGGTATTGTTTAATAACATGAATAAATTTATTTGATAATTTATGTTGTTCAATATTTTTATAGTAAATTATTGAATTTTTTTATAAATAGCAAATCAATTTTTATCAATGTCGTATATTTATATTATTATAAATTTTACTGTATATTGCATAAAGATATAATAAAATAACCAGATGTACAAATTGAATGTACAGATATATATCTATATAAATATAAATTATTATTTATTTACAAAAAAATATAAAAATATATGAATAATACTGGTATTCATAACTTTTATAATTTTGAGGGAATAAAATTTATCGTATATTTTCAAAATTGCAATATATTACTGTACATAATAATAATGATTATTTTTTTAGTATTTATTTATATTTTTAATTAACTTAACTGTAACTTTAGTATTCTACAAATTTACTGTATATTTCGGTGTACAAATTTTGTAAAGAAAATGAATTACTTAGTCAATAATCTTCAAAACTTTAAATGAAGCACAAAATTTGACTTTTAATGTTGAAATTAAATTTGAGCAGCTTAAGTCTAAACGTGATGGCTGAATGCACATAAGACCTTCCACATTAAATACAAGTTGGAGTACGTCCACATGTGTTGGAGTGCTTTCAGTTTAGTTACACTTTGAAAAATGAAAAAAAGTATTTACAGTAATACACTATTGAATAAATAAAATTATTCTACAACAAATTGAACTATATTAATTTATAATTTTCAATTTTGTACTAAATATTTGAGAAAATTATTCAAATTAACTTTTAAATCATAAATAGAAGTAGTAGAAAATATTATTTAAATATCTAAAAATGCACATAGATAATTTGACTTGGACGCAAATTAAGATAAACTTAAAATATTATCTTTCTGCTTTCAAAAACTTATCTTTTTAATAATATTGTTAAAAATATTAATTATAACAGACTAACTTCATCGATTTTGTTACAATTTTTTTTCCATCTACAAAAATTCTTTCTTGATTGTTTCTTTTTCCTTAAATTTGGAGAGATATTTATAGCTCTATTATATTTTCATTTATATCTCTCTTTTGTACATTGTACATTGTATAAAAAAGGATTGTATTTCAAACATATTCTAATGAAATGTCATTAAATACAATATGAAAATATCGATACTTGATTTGTCACCATACATTCCAAACCCTATGGAACTAGTTAGGTATGACAACCACATCGTGATATTGTCAAATGTAATTCATGTGTTACTGTATAAATGTACGTCATCTATTATTGGTAACAATAATCCATTCAAAATATATTTGTATACATACAAATATATTCATATGGAGATTATTGAATAAATGTGTAGACTTTTATGAATAAAATACGTGAAACGTATGAATTACACATAATATGTAAGGTAAGTCCAATAGTATCATTTAAATGCAATATTTTACCTAAATATTTTCATATCATTTTTAAGAATATTCAAAATAAGATCTTCAAAAAATAATAAATATAGCGAATAAATACAGTTGCATGAAGTCTTAAATTCTCAATTGACAACTAAATAATTTGATGATTATTAGGGCGACCAATACAGGTAGATCAAATATTAAAAATTTTATATGAAAACCGAAGACAAAAAAGGAATCCCTGAATGAGATATAATAATTATAAAAGAAAAGTATAGAAATATTTCAGTTTTACAAAATGAATGCTCTTTTTTAATGTAGACATTCTAGGTTCCTAGTAAAAATTCAAATAAGAAGTCAAAATAGAAGTAGAAAATACTCTCTTAAATTTATTCATTTTAAAAATTTTCTGATTTTTTTTATACTATACTGGGCTATCATCTTTTCTTAGACCATATAAACCAAGAGAAGTACAACTCGTCTACACTTTAATTAAATATATGTTTAAAATAGAATTTTATGTAAATGAACAAAAATAAAATATCAAATTTATGGAACATAATTTTATAATACTAATTCGATTTTTATGTCGCATAACAAAAATTTTATTTGGTTTATAAAATTTCTGTGAATTTAAAAATATCAATAAATATTTTACTTTACATAATTATAAAATTTAAAAAAAATTAATCATTGAAACAAAAACTTTATTTTTATAAAATCTTAATAAAAATAATAATGTTGATAATTATTTCAATAATAATAATATTTAAATATCAAGAGTAACCTATCAAATAATTAGTTATTGGCAGATTAATCAATGTATTAAAGTGTTCATAATATTTAATTCATCGCAAAAATAATATAAATAATACTTGAATATTAGTTATCAATATTGATATGATTTTAAAAAATCTATTTTAATTTACTATTTCAATTATAAACTATAGAAAAATTTTATTAAATGTTAAAATTCCAAAAATTTCTTTAGAAAAATTAAATAGAATATATTCAACGGATGTTCAACGTATGTTCAACGGATTCACTGTACATTTAAACGCAATGTAATACTGTACTTTTACAAATATATTTTCAGCAAACTTTTTTACTAAACAAGTTTTTTTCTATCTCTTTTTTTCCACTTTCATTCTTTATTTCGCTTTTGATTTATTTCCACATTCACGTTCGTGATATTTAAATTATTTTGTATATTGTTCTAGCACTGAAGCTTCCCACAGACTTTGAAGTGATATAAGACTTAAAAGAAACATGCTTAAAATTTGCTCACTCGTATAGTGAAAGGCAAGATTTAATTAAATTACATTACTTTATACACGTTTGCGAGAAATTACTGCGAGCGTAAAAGGCGAATGAATGAATAAGGATGGAAAGATTAATGCGAAAGAAGAATAGTTGAGAATGAAATACTTGAACGTGATTAATTACATTTGATTGACAACATGTATATTTTATCTTATGATACATGTGGAGATTTGTCTAAATAGTTCTTGTAATTGTATACGTATAAAATTACTGCCAATTTCACAAAAGAAAGCATTACTTTCTCCTATTTATTTCCATGCTTTCAATTTTCGTCTATAAATAGACGAATTGATTCGAAAAAATCAATAAAAAATAGATGCATATTGATTCTGTAAAAAATATAATTTTAGTTTTATATTTCTTCTTTTTATATTTGTACATACCTGTATTGTAAAAATAAATACAGTGGCTGTTGATATAAGCATTGTCATTTATTTTTAATGATCAATCAGCTTTTACATGTTTTATACATAGATCAAAAATTTTTTATTTCAATTCTTTAGATTAAATTATTAACATACTCTTTTTGTAAGACAAACTGATTTAATGAGTAAAATTATTATTAATATATTTCCGTATTAAAATTTATTATACATTTTTTTTATTCTTTGTTTATTAAAAATTTATAAGATAATATTAATTGCATATAAAAATGTTCTATTAGATTGATGATGATACTCAAGACTATCTAATCGACATATAAAATCTAATTTTATTACTTTACATGTAGATTATATAACGTAACGTATTAACAAAAAAAATTGAATAATAATTTCTATAAAAATAATAAATAATAACATATTATTAAGATTTATAATATATCTATCAATAATTTTAAAAGTACTTGTTAAATACTGCAATATTATACCATGAAAATCTATTTCAAGTAGATAATTTAGCGTCATAAATAATGGTTATAGTCGCTAAAACACGCATAAAATAAAATACATTTCTGCATTTATTATTTCAATTAATCATTTAATTCAATAGTATTGTAATTTATTGCACAAAATGATATAACTAAAATTTAATAAAATTGGAAAATATAATTGAATTGTACAGCTAGAGCGAGAGAGTGTCCACCATTCAGCCAAAGCTTCTCCCTCCCCTCTCTGAGGTTCGATGCCCTAATGCAGGATGAAACCAAAACTGCATTTCCGCACATCACCCCCAACGATGCATCACAGACTGGGATATGTCGATCAAAAGCTTAAATTCTTCCGCACCCCATATCTCGGGGTAGTTCTCGGAAAACTAGTGGATCACCCCCGCAGGTTAGACGTAATTCGTATACATCTCTTTCCTTAAAAATTCAAATTTACTCGTGAGATGAGTTACAAGTTTCCTCACCGGTGAGTCTTACTCCAGGTTTAGGATGGAGGTAAGTCGTTTGGATCCGCAAACACAACTTCCTCGCAGATATTGGATTATTTGCCTCAAAGCCAGCTTTTACCCTTTTAAGGGAGTTAGAAAAGATGATGAGTATCCGGTGGAAGCATAAGAGTTAAGACTCTGCTTTTCTTTTTCAGATATTTTTTGTTGTTTTGTTTTTCTTTATTTAACGCCCCGTAAAAATATCTGCGCGAGAACTAGGTTTTAAAATGTATTGGCTCCCTGAATTTATTTTTCTCTACTGCGCGTCGCGTATTTAATTAGGGTATAAAGTCCTCGAATGACTTGGTGAAAATTTAGTTAGCAAAATGGCCGTAATAATTTTCGTCGGACGTAAAAGAAATTGTTTCCCGTGTATTTAATTTTATTTTCATCAGTGAAATGTAACTTTTATATTTTGTTTGATTAAATGCACAATTCTGTATATTGTTTTATATATAGAATAAATAATCTAGTAGAGTAACAATTTTATACATATAAAAAAAAAAATTATATCTAGAAAAAATAAATAAATTATAATAATCGTAAATATTCGAAACCCCTCCCAACACCACGGAGAGATAAGAGCAAGGGATAAAGAATCCTGCTTCCGTGAAAAGCGAACCCAGCCGGGATAAACGGAACGCGAAATAAGCATCTGCGTTACACTCGTATATTATCATTTGTCAAATAAAACCCCATAAATGTTTCGAATTGGTATGATTTTATGATTTAAGATAAAAAGATACAATATATTTGTAACTATGTGCAATATAATTATTAATTGTGATAAATTATTGCTTTTTTAATATTGTTATGCTATTAAAAATAAAAAATATTTAGTTTAAAAATCTTTTCCTTTTCTGTTATCTTTAGTTTCCAATGTTGTCCACATATGCACTTAAGAAACAAGCAAACAAAAAGAGAGTGACCGATATTGAAATAAAGCTTTGGAATAATCTGAGAAAGCTCAATACACATTCTTTGAGTGTTTGTTTTATTTGCATTTATAAACTACCATGAGCAAAATCTTCATTATTATCTTTAATTAAAGAAGAAGCAGATCGAGTGTCTAGTGTATGTAAAGACTAGGGGGTAAAGGTCCTATAATTTGGTGAATCTAATACTGAGTTACAGCCACACATATATGCAAATTTACGATCAAGTGATGTATCCTGCAGTTTAAACTGCCCTTGAGCATTCATAACAAGCGGAGATCATGATTTTCGCATCCCTCAACTTATTAAGGTGTTGGTAAATGTAGTGTGCTTATTCTGAAAGTGTGTCGGCAAAGTCGTCAATTCAAAAATACTGAAGATATGACAGATTGATAATACCAATTCTTATGCCGTCATAATTATATTATAAGATATTAAGAGATTAAAAGATATAATTGAGTTCTCTTTAAGTGATTTATTGGTTATAAATTGTACTTATAATAATAATAAGCATTATAAACTTACAATCAAATGTTTTAATTTTATTTTCAAATTAAGAAATATTGCATTAATTTCGAGGAGTTTATATTGTATGACCTCATTTAGTTTCGATATCATTAAATAAACTTAAAAGTTTCTTCCAGTAATTATCTACTCAATAAAACATTTTAAATTATAGTTACTAAAAATTTTTTTATTTTTTAACTTAATTATATCTTGATACAATCCTAAATTCTTAATGGATATAAAATTATTATTCATATAATTATTTATATTATTGAAAATATAGTTGAGATCTGCTTAAGTTTAAATCTTTTCGAAACTTGTATTTTTTACAAGAACAAAAAATATTCCATTTTGAAGTTTTACTGCAGTTACTTGCATCAATATAAAAGTTTTAAGAATAAATGAGTTTTTTTATTTTTTTAATTTTATAATGCATTATTAAAATGTAAGAAGAAATAAGTTTTAATACTAAATTGTTATTAATTAATTAATTAATTAATTAATTATTTTATTTTATTTTATTAAATATCTTCAAATAATAAAATAATATTGTTTGTAAACCATAAATTTTAGTATTAAACACATAAATCTTCAAACAAAACAATGTGAACTTCTATTTTTTATAATTGCGATTCATACTCATAGATAATTTTTGTATTAGATATGGAAAAATTTTCCAAATAAATTATAAAAGAAAAAAGCTTATCGGTAATAATTTTTCCTTTCATCTTTTGCTTCTAATTTTCATCTAACTCATTATTATTATTTTTTTTCTTCAGTGATTTTAGTTTCATATATTTGTCGAGAATTTCAAAAGATTCTACATGTTAGTTTCACGTTGATATTAATTTTAATCATACCGTCGAATAAATAAAAAGCGACGAGTAATAAAAGAATAATTATATTCTTATATGATCGCCAGACTCGTTTACATCAGAGAAACGTCAAGACAATCTATAGAGAAAAATTTCTGATGCGTATAACGAGAGCCTTAAGAAAAAAAAAGAAACGAGAGTAAATTTGCATCAAAAAAAGGATAAATAAAAAGAAAATGATAATGCAAGTGATTGCCGAAGAGAATCTGGCAAAAAGAGGAATGAAGAATATCAAAAAAAGGAATCAGAAAAGGATAGAAGAAAGATTTAAATGCTTCTGCAGGGGAAAAAGGGACAGTAGAGCGTAGTGAAAGAAAAATTTACCGCTATACTTCCTGCACAGCGTCAAAATTATGAGGATGGATGGTCATGTATAGATGTTCAGAAAAATCTACAAGTCTTTCTACGACAAAGAATGAAAGCCATTGCAGATGTCGAGGATATACGCAGGAAGGATGTCGTGTATATCAAATTGGTGATAAAATAGCAGGAACACGTCAATCGTATATTTAAACTTGCATATAGATATATGAAGGTTGGCTAAGGCAAAACATAGTAAATTGAAGGATTACCAGAGCAATTAATAGTTAATGCATTTTATATTTTAAAAGCTGTTGAAATTGCATCCTTTGAAAAGTGCAACGTATGATACCTGTTACTATAATATTGCACATAAAATTTACTTAAATTTCATATTTTCAATGCTAGATACGAAAGATGTTCTGTAATTCAAATTGCAGTATAAGAACATAAATAACATCAAAGAGCAAATAAATTGAAACATATATTAAGTTTAAGCGTATAGAAATTCAAGAGCTTTTTAACAAATTAAATGCAAGTAGTTGACATATAAAAATATATATAATTTCAAATATGTATAATTTTGGCTAGAAATTTAAAATTTTTAGAAATTCAAATTTCATTTTTCTTTTATTGGAAAACAAACATTCTTTAAATAAATAATGTTGTAGTAAACAAAAAATTTTTAAACCTAACTTATCAAGCATTATTATATAATTTATTTTGATAAACTGACACGATAAAGACTGGTTTGAAAATACGAAAAAATATTTTTTAAAACTGTATTATGATTTAAATTTTTAAAACATAGGAAAATTATAAATTAAAAATTTAATACTAATTATTTCTTTTTTGATTATTCATTTCGAAAATATATAGAGGAGAAGATATATTTCTGCATTGATTTGTTAATTTTAAGGAAGTATTTGCTTCAAATAGAAATAATTTTATAGAAATAATTTTATATATATTTTTCTTTCGGCAAACGAGAAATTTTCTTATTTTTTTTTTTACTCAGAATTATGAATATAGGATTAAAAACATTAAAAATCTTGATGTAATGATACTATATTGATTGCATCACAGACTGGGATATGTCGATCAAAAGCTTAAATTCTTCCGCACCCCATATCTCGGGGTAGTTCTCGGAAAACTAGTGGATCACCCCCGCAGGTTAGACGTAATTCGTATACATCTCTTTCCTTAAAAATTCAAATTTACTCGTGAGATGAGTTACAAGTTTCCTCACCGGTGAGTCTTACTCCAGGTTTAGGATGGAGGTAAGTCGTTTGGATCCGCAAACACAACTTCCTCGCAGATATTGGATTATTTGCCTCAAAGCCAGCTTTTACCCTTTGTCTAAAAAATTGAAATAGTCCGTGTCATGAAATGAAATTTAATAATGGTAAGGGATTATAATATTTTGGATAAGGGGTGTGAGGAAATATCCAAAACTTGTCGTCCAGGTCAACATGCTTGCAAATAGCAAACCACCCAAATATATATTTTTAGAAAATAATAAGTACTTTTATAATCGTGCATATTAATTATAATATAGAACATGCATATCAATTGAATCAAAAATATATAAAAATTAGAAAATTAATTAAAATAAAAAGTCTTATTCCAAAAAATAAAAATTATAATATTAAATAAAATATTCAATTGTTTGAGTAAACGTTGGTGTATCGTATCTTTTTCTTCTGATTTGATCCAGTGGATTTGCTCTGTCAGAAAATCTTATTTTGAAAAGTAAGGAATAAAAATTTTGTATTTATAAAACAAACAAAAAGATAAAGTAATATGTTACAAAATGTGTGGAAATATATCTTGCAAACAATTGATTGTTTTGTGTTAAAACTATTTTGAACAAGATGAGTAAGCAACATGAATTTGGGTATTGAAAAGAAAATTGAATCATTCGATTCAGCTTGACTTTGAAAGATTCAGTCGATTGTAAAATGATACCAGAATGTAAGAAAAAAGAAACCGATCTGTATTTTTATTTCAAATCTATCTTATGACTACCTATTATATTATTAGCAATTTATATAAAAATAAATAATTTATTTAATAACTAAAATTTTGTGTTTAATAAATCTATTGATTAATATTATTAAGGGGATTTATTACATTCCTATGACTGAATTTCACATTCGTATATGACTTTATTATATATTTATATTATATATTTATTAAATTTTTATCTCATAATAAAAAATATTAAATTAATTTATTTTAGAATATTACAGTATATTTGTTGATGTATTTTAATTTTAAGAGTTTTTAAGTGTTTAGTAAATTTTAATACTCTATGTCACCAAGTTTTCAAAAGAACTTCACATAATCTAAAATATTAATAATAAATAAAATAATGCAAGTGCTTTAGCTTCTTAATTTTAAAAACATAATAATAGAAAATAGTGAAACTAAAAAATTTTAAGGTTTCCGATACAAATTTGATGATAGAATAATAATAATAATGAATATTAAAAAGTAAAGTTATTTGAGTAAAGTTTAAATTATTATTCACTTAGTCAAGTATTCTAAAAGTAAAATCTGAAATTCAAACTTAATTCATGCAAATTTAATAGTTTTATATATAATTTCATTCTTTTCTAATACAACTGTAGTGCCTGTCTATTTTTACGCGTTAACATTAAAATGTTTTCGAATTTTTTTAATTGAAGTAGCACCGCATATACATTCATTTGTTAATGCGCTCGTTTATCAATTGCTTATTTTGTAAATAAAATTTTACATTTTTCGTTAACGGATTGAAAAGGACACGCTCACATTCGTTAAGTTGTCGTATATATTATACAGAACGTGAAATGCAAAATATAAGCAAAAAATAAGCAATAGTAAAGATTACCTTTATTAAATAATTATTATAACTATTGTCTTTCCTAAAGCAGTCGTCGTCAGAAGATTAAACAGTTTGTACAATGTAAAAATACCTATTTTACATAAATATCTTGAAATCAAATATTTCGTATATAATTAAGAGAGTATTGATTATATATATAATCAATAATTATATTTTTTTATATTAAAAATGTATTGGAAATTTTTCTACATCTACAGCAAAAAACGATTGGAACGTCTTAACAGTTGACAGAATATAATTGATTTTTTAACTAATTATATTTAATATTATTAAAAATTAATAAAAATTATATTTGTTAATTTATTACTGGCAAGGAATTTGTGTGCCTTCATTCCTTTCCGTGAATCCCTAATATTTTTTCCCGCTATTTATCCACTCAATGAAAATTCTTGAAATTTGCTCTGAATGATATCCAACGTATGTTCTTTACTAAGGTAACGTGTTACTACACGTACATAATTTTATGTATACAATTTTTCCTCTATTTGAATTTAATAAATAATTAAATGTATGATAATAAATTTCTTATTACCATCAACATAACTTCGTAATTATTACTTTAATTATCTAGTAAAAGGCAATATTTGTTTATATTTACTATTAATCGAATAGAAGACATACATGTACGTTCATTATCAAATTTTTCTCTGTAAAAGGAAATTACGAGTAAAGACTTTATAAGAATATAAAATGATTTTCAATAATAAATGGAAATTATAATATATGTACATGTATACTTTTTTCATTTACACTAACTCTGCATACATAATACATCCATAACATATTTATAATCATTTGTATACTTTAATAACAGTCTATATGTGTTTTCTAATTTCGTTTTAATTTAATATTAAACGAACTTACCCATATTTTGCAGTTTCAATTTTATACTAAATTATTCGTTTTTTTTATGCATCATCCTCATGATTACCTGAAGTAAAAATAAGATTTATCAGTTTTTTTCAATAACAGTTTAATATAGTAATCTTTTGCAGATATATAAATGCCTTTATTTTAAATATATTTAAATAAAAAATTATTGTCAATCATTTTAAATATTTTGTTTGTATATTTAATGCTTATCGGAACAATAGTTTAAAGTAATAAAATCTCATTATATTGCAAAATCTGTAAAAAATAATAAATAAAAAACAAAAATACACTAATAAATTAAAATAATTATATTGGTCAATATATCAATTTATTTTTACTAACTTCTAAAAAGTGTATGGTCAAGTATTTATGTACGCATTTGATATAGTAATTAGAATATAATATTATTTTTATAAAAACATCATGCTTTGAGCATTAAAACTATTTCTACTTAAAAGGTATTTACTAATTGCACCACTTCTACGTTTCTGCTGTAGACCTATTCATTTTTTATTCTGGCAATTTATTAAATCTATTTCACTTCTACAATCTCACTTATAAAAATTTAAATTCTTTTATCTGTTATTTTTAATAATCCTTTTAATAATTATTTTTATATGAAATTTTGTGCAATTAAAAAAAAACGTTCTTTGAATAAACTATGTAATCATATCTTAAAATATAAATTGAAACTTTTAAATTTATTTTAAAAATACATTTGTAGTTTGCAAACTCTTTATTGTGTAATTTGTAAGAGAAGTATTTTGTTACATTTCCATTGTTAAAAAAAAAAATTTGTATGACGATTACAATGAACTGAAAAAGTATAAATTTTTATGTAGTAAATAATAAAAGTAAACGTTTTTATGAATGAATAATATAAATTAATTATTTTTGGAAATCATATACATTTAAACATTACGAATTTATTTTAACATTAACATAAAGATAATTGCAACATTTTATTGTCAAATAAGTTTCTATAAATATTGAAACATTAATAAAAATATTTTGAATTGAAAAGCTCCTTTCAAGGTGAATAGGTGTAATGAAATACTAGTGTAATGTTAATGCGTTACATTATCACTATGTTTCATTACACCTGTACATTGTGAAAGGAGCCTTTCAAGCCAAACACATAATCTTCAAAGTGGCTCTTTAAATTTCACATTAAAAAAATATCATAAACACTATTTATTCATTTTTAAGCAATAGGTACTTAATTTTTTTAATAGATACAAAATTTTATGAAAAAGTAAGTTTATCCACTTATGCTGAGTTTCAACTGCATGGAAACACGATAATTTGTCTGGTCGATTGTCAATAATTTCAATATCTACGAGTTCTCGATTCAACTGGCACCTAATTATCGGCTGAGAGTTTTCCATAATATTGATATCCCTTTCAGCGAATTCTGCTATAATCAAAGTCTGCATTTTTTTTCTTTTTTCTTTTTTTAAATATTCTGTTCTTCTTTCTACTAATACCAATATTCCAAGTTTTCTGGGTTATCGTCTACTCTATTTTATTAACAAGTTTTCTTTATTGTATTTATTATAAATTTATAATTAAGTTGAGTCATTCCATAGATATTCATGTCAATAGCATGGCTAAAACTTTTACACATTTAATATTTAAATTAAATTAAATCTGTCTAACTCATGGCTGCAATCATTAATTAATTTCTTAATAAAATGACTATAATATGTACATGTATATTAATAATAATTTGCATAATAGGAAATATTTTAAAAATTAAAAGAATATAATTTCAATAAATCCAAAAATAATACGTGTTTTAATAACGATATTAACGTATTTTACACTGTATTTTTATTAGTAAAGCAAATTATAACTGATAATTACGATTTAATTAATGTGTTTTATTATATGTGTTAAGTATATATATGGTAAAAACGTTATGCCTTAAATTATATTGTAAAAAATTATTATTTTATTGATATATGTAATATGTGCCAATTATATTTATATTTTAAATAAAAAATATTTAATTATTTATACCGAGTTTATTAATATCACATAATATTATTTATCACGTGAATATAGATTAATTCATAATTTACATGTAAAAAGTTCATTGTATTTATAGCAAATTCTATAAAAGACAAATGATTTCGTAAATATGAAAATAATTTTTTATGCATAAATAATAGTTATAAATATTAAATTAAGTATTTAATTTATTATATTTAATTTTGGAGAAAATTTATGAGACAATAAATTTTTTAAATGTATACATTTTTATAATTTAAAGTATTATAAAATACAAATAAAAATATAAATTTTAGTACGTTATTATGTAATTTCTACATATTCTATAATATAATTTAGATTGTCTATTTATACTCTTCTGTTAAATTGTAATTGAAATATTAATATTTGAGAATATTAAACTATATTATTTAAATTATATATTTTAATCAATTTATTAATTATTATAATAGTCATATTAAATCATTGAGCTTAAAAAAATAAAAATAATTTAGTAGAATAATCTACAACAAATTTTATTGTATGTATAATACTGATGAAATTAAAACATTATTTTACATTGGAACTAAGACACTTTAGTGGACTCGAGAGTAAAAATAATTTTCATAAAAATATAAGAATGAGATTGTAGTTGTATAATATTACCAGTTGACTTGAAAACAGACTTGAACGCGGCTATTTGCAAGATTTCTTTATTGTGAAGAATCATGAATTTTTCGGTCTCTATTTTCTACCTCAATAACCGAATACTTTTATATTGCAACTATACTTTTAAGTTTTTTTTAAATTGACAATATACAAAATTTAGTAGAACCAATTAAGTTTTAAGAATTTTAAGATATTTTATAATAATTTATTTTGAATCGTTTTAACAAAAAATTAAATTAAAGCAGTAGCAATAATTTTGATACTGACAATATAATAGAATTTACATTGTTAATTTTTAGACAAGCAAATACTTGAAGAATTATATTGTATGAATAACCATAAGTATTTAACCGGAAATCATATATTATTCACCATAATTATGGTTACAATAATATCGTATTAAATGCCAAATAATTTACAAAATTCTAATTATTATAAATTATTATTAATAAATAATTTTTTCTTATTTTTGTTTATTTTTTATTTTCAAAGTTCCCATTTTATCCTAGAAAATGCATTTGTATTTTAAAAATAATTTCGGGGAGAATGAGCACTTTTTTGAAATTTGAAATTGGGTTTTGCTTCTACTTTCATTTCATAGTTTTACTACATGGGTTTCACATTTTTCTTTTTCAGCATCGAAACTTTAAAATCGGCTGCTTTTCCTCTTTTTGTTCTTACTATGGTAAAGTCTGTTTCTATAATTTCACGATGCACACGAAATTCACTACTCTCGTTCTTCATACTTTTTTCGTTTATTACTAACCCTTCTTTCTTTTCTTCGCGCGACTTACTTCATCTTTCTTCCAGATATGAGATTTTGAAGAGATGTATAGCACGAGACTAGAACTTTTACGAAGCTTGCGACACCTGAAACGGAAGAAATTTCGCATATAGGAATTGTCTTTTTTTTCACAAGCTTCATTTCCATTTTATTCTATTATTTTTTATCGTGCCGAATAAAATTGGATGCCTATTATATAGAGTTGTTGTTAAGTTTTATAAAAAAATTTTAAAGAAATATATAAAAATCATAAATGAACTCTGCGAAAGCCCTGTAGTAAACTATTTATGCAATTATGATGATTTTGGAACGCGAAATACTTGTGTTAATTATTAAATAGTATTTAAAATTTTATAATTTATTCACTGTACATTGTAAAATAAAGATAAATATTTTTACTTTATAAATATGTTTGTTCAATGCATCAAAATATTACTAGATTAAGTAATGCAAAAGGAATTATTATTTTTATAAATAAATTGAAAATTATTGAACAATATATAAATATAAATATTTGTGTGGTTGGTTTAAAATTGTAGTAAAAATTGTATAAAAGAACTAAATAAGAAAAATAAAAATATATCTAAATTACGCAGTACAGTGGATTTTGAAAGAATTTTACACAGTTGCACTACTTCAAATTTTCGTCTCACTTAATATATTTGATTGAAAATTAATTAATTAATAAATTTTTTTCTTTTTAATATTTGTAAAATTAAATTGATTCAAAGGAATTACTTGGATTAATAGCATACCGTACGAAAGGAAAAGAATAGCTCAAGAAGGCCTTTGACAAACATATTCCTTTTTACACATAATATAATTGAAAAAAAGGAAGATAGCAGAATGTATTTCTTTAGTAAGAGCAAGCGCAATAGAATCAAAAGGTATGTATTTAAATTATCTTTTGGGTATGGTTTTGGAACCAGTTATGAATCCTTTTTCAGTGGTCGTAAACTGAGCAGTAGATCTAATAAATAAAAGCGACAGATCGGGATTCATTGCCCTAAGAATCAACTGAATTTCCACCTCGAGACTTAGCTTTTATGATAGTTGCGACTTTCGAGAAACGAATATACGAGAAATAAAGAGAAAAAAGAGGAAAAGACGTCAATGGTGGAGAAACGCCTGGAATTTCGTTACCTTCTGAAATCGAATTTCCCTCGAACTTGAGTGAAGTGTAATTTAAAAAAATATTCCGCATGCGCATGCTCATCCGTTGACACCAGAGCTAAATTCGCCAACGGCAATGACTAAAAAGGAAAAACCGCTTAAACCCTTTTTTACTTACCTTTATATTTTCCATTTCCTTTTTACTTTTCTTTATTTTTACTTTTGGCAGGGTGCGCCATTTTATGTTGTTCGCGCCTCTGTAAACTTATTTTAGGAATACGTGCAGTTTCATAATTTTATTCTTTTTCAGGCTATTTCTTCTATATAATACTTATTCTGTTTATCACAAAAATAAGCAATTTAACTTGATTTGTTCAAAATAACTGGAAGTATATTGTTTTTATTATTTATGCAATGAATTGAAATTAAACCTTCGTAATATTACTTATTTTACATTATTAGAGAGTTCATATATGTTTGCAGCATTACAAAAAAAAACATTTTAAATATTCAACTTTGCTTAGATTAATGATCAGTTGGTGAATAACTATTATTCATTAATAATAATAAATAAATATATACTTTTATCAATAAATGTGAAAAGTTTCAAAGGATTTAAATAGGAAAACATTAAAGATGTTATGTCAAGAAAGATTCGTTGTACAATTTGTTGGTTATTTTGTTTATTATTAACTATCTTCGGGAGAGATTTTAAGATTTTAAGATCGACATGGACATATTAATGTTTATATCTAAACTAGAGCTCCAAAACAACAATTCTAAATTCTGTTTTTCTGTACCTACTCCTCGTAAAACCTCCAAACTTAAAAGATGCGTGTGAGACGAATCACTACCGACAAATTCACAGCCAAGTATATAAAAATATATATCCATATCCAACAATTGGCATTAGCCAATCACAAATTATAGATGAGGAAAATAATTTGAGGAAAAATAATAATAGCGATCTGCGACAGATGTTGATTTTTGGCTGAGTAAGCGACGTTTAAATATTTAATAAAAAAGAGTACCCGGCGATATTTAAAAGGCTGCACGTACGGGTACGTGGGTGCTTGGGTGTGTGTGTGTGTGTGTGTTAAGCTCGGGCTTATCGTTCTCAGTCACAAACTCAACACGTTCCACCAGCCTTTTAACATAAGCGGGAGTGAGCACTTGATCGGAGTGGAACTGCTGCGTAATGCAAGAACCGCAAAAAGAACGAGTACCATCTGCTGCTCCCCCCATCGTTACCGTCTCGTTACTTCGTTACTGCATCCATTTTGTGTAATGTGCCTTAAAAAACAAAAAAAACAAAACAAAAACAAAAAACGACCAAGCCATGTAAATATTCATGGGGTTTGGCCATTTCCGTTTTTGCTGGCGCTTAGATTATTCTACTATTTCCTGACGAATTTCTAATTATTTCCCCCGCCTTTCGCAAATAGAAAAATTTGTAATTTATAAAAAAAGAAAATCGGCGTTTTTGTGTAAATGGATGTTTTTTGGTAATTATCCCTCTGGATACGTTTCGATTTAATAATATTGTACACATTTCTTTTAAACTAAAGACTCATATTTTAAATAATTATAATTACATGTTTCATGAGATTGGTGTACACCCTGTACATTATTTTTAACGATGTTTCACCTTAATTTACCTCCAATTAAACCTTTTATAATGAGCCCTTTCATCTCCGCATTTTAATTTAAAATTACCCAACTTTACAATTATAATTATAAACATGAATATTATATATTTATAAAGAAAAAGAAATGTTTCTATTGTCTATACTTTATGGCTAGCCTACATCATGAAAGCTTCAGAATGATATTTGTTATAGCTCAATACAATGCACCAATGATTGAATGTTATTGTCAATGGAAACATTAAAATCGTAGGAAATAAAAATAAAAATAAGATAAAATTATAAAGGTAATTCGAGAGACATTCGTGTACTATTTCACGCGGCAGGGACCACAAAAAGGAGCACTCTTCTCTAAGTACTATTTAGAAAAGTAGCCCCAGAAATTACCAAGTCACTGCGACCTTTCATGTGCAGAAACTGCCGATTCAGTATTAGCCATGATAGGTCAGGGTGGTGCGGCTGGAAGGGGGAAAGGGGGTGGGGGTGGGGAAAGGGAAAGGGGAAAGGGGCGGGGAGGGGTAAAGATCTTTGAGCAGAGACGCTAGTCTGGCAGGAAACTAGCGAGCATCATCACCTCTATGTGAAATCATAAAACTACATGTTATTACCATATATATCGGCCTCCATCAATTGAAATTCTCACTTTCACGTTGTTGCGTAGCTTCCGTAACGCAAGGATTGACAAAATTTGATACACTCAATACGTATCTTTTCACAATGTAACAGTATTTTTAAAACATTGCTTTTGTTAATATTAATTAATTGAAACAATGTTCAACTATATTTTTTTTCAAGTTTTCCTTCGATTTGATCTCAAATTTCACGTATACGTAAAAATTAATATTTATGAATGAGCACATTAAAACATTCAATGGTAATGCGTTTTCAATAGGTATAAAAAGGAAATAAATATTCGTAGTATTATTTGAAAATTTTTATTTACTCTAAAAATTATTTTAAAAAATTTGTTGAATTATTTAAATCCCTTTTTCTCTTTTTTCCTCAAATTATAGAATTTGTATTGAATAATTTAATTCCTGAGTTTACATGGTGATTTTATCAACTAATTAGTACATATTTAATTACATAAAATGAGAAAATCAGTAAAAATTATTTTTTGATATTTTATGTCATTAGTTATTAATGGAAAATGAATTAAAAGACAGAAAAATATAAAATTAAATCGTTTTTTTTCTGATTTCAGATGGTCGAAATTACACAGTTTTCATTAAAGAAATTATCAAATCTGAACAACGACTACATAAGCGAAGAAGGAAATAAATAATATTTAGCACTATTTGTAATAGCAAGTAAATATTGAACAACAGAAAACTTTCACCTAATATTTCCAAGTTTATCGGAAGTACTGGAATAGCAAATGTTACAAATGTATATCGAGTTAAATCGATTTACTTATTGTCACGATCACCGTTCGTGACTATTCCTTCTTCGACAAGCTTGACTCCTTTGGATAACTCTGACTTTCCTATGCAACACACAAAAATGTCCTCAAATCGAACGTGACTATAAAAGGACTGAAATTCCAAGTACGAACGTTCCATTTCTAAAGGAAATTGACGTTTACCCTATTAGTATTCACTATATTATATTTAAGCCTTACTTTTATACAATGCTACACGCATAAAAAAAATATCAAACACAAAATATAGCTTTGTAATAACTTCAATTATAACTTATAAATGCATAAAGTTTTTAAACTTAGACACAAAGATTTATAATTGTAAATAAATTAGTTTTACTTTATTCTTGCTTATTACTCATTTAAAAAAAAATTGTTCATGCGTGTAAAAGTAACAAATGCACTAAAGAAATTGTAGTTGCTTACTTGGATTTTTCTGTAAAAGTGCAAATTCTTTTAAAAGGAATCTTCATCCATTTTCTGGGCAAAAAAAAGGAAAAAAAAAGGAAAAAAAAAAGAAAAAAAACTGGAAAGGGAAAGAGGAAATATGAAAATAAAAGGGCTGGTTTTTGAGGGCTTGCGAGTTCATTGTCTTCTGCCCGCATCATACTAAAAGCAGGCGTGCGAATTAGAAAAAGAAAGGGCGACGGAGGAAACTGATATAAGATGAGAATAAAGAAAAAATGTAAACGTAAAAATACCTTTGACTGGATCCCAGTGGTCGCAAAATAAAATATACCCTTCATTCAACATCAGCCGCCCCCTACGTATATAAACGTGATATAACATCACGTCCGCAGAAGATTTCGCTGGCATCAGCGTAAGTTTACGTGAGTGCAAGCGAATTCTACTTTATACGAGGCGACGGGGATATGCGGAGAGAAAAAGAAAAAGAAGCTAAGTTTCTTTGACGCGTGGCTTGACCGCAGCCTAAAACGAGGTAGAATACTTTTCGCGCGCACATCAAATAAAAATACCTGTTCATTATCACAGCGAAAATAATTTTACCTCTTCAAACACCATCGATAAATATAATTAAAGACTAATTGTAATTAAACAGAATTTATTATTTGAGATTTTGAAGATTTTGATCACTGGGAAAAATAAAAGTATTCGTTCGTTACTCAATACAGACTATCAAATTCAATGAAAATAATATTATTTAAGTAAGTAATATAATTACAATTAATATAGCTAACTATTGCTGTAACGCTATACTGTAAAACTTTATTGTTTTACCGTTTGCTTGATTTTGCTAAATAAAAAAATTTAATCTATTTTATTTAAAAGAAATTATTATTGTAACTTACTTTTATCTTGTAGAAATTAATTTAATATAAAATTGAGTTGAAAAAATTATAGCCGTTGTTGTTTAAGTTATTATAATAATTGAACTGCTTACTTTTAAATATATTATACAAAGACACATGTTGACAATGAAGCAATTGCTAGACGAATGCATAAACCCATACATTTGCACATTGTTTGCATTCGTAAATTAGATAAATTAAACATAAGTTCAATAAGGATTTTGTCATTTTCTCCTTTTCAGACTTAATAATTCAAAATATATTATATTCCTATCACGTTACTGATCTAAACTTGATTAATCAATTAATTAAAAAATCTACAATTCTTCTACCGACGGTTCACCAAAACATTTAAATAAAGAAATTACTGTTAGCAATTTTATGACTGCTATTTAAGTAATGATATGTGAGCTTTTGAAACCATCAATATTATTTATACCACAGACACTCAAATAGAAAAGAGAAGAAAAGCTCTGGAAGCAGACACCAAAAAATGACACGTATACGTGATACGTAAAGTTGATCCCCGGCTGAGTATCGATGCCTCTTGCCTATTAAGTATACCTAAGCAGACATAAAACTACCAGAAAATACAGAGATTTAGAAAAGCCGAAAAAATCTTTCAAATGTCTTTATAGAAATATGTCTACATTTCCTTGCCTGATCTGAACTTTTATTTTGTCCTCACTTTTTTCAACTAAACAAATCCCAAAAGATTCAAAAAGAAAATCCTCTATTCATTCACCCACTAGTATTTCCTGCCCTGACAATTTTTTACATTTTATTTTATAGAACTGAGATACTAAAAGCTTAAATCCTGATGTAAGCTCATGCTCATCTATAGATCATAAAAATATTTTGCACAAGTTATTCATTATTCTTAAATTATTAGCCGATTATTATTTCAAGAAAAATTTTTTTGTCATAATTGATCGGTTATTAGATCCAGATATTGGATTTTTTTAAACTTTATAACAATATAAAGTATTAATCATATTAAATAAAAATATAAGAAGAAGAGATACAATAAATTTATAACTATTATATATTTGTAAAATTGACTTAACAAATAAAACTAAAAGATACTATTGATATTTATGAAACTGTATCAATGCAAGATTATACTATCACAATTCAATGAAAATAATAATTTTATTTTATATATGAAAATTTTAATTAAACTCAAACATTTTAATAAAAATATAAAATCCTACAATTTAATTATTATTTTTTTTTTAATTACTTATTAATATTGATTTGTAAGAACATGAATGAAGCTTATAAATGACTAATACAAACTATTCTCATATAATTAGATTTGATGAGAATCACGAAATGTAAAGATAATCATAATAGCAACAGCAGAAAAAATAACAATAATAATAGTGATGATAATAATAATAATAATAATAATAATAATAATATTTGTTATCAATTTACAATCAAGCACTACTGATACAGTAAAATCAATTGTTGGATCGCATTTATGATGGGGAACTCCCAAAACTTCGAGGGCTAATGATACCTGATTCGGGTTTTCCATGAATGAAGTTATGCACGTGCAGATTAAATAATGGGCATTTTTAGTATGTCACCTGCGAGAATATTATTTGTATTAATGTATTTGATAAGTAGATTCAAGTGGGGAGAAACAAAATCGGACAGTTGGAAGGAAAGGAGGAAGGGCAGATAGATTTAGAGAGCAAGCCCGTCAACAACTACAGTTTAAAAATCAAAAAGAATTGCACTCTTGCCGTTTTTTGTTATAATGCTTGTAAAAAAATAAATGTTAAATTCGAGTAAAATCACCACTAAGTTGTCTGATTCAAATTAGTTATTTGAACCTCATTTCTAGAATAATCAAATTTTACATCAATAATATTTTAAGAGAGCGGGTTATTATCTTATTTTGTTTAATTTAATCGAGCTACAATTTTATATAATATTTTTTCTGGAAGTTATCGAGAAGTTAAAAGCCTTTATTTTATATTTATTTAGATATTTAATAAAAGAATAAATAATATTTTACCATAATTTTAATGTTTATATTTAATATTTGTTAAGAATAATGATGGATATTGGAAGTATAAAGCCATCACAGTTAGTACAGTACATTGCAAGTAAAAAATTAGTTCCTTATCCAATTCCAATATGACTTTCTTTCAAATGACACTTATATATTATAAACCAATATCTTAATAACCTAACGAACCCGTAACAATTTTAGTGCACCTAAAAGAGTTCTATGTACTAGTAAATTGGTTACTGAAAAAAAAACTATCAAATTCACACACGTGTAGTAACATGTTTCTCCACTTGATACTCATCAAGCTTGTTTGGATAGAAAAAAAAAACTTTGATCAGTAATACTATAATATATACTTGTATATATATAAATATGTATATGTACATCAGTTATACAGGATTAAAGATCAAATTCGACTTATAGCTACTTAATAGAAGAAGAAAAATGAAGTAAAAGTATGGGAAAAATAATAGAACAAGGGATATATAATTTAAGAGGATCATATGCATGCGTATGCACATATTGAGGAAGCATTGGATAAATGGCTTAAGCTATTACGTCAAGCGCTAGGAAACTAGGAATATCCCTAGACATGCGTTAATTCGGTTGGGCCAAGTAATATAATTCTCGAATCTCCATAACATCATGCACATAACTAGAGATTGCGTTATTATTCCGTGAGAGCGAACATATTTCGCGGATCTGTGAACTTTACAGGTTGATTCTATCCATATAAGCATAAATCAAATGGAATTAATTCCGCGAATAAAAATAAATTTATTCTCCAATCGAAAAGGTAAGCAGAACAAAATTGTTTAAAAAGTGATTTAAAAGAAATTATTGAAAAAGTTTGAAAATACGTTTATAGTAAATTTTCCATTTGAAACGTATTGCAAAATTATGTATTATTGAATGAAAAGGAATATTTCTATAGAAACTTACAATACTTCTTATCCCACGAAATGGATGTGCTATAAAACATATTTTGAAGCATGTTGCCGCAGTTTACATATGGAATACCAATGCATAATTCGTTTTAAAATACTTAGATATCCGTAGTGATATATTGTGCGTATATGTATGTATGCATGATTAATATCGTATACTTCAACAACATGATAATAGTTGATATAATTTTTATTCAAGAATTTATTTCATTTTTAACATATTCCGTGAATTTAATTATTAGCTAAATAACGTTTTTAAAATATTAAGAAATAATTAATGCTTATCAAGAAGTTTTTGAAAGTATCAATAAAAAAAAGGTATAAAAGTTAATGTATCGATGACGATTAGAGCGAGCAATTGTTTACACTGCTCGCATCTTTATCACGACGATATATTTGCAATATTTTTGAATAAAATAAGTGAAAATCAAAAAAAGAAAAAGTTTTATATAGGATTAACTTTTATTACACTCAAAATTGTTATAAATACATTTCTACTATAGAAATCAGGTATGCAAATTGCAAATTGCAAATTAAGTAATTAGGCTTTCAACTAGTTTCATTTACTATACATTGTGTAAGGAAACATCAATGTAAAATATAAATAAAACTATTATTCTATAGTTTTATTTAATCGTAGTAATAAATAATTATAAAGACTGAATAAATACGAACAATAGTAAATAATAATTCAACTAATGACAATAATAAAATGTTTCAAGCTTTCATTGCGTCATAAATTGTTACTATTGCTATTAATATAAACATAAGGATTTTAACAGACAAATATTCAGAAGATATCTAGTAGCATATCATTACTAGCAGAAGTCTGATACTATATATTAGAAAACGTCCACTGGTTAATCTGGAATTTGAATAACATGAAAGCTCCAGGCAAGTAGACGTGCAGATGAAGTCGATTTTACAAATACTTATTTATGTATGTGGTGAATGAATAGTTCTTGATCGTCATTGCATCTAAGTTTGTCATTAAAAAATAAAAATATAAACATTTTTATGTAAATAAATGCCTATAAAAAAGTATAAAATTAATTTTTAGTATTAAAATAAAAAATATGGTTATAATTATGTTGGCGATGATTCAATGGAAATTTGTCTCATTCTTAAAAATCATTATTACTAAAAGACAAGTTCAGGCTTTATATCTAACGAAAATATAACGGTTATTACGCTTGGATGCATTTTAGTTAGTAAATGATTATAATATTAATTACAGAAATTAGTTAATTAATCTTCTCAGAATATAAACACAAGTTTCAAAAATATATTAATTATTAAATTATATTCAATTAAAAAATTATATATTTGAATAATTTTAAATATTTATAGCTTTTAATTTATTTAATATATAATATATATATATATATTTATAGATCATACGTTCGTATCTAAATTTTTGTTCGAAAAAATAGTTCTAGTATTTAAGAAAATAAGTATTTTTATCATATTTATTCATTACCTACATCAGAAATATAATTAGAACGATAAATATTTTTCCAACTAAAATATTAGCAATTCTAACTTTTACTTTCTTTGCAATTTTTCTAGCAAATTAGGATAGAGTTATTCAAAACAAGTAAAAATCAAAGAGTATAATAACAAAATTGTATTTTGATCTGATTATGTTTTATATCTGTTAAGTTCTCTTGTAGAATAAAAATTGACTTTATTTTTTAAATTTAAATTTTCTTTTATAACGAAAATGTATTTCTACATTACCAAGACAGCATACTACATTTAAAGTTACTTACTTGATCACATTATTCGTTTTCGATAAACTTGTAACTCTTAGTATATCTAAATATAAATTCGATCTGGGAAATCGATGAATTTGTTACTATTGAACAATATCTGATGCAATAAGTTTTCCTTACATTGTGAAAAACTAAAATAGTTTATTTATATCATGTTTACTTATATTTTTTAAAAATGTAATTTATTATTCAACGATATTCTGATAAGCAAACAATGTAGAAATAGACAATAGGCAACCACAAACTTGCTAACATTAAAATTAAATCGATATTATTAGTTTTAATTAATTTATAAATTAAATTTTTTAATAATTATTATTAATTAGTTACGTTTCTTCAGTTAACTCAGTGCATCCTAATGATGCAGTTCTGATGAATGTTAGTTAGCGATCTTTTTAAGTTTCAAAAAAATATCGTACATCTCATTACTTGTATTACACCCCAATATTTTTGATAATTATTACAATAAATTCTGGCTGAGGATATCGCATGTATTATGTTATAACTATGTTTAAAAAAAAAACTAAACATGCTGAGAAAATGGCCTAAATATTTATAAAATACAAAAAGCGAGAAAATTAGTTTGTCTCCACAAAGTTTTATGTTTAAATAGAATATTTTATATAAAATTTATAAAAATATTCTAAAAGATAAAAATTATAAAAAAAAGCTTCATGTAAAAGAATAAAATGAATAAAAAATCAAACTCCAAGCTCTTTTATCCATCCAGATAGTACGTTGCGAAAATTCTTGAACACCAATGAGATTGTAAATTGCGAAAATATCTCGATTTACTCTTTTATTACATGAAATAAATTCTAAAAAATCCAATTGTAATAAATTTAGTTAAAAATAGCAAGTAACTATAAAATCGTATCAAAAGATTATTTTAACTGACTTTTAAACATGTCTTAATAGTATATAACAAACAAAATAAAAAATCGAAATAATAAATAATATAAATATTGAAACTACAATTAAAAAAGCTGAGTGCAGTAAATCAAATTTAATTTATAATTCTAGACTTGATAGTGTAATTTAAATTTCATTTGATAATGTTAGTTATATAAAATCGATAAAAAATTGATTTAAAATATTCATGAATTCAAATGTCTTAAATTTCAAAGCGTAATAAAATAAATATAATAACCAATATATAACTATAATATTGATATTTTTTATATAATAAATTAAACTTACATACTTATAAAAAATGGAGAAGATTTTTTTTATAACTCAGAATAATTTTTCGTATTTTAAAACCTTACTTTTCTGTTAAAAAATTTTATTTTGCTAAAATAAGATAAATGCTAATAATATTTGAAAAATATAATGAAAACTATTGTAGTAAAGATATTAAATTTCCCAACTAATCTTATAAAATAATTAATTAATCATATAAGTAATTATTATGTATACGTATTCATATGAGTGATATTGTAAAAAACAGATATGTGTTGCATTGTATTTAATTGTGTGCAATGCTATAAATCTGTTGACTTTTAAAGGTGAAACAGAATGGCAGACTTGGCTTAGGTTCAAGTGTACGAGATCTACGAGAGTTTCCTTGCAATTCACCGTAATTGTAAATATACTCCTCTATAAATAAACTCATATTTACATTTCATCTATCCCATCATCATTATTTTACCTGTTTAAATATTTAACAAATATATTTTAACTTTTGATAACGTATCAAAGGTTTTAAATACATCATAAATATTTGTTTTCCTGAGATGAAAAATAAAGCTCTCATAAAGCGCAGTGCTCAATTTGTTAGGGATGGAATTGGGCATTGGTCCCAATGGACGTACGTGCTGGATGTGGGGATGCCTGCAAATTGATGAGACATTAAAAAGGGCCTATAAAATGCGCAGTTTTGTTTTGTGCGCTGGCCGTGTGTATGTGTGGAGCAAAGTGGCTCATAGGACGTACGTATAGCTCCGCCGTTTGTGTCAAATGGGAAGGATTGCGTTTTAGTATGTGTACAGATGCGCAGGAATGTGAGTGTGTGTGTTCGGAAAGACATACTCGTGGACGTCTCCATCTTCTCTCTCTCTTCCTCGCGAGCATGACTTGGTCGAGCCCTACAATCTCACTATCTCTCTCTCTCTCTCTCTCTCTCTCTTGCTAGTGCTCTCATTTCTCTATCTCTATCTCTCATTCGCGTTGCATGACCCGTTACCTTTTCTCGCTCTTTCTATAATTTCTGGAGACGAAGACGTACCGTCATTTTTACATTGCAATATTGTGTCAACTCATGAGAATGTGCGTTTAGATTGTTTCGGCTTTTTCTCCCGTCGGCAAGCCGGGAATTTTTTATGCCTAGGGAAATGTTCGAAGTGTGAATGTATGCGGACGCGGGGTTGGAAAATATGTTTGATCAGAAATTCGAGATGTCGTAACGCTTGAAACAATAAGATCAACCGCCCCTTTATTCGGGGAAATAATAGATGAAAATCGAGTCGCGAGGGGCGGGGCCAAGTTCGACAGCCTAATTACGCGCTAGAAATTATTATAAAAAGTCAGTTGCGCTGACACCTCAGGATTGTGCAATTGTGTAATATTGTGATGAGCTGATGAATAAAGTGATTGTTTGTGGCTTGCCAAATAAGTGCCTTTTCTTCAATTATCTTCCAAAATCAACCAATCCTCCATTCCAAAATTAACACAATTAGCACTATTTACAATAATAATAATGATAATAATAATAATAATAATTATAATAATAATAATAATAATATAAATAAAAATAATAATGATAATAATAATAATAATAATTAATAATAATAAAATTCACATACACATTAGAAATACTTTTATATTAAAGTACTAAATGGGATTCAAATCAAATGTTGTTTGTGTAATAAACATTATGTGTATTACAATATTAGAATATATATATATATTTAATTATAAATAACAAATAAATTAATTTTAATAATTAGTATATTTTTAAAATATTTTAAAATAATAACAATAAAATAATGTTTCATATGGTAATGACTTAATATATTTAAAAAAATAATATAAAAACTTTTTGTTTTTTTTTTATACCAAATAATCAAGCAAAAAACAAGTTTGTAAAAATTAAGAAAAAATATATTTGTCATGAATTAATATTTAATGCCATACAATTTTTCCTAATTCCTTGAAACAACACATTTAGAATTTAAGTTGTAATCTATATTATTATGAGAAATATTAAAAGATAATTACAGTAATAATGATAATAATAATACAGAAGAATACTTGTGTACTTATGCACAAAATCATCAGCGTGATCGCAAACGTTTAATAAAATTAACTGAATAAAGAAGAAGAGATACGTGACATTAACTGTAGATAAACTTGTATAAGTTTTGATGGGTTAAACTCATATTTTCTAGCATTGCGACTTTTCGAATTAAACCATTTAGTAATTTAATAACCTTAGTATTCTAGAATAGCACATTCTCTTATACCACTGATGTATAAAATGTTTAATTTAGACTCATTTACAGTAATTAAATTTTATTTTACTTTATTTAAATACAATCTGGTATACTATTAAACTATTTACTATTAAACATTTATTTACATTCATGAAACAATTGCATTATTACTCAAGCTAGAATATAAAAAAAAAAAAAAAAATCATCAGATATCCATAAAAATGTAAAAACACTTAAGAATCTTTACTACTTCTTACTATCTAATAACTAATTTAAAAAAAGAATTCACCATTGGCAATAACGTCGTCACAAGTGTATCAAATTTTAAAAAAGCATTATTTAAGAAATACATTTTAACATATCCTAGTTTTCCTTCTAATTAAATATCATTTCATCAATCACAGACATATAATCATGCACTGGAACAGCTTTCATTAAAAAGACATTAAAGCTTGTTATTCTTTAGTACGCTGGCTCAGTTACAAATAAAAAGAGAAGTATTTCAAAATAATTATTCTTTGTGACAATTTCATGTTGATGTTCCTATTTCTAAGAACGTTATTGTACAGAAAGAATAAACTCTCACTAATAAAAAAAGATCTTTGATAATGTTTGGATATATATCATGTATATATATGTATTCATGGAGAGTCCAGTGTCATGAGGACTCGCGAGATGATTCCTTAACATGATTTCAACTGGTTAAAACACGGGGTTGGCATAGATTTCACAAGAGTCGTTACTTGTATAGTGAAAACGTAACTCGACGAGATTAGTGGTTACGTTAAGGACGAAGGTGGTTCGTTCAAGAAGTTGGTCACAATAAGAATAAATGGTGTCAGTTTCTTTGTACCATGCAAACAGAAAAAGGATTGCAATCGGAAGTAATTAATTTGATACAATTCACACATTGCGCATTGTATAATTACCTTTATTTAATTACTGATACAATTACTTAAAACACCTACAAATTATTTACTTTGACACAGAAAAATTTTCAAATGTGGCGATTATATTTATGTTTATAAAGAAATGGAGAAAATCGCAATCAAAAACTACCTTTTGGATTTTTTTCTAACATAAAAGTTCTGATGAAGTCAATCATGAAAGCATATTCATTCAAATTATAGATTAAAAGTTAACATACTCCCGAAAACTCTACAGTTCTTTGGAGAATCTAATGCAAACCTTAGAATATCAAAAATTACACAAATCATAACAATACAAATATAAGTAATATAAACATATAGCATAAATTCATTCACTTTATTGGACACAAAATACTATATAAAACGTATTCCTAATAATAAACTTACTTTTAATACCATATTTTATTTATATCTTAAAAAATTAAATTTAAATAAAATTAATCCTTAATATTTAATGTTTCATAAATAAAACATAATTAGTAAATTAAAGTTATTTATGATAAACTGATGAATTTAATACTAATAAAATTAAGTTTATATAACATATTCAAACATTAATAGAAATTTAATAAAAATTTTTGTTCATTACCACTTTTACAAATAAACACTTGCATATTCTAAGATTTGTAAACGAATAAATTTTTCAATCTCTACAAATTAATAATCGCATGTTGAACACATTAGCCAATGAATTATTTTAACCATATATTATAAAATTATAAATCAAACAATTATAAAATTATCAGTATTAAATATATTGTTTAAATAATGGATTAAATTTTTATTCTCTAATTCTATATTCACAATTTTTTTCTATATCTCTACATTGTATACCTCATTGTTTATATTTTTGTTTTTTTAATGCGCATTTCTTTGTTCTATGAACTTTTTAAATCGTGCTCATGCACAATGCAATTTTACGATATTTTGTACACGTATTTTCAGTACATTTCCTTTATTGCAAGAATTTTTTTTATTTCATGTTTCACCAAGAATTATCCTACTTTAAATTAACTTGTATGCGGATATTAAATATAATCTTTTATGTACTTTGAAATTAAAAAATTTTAAATTGAAAACCATTTGAATTTAACTGTTTATATTATTTATTAGGGTATAAAATTAATAAGAGTTTTCAAAATTCAACAAACCGAAACAATCAAATAAGCAAACGTAAAGTACTTCCTATTCATTACTGTCTTTATAATAATATAAATAGTAAAGATTTGTACTTTCTTCAAACAAGATTTTATCTTACATTATAAGAAATTACAAGGAACTTACAAGAAACTTTTAGTTTTATATAATTATTCATGTAAATGAAAGTTTAAAACATTAATGTAAATATCTTAAATTAGTAATTTTTGAAGAAAAAATAAACATGTAAACATGACATATTTATATTTATAAAAATTAATTAATATAAATAAAAATGAAAAACAATTTATTTTATCCTACGGGACCATTTTTCGTGTTTTCATCAAATTTGAAATTAAAGTTTATGAACCATTTCTCCGGATATGAATTCTAACTCGCTCCAACAAATCCAGACTTTCATAAGACAAAAGGTCTTAAAACGAAAAATAAGGTGAAAAGACAAATAAACAATTAAACAAAAGTAATTTACAGTAAAGTTGAAGTAAAAATTACTGAAAAATACATGAATATAAAATTAGTGAAAGTCTAATATGTTCACGTAGCTCGGGGAAAAAAATTAAAAGTAAAATCAAATGAAGGTGATGTTCCAGAAAATTGTATCAATGAAAAAAAAATAAAAGAAATAAAAGAAATTCTTGCACTTTTCTTCAATGAGATATCCACGTAAATTAATTTTGATACAGTTGATTTACTGTCTTTGTTAAGTCTTTAATATAAATAAAAATAAAAATTCTATTTTAGACAAAATGATAATTAAAAGTTCAATTGCAACATACAAAATTGTGCTAATATAGTTTTCTGTTTTTAATTTTTTTAGTTTATGCGAAATAATACAAGAAGTTAAATTAAGAAACATTAAAGCAAAATTTACTACAATTAAAATATTTTACCTAACTTATTAAAAGGATATGTTATATCACATAATATATCGTTCTTTACTAGTTGATATCATATATATCAATTATAATTATACATAAGTGCATTTATTAAAATTTTGTAGATAATTAACTAGGTTTTATAACATTAAAGATAATATAACTATTGAAACTTACCAAAAAACTGCTATTATTTGAATTTCTTAATCTTGTTTTTGATAAACCGCTTAGTTATCTAAAAAAAATAGTAACTATTAAAAAAAAAAGCTGATTTAAAACATTATGTAATACATGTAAACACTAAATTAATAATCTAAAATTGGTATATAAAAGTTTTGGTTAGTATTATTCAAAATAAAAAATAATATTAAATAATGTGTAATTAATCATTAAAATTATTTCCTAATTCTGTTTAAAATTATGAAATAAATATAATATAAGTACCATTCATACTTTGTTCATCTGCACTCAGGTATTCTTCCAAGATTATATAAAATATTTTTCACCCAGCCAGTTTTTATATGGGAGAATAGTTTTTTCTATCTATGCTTTTCGAAATCGTATGATTTTTTTTCAAGCAAAATAGTGTTGTCTTCCTTGTATAAGTTTCGTCCTCGGTTCTTCCTCGCTCTATCTCTTAGGAGGCGGCTTCCATTGTCTTGTTTTAGCACATCCGCGTGGTTTCTTTGTGTGGCTTAGTTTGCACACCAACGAATTTCTCTCTCTCTCTCTCTCTCTCTCTCTCTCTCGCTCTCACCCTTTCATCCCCAAAGGATAAGGGTGCCCAGCGTCTAAACGGCTATTTGTTACGCGATATAAATTCCAGGAAGAGAGGAAAGTTTCTCTCGTTTCACCTGCTTTAACAACAAGAGATGGTAGTCTTCCTCTTTTGGCCCCGAGAAACAGCACGAAAAGAGAGGAAAAGAGGAGGGTATTCTAATAACGTAACAGTACCTATCTTCCGAATTGCGGGGGAGGGCAAGAGGGGCAACACCAAGCTTCGGTAGTTTTGTTGTACTAGACGAAGCGCGACGATAAATTTACATATTATCCCCCAAAAGACTATAGGAGCTTTTGAGTCACCGCTGGACTAACACGAAAAAAAAATCTACTCTTTCTTTATATCTCTTTATATATCTTCAGCTCCTCTTATTTTCACATGTGCTCAAATTTATAAACTCTTATTTTTTCTTGTTTACTCACTATACCATTTCAAGTGTAAACTTATTTCAGCATGATTAACAAATGTGATTTACAAATTAAAAGATTTACACACAATCTATGTAGGTACGTCTGTAATTTTAACAATTAAAATTAACAAATTATTTCTAAATATATTTACAAGGCTTATTTATCATTTATCGTTTATCATGATGTAGGACTCGAGTACAAAATAATTTAAACAAATGTCAAATAAGGAAAAAAGTGAAAGGTTATCATACAATAAAAGCACTTTATCAACCCTAGACAATATAAAAAAACCAAATTATGAATATCAGCTAAAAAGACCCTAATCTGAAAGAAAGCATTATCGCCCATTATATAACTATTACTGAAGAAATTATTAGCCCTCATTTGCAAGTATAATCGCCAATGGAGGATCCACATTTCTTTTATTTAAATGTATTCCTCTTTCTTATTTCATTTCTCTTGATTTTTATCTTATTCATATTTTTATCGAAAAATAATTCGATATCGCCTCGATTGTGTTCTAAATTATTATCATTGTTAGAATTGCAATATCTTTTATTTTCTTACAATTGTTAGTGTAATGTTTACAATTGATCTACCAAGAATAAATCGAGGAATAAACACTTCTTTCCTTCATCAAAAATTTTAAATTATTGTTTTAAAATCGATAGTTATTCAATATCAGAATATTAATAATAAAATATTAACAACTCAGAAGAAAAATCCAATTTAATTTAAACCAGAAGTTCTGTTTCATAGAATTTTTTTTTTTGTGTACATGTAGATATGGAGATGTAAAAATTTTAATTTCTTGTTATTTAGAAAATTTCCTAAAATACACAAAATAAAACATAAAATTAAGTAATAATTATTTATATGTTTGTATAAATAAATAATACATTAATTAAATAATTATGAAGAATAGTATTTGATAGATTTACATAGATTTTATATAATTAATAGAATGAGCTGAAATATCTTTTCATTTTTTTAAAAAAATGTTCTCACATATAATTGTT
This sequence comes from Eupristina koningsbergeri, assembly GCA_018907245.1. Classification (NCBI taxonomy): domain Eukaryota; kingdom Metazoa; phylum Arthropoda; class Insecta; order Hymenoptera; family Agaonidae; genus Eupristina; species Eupristina koningsbergeri. Next base: position 1,567,687 of record JACCHV010000151.1, read on the forward strand.
CTTTTTTCCCTACAAAATTAAATTTAGATGAAAATTTTTTTCAATTTATTGGTTCAGTTCTATCTTAAAAAAAGTACAAAAAAAGAAAAATTTTAGGAAAATATGTTCATATTGTTCGGTTCAGGCATTTCGTATAAAATATCGTAACCTAGTACATCTGCCGAAAAAGGATTTTTTGTTTTTCTTTTTTAGAAAAGTTTTTCAATTTAGAAACAGGAATGAATATTGGAAATAATTCAGATTCTAAGATTTGCATGAATATGTATACTTGTGAGTATATCTATTTATACATATATATATATATATATATATATATATATATATGTATATATATATAGAGAGAGAGAGAGAGAGAGAAATCTAAGGCATTTACATATTACTATCTCATAATGAAATCATTTTTGAAAATAAAAGGTTAAGTAAAAAAAAAGACATGAAAATGAATGTCTAAAAACTTTTAAAAAAGCTAGAAAACGAGATCACAAGAAATAGTACCGAAAAAAAGTAAAAGTTAAGAGGAATGAAAGAAGAAATTACGTCGATCCTCATAATAGTGATATGTGTTCAAACTTACTCGTTTTGAATAGATTTCATTCTAATCAACATTTTTATCTATCTTAATAAAAATAATAAAACTGTAATCTCTGTCGCTCTGTCATTCCCGACTTCACTTGTATTGCTATTTCATATTTTACAATTAAATCATTTTAAATAGAAGCGTAGAACTTATGAACATTCTTAAATTATTTTCAATTATTGAATAACGTAGCCAAATGATAAGAGTAAATATTTTTGAAACATGCCAGAGTAATATAAAATAAAAAAAATAGGAAGCATAAATTAAAGATCCTTATTCAATAATAGTAATGCATAATTATAACTTTTTGTAAAGTTTACATGAATATTTAGTTGTTTAGTAACTTACTTTAATTCATTTCAAAATGTAATTATAATAATTTGTGCATAAATGTTCAAGACTAAGCTCTTAATAAATTATAGTAAAATGAAATCCTTAGTTGTTAAAAAATAAACGTTCACTGTTAGCCCACTTCGATAAGCCGTGAAATTAAAAGCACGTCAAAGATAGTGCATAATTCAGGGTTTGAAATAAATGGTACTCAAACAGAATATCACTCGCAATCTTGCCAATGCAATAAATTTATTTTTCATGCGAACAATAAATTTTAAGAAATTATAAATGCTCGGTTTAGAGTAGCGATCGTATCTCCTTGATAAAACTCACTTAATCGCGAAATCGTGCGCCCGAATTTTGTTTATGGCGGAGGGTGGAAGGAAGGTTTACGGGGGAAGTTCTTCAGCCCCTTAAAACTTCCGGGAAACGATACGTCGATGACGTCATCCCTCGGCTCGCCGCACATTGTGCAAAGTAGATTGGACACTTTAGTATCCATTGCGAGGTAAGGATATTTCTCGAGTTGACACCGCGGGAAATTGAATTTAGCGAGCAGTTTAAGTGATGTGTGCATGCATCAGCCGTCGACACGCGCTCAGTGAGCCAATGCACCGGCGGCATTGAGACTAGTTTTCCGCCTCGACGCCAACCGATCCATTTTCCCAACTTCTTTTCGCATTTTCTTTTCCCGATTTAATTGCTTTTTTTATCCACCGATTAAGGTGTGCAATGACCGGGGAATAATTTTAACCTGCGATATTCTTATCTGGAATATTTTACGCGTTAGCGACGGGCTCACGTGACCGAGCCCGACCATGTGCAATCGGCGATAAATATCCGAAAGATATTTCACAATTATATTAAATTCTTGAATACTGATTCTTGATTCGTATAAATCGCGGAATAAGAGTACGAATAAATGTTCTCTTAGTAAAATATACCTTGAAAAGTAATGTTTTGTCATAGAATTATTCGATACCAATTCATTTTCATAAAAATTGCAATATTACAATGTTTATACTTTACCAAAACATGAAATCGATTTAAAGCATAATTTTTTTAGTAATAAAATTTATCAATTATTTATCAATAAGTATTGTTGAGTTACACCAATAAAAAACATAGATAAAGAGCTTGATTATTCATTCTTGTTTTTACCTGAATTATAATACCAAAAAAGCAATGGAAATGAAAAAGTGAAAAGCTTTCTGCAATTTTTCATTAGTACTCTATAAGGAAACAACAACAACATATATATATATATATAGACTACAGCATTATTAATAAATACTGTTCTTAATTAAATAATCTATTCATATAGAATTATTTTTAGCTCTAAGAAAAATTATATATCAAATATGCTACAACGTTTTTTTAAAGATAACCGTACCTTACGAATAATTACATAAATATTATGTCGAACAATAATAGATTTCTTCATCAATATTCGAAAAATTTGATATTGTATTTTCAAATAAATTATTTATGATTTAATTTTTACAAATTTGAAAATGACAATATTTTTATCTTTTAATTCATTGAAAATAAATAATGAAAAAAACTATACATTATCGTCATTTTAGCACAAAAGAAATTTCTTTTCTATTTATTATATTATTGTTTTGAAACTCTTAATCTATCTCCAAATCAGGCCATATTTTATTTTCCCAAATTTCCTTCTGTAAAGAACCAACTTCTAATATAACAAAAGAACTTCAACAGCGGTAAGAAGTCAATAATAGCACAACATGTGTTGTAAGAGAGAGGCTAATAAACGAAAATACACAAAAAATGAGGAATCAATAGAAAACTTTCCTTTAAAGATTATCCTTTTTCTTTTTTATCGGGCGACTGGCCAAAATATCTACGACCACGAATTTCCGACTCTCAACGCGTAGTCTCTTTAAATCGTTTCCTGTACATTGGAATGACATGCATCTGCCTTTTTCTGCGATGATAGAAAAATCAGAACCTGGCGATCCTCCAGGTTGACCTTATCACACTGAATGTGTCTGCTACCTTGTTACGGTCAGATTCGTTTTGGAATTACGAAACTAGTACACTACCGAAAATGAAATAGAGACAACTAGCAAAGAGATTTCAAAGAAAAATAAGTATTGAAGCAAAGAAGGATGTGAAGTATTACTGACTTACGATAAAATTGATGTACAGCAAGAGAAATTTTAAAAAAGGAACGGTTGTAAAAAAAACACTCAATACGGAGATAGACAAGCTAAATTGAAGTGTCATATATTTGAAAGGAGAATGTGACACAAAAATCAAACAAATATCCAATTTTTGCGAATACTTTTTTGTTTTTTTATTCAACATTTTACATATTTTCGACTTATTATTACACCTTCTTAATTTAAAAATACAGAATAAATATTAATGCAAATAAACTTTAGAAGAAAAAAAATCAATTACTTAATAAAAATGAATAGGTTTTTAAATTAAAACTTTTTTAATTTTTATATAGTATTTTACTTCATATAAAATTAAATTTTAAAGAAAGAATTTTAAATAATAATAGTCAATAATAAATAAAATAAATAAATAAATATTTGTGGTATAATACTATTTGATTGATATAGTCCAAGCAATAGAGCACTTTTTGGGTCATGAAAAAAGCAGCTAGTAGTGCATATCAAAATTCGTGACAAAATCAGTAGATTCTTATTTTTTAAAATGCCACTTATGACATTCAGGTGTTTTTTTTACTAACAATTTTAATGAAAAAATGCATTTTTTTTATTACGGTTTCTACTATAAATTGAAAAGTCTTCATTTAAAAACTATCAATATTTAATAGTATTAATGGACGATTTGTAACTAATAATATTCTAAATAAAATTCATTTTTTCATAAATCGATCAGAAAATTGGAAGCTGATAAAATTTTCAATTAATTAAAAAATTTGTAACTTTTTTATTTTTTAATATTTAGAATTTTAGTTTAGGAAATTAAAGCGATGAATTTGCATTTTATTTGTTCAAAATTTTAATTTTATCGGATTATTAGTTTTCCAGTTGTAGCCGATGGCAGCGTATAAGCGTCCACGCCCCGATGGCACACCGCGAGGACGCTTGCGGCGTGTTAAAGCGGCCCAAAAATAAAGAAGGAGGCCCACTGAGAACGGGGGAGAACCCCGTTTTAAAAAATATAAGTATAGTAAAATAAATTCTATATATTACACTTCGTTTAAATATTTCCGATTTTCTAAAATACGAGGATAAAGCTGGTCAAAAATAGCTGATCGCGTGTAATTTGATGAGAAGTGGGGACAGTAAGAATCGGGAAATTGTAATATATAGTAATAGAAGTGAAATCCGCGTGAACGAACATCAACTTTTCTTCTCCTCGCTCTTCATCAAATTGTACGAGCACAGCGGTTTTTAGTAATATTTATCCTAATTTTTTAGACAATCTGAAATATTTATATGAAATGTAAGATACAGGATTTATTGTTCAACAATTAAATTTTTTAAAACTGTTAAAACAACTAAAATCTTCCGGTTGAGTAAGCTGGAAATAACTTCATAAATTTTGACATAATTTAATTTACATTAGTATTACTCGAAAAATAATAAACTGATCAAGCTAAAATTATGAACAAATAAAGTACACAATAAATACTTTAATTTCTCCCAATTATATTTTTAAATATTAAAAAATAAAAAAGTTACAAATTTTTTAATGAATTTAAAATTTTTTCGATTTTTCATTAATTTCTAAGCTTCCAATTTGCTGATCGATTTATGAAAAAATAAATTTTATTTAGAATATTATTAGCTATAAATCTTCTATTGATACGAGAGTATTAAAATTAAGACTTTTCATTTTATAACAGAAAACTTAAAAAATGCATTTTTTCATTAAAATTGTTAATAAAAAAGACCCCTGAATATCATGAGAGGCATTTTAGAAAATAAGAATCTCCTGATTTTTTCACGAATTTTGATATGCATCACTAGCTGCTTTTTTCATGACCAAAAAAGTGTTCTATTGCTTGGACTAACAATATTGACGCTAAATTCATACTACAAAAATATACTAAATTTGTTTGTTCATCCAAACATTAATTTTAATTTTAATATAAAGTTATAAAAACTTAAAAGATGTTCGTATTTAATTGCGTTATATTATTAAATTTTTAGATTAAACATTGTAAATAGAGTAAAAATGAATTAGATAACGTACTTGTATAATAAAGTCGTGTAATTAAAAAATTATTGTTTTCAAAATTTGAATATTTAAATTGAATAAATAATAAAATTAAATTTAAAAAATTTTTTAACATAAAATCTTTTTATTTATGTCATCAACTTAAATTCAAAGTCACCTCAGTTAATTTCGTTTACAAGAAAAAATATCATGTCTCAGTAAATTTAAATAAAACCAGATCCTCTAAGCTACTACTCTATAAAAGTGTACTTTATAAACTGAAAGAATTGTAAATAAAATGGGATACGTGATGCAAAATAATATAGTAATAAAAATGCTCGAAAATTTATGGAAACAATTGGTGTATATAAAGTTTAGTCGGTATAATCAAAAGCATGGAGCTTCAATAATTCGAGCATTTTGTTACATGAAGAAAGTCTAGGGAAATAAAGTAAAAGAAATATTTCAAAGCCAGTAGTGAAATGTTTGAAGGAAATAAAGTTTTTGTCGCATCTCTTCCATTCGAAATCTATCCTAAGCTGTTAGAGCATCATGGATGTTTGTAAAGAAAAAGAAAAAAAAAACCTCAAAAAACCTCAAAAAGTATGACAAAAATTCTGTACATACTTATTAAAAAGTACAGTAAAAATATCAGAAAATTAAAAAAAAAACTCCTTTTTCGCACAGAAAATTCAGATCAGTTTATATTGTTAAACGACTTTGTAAAGCTCGGGGCTTATTTCCTATTTACCCCCAGACTAACTTGCCTCCTTGTAACTGCGCCACCATATAATTTACATTTTCAGGATACAGAGTCAGCAAAATATACATTATATTGGAACTGCGTATGGATAGTCTCACGTATCCGTTTGAGTGTACGTGTATAAGGAGATCTGGTGAATGGCCGGTAATAAAAGCATCTATCGCGATTTCTACCGAGGCTCATAAATATGAGATCTCTCCAACTTTTCGCAAGCATTTATTGGAAAAGAAACTTTATCCAAAAAAGGCTCAAAACTTGACGAAGAAATGACATAAAATATAAAAAAAAAGTGACGTTGACTTGAAAAGAGAAACAAGGGATATATAAATCTGTGCAAGTTGAGTTGTAAGAACAAATTTTTTTAAAGAGAACAGCTCTCGAAACAACTGCCGTAAAAAATCCGACAAGATTTTAGCGAATGATGAAAAAAAGTCATGAAATCTATAAAAAAAAAAGAAAAAGAAACCAAAATAACTATGAAAAATGCGACTTTTAATTTGTGAGAAATGTTTTTTTTTTCCTTTAATTTTTTCTACATATTTTTTAACACTAATTCTCAAGTATATTACATTAAGAGTTTACTGCCCTATATTTTAATTTACTACTGAAAATTTATTCTAATTTAAATACATAAAAATGTATCTACATAATGAAATTGAATCACATCTAAATACTTTAATTAAAAATTTTAATACATTTCGTTAAATCGCAATAGTTGGAATTCACAATACATAGTATTTAAGAAATAAATAACACACATTTTAATACGTATTTTTCAAATGAATTGGATTCTAAATTAACTTTCAGCAAAAAACGATAATAGATATAAATATAGCACACCTATACAGTGTATATGCTCCATATGTTGAAGTTTAAAGGAAGAAAAAGGGTCGAGTTTATATGCGAGTAAGAATGTTATTTGATACCGTTTTCGGAGATTTTAGGAATTTCAAGTTAGGAGAACATTCTAGCTATGGGAATAGGAAGCTAAGTCATTCTGATCGCTCTTGCTTTTCCTATGCTCACAAGGAGAAAGAGAGGAATTTGTAATATTCTATATAACATTGTTGAAGGATTCTTCTCTCCTTCGTAATCTTTGTCACTCACTCCTTTTCCTCCCCATATTCCATCTACGAATTTGACTTTTAGAATCGTTTATTCGGAATTTGGACCACTTTTCTCTCAATAACTCACTCAGTTGACGTAAAATGTACTGTAAATATACAGTCAAAGAAAGTTTTTAGACTATTTGCTTTTCAAGGTTTGTCAAAATATTTTCATTTTCTTCAAATACGAATTTTTTATAACAAAAATTCGAAACTACATTACATTTTTCGACAATTCTAGTCAAGTTGATATCAAAATGTCTACTAAATTATATATGTGTAGTTATTTAAACTTATATAAATGAAAATATATAAAAGTTTTAGCCATTATTTTTTAATTCTCAAAATTAATTTATGTTCGAATTCATATCTTAGTATATTGATACATATATATTATTAAATCGAATATAATTTTTAAAAAGCTTTGTAGTTCAGTAACATGTATTATTAGTGTTACATTTTGAAATAAAAATTAATTTATTTATAAAAATATTCTGTTAAAAATTACATTATAAAACTGAATTTAATATTTCATGAATACAATATTGAATTAGAGGTTTATTTATATGCATCCTATATAAGTTAACGAAGTTTGACAAATACATACGTATTTTCTTTATTGAAGTTCTCATTATTTCTTTTCTTTTTTTTTACTGCTCATATATTCAGAACTTGTATTCGATTTTCTACTTTATTTCATTAGCTTTATACTACCTGCACTCGTTTTTGATTTGTTACATATCTTATCTATTTAGAATTTATCTTATATACACATCCTCTCTTTTCTATTCAAGAAATGTCTGTACTCAATTTAATTAACGAACTGTAAAATTAAAAGATTGAAGACAAATATAAAAAACATAAAAAACATAAATGGATTAAAAAACAATAATTGTCCTCTTCAAAGAACTCCAATCTAATTAAGGAGCATTCGATACAAATTAACTTATCACATTCCGTGATACTAAATTTAGCTAACAAGAATCAACTATTTACCTTACAGTAAAAATTGTATAAATGGTATTGTTTAAATGTAAGCGCAATAGTACATATATATATGCACTATTAATAATAAATAACAAGGGGATTACAAGATTGACAAAGTATAAAAACGTTTTTAATAATGATAGAAAAAACTACAATAACATTTTTTTTTTTTTAATTTCTACAAAAGATTAATATTACATAAGAATCATTTAATTCACTAATTTGTTCAATAAAGTAAAAAAATTAAAATTGTTAATAAAAAAAAACTCGGAATTGTATGAGTATCATTTTAGAAAATAATAATCTACTGATTTTTTATGTATCATTAACTACTTTTTTCATGATCTAAAAAATGGTCTATTATTTGGACTAAATTTAAATATTAACTATTTAAATTTATATTTTCAAAAATATTTATTAATTAGTATTTATTAATTTATTTAATAAATTATAAATTATAATTTATCAGATTGCTTAGCATTAAAAAATTATAGTTTTTAATCAACCAAATTGTTTAACAATTTGGTTATAAACTATTTTTTTTATTAATGAACTACTGTTGCAATTTATAATTGGTTGAAAAAAGTTATTATTATATTTAAAACTTCAATGTATAAGTGTGCAATGAAGCTCCCCCGAAAGACGACGTACTGTTAATTTATCATTCAACACTAATTGCATTAAAAACTTTTACTGGAATTGAATTCTTGTTTTGAAGATACTAATCTAACAGATCAAATGATTTTTTTAATCGGCAAATTATCTAAAGATAAAACTCCATATAAATATATGAAGTAAAAGTCATTATTAATTTTCATTTTAAGCAACAAAATTTATGATTTAATATTAAAACTGTTCTAGAAGAAAAATGCAAGTATTTACTTACATTTAAAAAAAAAATCGGTTAAAAAAAGAATTTATGAAATTTAATTTATATTTTACGTAAAATTCAAATATTTTTTATTTCAATAATTTTAAAATTCGTTTAAAATTTTGAATGAGTTGAAAGAGCGTTTATAATTGCATTTAATATTTAAAATTTAATTTTAAGTTTAATCTTTATTTAATATTTGATAATATTATTATTAATAAATTGAATATTAAAAATATCTTTTAGTTTTATTAAAGTACCTTCAATATAATGTAAAAAATTAAAATTATCTCTAAATTGAAAATTTTTTTAATTTAGCTTCTGCAGAGCAACGGAATTATCTGTTCCGCAATTCCACGACAACAATTTACTTAAATCCCGTGGATCACTCTGACAAAACATTGAAGAAGATGTTTACAGACTTCCTGGAGGACACGATTAATAAATGGAAGGCGCATACAAATAAGGTCATGTTCACGCACATGACGTTGAAGAAAGACTCCCTCAGCCTCAATCCAAGATTTCTAAATAATGTGAAGAAATTACTTGTTTCATAAAAAATTCAGAAAGTTTCTTTACATAATTATAATTTAATATAATATAATAAATAAAAGATAGAATATTTTTACATGCAGTACACACAAATAAAATAAAAAATAAATAAAATTACTTAAAATTATACATTTACGTAATCTTGATTTATCATTTATTTATGCAAAGAATAACAATTTGCAGCAGAATTTATAATTTATTGATTGACAGTCAGTGTGTTTGTATTCTCCTTTTTATCATAATGAAGATTTAGACAGATGAGTTTTTCTGTTTAATATTTAAATTAAATAAATAAAATGCAAATGATATTTTGTATTTTTTTCATTGCATAATTTAACCACTAATAAATGTAAAATTATTGAACTAAATCGAAACTTTAAAACGCGAGGAAGGAATTAATATGAATTTTATTAAACTCTTTATCGATTCCATTTTTTATACTATTTCTTTATTTACATAAAATCACAAAACAAAGAATCCCTTCCGTTAAAGAAAAAAAGCCAATTTTACCTCGTCAAAACCCTGTTTCGTTTATCAGAAAAAGACTTCCCACTTGTCTTGTGGTTCTTAATAAATCCTCGCGAATTCGTCGTCCTATCAAAGATTTCCACTCGCACCGGGTGATTTTCCCTTGATGAGAAGTAGTACGAATTCGCCAGCTCATCGACAGATTCACGAGTGAAGTAGCATTTTCCATGGCACTTTCCATGAAAATTTGCTGACTCCAACGATGCCCGCGTGGTTTTGTGATTAGTAATCATCTGGGAATCGATTATACCTTAGTCAATTTGCTCCGTAAATGCATGCATCTCTCGATATCTAAAGCTCAAGCGGGTAAAAGTTACCCAATCATCCGACAAAAATATAATAATAATCAAAGCATAAAAAAGTCAAGAAAAAGAGTTTTTTTCACGACACCGTTCAACGTTTTCATCGTATTTCATTAGAAAAGTTGCTTAAAAACATTATTACTGTTTATATTATGTTCTTAAAAGTATTTCTTTTTTAATAATTGACATAATTCTCAATTGAATAACAAAACCCGAACACTTTTATATAAAAATTTTTGATAATTTAATTTTAAAGATTTATTCAACTTCATATACTTATAATCTATTTTTATTATTTTTTATTAACAAACTAATTATATTATATGAAAACCAATTAATTAATTTCTATTACCAAGGTGTAATTTGTACCGCATTTCAAAGAATAGATTTTGAAATAAGTATAAATTCAATATATCATTTAATAAAAAATCGATAGTGTCATTGTCTCTCATCATTTAAGAAATAGAAATATATTTTATTAATTAAACAATTAGCAGTCAAATGTTTTTGTAACAGAGATAATATTAATAAAATCTTGTGCAATAATACAACAAATGTTAAAAATTTCAAAGATACAACATAAAAAAAAGAAGAAAAAAATGAAAAGAGAGAAGGGTAAAAAAGAAAAAGAAATACAACTTTCTATAAATTCCTTTTTATTAGTAACTTTATGTCATTCATCACATTATCCCTGCCATTAATGTCCGTAAGTACTTCATTATTGTGCTTGTCAATAATGACCCCTGATCATATTTCCCTTGTAAATGGTAACTAAACATGGGTAGAGTATTATTTTATGTAATTAGTTTACTTTTATCATTAATTCGGAGTGTTGTAAATTAACGCAGTAATCTTAAATATCTAGAAAACAACGTACATTTTTATACGTTTTTAATGCATATTCATGCATTCTGAGGAGACATATATGTATAATAAACATCTTACTTGTTTTTTTAGAGTATTGCACGTATTGAAATTGATTAAATAATTTTTTAATAAAATAGATAAATAATTTATATTATTTTCATAAACAATTTAAAGCACTAAGTATTTTACTGTCCCATATATTTTCATCAGCTGAAATATTTTTGTATAAATTATGTTTTAAATGCAGACAAAGTATATAAAACTTAGTACTTAATTTATTTAAATGGCAAAAATATATTTGTGTTGTAATTTACATTTGTAATTTCAGTATGAAAGTCTATTATGTCCATTTATTGTTCATAACTTCATTATCTGCATGAATCTACAATATGTAACTTCGTAACACCGCATTAACCATTAAAACCCATGTAATGTGAAAGCTGCAAGGAATACTACATAAATCCCTATCACTGCTTATCATCATGTGTTCTTATTTAATTGAAATATACAGTTGTTGAATTCACTCGCAGATCCATTATTTAATTATCTGAAATCCTATCTTCTCAATAATATTATATGATTTGCTCATCGTCCATGAAATACTTAAAGGGAATACGAAAAATACAACGAATTCTCGAAAAGTGAGTTCGATCCAATCAAGATAATGAAATGAAATTTCTAGCTCGATTTAATTAATTGAACTCTAAGATCATTAACCAATTCCATCTCGTTGGTAATGAACCCCGGATATTACAACTAATTTCTTTAGCAATGAGAGATACTTGAAGTCATTCGCGTAACATACCCTTTTTTTTAAATCAATGTAAAGAGTTCATGCTGGTCATCGATATACACATACAGAAAAAAATATTTTAATTAATAATAATACATATATATATATATATTAAAAGTAATATTCTTTGTCAAATATCATGAATTTACATAAAACAGTAATCATAAAAAAACAATAATAATGAGTGAGAAATACGCGATTTTTCAAATTGAGCAATTTTTGTAAAACCAAAAATTATTTCCTCTTTTTTTAAATATAATTTTTATAATTTATAATTTTCAAATTTAATTGAATTAAAATGTGTTATTAAATTACTTGTAATATTTTAATATTATTTATTAATGTTAAATAATTCAATAATTATTTAATAATTGAAAATTCTTGATATTTAAAAATTTAATTAATTCTTGAAAAACAAATAAATAGGAATAGATGTGTCAAGAATTTATGAAAGAATAAATAAATAACAAATGATCTATTGTATAACTTTCTTCTTTTTAAAAAATTTTGTATGAGTATTTATTTATGATTTATATTTTGTAAATTTCGTAGATTTTATTTTCAAAAAAATATTAAAGTGATCTAAAAGTATTTATACTTTAAAATATTTTTCAATCATCAACAATTCATAATATTTGTATACACTAATATTATTATTCAAGTATAAGAATAAACTATACTTTCCCAACTGAAAACTTAAATATTCTGATTTTTTAAAAGGGTGTATACCAAATATATTAATTTCTTTCTAATAATTTATATATTCTAATTTACTTTGTGCCATTAGAATAAAAATAAGAAATCTTTTTACACATAAATAAATAAAGTTATTAACTATGTAAAGAAAAAATTTGCGTTAAAAAAGCAAACCAATAAATAACTGGAACTTAAAGGAAGGTAACGGGTATACCCAAAAAGGTAAGATTCAAAGTAAAACAAAATCGTTATCATTTTAAAATAGATTACAGGTTAAAATTAATTCACATTTATAAAAAGTGGGAAAAATTAGTCATTCGTTATAATTCCATATATAAAGGATCGCTTAATTAGAACGTTATGTTATTCTGATAGATAAACCGAAAACAGAACCTAAATTATTTAAATAATTGACTTCACTATTAAATGATAAATTTTCCTTGGAAAACTAACGTTTTGGAATGTTGAGTGATATACATGGTTCATCTATGTAGTATCGAGTTTTTTTTTCATTTTTTTAGGAGTGATCTTAAAATCTTGACAAACTCTTTCCTCATTTGTCCCTTTTTCGGTGTTTTTTTGATAATTAGATGCAGCAGGATTTTACTTTGCGCGAAGGGTGTCTTTTCAAATTTATGACACAGCGCGCTGAAGCGCTTAGTAGAAAACCACTACGCTAGAATGTTTTGTTCAAAGATTAAAAAAAAAAAAATTCTTACCTTTTTTTTTGAAAGATGATTTATTGGTGAAATTATAAACAGTGTGAATAAAAATTTTAAATTCTTCAAAATAATTTCCTCCTGTATCAACATATTTTTAAAGGCGTGTTTTCCAAATTTCAAATGCATCTTCAAACTTTTCAGCTTTGATGTTTTTCAAAAATTTTTGCATTTCTAAATGTTTTTGCACTATATTCTACACTGTAGATCGCATTAAATTCAATTTTTCCCTGAATTGCTTTATCTGTTAATCGACGGTCTGAATCTAAAATTTCTAACACGCGCCGGGTATTCTTAACTATTCGAAAGTTTTTTGGGCGCCCAAATCGTGGCTCGTCGATGATTTTTTCTCGACCCTCTTTAAAAGCTCTGTACCATTTTCCACTTTGCGATTTTGACATTCAATTATGTCCATACGCTTATTGTAACATTTTATATGTTTTCACACTGTTTTTTTTTAATTGCAAATAAAACTTTATCGCGTAACGCTGTGAGAGTAGTCACTCCATTGTGTCGTGTCAAAAAACTGAAAAACACCCTTCGCGCAAAGTTAAATCCTGCCGCTCCTAATTATCGAAAAAACAAAAGAAAAAAAGGGACAAATGCTGAAAGAGTTTGTCGACATTTTAAGACCCCTCCCAAATTTCTACGACGAATAGGAGCAAAATGAAAAAAAAACTCGCTAGTTCGTGGATGAACCATGTATGTCAATAGAATTTTCCTGGGACTGCTCAAAAGGAAAAATATCTTGATGCAAGGATTCATCAAATAATAATAGTAGATATAATTTCGACGGAAAACTGAATTTTTACTATGACATTGTTTATTTATTATTAATTATTATTTAGTATAATATTCCTGAAACAATATTAAATCGCAAGAGTTATAATTAAATTAATATGTACGTGGATACGAATTGTTAATTAATATGGATAGTTATGTCGGATTTTGATTCTTTAATCTAGAGAAAGGTTTTTGTTCACAGAGGATTTTTTGAAAAATCGATCATGAGATCAGGTATTATGCGGTAAAACAATTGATCTAATAACCGCCGACTAAGTCGTTAGAATAGTATGCAGAAAATTTATGATCAGAGGAAAGGAAGATTTTTCTTGTCGAAGTGAATAAAAGGTAGATTCGGTCTAAATGAATACGTTAAAGAGCTTACTCATTTAGCTTTTACACAATAAAAAGTATTTTGCCAGCAAATTCATTTTAAATTAGTATTTTATATTATACCTTGATTTCATCTGAACCTCTCCTTCCCTTTTGCACATTAACGTTTTATTAAATAGGTATTTAAAATAATTTAATAAAGAAAACTAATCTATAATTTACTTATAAAATATAAGAATGTTTTATTGAAATGGCTCTCTATAATAGTCAAATATTAATTGGTTTCAAAGTTTTGTAATTGATAATATTATAATTAACGAAGGTAGTCATTATAAAGGAATGGCAACACGTATAAATAATGTATATTACATTATGTATTAAATTCATTCTCATATCAAATTTGATGGAAATTCTAAAATATAAACGTAGAAACAATGACTAAATTCAATGTTAATTTTCCTTATACATTATTCTTTCATCATAATTAATACCTCAAAGAATACATCGAATAAAAGTGTTAGTGTAAACACCAGATAACTTGCAAAATTAAGTAATTGCTTAATGCGAAAAAAACGGAAAGTCTGATGAGTGAGGCATAGGAGACAAGGAGAATGAGATCAAGTGTGAGCGACTTTATACTAATCTTTACCAGTTTGTGGCGATTGAACTCGGGAGAAAAGACTCGTAAGGCTCGAGAAGACCTACCAAGAAATCTTCAACAAGGAAATGTCCCGGGGTGAGCGCCAGGGGTTCTCTACGATTGATGGAAGTCGCACGTAACGGACGGTAAGTCAGACAAGCTTTGATTTGATTAAGGAGGATATAAATTCTTCATAAGTGAGCTTGCCTTCCCTCACTATCTTTCTCAAATACATCTTAAAGTCCTTGATGTTAGTCTCTCAAATACCACCAAAGTGGAAAGCTTTAGAGGGGTTAAAGTGCCACTCAATCCTGTCCTAAATGAGACTTACAAAATTTGTTGACTAATTACAGATAATTTCTTTAAAAATGCTGCAATTTTGTATTAACGACATGAAGATTGGATCCATGATCATTATGGGTAATCTTGCATAATTCGCGAGGAAGCAGAAATTGACTGAAAGGGATAAGAAATACTTTGAATATGGAGTCTGAGACCAGTTTCATAAGTACGGATTTTCTCGGGAGACATATAAATACGACGCTTTTGAAGTATTTTTGGTCGCGCCCTCATGGGGAAAGGTCAGTCGTAATCTAACCCTCAGAAGTAAAGCGATAATAAGATTTTGTGGGATTCCATCAAATCCAAGGCAACGGATACAACGACGGGTAATTTTTTAAACTAAATTCCGTCAGTGAAATATTCAATACTATTTCAAGAGGATGCCGCGTACAAGATCGAGACGTCCATGTATTACCACTGGATTTGCTCGGCAAATAAAAAGTATTGATATAGGGCTTTGTTTGGACAGGATTAATGGATGCTTTTCATTTTGGTTTAAGAGGGCACGATGAAGTTAACTACCGACTCGAAAGAGTCCTAAGTAATAGACGAAGGCATCCAATCGATGAAAAGAACTAGAATTGCAAAAGCAACCAGAATTTTCGATCACTGCTAATTCATTCGAAAAGATTTCCGTGGTTCAATACGGATTATACAAGTATGTTCTGCGTTTAAACAAGATTATAAGTTAACTTCGGGGTTGATAAATGTGAAGTTAGCGGCACTTGCCAATCTATCGATTTTCGCTTCCAATAAGCAAAGAAACTAGTCTGTAAACAGATAAGAATTTTTTAAGAAGCGATACTCCATCACTGGAAAAGCGAATTAAGACAACAAGCTCACTCCGATTTCGTGCTTTCAAATCGACAGATAAGTTCGACACATCCTTCTGATTCTATTCTTTTGATTTTTTTTACCAACAATGCAGGATGTGCCGACTATAGATGAGAATCACTTAATTGTACTGGTATGAAGCCGCGAAAAGAATATTCGATAGAGCTGGCAACGGAAGGGAAATGTATTTCTATTTACTATTTACGCACTTAAAATACTCTTAAAATACATCAGATTGCAAATTAATAGAATTTTTTTAACCTATTCACACATATATTACATCAATATCTTCACTTGATTAATATTTATGCCCATTTTTGTGAACAACAGTATTGTAATTATTTATTATTTTATATATAAATAGTATTGTAATTAATAATATATATATATATATATATATCATAATTATAGAAAATAAAATAAAGATTTATGTTATTTTTTACAATATATGATTTTATGTACAAAGAATTATCAAATATTTGTATATGCTTATAAATATAAATATTTTTTTTTATATATCATTAGTATTTAATTTTATTATTGTAAAATAAAACCTTTCGAGACGTGTTCGAAAATTTTCAAATATTTATCTGAACAACAAATGATTTAAAATTGACCACGTTCTTTTATCAATTATAACTACGTGTATTGATAAAAAATCTGTTTATAAAATATTTTTTGTATTCTTTCTTGCTCGCTTCTTTTTTTTCATACATATATAAAATTTTAAATAAAAAATATAGTAATGAACTAACATTCAATACGCATTTTTAAATGACTTATTTTTTATAGATGAGTATAATTTTATTAAATATTATTTTATTATATATTGTCAATATCAATTGACGCATGAACTAGTTGATGCGTCAATTGATGTAGAAAAAAAAAGTGAATGTTGGTGGAAAAACATAAATCTTCATTCGGTGGGGCTACAAATATTTGCGTAACAGATGTTATGGGTTATAAGTCCCTATGAAATTTGTTCGCAAAAACTCATATAGATAAAGTATGAATTCAGATTAAAAGATATCTAATGCGCTCATGCACAGATGTTGTAAAAATATATATTAAGTACATTAGTAAAAAGATATTTGATGTATTTTTCTTTATAAAAAATGGAATATTGCAAGACTTCTTTTTATAATTATATAAATAATTAAATTGGCTTTTTTTAACTGATACTAAATATCTCGATTTTTTATAAATCGTTTGTGTAATCGAAAATCAAGAAACATTGTAATTTCGTAATATATATGCATAAACTAGGGACAATAGTTTTTGTAAATTTGACGAAATACAAGACAGTTGGAAGAAATTTTTACTTCGATTAGAATGATACAAAAATTATAACCGTTTTTTATTAATTAATTATTGAATTGAAAATATCACATCGCGTATCTTTTTTTGATATCAACTCAAACTTTTCTGATTTATCACAATATAATTTTATTTAAATAATCATATTTGATCTTATATTACATTATTTTACAATCGTTTAAAAGAGTTAATAGAATAAAGATAATATTTTTCATTATACCGTGAAATTGAAAAATAAATGGAATCAAGTTTACGCTAAGAAATTAAATGAACCAAGAAAAACCTTTTAAAAAAACAAGTAAGAAAACATCTGCTTTATATTGATGAAACAGTACAGATAATTCGGGATAGTTTTTTCTAGACAAAAATGTTTTATCGCGAATACACAAATGCACGAATACAAGTATACGATTACACGTACGTCCAAACATGCACTTCATTTGTGATTTTTGAAATCAATGAGATCGAAGCTTTCAAATCAATTGAGCTACTGCCTTATTTATTCAATCTCATTCTAGAATATGTTTGAATTCATTTCTAAATCCAGTATTTGAATTTATTGGAAAACTCACGATTCGTATTCTAGGGAGCACGCAAATGAAAAAGGTAATACGATTCAAAATTCTCTTATATATGATATACAGTCATAAAAATTCACCTTCTTTTTTTCACCTGATCTATGTTTTTTATTAGTAATGATTCAAGTTACCTATGTAACACCAAAAAAGTTTAAATACTGCTGAATGGAAGAGACCAAAGTTATTTTCTAAAACATAACAATAGTAGAACTATCAAGAAAGCAGTGCTCTAGAAAGAGTGTGGCTAACGAAAGTGAAAAGAGATAGCAAAGGAGAATGGAAAGAGAAAATAAAAGAAGAGTAAGTACGTAAAGCATGTATTGAGGATCATTTTCCTGGAGAGATTGAGGGAAGAAGAACTCCTCGGGATCGTAACATAAAAGGATATGTTCGTTTGGGGGATTAAACCTTACACACGAGGCTTACTTTTTCAGTATAGTGAAAAAAAAATGTTAGAAAAGAATTAATGAAAAAATCAAGGAAAATGAAGGAATATATAGAACATATTATTTATAAAAAAGAACCAAGGAATTATTTTTTTTTCTTAAAAAAAAAAATCAAGAATAAAGCTATATTGAAGTTTTAGTACAAGTTAAGATTAGATTGCACTGTAGAGTTATATAAATAAATACAAATTTATATTTATACCCTAACAATACTAAAATTTAATATTAAAAAGTGTTAATTTAAAAATTATATCTAAGTATTTTTAACACGATTTAGTATGAATAATATAATTAAATGTTATTTTATTCATTTATATTTTATAAATACATTTGCATAGAAATCAGAATTAAAATAAACAGATACATTAGGAAAGATTTTTCCAAGAAATCTTATCAATAAATTAATTATAACTAATATTTAAAACTAATAATGTAATAAAAACATAAAATAAAATATAAAACTAAAAAAATATCCTGAAAATAATTAAATATAAAAAAAAACTATGAAATGTATTCGGTAAAATATATATATGATATTAAAATAGAAATATGTGTAAAATATAAAAATACATAGAAAATTAGGTAATAAGTAATAGGAACAGATATTAAAATATAGAAAACATAACATAGTTTATTGGGATATTTAAAGTCCACCTCGCGCATATTTTAATTCTAGCCCCAATTAATCGACTTTACGATTCTTTTCTTTTAAAATACAGCATCTGCTTTGATATTTTTATTTCAAAGGAGCAGATGAATATATGCGCGAAGTTATAAAAGAAGGTAAGCTCTTGGGAATTCGAAAAATATCATTCGGATATATACTACAACATAAATAAAGGACAATAGGCATTGGAAGTCTACAGGAATAGAAGACAAGGGTTACTTTTCGCCTTTTCTGGTTTTACTATATGCCACACTAGTTTCGTAAAAAATACGATTTAGAAATAGACTTAAATATTTAAATACTTATTAAATATTTCATTAAAAATAATTTAATTTGATATGTTTTACAAGATAGTTAAAATTCATAATTAGATGATAATTTTTTTTCTGTCTTTCGGTATTTTATTATATAAACCAAATTTCAATTAAATTTATTTTTATAGTGCTATTGATAATTAACGTACTTTTCTTGACAATGCTAAAGAGTAATAAAATATGAATATATTATTAATTTACAGAAGTCAGTTACATTTAAAAACACAATTAAGACAAGCAAACGTAATACCGACATCAAGTGAAAAATAGAATTACCCAAAAGCTTTACAATAAAAAATAAAAAGGAACAATTATGTAATTTAGTTATATAAATTCAATAATTATATAAATATATATAATTATAATATAAAATATATATAATTAATCACTTCCAGAAAATTTACCAATTGGGTGGGCAAAGAACTTACAATAATTTCAAATTAATTTGATATAAAAAATTGGTATTACAAGCAACATTTAAAAACTTATGGAAACTCAGTTAACAAATACATAAAGTTAAAGAGCTATAATTTTAAATACATACAAAAATAAATTTGACATAATAACATGAAAAATTATTGAGATACTATTACATAATGATAATATATAAATTATAAATGTATAAATACATATTTATAAATCTACCATTTCCTGTCTTACCTATTTATGCAATTTTAAACGAGGTTTTATCTAAGAATTTCATATATTAAATGTGCGTAGCATGTAAAATATGCTCAAGTTTCATTTTTTTTTTCTTGTGCTTAAAATCACTTAAATACAATATTAATAAGGTTCATTAGTTCGTCTTCGTTAGCTTTATTTATCTGATACCAATTTTACTTCAGGTTTTGATTTATTATTTATTCATTATATGTCTTTAACAAAAAATGTTGATTATATTAATTCCGATTAAATAACATTTTATATTTTTTAAATTATGTACTTAACGTATAAGAAATTAAAAATGTTTTAAATTACGAATAAAGAAAAAAATAATAAAAATGAACAGATAAGAATTGCAAAATTCAATTTTGGCAAAAAATATTCGTAAATCTACTAACAAGAAATATAATATTATCTTCAGAGAATAAATGAAAAATGGAGAATAAAATATTTTGTAGTTCATATTAAAAAAAAAAAAACACTTTTATTCTGGACTAGTACATAACATGTTTTGAAATAAATTTTTATTATAAATGCATAAAACTGACTAAACATTCTTATAGAAGTTGAAAAGAAAAAAGTATTGTAAAATTTTTTTAGCAAAGCTAGATAATACAATTGATACTAAATATTTTAAATTATTGTATATGAAAAAGCAAATATTGAATGCTAAAGTTAAAACACATAATAAGTATTTATTTAAAGAAATTTTAAAGAATAAAAAATTTGTCAAAATTATAATAAAAAATTTCAATTTCATATAAGTACATTTCATCCAATTATATTGACTGTTAATATGAACAGAAAGGTACATTTATGAGCAAGTAAATATGAAATTTTTTTCCTTAATATTTCGCTGTCATTATTCATGTAACAAACAGTCAAAGAAGAAAAACTGTATATACATTAAATTAATAATAACTATAAAATTATAAGAAACATAATCGTAATACTTTATGTAATAAAATATCGTATGAAATAAGTATATATTAATGTTATATTATAAAAAATTTATAAAATTAATTTTTCAAAACTATAATAAATGTTGAATACAAAGAAATAATAATGATACTGTATAAAAACACAAAATCCATGACAATTTAAACAAAACTCATAAGTAAATATAAATAAAAATTCAAATTCAATCTAAACTTATTGAACTTACATATATATTAAAAATTCCTATTTTATACGTAAAATAAAATTTCAAATGAATCACTTATATAAAGAATTAAAAGACAAACAAGGTAAAAAAATATGAAAACAAGTAAAAAAAAAAATTTTAATTTTTATAATCCCTATAATTTACTAAAAAACAACATTTTAAATAAATATTGATATATTCAAAATAAAAAACTTAAAATATATTTGAAATAATGTTTCATGTTATTTAATTTTTAACGGGCAATAACGAACATTCTTTTTAAACCAACTAAACATACAAAATCAAAATTAACCCATTGTAGTAACG
The DNA here is from genome assembly GCA_018907245.1 of Eupristina koningsbergeri. Lineage (NCBI taxonomy): Eukaryota > Metazoa > Arthropoda > Insecta > Hymenoptera > Agaonidae > Eupristina > Eupristina koningsbergeri. Next base: position 1,589,336 of record JACCHV010000151.1, read on the forward strand.
CGAATAAGAACGATATATATTTTTTATTATATTATTATGAGTGCACCCGACTTAAAATATTTAATTTCAAAATATTAATAAATATACAAGTACAATCTTTATAAAAAATTTATGATTCGTATGCAGTTTTCAGTTAAATTGTCATAGTGATAGATAAAAAATATTTGTTAAAGTTAATATTTAACAGTCAAATTTTATATGCTTCCATTTTAATATAGTTATATCATTATTACAAAATATTTTTTTGATACTATAATCACACTAATTTATTGTTCTCATATATATTTCAATTAATATAAATATATAAATTAAATAATCTAATAGATATTTTTTTTTAATTTTATTATAATTTTATTAGTTGCTCTTCAATATCAACAATTCAATTTAAACTATTAATGAAAATGATATGGATTAAAACCATATTTAAGGAAATACTAATTTTATCAATGATTATTAATAATTATTTTAATATTAAGTAAGATTAATTTATTGAATTAATAAAATATTATAAATAGTAATAAATAGAGGAATATTCATTTTTTACAAATTAAATAATAAACTAATAAATATTAGTCTAAGTACGTATATATCAATAAATTAAAATATGAATTAAAAAATTGTTAAAAAATATGTTAAGTCAATATTAAACTAATTCAATAGAATTTGGTGAATTGATAATCTACGAATTTTGATAATAATTAGTAAAAAATAAATAGTGAAGTTATAAAAAATTTCTGATTAATATGGTAATCCTTCAATGTTTATTGATTATTTATTCTATATTTATTATTAATTCATTATTTTTGCTTATATAAAACATTAATTGTAATAAAAATAAAAAAGAAATTATTGAAGAATCTATACGAGCTACGTTGCCTCGATCCTGCTCTTGAATGACATCGATATGATCTACATCGTGCTAATCTGTTGGCCTAATGGAGGTCCTACACATTCTACTTTGCTTTTTATTACCAGCTCCTATTCGGTGTATAAATCTTTAATGGCAGATAAAGTCCCTATGCTTAAATATACTTTTAATAGGTTCTTACAATAAAGCAATTTATAATTGTATTTCTTTAATTTTATTTTTCGGTAAGAAATTTTATATTTCTAAGCAGAAAAATGAAACTTCTTGTTAATCAATACAATTATGTTAAATATTTTAAACTTAATTTAAGAATTTATTTCTATATATGTAAAAGCTTGATTTTATTGTACATATTCTGTTTTGAATACTCATTCGCGAGTACTGAACGTAAAATTTTTGAATAGAGTGCAATTTATATTTAAAAACAAGTGAGTTATTTATTCATAAAGTATTTCGACATTAATGTGTTGATTATATGTCGATTGTTATAATTGACTGCAGCATATACTATTATTCATTTTAATGTCTAGTCGATTGATAAAATTTATAATAATTTATAAATTCTGTATAAACATATATTAAGGTTTTGTATCAAAAAAGTAATAAAATGTAATCAATATATTGTATAATTATTGTAAAAACGTGTGTAGTAAGCAATTACAGTAATTTAAATTATTTCATAATTAAGTGATAAATTATGAAATATTAATATCAAATAATAAATACTAATTTTATATTCATTATCAAACATATGGAATTATGCAATATGCAATTAAATAAAAATAATGAAACTGTTTAAACAATTGAATAAAATTAATTTATATTTCATAAATTGTCGATTGAAAGTTTAACATTCTGCCACTAATTTATATCTTCAAAAATTTATCTGAAAATTATGAATATTATTTTTGCATTATCTATATTATTTCATATAATATTATCTATAGTACTGGGGTTTCAGTTAAAGATTTAGCCTTTAAACTGATTTTTTATTCTGATTCTTTTTATTTTGATTCCAAATACCTGGGCCACGCGAAAAATTATACTTTACACAATTATGGACTTAAAATTTATTTTATTTTATTTGTGCTTTATTGTATGCCTATAAATCTCTAATTTCTGTTGTTCACATGCAATGTATAATTTTATAAATGACAAACAATAATCGTTACAATAAGTAAGAAGAATGCGCGATCTACGTTTATAAATTGTGCCCTTATTCTGCATTAGATAACGTCGTTACAATCTTCCTTCTTCCTCCAACTCCAAGAGGAACTTCATACTCCGACGAAAGATTCACGCGTTTCCTTACAGTCGCTCCTCGCTTTCTTAACCTCATAAATCATAGCCAGTAATTTCATCCATTTCTTTTTGAGCTTCTATCCGCACTTTTAGAAATATTGTGTGCAGTGGCTAAAGCATTTTCCAGCGAGTATTTTCGATATAACATCTCTCTTTCTCAGCGCAATTTTTTCCCTCTTTTTCTTTTCATAACAGTGCATTTCCTTTTAACACACACACACACACACACACAATTCCCATAAACACTTCCGACTTATAGTCTTTCTCGAATGATAATAAAAATGAGTGTCTTACATGCTACCGGAAATTCAAACTATTCGCCCAACTCAGTATTGTCAAGTATAAAAATTGTAAACAAGCTGGAGACGCAATTACGGCCAGTGGATTTCTTTTTCACAACTTTAATCATTATTTCTTATATATTTTACTTGACTTTTTCATTTGACAATTCAATGTAAAGACCCAATATTTAAAATTATAAATTAGATTTACAGTCTTTTCTGATCCATCACTGCTATTAGTATAATTTTTTTTTACATAAATATTAATAAAGTAAAGAATAATCAATTCATACAAATAAAATTTATGTCTTTTTAAATGAGATATTATTTGACAAAAGTTGAAAGTTATTTATATAAATGTATTTAATTCAAATAAATTTTATGTGTCGCAGTAATAGGGATGATTATTTATAAAAAAAATTTATTGAATAATATTCACAAATATATTATGTATTATTTTAAAAGAATACGTGGTATAACAATATTTAAAATGTTACGCATTATTTATAAGCTATTGTTGATAGTATTTTTAATCAATATACATTTTTTATTATCGGTAAAAAAGTGACGTGAAAAAAAAAATAGGAAAAAAATGAAGATTTTATCGAGATACAGAATGGAAAATGAAACGAAAGCAAATATAATATAATGTGCAGTAAATATTTTGAAACAATTGACCACATAATCGAAAAAATGCGGAGTAATGTATAGGATTACTGATAACTGGAAGAAATGAGGTAGCAAAAAAAGGAAATATAATTGAGCTATCCAAGCGATCCAATGGATCAATATGAAAAGAAAAGAAGGCAAAAATATTATTAGATAATATAAAGAATACAAAGAATATTACGTGAGCATAACCCAAAATAAATGTAAACAGTAAGATTTTAAATACTTTATAGATATATAGGAAAAATTAAAATTTTTATTATAAGTTCTCTTCATCTTTAAACACATTTTTTTATATTGAATGTTTGTTTATTTTATTCTTTGTTGTATAATAGACTGTTTAGAATAAACTTTATTTAAATATTTTAATTTACATAAATTTTATTTTACTCTGCCAAATATTCGCTTAAATATACAGCATTTTCTTTAATTTATATTATAAATTATTTTTTTTTTAAATAATTCAAAAGAAACAGATACCTCATACCCATTTCTTTTTAATATAGAATAAATTTTATATATTCTAGAATAAATGTTTAAACGTTAATACCTAAATAGAACGTATATCCTATAAATTATTCACAATAAATTATTATGTATTCATGTACTTGCAAAAGAGATTTTAAAAAAGTTTTAAAATCAAATATTATTTATAAATCAAATATTCTTTTTCTGAAAAGGGAAAATTAATAATGCAAGGGTTATTAATGATAAAAACGATAAATATATTCAGTTGATAAATTTCAAACGGTAAATAGTTCTCCACAAATCTCGAATGGTTACTCTGACATAGTAATGGAATATTTACTAGAGATAGTGTTGCCACTCAGGCCAAAGTCACCCAAGCGACTTACTGATGGAGCTTAAGTTGAAGACTGCAAAACAGCCGATAGTTTTTGCCCGATTTTCCCCGTTTCCTTTTCCGCTGTTTTTCCGATTGTGAAAAGAAAAGAGGAAGAGTAGTTTATAGCTCTGTAACTTCGCCATCCTGCACCCGGGAGGCGTCTTAACACGATGTCGACCGAGGAGGTAACTTTCCACACGAAAACGTTATTTACACTACTACACAGAATAGTACACAAGTCGGGTGAAAGCAGGATGAAAGTATGTAAGGCAGACATGAAAACAAGCTTTTCCTTAGGCTATATCCTACGTGAGGCTAGTCCCTGATGAGAAAAAAACACCTCGTTCTGAGGGAGACCCAAAAAAATATCAAATTGTAAATTCAGAAAAATATCCCCCGATAATGGCGTCCTTTTGTTTGAACCCATTCCTCTACATACTTTTTTCAGTTATATTTTTTCAGTTTTTTATATGAAATATTATAGATTTATTGAATAAACGTATATTTTTTAATTATGTTGTTTTATAATTTAATTCAAAAATTTATAAAAATTCTATTCCAATTAATAGTCTCCGTTACACTAGTAAGCTTTAACTTCTAAAGAACGAGACCTTTAAAATATATAAGATATCGGGAAAAAATTGTGTATACCGTGAAGAATTTAAATTCTTAACTTTTGAAGAGTAAAATGAATTCAAATAGAAATTTTAATACTCAGTTCTATAAGTCAGCAGTTAATAATTTTTTTAAATGCTGATGTTGGACATTACAAATATTTCATTGAATTTACTCTTTTTCAATATAATGATATATTGAACACTTATTAACTTTCATTATAAAAAGATAGTATTTATAAAATAGTAAATACTGTGTTATTTAAATAAAAAAAATAGATAATTGAATGCAAAATATTTAAAAATTAATAAATTTAAAAATACCTTTAAGGTATATGAAGTGAACTTTGATTTAATAAAATCAAATTTTTACATAACGAGCATTTCTGTTTTGTCAAATTCATTTTTGTCTTATGTAGCCAAGCACGTGCTTTCAGAAAAAAAAAAGATTAGAAAACTGAAGACACTCGATAGGCAGTCAAATCCAAAAATTTTAATTTTCATTACAACTTCATTTATAGTGTTTATTCAAATGTCGAATATTAAAAAAAAAGATCTACATTAAAAAAAAAAAACAAAAAAAAAAAACTTTAAATACATCTACAATTATAAATACGAATAAATAATATTTCATAAAATTGTACATCATTAAAATGGATATTTGTGTAATATTTTTAAATATCATTGAATAATTCATTATTCATATAGGAAAATCAGAAAATTAAATTAACTCATATATTGTTTTCATATATTACAATTACTTTCTTGGCATATTTGTAAAATTCTCCACGCTTTCACGTATTTTTACCTCTCTAGATAAAAGTGAGAAATATATTATTATCAACAATGACACATACTTCTATAATTATATGTAAATTTATATATTTAAATATGTCAATAGAATATATATGTGTATTTGAGTATATGGGATTTATTAGTAATATGTAAATAAAAAGTATAATAGTAAATATAATAAATGTATATAAATTTAATATATATTCAATATTCGCTAATATATAATATAAAACTTCAAAGAAATATTTTACTTTATTTATGTTTTTCGTTTAGTTGAAAATACATCCCTAAACCTAAATCAAAAGTGATTCCCCAGTGCAAACTTTGCATACGTTTCAAACGTACGCAAATCATGGTGGTTTCATTTAAGTTGGTTGAGTAGCCTCACCTTCCTCCAGCCACGAGGACAGCTTTTAATTCTTCCAACTCTGAGGTTCCCATTCATTCTACACATTCTAGTGAAACCTTATCCACGGATTCCTTCTCGACCTTCACCAAATATTTCCACACTATTATCTATGGAGCTTTTCTTGTTTTTAATATTTTTCCGTATTATTAAAGAATAATGCTACAAAAATTCTAAAACTTAATTTTTCATCTATTATTTTGCAATTATGAGTTACTATTAATGCCTTTCATGCGTTTGTTAGTAATTATAAATAGTTTTCTATTGAAATACCTGTTAAATTTAAATGTGCGTGATTTGCTAAAATATCATAATATAAGGCATTGCTCAAAGCAATCTTTCTCCTTCTAATAATTATAATTTTAAATTAAATCTCTTAATGGTATTGTTACTTTGCTACCGTTATAAAGGCTATTTTGTTGTACTATTTTTTCATTGATAATTTATTTCAATTGATTCGACTTCGCATAAAGCGGCACTTAAAGATTACTGAGATCTCAAATAAACTAAAATTTTTTTCTTGTTACTCTGACCTCGATATCTTTTGTACGTATTCTGCAATACATATTTATATTCATTTTAGTGCCGGTAATCATTGCAAATTCATGTAATTCCAAATTTATAACTTAAACTGTTCGGTTTCTACAAATCCGAATCTTCTCGTTCCGAAATTCGTCTTTAAATAGATACTTTCCATGGAAATCAATTTATACACATATTATCTTCAAACTCATAAATTTACACTATATTTTCTAGGTTAAATGGAATGAAACATCGCCAAACATTACCCTGCCTCGTCTAAAAATCAGAGGTAATAGTTTAAGATAATTAAAAAATTTTTACCGCACAGAACTACAAGAAATATTTTACACACAAACACTGTATTGCAATCTCACATGATACAAACAAGAGGGATTACTTTCCAAGAATAACATAACTTGAGATTTTATTGCGAAGATAATTTTCAATTCGAACCAATTAATAGAAATTTACATTAACCACATTGTATCAAACGCAACACTTCAAAACGCTTCAACTAAAAAGTTTCGGAGCACATTTGACCTCGCCAACGCTGACACCACTAAACCTATAGAAAATATAGTAAAAAAAACCACGATTAATCAACAATTGAGCAGAAATATAAGCTTCCCAGAAAGAAACATTAAAAAACAAATCCTATCATTTAAAACAAAAAAAAGTTATAAAAAAAAACAGAAAAAACAGCAGAAAAAGATATTAACAACAAAAGTTTTTTTTAAGTCATAACACAATTCTGCCCGACCGAATAGCTTGTTCACGTTGAGAAAATAATCGAATTTCTAGTCTTAATGTATCACAACTGCAATATTGCAAAAATAGCCACCATGTGTACTAAACATACACATTCGCTCATCTCTATGTCCCCTCCCCCCAAACACCCACACAATATAAAGAACTATAATCTTCAAAATTGCAAAAACAGACTATTCAATATTCTGAGTAGCCTTTACTTTGTGAGAGATGAATAATGTTAATTCAATGACTTAATCTTTTATATAAATTAACTTATAGAAGAAAAATAATTATAATTCTTGAAGATTATAATTTGCATATTTAATAATATAAAATATATATTAAAATTTAATTAATATGAAATCATATTGCGTTACTTTTTGAAATATTAATTTGTTATAAAAATAAATTATTAGCTAAAATAAATTTTTTGTTTAAAAAGCACAGAATATTGAAAAAGAAGTTAATCCTGTGTATTAACTATAAACAAATAGTTTTTAAAAAAATTTTATTTTTTAATATTAAAAATTATGTTTTAAGCTAATATAGAATTAGAACGTATTAAAACTCTATAATTCATGGAAACCAATTTCAGATGATCAATGAAGTAAAGGATTAAAAGAATGTAGGTGAAGAAATTACTTACACATGGTCAGCTATTCTTTCATACAAATAAGTCATGCAAAACATTAAAATTTGAAAAGAAATCGAGTATTCACGTGAATGAATATCGTGAATGAAAAAGGGAAAAATATACCCTAAAGAGAATCATAGAACTTGAAAAAAAATTCGGAAATAAAAAATGGCAATGAAAAATTCTATGACAGAAAGAGATAATGAATTTAAAATATATTTTTTAATTATTAATTTATTCTGATTAATATTAATAACTGTATATCCTATATGAATTTCATATGCAATTTTTGTATGTAATTATTTTAACAATAATTATATAAATACATAAACGTGTATTACAATTATTCAATGAAAAATTACATTGAATTAACTTGGTTTAAGAAATGTACGATTTTTAGTTTACATTTAAAAGAATAATTAAAAAATCATATAAGAAATCATACAGATTAGTACATATGACGTTATTTCATCAAATCAATTTATTAATTCGTAAACGATTATAATATCTATATAAATAATAGTTTTTCTTTCATAATTTCAAGTTTATATCTCATTGCATACTTCAATGAATACCAGCTGAATGCGTCAATGAATGAAAGCTGACCATAAAAAAAAAAAACCAAAAATTTCGATACCGAGTAGAGAAATATTTTAGTGCACCAAATTATATAATCCAAAAGAAAAGATCAAAGTAATTCTAACACTGATATTTAAATTGGATTTTAAATTTATCAAGAGTCATCCTCTAACTCCATCATATATATAGTCCATCATATATAGTCTACATTCATTCAATATACAGATACAATTCATCCAACAAAATTTTAATGATCGACTGAGAACTAATAGTAATTATTACTAGGCATACAATCAATAATACATATTTATTTTTTTATATTTCTATATATATATATTTTTGAAAATATTTTTTTGATTATCAAATAGATTAATTTCTATTATATTCGTAAAAATAAAAATAAATAGACAAAAATATTGTTTTCAACGAATAATTTTTGGATATATGAAATAAAAATTAGGTAATAAATTTAAAAGTTTAATAGAAACAGTAGGTAAAACATTGTACATAAACGGTTTTATACAAAAAAATATTTATAGAATATAATGATTGTATTTATTTTTATTTCTTTTACAATTACTCTTTTTATAAAAATCGTGTATTAAATATCTAATCAATATATTTTATTACTTATATACATTATAATTAAAACTTGAGCAATAAATATTGAAAATAAGATAAGATTTACCTAAAATGAATATTAAATTAGCAACAGAAAATACATTACTAAATATGTTATATAATTATGCATCGATTGATTTCTTTATATCTATACAATTGATAAATTTTTTAAACAAAATTTACTTGAACATAGAACAAGTAATTTTTCACTACAATATTATGAACAAATGAATGAATAAAATGAGAAATTCCGAAAGTATGATATAATATTACTCATATTTAATATAAATTTAATTCTTCATGTATTAAAAGCGTATAATAAATACTACATTTTGATTACATATAAACTTGTTTGTATCTTGTAGTTTATTTATATGTAACATATAAGTTTATAATTATTTTTTGTATAAAGTAATTTTTCTTGTGTCTATAGTTTTTGCATTTTTGATTGAAGCTTCTACACATTGATAACAACTCAGCTAATGCTAACCTCTTAGAATACTTTACGTGAAAAACACATTGTAATAGCAGATGTAACTTTATATCATACATACTATAATATATCAATTGATTTCTTAACTTCTTCCAGATATTTTCTTGTTTGAATGCTTTATTATATACATCTTTCTAAATGGAAGTTTAGACATATATTTTAGAATTAATACAAATAATAAAACAAGGAACTAATTATAGAACGTTAAAAAATGAATTGGTTTTTAAATTAAATTTTGGAGTGGATATATAATAATATATCATATAATTATCACCTTTAACTTAAATTTAATTTATTAATAGATTATCAAAAATTTATTACAAATTCAATCAAATTTGTATATTATATTGTATTAATTTGTATATGTATATTTGTATATTATACTGAAATTATTATTTACTCTTGTAAAATAGAATTTATATGTATAAAATAACATGTAACTAATATTTAATTTATTATATTACATTTAATATATAATAATTAAATTATATCATATTAAAATTAAATATTTATCTTGAAAATTTTTAGAATTTTAATAAATTTTATTTTTTAATCATTGAAACATATAAATAAATAAATCAATTTATTACAATAATTCAAAAATTATATAAGATATTTTATTTTACATAAAGTTTAATGACTTAAAAATTTAAGTAATCGTATATATATATATATCTAAATATATTTGTCTGAAAGGTTTTTTATATTGAATACAAACTTTTAAAAGGAAACATTTTATTCTTGTTAATGCTTATAAATAAAAATTAATTGAAAGGTAAATTACTTCTGAATGATTTGATATGCCATTTCTATAATTCATAGATATATTATTTTAAATATATTTTAAATATATTTAAGTTTTGATTCTTGCAACATAAACAATAATAATAAATAATAATATATAGATAGATAGATAATAAGATTAACTATTCAACTATTTAACATTTATTGTTCGGTTAGTTATAGTGAATAATGCTGCCAAAATGTATTAATGGACATAAATGCATAATTACCTACGCCCTCGGATTGATAAGTATGCCTGTTCTTAAGTACCGATACACTATTTTTAATATAAAATAAGTATAACAATCATCCAATATTTATAAGCCTAAAGTGGTGAAAAATTAGATCCCAACTGGAATAGTATGATTATTTAATTGCTATTCACATTTTCACCTCTGCCAGCGAGTTTGTAAATCTGCCATTTACACGACGCTCAACTCCTGTAGACTCTTTGATCAGGACGAACACCGTAAAAACTAAATGAAATTATTGTCTGATCGTAGCATGTACGAACCGCTAAAGAAATATTTTCTTTTTCACGGAGACAACGAGCTCATCCGCGACAATTTTGCTCTGGGTGAAAAGCGTCAACCTGGAAAATCTCGCGATCACCTGGTGCACAAGTTCCTCGGATGCGCGAGGGTTCGACACGTGCGCTCGATCAGCCGGCGACGCGTGCACTGACTCTTGGCCTGTTGTCCTCCCTCTGCCAACCCGGAGACCAAATGCGCTCGCGCGCGCGCGCGTCTCAGTCGGGCTTCGACTTCATCCCCATTCGCGTATCTGCGGGGAACGCAAGCGCGGGAACCGACGGAGACGACGTTCCTGCACTGACTGAGATACCCTTCCTGCGGTAGCATTTGATTCGGTAATGACTCTGGAAGGATTTAGATGACTGAAGCAATTGCGCGTTCTGTTATTATTGTGTCTCTACTAATTGCGGAATGATGTAAGGCGTACGTTCCATAGCTGGGAAACAAATGACCGCAATTTGTAATTTAAATTGATAAATTCGATATTAAATTAAGGCTTTATCGTCAACACATTAGCGATCGATATATCTTTAGTATTTATACCGTATTTAATAATTACTATACAGTTAATAACTATACATACAGAGTTATATAAGTTGCATTTAGGGATATTTAATATCATCAAAGTATATTATAATTACATATCTTGGTTATTTTACATCTGTTTGCATGAAAAATTAAATTATAAACCAAATTAATCAAGTAAAATATTTGCTACGTCGAACTTGATAACCGTTATAATTAATAATAATTGCCGTTACTTAATTATGTAATTTACTACTATCTGGAATGACATGCGCATGCATTTACACACACACACACACATACGTATATATTTGGACACTCACTACTTGGGATATAGATCTTTTGTTTTTACATAATTCTTACGTAATTTCATAAGTTGTTTTTTGCTTAATAACATTTACCTAACAAACAATCAAAGTAAATTAAAAAATCAGAGAGCTCATATACAAATTATTGCAATAAAGACATAATAAACATAATAAGTGATGACCTTGCAAATTTCAAAATGTTTCTATTATCATTTTAAACTATCATTTTAATTACAATAATAATAAAAAAATGAAACCATAAAATTATAGATATCTATAAATGTTTGAATGATACAACATATACATATATTATAATTTAGAAAAAATAAATTATGTAAAATTTACACTCGCATATAAATTTTAATTGGTACTTTAGATAATGACTGGAGAAAATACAGGAGATTTTTGTTTTTTCTTTCAAAATTACTCTGATTTTCTTCGCTTACGTTTTTGAGAATAGTTTTTCGAGACGAACTCTATGCCCTTTAAAAAATAATTGTTTTATTCTTCATTTCTTTCCCGCTTGATTGTATCTCAAGGAAACTAAAAAATGGCTACTCAGATCACATAACACATACAATAATTATCTGTATGACTGCTCAACTATATTATCAACTATAACCCGTTAAGGGCAATTCAGCATTTCCTATTACACTGAGTAGAGAATTTCCCACTATAATACGCTTCTCTAAAATGTACAATACATTTTATATACTTAATTTAGAAAAATTTAATACTAATTAAATTTTTAAAGAAATTTAATTTATAATTTAAAGATTATCTACTATAAATTTATAATTAGGTCCATCTTTCTTAAAAAAAAAGTATTTCACATTTAAAAATTAAATGAATTTTAGTGATAAAATTAGTTTATGTATTTAATTTATTATTTTTCTTTTAAGAACATCTATTAACACGAGTATGTGAATAATAACTTAAAAAAGCATTAAATTATTCGAATGAAATTTTAATAGTTCGTCATATACACGTATTTTATCATTAATTACCATAATTTCAAAATTTCAGTAAAGTTAAAATTAATGTTTAATATTTTTTTTTCATTAAAAACATAAATTTACTATAAAATAAAATAATTTTAAAATCAACTAAATAAAAGTTATTACATAAAAATTTCAAATTAACCATAAATTATATTCAAAATAATAAAATTGACAAATTAAAAAATGTTAGTGTAAAATAAAAATTTGATATAACTGAAAAATGTGAATATTATTTTACTGTATATTAAATAAAATTAAAGAATAAAAAAGCTGTTTGGGGTCTATAAAAGTCCAAATGAATTGAAAAGTGTTATTTACTTCATTTTTACGAATCAATATATGCCTTTTTATATAGGTAACATGGAACTAAAACAAATAAATTTTTAAAAAATATAATAAATATTGATAATTTAACAAATTTTCGAAAACTTAAATTAAAAAAATAAAATTAATATGTATTTGTGTAAATAAAATACATGAATATATATTCTATGAATAACTTTATAATTAATAAAAATGTTCAATGTACTTAAATTGATTCGTATATAATTTCATTGTAAATACAAATTTTTTATTTTAAAGTAGGCATAAGAATTGCTGAAAACTTTTTTTCTTATGTAATAATTACATAAAGATTTTAATGAAATGACAATATACGCTTACTAAAGTGTAAGCATATTCTAGATTTGTCTTCTGTTTTTAAGTGTTCCCAATTAAACTCTATTAAAAAGTCAGACCCCTGTGATTCCAAAATGATTATCCAGTGATCTGGAAAATTAGTGCTTTGTATTTACATAGTTTACAACTAAACCCATACTATATCCATAAATTTTTTGTACACTATTAATTTTTAAATTATTCTTTAAATTATATTGCTTTACTTTTATCGCTAAAATACTTGTAGCATAACTATGTAATTACTTCCTTTATGGTATATGTACGATTTTTTAATAATTTGTGTTAATATGGCAAATTAAAAATAAATTTATAAAAACCATACTGCAATATCTTCAATATTTACAGTATTCAAGAAACATAAATATTAAATTAAATAAATATTTATTCATTAACAAAATTATCAACAAATACCAGTTATTTGTGAAAAATATAATAACAAATCAATACAAGCAGTTGATATTATATTATTTGATTTACAATATCAATATATTTCAAATATACAGAAATGATACTGCATATATATTAATATAAATGCAATAATGGAAAAAAATTTTAAAAAATTTTTTTAATTCATAAAATTATATTATTCAACAATATTATTGGTTAAAAATTTTTATACAAATATTAATAGAGAACCATCATGGGTCTTCATAAGACCAACATGATAGTTTCCAAGAGATTCTCACTTGTTATTTTGTCTTTATATTTATATACAGACTAATATTAGTATAATTTAAATTAAATTAAAAATGTAAATTTCAAAATATTAAAAAATTTCAATAATAAATTTTAAGATTAAAAAGTTACTGCTTACTTTTTTGATTTAAAAATTTTATACATTAAAATAATATACTTCGAATACGTATGATAATTAGAATTATGTATATAAGTTAGAGCGAGGAGTCTTAACCACGTGATATATATATAATTTTGTAATTATAATTTTTCACAAAGTTTCAAAAATAACGCTGTATATTGAAATATATATATAATATAAATAAAATTACTTTGGACACCATAAAATTTATTACTATACTAAATACTGTACATCTAAAATTTCAGTTATTGTTTTAATAATTATACAACATTGAATGTTGAATATTTAAAGGAGACTTTTTAATAGTACACATTGATTCTTAAATACCTGAAAAATACCTTTTTCTCTATATAAACTCATTTATTGCTTTAATATTTTCAAAAAATCAGCCGTAATTCGCAACAAGGAAACTTCACCTAAAATTCTTTACCAAAAATTTAATCAATAAGAAAAGAATGATTTCTTAAAATTTTTCACTTTCTGTTGTCGATTAATTCTATTCTTATATATTATAAAAGTTAAATATAGAGAATACCTTTTGCCACTATTTAAAATTACGTAAAGTTGTTAGAATATTTGACTTGGATTTAATATTTGCTACCAAAATATTATGAAATTATGGAAAAGGTATTTTAAAGGTATTTAGTGTTAATAACTTTGAAAGATTATATAAATAAAATTTTTTCTTGCATTTAATTCCTTAAAACCTCCCGTCTTTAAATATTTTTTAATATATATTATTAGTATAGTATAACTTCGATGTATTAGTAATTATAATGTATTACAACTATGCTTAGTTCAAAATTAATTTTCGAATTAGAATAATGGTGACTCATTTGAACAAAGTTATCAACTAAAGGATCGAGCATGTTGAATATTAATCTGCGTAATTTAGTACTAATCAATCCATTTTTTTTTTGCACTTCGATCTCAATAAACACTTTTGTGATGACGCTAACGATATCATCAGCGTTAAAGTAAAAAACTAATGTTTTAAACACTCGACACACCGACTGTTGGGAGCTACTCCTAGTGTAAGAGATTGAGTGAAAGAGACTTTGTACTCCATCCGATACTTTTTTGCTGTCCCCTCTATAATCTTTTCCCGACATATTGTGAAACTAGCTAGAAGAACTGTGATAAGATGAAGAGAGAAAGAGAGGGAGGGAGAGAGAGAGAGAGAGAGAGGGAGGCAGAGAGAGATAGAGATAGGAAAACCGGGTTGCCTCGGCAACACGTTCAAGAGTAAGATACACGCAATATGAGAAAAAAGCAATAAGACTATATGAAAAAAACATACCTACTTTATCCACAATACTGCTCGAAGAAGAAGAAGAGTACTCACTTGCATAATGTATATTGTGAAAATTATTGATTTTTTGGCATAGCTATGTATATTCTTACGATTATTATTATTAAACTTTAGATATTTACATTACGTGCATTATAAAATCACTCGAAAGTCATCATGATACAACAAAAAGTGTTTTATAAAACTAAAAAATATACTTATGTTAAAATTATACTTGTACATTAAATTAATTATAAATTGCATACTTAATTATATAATTAAATTTTTTTTAATTTTTAATAAAAAACGATTATCGATATACAAATTATAAAATACATTGTAGTATTCGATAATTAATATTTATTATGAATTACTTCCAATTAATTTTATATTATACGAATTTTGCAATGTTTATTGTCATAAATGAATAATCTTTTAGGTCCAGGTACGATTGTTTGTTGCTTATAGAAGTATATAGGAGATTATTAAATTTGTTGTTTTATATGCTTAATCGATATTTTCCAAAAAAAAAAAATGTTAAGAGTTCTAAAAGAGTAAATCAATAATTTTTAATTCTACATATTTTATATATATAAACATTTTCATTATTTTTGTTTTTTGAACATTCCTTCGTTTATTTATTATTAAATAGTTCTTGTTAATATTCTATTTTATATAAGGTTTAATTGATATTTTTATTTAAATTGTTTAATTTAAATGAATATTTCTTTAAAAAAATGACTGAAATGACACTATTCATATGTACAAATTCTAATTCCTCATATTTTCGGAATATCGAAGAATATTCTGCATAACAAATTGACCGGTGAATACCGATACTGAAGCATGAAATTTTAACTCAATCAGTAATATCAACTATTAACGTACATATTGGTAAACCTGCTGCGTCTGCCTCATCACTGACTTGTATCACTATTGAATTTTTACGTTTCAAATATTTATTTTTAAAACTATAATTCTTAATAAATTAAAACAAAAATCTTTGTTATTTCAAATTAAATGAAAAATATACAGATTTTATATAACGTGTATAATGTTACTATACCTTACCTTCTATAAAAATAGATGGACAGCGAAATTTTTATCTAACTAAAAGAAATTATCAGTTAATTATTACTTAAGAATTATAATAATAATATAACATAAAACCTTGGAAATTTCTGAAAATGTAGAAATATATTACGTAAATAAGAGGAACAAAATTTTCTATTTTTTTGTTTAAAAATTGAAATAATTTTAGAAATATTATTTTTCCAACACATTTAAAAAATTTTTTTTTCATTATTTCTTTTTTCTTTATATATTTTTCTTATTGTGAACAATAATAACCTTTACAAGTTGTATAAATATTTGGTCATGTTTTTAATTCTTTAAAATATCTAATCATTTAATTTAATGCGATTTAATATGTAGGTTAAAAATGTGCATAGTCACCTATTTACATATAATATGATGAATACTATAAATATGAAAAAAAGACTTCGTTGCATATACATTAATAATACATTAAACCGTTCAACTAAATGAATTCTTATTCTCAATACAGTGCATAAAATATAAAAAAAAAACTTATTTTATCTTTTTCTATTCCTATTACTTTTTTTAAATATTTTGTAATTATTTTACTTGATATTTCTCATAGTAATAATAATTAAATATATTAAAATAACTATCTACTTGAAGACAAATATTTGAAGTAAATTTATAAAAATGCAAAATCTCATAATTTTTATGCACATGTTTAAACTTTATATTGAAATTGGTCTTAGAAGAAAAACTAAAATAAAACAACTAGAAAAAGTGTTGAAGTTATCACATTTATGAAATTTAAACTTTTCGTTTATTCTTTCATTTTATATATTCCTGTTTGTGTTTACATACATTTCTCATTTCTAAATACTAAGTTCTCTTTAGTAAAATCAAAAACATTCATTTTGCATTATCATAATTTCAAAAATTTATGCTTCAAGTCTTTACAGTCAACTTTATTTATATATCTTGTTTGATGGAAATAGAGTTCCATGATGATGACAATAATTTTTATAAGACTTCATAAGATGACATTATACAGTTATTTATTATTTATAATATCTATAATACAAAAGTTTTTAAATGTATATTAAAAATTAAGTCTAATATTTATTAAAAAATAATTCTTTATTAAAAGTTTTTTTTTAAGTTGAAATATAAAGAAAAAATTCTTATAAACATTATGAAGTTCTTTGTAAAAAATTGCATAATTACTTCGTACTATTACATTTATAACTGTACACACTAATGCAATAGCAAAATGAAGGAGATGAAATGAAAAATTTTATTTAATATAATTCAATTTTTACATCAAAATAAATAAAATTTATATCTTAAATTAAGATGTATAAGGAAAAAAAATAAACATAATACTTTGATAAATTTATTTTTTTAGTGACTTAGTTTTCCATTTTTATCGAAAATTTTGTAAGATTAATTTTTACCAATAGTATGTTATACATATTCTAGTAAATAAATAACGCAGATATTATTTAATATAACGTTTATTTAATATAAATGTCGAGATATTTTAGTTTTATATACAAAAGTCTTTTTAGCTCGGATCCTTGAAATAAACTCTACTCTTCTTCATATAAAATACGATTTCTTAGAAAAGAAAACATAGTTGAACATAAAAGATGTAAAATTGAATTGATAGTGTCAAAAATAATTCACATAGCTGCGAGCTCGAAAGAAAAATGTTATCGTTTCATATATACGATCGAAATAGGTACAATAGTATACTTAATTATAATTCAATTAAAATATATTAATAATAAATAAATAATATATTTATCGGTAGATTTATAAAATTAAAATTTTTTTAAATAAAAACTTGTTTTAATTAAATTAAAAATATAAAATTAAAAAAGAAATAAAGGTAAATTATCCCAAGCGGTAAATATATACATAGCATTTTTAATTATTCTCATTCCTTATATAATTAAAAAAAAATTGCAAACTTCAATTTAGATAAATGATAAGGAAAAATAGTTGTTAAAGAAATTAGAATATGAAATCGATGAATTTGTAAGGTCAAGCGTAATACAGGAATAAAAAAGAATAAAAAAAATTCTATTTCCTCTTATCAACGTTCAAAGTGCTATATCTATATCTCAATTAAGAAAAGGTAGGAAACATATCTCATTCAAAAATAGAATCCATGTTGTTACAATAAGATAATATATATAATATATTTATAATTTGTTCTCTGTTTATGAATGCCATAACGTATCGTTAATTTATTTATATATAAATCAATGAATATGCAAATGTTCGTCAAAATAAAACTCTTAATTTTACTAAATTTTGATGAAAAAGTATTAATCTATCTTATAATAAGTAAGTTATATGTGATAAAAAATTTCCTTGGTTCAGAATTAATAGCAGGAGAAAATAAATTCGCAATTGAAGGGATTTAATTACAAGATCTCCATAAATACTCAAGAATTTCTCAAATGCCATTCTAGATTCACCTCCTGCGTAAAGAAGCAAGTGAGAATGGGGCAACAATAAATAAACAACATTTTAGAAAGTAATGAAAAGTTTAAGTAATCCTGAGTACTCATGTATTCTAATTTTAATAGTCTTGGCTTTTCAAATAGATTAGAGTAGCAAACGACTATGAATGTTGTTAATAAAGGATCAATGATTAAGTATGATCTACAAAGAGGAAAAAAGTGAGACGTGTGGAATATTTCCGAGGTGTTCCTTTTAATGTATCGACTGACTACAAAGTTCATTAATGGTTAAAAAGGATCGACATAAATTTCGAGTCGTCTGAAATTGAAAAAGCTTAAAGATACACACCAACGACCACTGTTAAATAATATAAGAAAGTAGCTTAGCTCGAGGCTTTCAACTGAATGCAAAATTTCCGAGCACAGAAACACTTGTGCTTTGAGTTTGGCTTTTGCTCGAAAAAAAGGGGTCTGCTCCCATTCCTGAGGTTTAACGCGTCAGAAGCGCCCGACCCATTTCCACTTTTCTTTCGGCGGTTCAACTGGAATCTCCGGAGACACGGAGACTCTCGTGTATTAGTTTCACGTATTTAGGTTAGTATGAAAATTTCAGAAGAACAAGACAAACAACGAGTCTGACCGGAAAAATTGATGCGACCTGGAGCCAACAGCTAAATAACAGGTTCATCATTCCACTCGTGAATACGTGCATTTATACAAAAATTTCGGATACTCCATCACTCTCGTACGAAAGTTTAAAACATCGATACTCCTGTGTGTGACTTGGACTCGAGAATTTTACATGTGGAGAAATTAACGTCTTCCTGCAATTATTTTTGATATTGTAGTTTAATCTATGCTTTTAAATGGAAGACTTTTACGGTATAATTGTTCAGTAAATCAAAACTTCGTTAATAGGTAATATTACACCTTCATCACAAATTTATAAGAATAAAACTTCAGAAAGTAATATAAAACGTGAATAAAATAAATGAACTGCAGCCAAAAAAAATATAATTCTTTTTCATTCGTTAAGGGTGTCTTAAATTAAAATTTTTAATATTGTTTAAGTGTATATTTACAAAATAATTTATTTATTAACTGTATATTGATATCTATTTAAAATTAAAGATTCATCTAATCAATAAACATTAATAGACAATGAAAATCATATGTATTATTATTAGTATTCGTATATATCATAAATTATTTTACTCGTGTACTTTTAATTAATAATAATTAGTCATACGATCAACGATAAATATTTTTAAATTTAAAAATAGATTTTTCTTAATTTTATGTTACATATTTAAGAGATTCAATAATATAATGAAATTTATTCTTAATTAGATTTCATGTATAAATAAAAGAGCTCTTGATATGCTAATCGTTAATCGAGTAAATGTGAAGTACTAAATTCAAGTTCGTTAAATGAAAATTATTAAAACAGGAAAAAATAAAAAATTCTACGGGGACCATAATTATTATATCAAAATTTCATATATACACTTAATGTACTTTCAAGTATTAGTACATAATTTAAGTACTGTAAAGTATTAAAAAAGAATTACAATAGTAGTTAACGTAGTAATAAAAGTAATGAAGTTACCAAAGTAATAAACAGATTTTATATTTTACTTCTTTTAATTAAAGTGAAATCCGTGATGAATTATTTTGCATATTATCAAATTGTATATTCATTATTAAATTTACTAATAATGTAAGTAATTTAACAGCAAAATCGAGAACCTTAAATTATTAATCATCTCTAGTTGACAATTCGTTAATGCAATATCAACTGTGCGCATTAACTGCTAGTATTGGTTTAAAAATTTGAAAAGCTGGCTTAAAAGGCTATTTTTCAAGGCGTCACTCTTAACATTAAAACTTTACATGAACTCTAGCGCTTTTAGAGTCTTGCTTCTCTCGTTAAATTCAATTTATTTTTACGGCAACTTCTATTGGTTTATTGAAATGATACGAAGTTTCTCTAGTGAATCCATTGGAATGTCCCAATTTTGCTCTCAATTCACTTTTATCTATAAAATTCGTAAAGCATAATTTTAATTACCTTCAATTTCGTAAATTCTCATACTTCTTATATAAATAAATAAAATAATTATGATGAGAGTGCAGTTACTAACACTTTAAACAGCATTAAAGTATCTTTCTTTAAAGATGCATAAATACAATAGCACCAGCTGACAGACAATAGCAACCAAAAAAGGTTGGCATTTAAATTCGATCGATGCATTTCCTTCTTCCTGTTTCCCTCTCATTCTCGCTCGTCCCCGACTGATCCTCTGTCCCCTCCTTCCGCTCATTTGCTCGCTCGGACATTTCTTCATTTTATTGCGCACATGCCGCCTTTGTGCACTTTATTTTTCGAGTCAACTCGTTTGCGTGCACCTCAATGAGTTTGCCGGGTGTGGAGGGCCGGCGGAGGGGAGGGGCACAGAGGCTGCGGGGGAGGATTGTTTAAGCGTCAGCGGACAAGAAAAAATTGACGAACGTTTTCAGTCCAATGCCTTGATTGAGTCCATGTACGTGATTCTGCCTCTGCCTATCTGCATATAAGCTCTACGAATTCTATACCTCCGATTATAGGAGGTTCAATTGTATTTTTATCCGAATACCCAGATGATTTATAAAATGATAATTTTTTGATGCATTTTTAAATGATAATTTAAAGGGAAGTTCATCATATTTTATTTTACACGCAATTTTTATAGTTGTCGTACTTTCTTCCAGCACATAATTCTTTATACTTCCGGTATAAAGAATTTAATACTTATTTTATAAAATTGTTACCTGAAAAACCAATCGTTGATTGCAAAGGAAAACCAGTTAAAATAGATACTCTATTAAAAATTCAATAATTTTCAGAAGTGAAATTTGGTTCACATTCGTGTTATATTATTACAAAATTTATAACATAAAAGATTGCGTCTGAAATTGAACCTATTTATAAATAAAGCTATTTTTTTCTAATTAATGAAATATTATAATATCTATATTTGTCTAAAAAATTTAAAAACTTTGACATATATTATACAAATTTTTGTTAAAATTACACAAATAAATTTGAAATAACATAATATTTTCATTTAGTACTTTATTATTTTTACATTTATTTTCATTCTTTATAGCGTGCAATTTTCATTATAAATTTAATAAAATGTAAATAATTCTTTAATATTTAAATTGAATGCACACAAAATTATTTTAACTGCAATTCCAATTCAGTATTATTATTAAAATCACGTTCTTTTTGCACTCAAAATACACACGAATATAATTTATATTATATAGCTAATATAAAATATTTATACTATTTTATGTTATTGAAAAGTTGTTATCATTTTATAATATTATTATATGAAATATATTTCACATAGAAAGAATTTTTAATTATATTTTTTAAAAAATCATTCACATAATATAAAGTAATAAAATTATTAGATTTTTACATAAGTCCTGAAGTATAATTTAAAATATTTCAATCTACTTTTAATAATAATTGGGTTTTCCAAATGACAAATATCATACCTTTTTAGATACAAATAATCTGCTTATTTTTTAAATAAATTTAAAAAAAAAGAGCATTCAGAAAATCTCTTTATGAAAATGATACTTATATTATATTATATGAATTAAATTAAATTAAATTATAATTATATTATTTAAAATAAGCGTTAAATGGCATATTTATAAATAATTTATAATAAACATGTACTTAATGTACATGATTACCTTGTTCATATAAGCCTACGAAATTTATGAAAAATTAACAAGCTAATGAATATTTTTTACATAACTGTAATTTGCAAAAATATAATATTGCTGGAAAACAATAAAGATAGGAAAATCAGAGCTCAAAAAATCATGCCTCGCTAATCATCTCACCTCGACGGTTTGCCGTTGCCTTCACACTTTCTCGGTTTTTACAAACAATTGTTTTATTATACACCCCATAGCTTAACATTTTCTACGCCTAATACGCAACGCGAGAAACTTCATATTATTACAATACTTATTTTCAAGTCCCTAATTGGCATAAAAAACCTTCCACTGTTAATCGAACGGAAAAAGCCTGACTTGTGTGAATTATTTTTATCGAATATTTACCTGATTCACAACCTAATTCTCAAATTTATGAGAGAAAAATCAACAAGAAAGTCGACCCGCGCCCTCGGTTTGGACCGAACCTCGCCACGCCAATCTATCCCATTTCCTTCATCCCTTTTTTCACATAATTACTCTCGCCCAATCATCTTAATAATCAACACGAAATCTCTTTCTCTCGCGCTGGGGTTTCGACTTTTTATTTTCGACTCCCCATCGAAACCCCACCAACACGTATCGAATGTTGGCCCGCCAAGGAAAATTACGAATTGCGGGTCAAATTTTTTTTCAACAAAAAAAACGCATATAAAAACACAACAAAAATTCAAATCTGTCGAACGCACAAAATACGGTGAACATCTGTAAAAAACACACCCTCCGCCTTAAAATAAGAATTTTTAAACTTAATACTGTACTCCGGTAACAATACCAATCCTTCCTTTCCTTATTTTTTTACTCTCTCTTATTACTGTTTTTTTAACTACTAACTTTTATTTTTTTTTTTTTTTTTTAATTTTTATAAACAAAAAGTAGAATGAGAAATTATTTTATGCATTGTGCATGTAGACAACAGCTTCATCGAGTAGAAATACACTTTTATTTTAAAAAAAAAATAATATAATGGTATTTTCTTTATTTTCTTCTGTAGAAAAAATAAAATCCTTGTTTACACGAAAGTTAATTAACAAATTATTTGAAATATGAAAAATTAATAAAAATTGAAATCGTCATAGTTCTTTGCTTTATATTTAACATGATTCTACACTTTTTATTATTACTCAGTTATAATAATTAAATATTGTATTATAATTCATGAAATAATAATAATAAACGTATGATTAAATAAATCATATAAAATAATTCTGGCATAATTCATAAACAAAAGATTCTGTGATTATTTCTTTATGCTTGTATTTTTCAATGTGTAGAAAAAAGCTGTTTAAACTTGTAAAATAAATATTATTATCGAGTTCATATGCGATAAATGAACAAGTGACCTCAGCGAAACAACTGATTAAGTTTGATTTATGATTGGAAATTGTCAAAATAAATATCTTTGAAAATGTGCCAATTCATGATATGAAAGTGCATGCATTCATTAATCTGCCGTTATTGAAACCTGTCACATATAACTTTTTTCTCGTCTCGTTAGTTTTTAATCGATTATCTCACTTCTTAATGTTTGCTACTCGTATTATGTAATCGTACAATGAAATTACTTCAAAGATTTTGGAACGATCAATCCAACATCAATTTACAATTTGATCAAGATTTGAAATCCATTCATTTCTCGCTAACATTACAAATTAGACTTTCTCAGCAATTTTGTGCCATTTAAGAGTTTTATCCTGTTGATCATCGTAGAAAAAAAAGAATAAAAGTAGAGTAACACTCTCGGGCATTTTCTGACCTTTTTGAAGACGCTCTGATAAATATTCGAGTCATAAAAAAATAAATCTCGATACTTTTATAACGTACTTCTATGTTAATGCAGGGTTATGCTAATGACAAGAGTTCTCTATTTATTAATCTCTGTCTCTATTTCCATCTCTCACTCTCTCTCTCTCACTCTCTCTCTCTCTCTCTCTCTCTCTCTATCTCTATCTCTCTCTCACCCCTACCTCTCATCAACATCATTATTCGTGTTAGTCATGCTGAGACGGCTGACCACTGTAGGAGCGATGATCCAGGGTGAAACAACAGGGTGAAAACGGGGACAGCAGCCACTGGTGGCTCGTCAGCAAGAGTGAAGAATAGTTGAACAGAATAGTTGGAGCATCTTTGATTCAACACAAACGACGAGTTTGTGGTGTGAAGAATTTCTTTTAGTCGAAAAAAAAATGCAAATTATAATAAAAATTTAGATTTAACTTACTCTCCTCAAGAAAGTTTTAATTTTTACTTAACAATGTAAACATGTTATTAACTTTGTAATTTCATTACCACCATTAAATAAATTACGTTTTACTATGAAAAATATCTTTTCCTAATGAATAAGCCACCAAGTAGATTAAATTTGCGACAATATTCCTTTTTTTCATTTAACAAGATTTTCATACTTCTAAAAGTATTTCCTACCGACAATGCAACATGATCGAATATAAAAACTCAACCTAACCATTAATCGTAAATTTCATACAATTTCTTGCTCTTCTTCCCTTCATTCCATTTCGCTTTGCATTTGCTTTTACATGAAATTAATATTATAGGGTCATTTATATAACACTTTTTTTATTAGATAATACTACGTAAGAAGTAAATCTTAGTTTTTCCAATTTTTTTTTTTTTATAAATTACAATTTGTAATAATGAATTGTTATTGTAAAATATCCACCAGATTTGTTTGATATAAATATTTAACATTGTATATACGATCTCACTACTTATATTTAAAAATTAAACTCGCAAAAAACCACGAATCTGAGAAATTCAATTAGTTAAGTATAAAAGGCAGTTTCGAATACAAATTTTTCTCTCGTTCACTAATTTTAGTTAGTAAATGAATATTAGGCTTCGTATCACTTGTAACAACAAAACCTAAGTGAATTTAGTAATCTTCCGCTAATAGTTAAATTGTATGTTGACCTTTTTATCCATTTCATATTGAGTCACTTTCTTCTCGATCTCTACATTTGGCTAATGAACACTAAAACAACAACTCGTGAACTTTTAGTACCTTTTCACAAATAACACACCTGGGCTTCGCTTCTTGTGTATTATATCGTAAACTTGCACAACATCTGTATCTCACAAGAAGTGCCGTTTTATAATATATAGATACACTAACAAAGTGTGCTTTGCAATTTGGCAATTATTTACTAATAGAAAATTGTTGTCTCGCAAATTGAAAGATTGATGAGAAGATTGAAGATAAATGAATGACTCAGTACAATCTTGCACCTTAATTATCAAAATCAAATTTTTACCAGTAAAAACAAGAAATTAACTTGGTATAATGCGAAACAATTATTTATACTACAGTTAAATAGCTTAGATATGTATAAATTATGGAAATCTTATTACAAAGTTATATAAAATTTAAGTTGAAATGAGTCTGGAGACTAAAATTACATAAGAATCGTACGCATAAAATATTTGATTAATCTGGAAGAGAATTTGGTTGTTATTTCGGTTTTACTACATTAGTTTATCAATAAAAAAAAAAAGAAAAAAAAAATGGCCTACTACTCATTCTCGATGATATAGCTGACGATAAAATGGTCGATAGTCTAACATAGGACTGCATTTAACATAACTCTCCCCCGAATCCACCTTATATTAAGGCGGGATAAATGGCGCCGAGGTTAGTTCATCAACATTACAATCTCGTTAGGTGAGCGGTTCCACCCTCTATTCCCGACTCGGCCAAGCCAGGCTAAGAGTGAGAAAGAGGGAAGAAAAGGAAGAGGGGAATGGGAGGACCGAGACGTAGATTGCTCGGGAAGTGGGAGATCGGCGGCCAACCGAGAACAGTGCAACTTTGGTATTTATCGCCCCGACGACTTAGAATTAGAGGGACTTGAGAGAACTTCATTTTGCGAATACAGCGATTAGAAAGTTCAAAGCTTATGGCTCGCGCTTGTCGCTTTCCACCGAAAACCTGGGCTTTCTCGAATAATTATGAGATAACGCAGCCAATGGAGAACAAGCAAGTCTTCCTAAACTGTAATACCTTTACAATCATTTTCACTGCTTTTCATTCATTCTCCTCAAAATTTCATTCTCAAAAAGTCCTACCGAGCATTTAAGAAAAAAAATTTTAATATCAAAAGCCGCATTCTCTAACAAATCAAGTAGGAACGTATCTTCAAGGAACTTCCCAACGTAAATAGAGTTGAGGCTAGTGACAGCTATTATTTCTTTAAATTAATAAGCCTTAATAAATAAAATTTGTCAATTAATATAATGGAAATGGAAAATATTCATTAAAAAAAAATAAATACACATAAATACATTATTGAAAACGAGTAATAGTTTTTTAATAATGATTAAAAACATAATTAGATCAAAATTAAGAATATTTACGATAATTCTTTGTATTTCGATCAATATAAAATAAAAGCAAATGTTCTTCATAATATTTCATATCATATTGATTGAAAAAGGATATTATTTTTTACTGCATTAAATCAAATTTTGCTTAAGCACGTCTCTTTTGAGCAGAAAAGAATCGTTAAAAGTTTCTTCCCGAACTTGCATGAAAATGCCATTGTACATAAAAAACACAAAAAGAACAACAATAATTAATTGAAACGCGCCAAATAATCCTTTAATAAAACTCGAGCTAGGTACAATCAAATAAGCGCACCTCCAATTGTATAATAACAGGAATATAGAGTAGTTTTTTTATGTCCACACAAGTCTCATGGATTCAATGAAATTAACGATCGTTAGAGATAAAGAGAAACACACGGCAGAGGATAAACGCGAGTTATGCATTACGCGTTGCATCCTATTCGTGAAACTCGAATGAATATGAGCGCAAATGCAGAAGTGACCATCAAATCCCCATAGATGCTACGACCACTTAATATAACTGGTTATTTCGATTAGCGCAGACTGTCCAATGAGTCCAATGCGCACACATTCATTGCAAAGCACACCTATCCGACCATTTTAATAATTGATCGCATAATTAGCATTTTTGGGGCTTAGTAGTAGATCGGCCGCGGCTCTTTTATATTTACTTTTACTCCTGGAGCAAAATCCAAAAATAGAAAAAAATTCAAAAAAACAATATTTATTTTGATTTTCATCAATGTGGATCTCATTCTTCTCTAGTGAAATACGTAAATAAGCTTACCTAAACATTTTCTACGAGTTTTGATACTTTTCGACCTATAGCGAAATTTATTGGTCCTTTTTGCAAAGAAAATTACGCTAAAAAAAAAAGTCTTTCATTTGGTAAGTTAACCAACCTAGCTTTTTTTCGAAAACAGAATTAGTAGAATTAATCGCGATATTACTGTTTATCGCATGTATTAATGAATTTATCGGAAAAATTGAAATTTGACGATAATTAGTGATGTATATCTCAATTAAATTCTCATTTATATATAATAATACTATGATTAAATGCTATGTCAAATAAAAAAAAAATTACAAAAGAGTACAAAGAATACAATTCCTGAAAAAAAACAGTTATAATAATTCAATACAATAAATTAGTTAATTATTTAAGCAACACAATTTATTACTGTATAATAATTTCGTTGAGGTCTTTTTGAAACTGATGTATTAAATAAGAACAACTAAACTCTGAAACAATTTTTGTTTCTTACAAAGTTTCTTTTCAGTTTCGCGCAAACATGTTAAAGGAAATATGTCTTATTGCTACGTGATTAATTACTTAATTCTAAAAAGTGTGATCGACAATATTGATTATTTTATTATTTACAATTTTAATAGTCTGATGTAAAAAAAAGTTTTCCTTTTAAAATTATATGTTGAGTAACAACTGCAATAATAATGTTAAAAGAAATTTTATTAATATTATTAACATTTTTTGAATAATGTAAAACATTACTTAACATTAATTTTATGTCTGATTAAATAAATGAATTCAATTATTTACTAATGGTTTTAAAAAAAAAAATTAGTGAAATAAAAATTTAACTAGAGAAGAAAAAAGTAAAAAAGAAAAAGAAAATCACATTTATCCGTATAATCAACGTACTCCTTGATCAAAAGGACACGAATAAATAAATATAATATATTATTTTACAAATATGTGGTTTATTCAATGCAATACAAATGATTTTTATATATTTTTATCTTGATAGAGACTGACTTTTCGTTGTATCTCAAATATTGGCCTTTGCCATTTCAGCCCTATTATAAACCCTTTTCTAGACTTATGGGCTTTCATTCATTTTATTAAATCAATAATCCTATATGCAATGTTATGAATTAGATTTTTATTGGATGTATACTTAATATAATCCTTAATTATATTGAGTATTACAATTTCAACAAAATATTACTAGTATTCATACTAGTTTCCATGTAATATGAAAAATGGATTCTAAAATACAAATTATTATTTGAAGAAATTCAAAGAATGACCTATCCAACACTTTAATATAAAATATTATATCTACTTATTTTAGTTAAATAACAAAACTGGTAAATAAAAAATTAGTTTAATAGTTGACTAATAGATTTTCATAGTATTTGAGAATACATCCATTTTTTGCGTTCGATTGTGTAATTAATCCTTTTGATAATTTATCTTATCGTAATAGAAATGGCTTCTTTACCACAACGACGTTACCTCATTGAATGAACACATTCGGAAATTGCCTTGATTACTCCATTATTCTGATTCCATATTAACGTCTTTTATTTTAAAAATAATCTTTTCTATTAATTTAAATTATTCATTTTAATCAATTTTCATAATTTTCGCAATATAACTGTTAATATTAATTGTTTCATCAAAATTTAAATTTAGTTTTATTACTAAAACGATGATTTACTTATAAACATGCAATGCATATGAAATATATCTTTGCTCAAAGTAATTATATAACAGCCAACGTTTAAATGACTTTTTAAATTAAAATTTTTCTATATTCTCTTTTTATTTTTATTCAAAATTTTGGTGATAATTCCATATTAAACCGATTTTATTAATTATCCAGTGAATAAAAATTAAATATACATATTTAAATCATGTAAATTAAAATAATGAATTTATTAATTATAGAATACAAATTTTATCAATATTAAAACATTATTTTTCTTAGTTTACTCTTGCGCGTGTATTTATTATTTATAAATGATGAGCCTTTGTAAATCTTATTATGTATGAAATTAAAATTTATATCATATTTTATTATGGACAGAAAACAAATAATACTTGATAAATACAAATTATGATTATACATTTGAAGATTTAAACATTTGTTAGTTTGACACGAAATCACCTGTCTATGTTGATTATAAAAAAATCCTTTTAAAATATTAGATATACAATCAGGGTAATTATTCCGGAAAATGAACTTTCACAAACAAAAATATCAGTAGTATGGATATTAAATGAACAACTATTCACATATACAGTAAATCCGATAAAATTTTTATAGAGAATTAATTCGCTCGCAGTCACTTGAAGCGCATTCATTTCTAACTTCCGGCCAGTCTGGCGTCGCCCTCGGTTTCTGGTCATTCGCCAGATTTCCAAGGGTCATTCTCGAGAAATGTGCTAATTTACACTTACAACAATGCACACAGTCATAGATCATTATGTTGTACATCTACAGCTATTCACTGACATGTATTTATGTATATATGTTCATTTATCTACATCAGTGCATACACATCTGTATAGGCGGTATAATTATCTTCGACCAAGTTCACTACGTGCAAGAGAAACATTTAGATATGCAATCAAGCATTTAATGACGTAGAATATACGGTGAAACTCAAAGAAAAGCTATGGCTTTATAAAAGCAGCTGAATTGATACGGAGCTTACATATTTTGTTTTTTAAAAATAAATGTAAGTGTTGCTATGGTATTCGAACATGTTTTTTCTTAAAATTTTAATTAATTATTCATAATCTGACAATACGTTGACCTGATTACTAATTTTATGTTATAATACTTATAAAATAATTATTAAATCCAGTTTAACATTATATAATATTTAAATAACATTTCGTATTATAATCGTAAAATATGTTATACTAATTTCAATCAGCATCTATTTTCTCACCTCTTTTTCATAAAATTTATTTGTAAAATCTTTCGGTTCCTGTTATTTCTATTATACCAATTTTAAAACATGAATAAATATGAAGTTTTGTGAAAACTGAAAATATTACAAAATCTGATGAAATATTGAACAATAAAAATTCATTTAAAATATACATTAAATTTTAAATATTCAGATACTAAATAAGAAAAATGAAACTACTATTATTTATAAAATGTAATTAATTTAAAGTAAAAGTAATTTAATAAAGATATTATAAGAAATTAATAAAAATATTAAGAAAATACGTTTTCTTATTTCAATTTATACCATACAAATTTATGAATATCTGGTTAGAATTATTAACTATAACAGTATGTTATTGAATTATTAGAATTACATAAGTTGATGTTGCAGTTGATTAAATCTGATACTGCGTATTTTTATACTGCTCACTTCATACATCTATGGCTCATCCACGAAGTATCGACTTTCATTCTGCGCCTATTCGTCGTAGAAATTTGGGAGGGGTCTTAAAATGTCGACAAACTCTTTCCGCATTTGTCCCTTTTTTTTTTGTTTTTTCGATAATTAGGTTCTTCTTCGTATTTTTTACTACTAGGTAATTTTACTTCGCGCGAAGGGTGTTTTTCAAATTTTTGACACCGCGCGATGGGGCGACTAGTGGAAAAGCGTTACACGATAAAGTAACCATGTGTATAATTATTTTTAATTTTTATATATCTTTCTTCATTATTATTCTATTATTTTAAGATAAGAGTTATTGTTATTTCTAATTCTAAGAAAATATGAAGTATATACTGAAGCTACAAAATTATGAAAAGAATATTTAAGTAAAGTAGATGATTGATAATAACAATTTAATTTAATAATAAAAGACTGTATGGATTAAAAAATTGAATATAAAATTTTATTTATAGATGAATTGTGTGCAGTATATTAAAATGTCTCAAACGTGAAAAATAAAATAAATTATAAATAATTAATAAATGAAAGTAAAGAATAAAAAAGAATCTAAATAGCATCTTCAACATGTATATTTATGTTGATTTAAGAATAAAGCATCTAAAAAAAGGGTTCCAATGATTCTAAACTACACTGTAAGAAACATTTTAAGAATATACTTCTCAAGATTTTCGTACTGCATGTGCAATATATTTGCTGTATATGATGTGAGAGCTTAAGAAATTATTGTTCAGATGTCACATAAAATCTATATACATATCGTTTTCTCATCGTAAATGGTTGATGCATTTTAGCAGTTACGACACCCAGACGTAAGCTGGACAGGAATTTTATACCTCCTTGTGCAACAGATTAGAGAACATTAAGCTTATTAAATAAAGACGGGAAAAAAGTGAAATTCTCCACCAAAAAATACCTACGTCGGGAAAAAGCAGTGGGCGTTTAATTGTTTCAATATATTTAGAGGAACAATTGAAAGTGTAGGAGGAGAGGGGGTTGAAGGGGCGCGGGGAAGGGAAAGGCAGTCCGCGACGGTGCCAGTGCGTTAGATTTAGCGAAATCCGCTCATAAAAGGGATGAATTACGGTACTGGCCACGGTTCGCAGTTTTACGCCGCAAAACCACCCTCTCGTCCCGCGCCCTCCCTTCGCCAGGCCTTTCGTGGCTTCGTTCGCGGACCAGCTTCACTTCCACTTCCACCCCTGGTCCACTGGTTCTGGAAATTCCGCCCTGCTACTGCGACAAATTAAATATATACATTTTCTAGCGGAAAGCCAAGCTTGTACAAAGGCGTCGAGCATCGCGTGCTCATTTGCATATCATACTGGTATCCAGAAAGTGCCTTTGGATAACAAACTGGCCGAGCATAAAATTCCAGCAGTGTCAAGGTGTGTTAGCATACTAACCTTTCTATCAACATTTTCCCCGAGATTAATGCATTATTAGTTACTTCTAAATTGTTATTTACCAGTCATTTAATATTTAAAATAGTCTTGCATTAAAAAAACTTAACGCATTTAAAAAATTATTAAACATTATATTACAAAGATATGTAATTAATATTAAATACCAAAAGTAATAATTTTTAAAGTAAATCCAAAAAATGTAATATTAAAAATAATACGTAAAAAATATCCACTAAAAATTTGATGCAATGATATTCCATAAAGAATAAATACACATCCATACATAATAAGTAACAAATATGTCTGACCATTTAAAATAATGGTTATTAAGCCTTTTTTTTGGCATTTATCTTACTCTTTATTTTTATAATAAATCAATTTTATAAAATTTTGAAATTATAATATTTTATTTTTTGTTACTTCAAGTTTCAACACTCATTTAACAGTAATTTAAAAATTAGTATTTTAATTTTCTTCTAATTATATTGTTTTTCAGGATAAATTATAATTACCCATAATTTTTATTAAATTATTCATTTTTGAAAATTTTCGAAAATCTTTACAAACTTTAAACTTAGTATGGTAATCATTTAATATTTACTACAAAATATTTTTTATGGAAACTTGCATACTATCACCTTTCAAGATTCTTGATAAATTATTGAAATTCTCAAAATACCAGCGAAAGTTTGGAAATAGAGTCTCAAAATGAGCAATTGATAGCAGAATGTGAAGTAAAATACTTGATCACGAAACCTCATAAAACTTAAAAGTTGCATTTTAATTTGAAAAATAATATTTTATAATATATTATATTTATTTAATGAATTAATAGAAAAACCTAAAATAGAAAAAGTAATTTTCATTTTAAACTAAATTTTAAACTAAATTTAATTTTAAAACGTATCATAGTTTTATTTTTTAATATTAAAAAAATATATATATATTTGTGTACAATTCTCGTAAATATACATAATAATGCACTTTATTAAGAAATCTTAGTTTTAATTTTATGTTTTGTTGTGTATGCTTGTAAATCAATTGTCAAATTTACTGAAATTATACTCTTATTGAGTACTTTAATTTCAATTACCAGTCATTATAATGTCTATTCTTTGACAGTAATTCCCTAATTACATTTTCACTAATCCCTCACTCGAAATTACTTTGTCAATTAGTGTATTTGAAGAACCACTTCTTTTAGGGAAATTTCTACAATATAATTTTCAAACTAAATATTTTAAATCTCTTTCGTGTTTTCATTAAAAATGACAGATTTACCGATTTTACGCATTTATATATTTTAAGGGATTAATATTGAATAATTTATTATAGGACTAAAAAAACTTGCATATGTTTTTTAATATTTTAATAAAAGTATTATTTTTTTTTATTTAGTTAACAATACCTTAAACGATGTATATCTAAAAATACTTTGTGCTATTCTGCAATAATTTAATACTACATTTAATTAAAATAAAACAATTGAACTTTTAGTAAAAATAAAAAATCGTAAGAAATTAATGCCTCATAATTTAAAATACTTCAGACCAATGTTCTGAACAAAATTCATAGAAAGTGTTAATTTTATCAATAAGTAATTTTTTTAAAAACGAAAAAATAATATGAAATGTAACCTTCTTTTAACTGTCAAAAGAAGATTGTTTAATATTAAAAGAACCAGTTTCATGCAAGCATTTAATATAATTGAATATAATACGAAACTTTATTATATGTAATAAATATTACGTAAATATAAAAATCCTGACGAATAAAATAAACCCTGCTCTTTTATATTTCAAAATTATTGTAGGGTGTAATATTTTTCTTATGACTAAATGACGATCTCTACTTTGCATACTCTGATATTGGATATTACATCTGAAGAGTCCTATTTCTCTCTCTCTCTCTCCCTCTCTCTCTATTATCATATTTTCCCATTTTATCTTTGCTTATCGGTTTTTTTTTTTGACTCGGAGCTTCAGAGTACCAACAGCTTTGTGAAAACGTGACGAACGTAATAACTATTAAACTTGAAATTACCAGATAATTAATATGCAAGTCAACACTAGCAGTCAAGTATTGTGCCTTTGCCATGGATGCTCTCGCAAAACTAAGTCAATATATAACGCAATTACTTCGTAACCCGGTGAAGGCGTGTCTAACTTTGCGTTTCTGTATTGTCGTCCAAGTGCATCAATGTTTCCATTAACATCCCAACCAATAACATCTATTGTCGCAGTCTGGAAACGGAGTAAGTATCCCACCCGACAACACTAGGACTAAACTTCCTTCCCGTTGTGCAGAATCTGCTTGTGTCCGAAATAATATACTTATTATTATAATATTACAGGTCACCTGTGGCTCACCATCCGATCACACCTCATCCTAGTCTACAAATCACGACTCAGACTACTGCCTAATTTGATATTCTCTATCAGTACACAGACGAATTGCTGAACAAGTGTGTAGCCCGCAAGAATTGTGTATAACCAATTGAGTCACGCCGAAAGTAAAAAGTTTAACGACATCGATCAATTGGTTTTGCAATACGTTTAAAAAGTGATACGCACATTTATCCGTCAATACAATGGCAACAACGATTTTATATCGAGACTATTGCTATAAATTATATCAATAACCATTTCAATTTTACTTCCCCTGAAACGAATTTCTATAGACTTTTCAGACATTAAAAAAAAATAAAAATAAAACGATACAAAACGATATAAAAATACATATAATAAAGCATATAATTGAAAAGTTGGAGCATTCAATCCACAAAAATAATCGAGAAAATTCATCGGTCCTATGATTGAGATTTAGTTCATATATTTATATCATTTATTGTTCATGCTTAAAAAACAATTTTAATACTAACAATTCTTGTTAAGGACGCAAGAGTATGTGTATAAAAATATATATGTGCACAAATCACAATATTTGCTAGTGTAATGTTACATGTATTAATTTAGATGAATATTTGTAAGTACGTCTATGTAAATTAATTATATACGCGCGATTCCATTCCGGTATTTACGTGACTACAGATGAATAGATAAATTATTGATTTTTCAGGATCGAGTGTTATGGACTTTGAAGTGAACGAGATGCTGGTCGATCGTCTTGTTTAAATGTCCCGTCGTAAACAAGACATTTATTTTTATATGATCTTTGTAATGTACGATTTCCTAGTGCTCTTTTATCTTTATCAACTTTTTATTTGATCAACTTTGTACTATTTGGATGTTTTTTAATTTACTGTATTTCTCTCTTTATGTTCGTTTACAATGACAACTAGTTTATGCTCGCTCAATAATAAAATTGCGAAATAGATAAAAAAGAAAATTGTAAATTAAGAAAAGTGTACTAATCCGAAATCGGAAGATCTTTGTAGAAACTCAAGTTGATTAAGTCGAGATGCGAAACGGACCTGGTGGACATTAGCAATTACCCGATGTACGCGTGCATCTGCCTCAAGAAGTCTCGACATAGACGAATCGGTGAGATATGAGGCTGAAGCTAAACACGGTAACCGATGCATCAAAGGCTGGAATATCAGACATAAAGGAATAATCATGGTATGATAAATTATGAATGAGTTTGTCAGTTTCTATGGGCTTTTTGGTTCAAAGACAAGTCGGCAGTTTTTTACGTCTACGCTTTGGGTTTTCTCGAAAAACCGAAATATAAAATGAAAGAATGTATGTTTTTGTATTAGAGTCACTGATAATGAGAAAATGAAACAAATTGTATTTCAAATATAATTATCGTCAAAAATCCAAAAGAAGAAAAATGCGCAAAAATTAAGGGACAGTAGAGGGGCTGCTACTTCTCTACGATTTAAAAAAGAAAAAACCATACTGTCTTTTCCGCATTTTGGATGTCACAATATAGCGCTTATAATTGCATCAACATATTATTGTAATAAAATAAAATTATCCTGGTGAAACCATTTTATTCTTTTAATTATTCTTTATAAAATATTCTTTATTTTTGTATACACACAATATTTCTCACTTTAATTAAATAAAAGTAAGATAAAGTATAACGGTATTACTTTAAATTATAACTACGTATATATGAATTATATAATATATTATATAATATATCGTTCACGTGAATGCTTAATATTTGAATGTATGTATTTTTAGTTTCTTTTGTAGAAATAAAATTTTTCGTTTAAATTTTATATTTTATATTCACTTGTATACGAGGAATTGATGTTCATAATATTAAATAATCTTTAATAAGGTTTACATATTATGCAAGTGAAATAGTGAAGTATTAAAAAAGGTTATTAAATGCATAACTTTTGTAGAGTCGTAAGATACTTAAAGGAGAAATTTAGCTTATTAGAATTATAAGAAGAACAAAAAAAAAAAAAATGGGGATAGTAAAAATAAGTTTGTACAAGAAATTTTAACTCTTTAAAGTAATAAAATTGCAAGAAATCGAAAGAATAAAATACGATGAAAAAATATAAAGATCGATCTATTTTATTCTTGTGTATAAAATAAGGAAGTAAGTATATATATGCATTAATAATAGAGTTAACATTTTTATAATGTTAACTCTATATATATTACAAAAATGTTAACTCTGTGCAGCTATTTAAATATGCTACAGTGATAATAAATGGAAATAAAAAAACAATGGCTCAATGAAGTAGCATTATTTTTAATTTTATATTATCAACACTGAAACTCAACTAATTAAGAAAAAAAAAAATATATATATATATATATATATATATATATATATTTAGCGTTTTATGGGTACATAACTTTTTATTTTTTAATACGCATGAAGTTATGTTACCAAATATTTTTTATAAAGTTTTTTTTTTATTTTAGCAAATATTGAGCACTGCAGCACAATTTCGCTTATTGCACAAACATTGCACATGTTGAAAAATACGAATGTAATGTTGGGACTGGATACAATGTAACTTAATTACTTATGTTTGCATTAATCAATAAAGAATGTAGTAATGAAAAGTAAATATTCACGAAAAACCGATATTAATTGTTATTAAAGAAGTACCATATAATGTAGTAATTATTTTCAATTTCCATTTATGTATGGTCATATGTATTAAATGAATTGAACTGACAAATTATATATACTTTATATAATTTTTTAACAGTTTTATTTTTTGTCAGCTTTTTTCGCTCATATTGTTTGGACTAACTTTTTCCGACGAGGAAAAATCTAAAATCTCCGTTTTTCGCCAGGTAGGGCCGTAAACCGTAAATGCGAAAAAATCTACCCTGCAAAAGTACACCGATCAGATAAATCGGCAATCCGATGTTACCATTTTTTACCATTTTACAATTTATACCAGCGTGGATAGTTTCTTTTATTTTATGAACAAAATTTCTAACATCGACTTACTTTAAACATTTCCGTCAGTAACAAAATATATACATAAAAAATAAGCACAGAATAAAAATATTGATAACGATAAAATTTTATTTTAGAAAATTAAAAATATTTTGATACTTGAATCATGCAATAAATTTAAATTAAAAGAGATAATATTTCTTAGTAATAATAAAGAAATTGCATCGAAAATATTATTTCAAATGTCATTTCACGAAGTGAGTGTAAAAATAAATTTTCAAATAGTCGTTTTCGATAAAAGCTGATTCTCTGGAAAGATGCATTAAAGTATAAATCAGAGAAATAAATTTTAAATTGATTAGGGTACAATGAAAGTTGTTTTCAGATAAGATAATAATAATGTAGGTGTTGACTGAGCACGCCATAAAATCCGTGTTCGTTTGAAATTGTACCTAAACCTGAATGCATTTGAAATGATTGTAGGTTATAATTAATCTTCGGGATTTCTCTTGCACAAGTTTGCCAGGGTGTGCAAATTATTATGCGAGGAATGGAAGGATGTAACGTCAATCACGTACCCATGCTGGAAGTTCCACTAAAGTCGTGTGAAAAGGCTGCGTCAACTGATTGTTGGGGTACTCGAAAATTCATTCCTGAATAATCGCCTCGGATTCCCGAGGTTGAGATGCTCACAACGTTTTTCATATTCGTGTGGGGGGGTGTAATGGGGCGCAAAGGGCTGGACTGGACAGTCGGGGAGTTCTGTCGAGATCGGGGTGGGGAGTTCGGTCGAGTGCCACTGGTTAATATGCACGAGCTGCACTTTAAACCGAGGAAACTCCTGGTGAAACACAATTCCCGCCGGTATTCAATTCATTATTATGTTCGCGGGAGCTGTCACGAAAAAGAGGGAGACACGTGGTGCAGGAGAAGGAATGTCCGCAAGTAATGGTCTCGAAGACGACCATTACTCGGGTTCGCCCCAATTCTCTTTATCGGTCGGTCCGAAGTTGAAGGTCGTTTCACCGAGGTGAAGTTACAGAAGCACGCGCGGGAATCGATAACGATGTGGTTTCATTTTGTAGAGCAGTTTGCTCAGCTTCCTGCACGCGCACCCTAACTACCCGCAGAACCCTCCACGGGAAACGTCGGTCCTTAATTTAGTGCCGCGGGTATCTGCGAGGCGCAACTTTGTAATGTCTCCTCCAAATCATGTGTGACTCTGGGAAGCTTAACCTAAAATTTCAGCATTTTTATAGCGAGGCCAACGGGCTCGCGCCTGTTTCCTTAACTGGATTTTAGATTTACTCCGCATCATTACCATATAATCCAAAAATCATTGATCACCGAAAGCTCGTTCCGGTTGTAAAATAAGGCCACTAGTCCTGGTAAATGCTATAATTTATTTAACTCTAGAGACATTTACATAGAACGCCACGAAAACTAATGTAAAATATATCGCGTTATGTAAATTCAAATACCATTCATGAGTATTATTCATAGGTAACCATTGTACCGCTGAATCATGATTCGTGTAAAATATATTTTTAAAATATTTTTTAGCTAATAGTATTTCTCGTACAAAAGAAAAGTCAAATTAATTTTCTTTTTTATGTGTGAATACGTGCACATGTTTGTAAAAAAGATTTATCTGTTTGTTCTCACTGGAAATTTAGGGAAACTTTATTAAGACTCTTAGTTAAATATTCAAATCTCTAATTAAAATGAATTAAAATTAACACTTATCATATGAATTTATATTACAAAAAAGAACAATGACTGTTTAAATTATTATTCCACTTTAGAGCGGTTTAAACGAATTTCTATTTCTAGTACAATATATAGCTTCAAATGCAATATTTATAAATTAATTCTTATAATTTTTATAAACTAATATTATTTACATAAATAAATGCTTATTTATGTTAGTTTGTTCGATTCTGCTATTTTCAATATCAAAAGATACTTATTGACCAACTCCCACACCTACCTTACAATTCCTAGACACGTACACTAAATAATACAAGCGGGACTAGAAATCTCTAGCTGTACACGAACCCACAAACCCTCGATCCCAACTTGTCAATCAGAAATAAACACATGTTCTTTAATTAGCGATACCTTATTCAATTACGTTTTTTCCATTTGTATATTCATTCGATTTCTAAATTATAAATTAAAATCTTTTTACTCTCTATTTTTAAATGCAGATGTTCATGGATCGATTGTAAATTTATATTATCAAGAATAAATAAATATAGAATCTAGTAAATATATATTTGAAAGAAAAAGTACATATGTAAATACATTCACATATGGTAAACTATTAAAATTTAAATATCATTCAAAAATTAATAAAGTAAATGTAAATTTAACCGAATATTACTGATCTATATGCCTTATGTAATATCTGGTTTTTGCTTAATTAACAAGATGAAAGGAACTATTATACACGACCGAC
Source organism: Eupristina koningsbergeri (assembly GCA_018907245.1). NCBI lineage: Eukaryota > Metazoa > Arthropoda > Insecta > Hymenoptera > Agaonidae > Eupristina > Eupristina koningsbergeri. The sequence goes on from JACCHV010000151.1 coordinate 1,629,684, forward strand.
GTTCGGCTTTATTATTAAACATCCGAATGTAGAAACTCGAGCTTCTTTCTTCATCTCTTTTTAGCTATCTTTTTTATTAGTCTTACTTTTTCTCTTCCAAGAGAGGACAAACAACAAGGCAAACTACAATGCTGCGACTTTTGATTTCAAATTATAAAGGATACCAAAGCGGTGATACTATGTCCAGACGTGTACAGAGTCTTTTAATAAAGATGAAAAATACAAAACTTTGTCATGCAAACCAAACATAAACGAAAAAAAATAGTGTCAAACCGAACTGAAATTCAATACATTAGTGATTACTAGATACGTAAAAAAATAGAAAAATATATTATTAAAATTTTAATTCCAAAATAGACTTTATTAACTCTGTATCAGTAAATGCATTTTTTTTTTATTTCTTTTATTTTTTTCTCCTAGAAAAATGTGAAAAGATTTTTGTACTAGAATGACGTATGATTTTTTTTAAATGACACATAAACAGTAATATGGTAGTAATGAAATTTACCAATTAATGTCGCCGATAAAACGAAAAATTATCAGTAATGAACTAAATTTGTTTAAATATCCTCATGAATATCAGATATTCATCGTAGTAAAAATGCTTCGAAATAGTTTAGAAGTGTGTATAAAATTTATAAGATTATAATAAAATCGGCTTATCTTGCAAAGTTTTATAATTTTATATTTGCTTAACCTCATTGTTAATAACAATCAGATATGCCCTTATTTTATATTTTTAAAGCTTTCATTATACGTTTGTCAGTTACATCACTTTGCTATAGATTAATTTAAGAATCGATTTTTATATATTTTTTAGTCACAATTTTTTCTCTGTATTACTGACAATAAAATTTCTTAATATTTAAATTTTATAATTGTCTTCCATATTTATTATACCATTTACTTTATAACTTTACCAATAATGATGTTTTTGACAATGCAAAGTTTAATCATAATAATTTACTTTTAATTTAAATCCTTATGATGAACATTATCATATCTTTAATTTTTTATACTGATCCCAATTAAAAATAATGTTAGTATGGATATGCATACGGAAATAAAGTTTGTTGAATTTCGAGCAGGATATATATTTTTACAAATTTAGGTAACTGGGAGTTTCATTACATCATATTGAAAAATGATAAAGATCCTGAATAATGATTTTAAGGGAAGTTTTGCATTTGTAAAATAAATGAGCTAAATAACTTTGTTAAAAGAAAATACGATCGAAGTAACAAGCAACTCGAAACTTGTGTCACAGGGCATACGGAGGAGTTTGGAACGAACAGCTACAACTTCAAGCGAACTAAGGCCAAGTTATAAGAGCAAGGATTGGAAGGACACGGAAAATGTCGAGAGGTGATTGATCGACAGAGACATACGTACCAGCAGGACGAGGTATGAGCACCGGCTCGTAGGACGTACGTAAACTAGGTTCGACATGTCGCCCGTGGTCCAGGGGGTGGACAGTGTGACCCAGGCGTTACCTCCAGGGCGGCCAACCCCCGTCACCCTCTCTATTTACTGTCGGAGCTGTGCAGGACGTTTACACAAGACCAGACTACTAACCCACTATTCGCAAGCCGTGCGAAAAAAGGCTGCACGCGCATCCTAATGACACCCGGACATACCGGACATCGAGGTCAGGGGTCAACCAGTCACCCGGACGTCCACTTGCAACGCAAAGGTCTCCTTCCGCTTGCACAACTCACTTGTATTAACTTCCTTCACCAAGGCGTTTCCATTTCTCCATTTACAAACAAAATATATGCCTGAAAAAGTTTGCTTGAAGTTAACTGGGAAACTTTTCGAATATTTGGCCAGAAAATAACTCAGAGGTGCATTTATCTAATTTATTTTATGTAAGTTAAAGAAACCTAAAGCTCAGATATCTATTCATAAATTTGAGAAATTTTTATTTTTATTTCCATTTATTCACATTTTGGGCGTATCTATTTCTTCTCTTTAATTCAACCACATTGGAAAATATTAATTTAAATGCGTCCAATAATAACATTAAAATTATAAAACATTCATTTAAGCCAATTTTATAAATTATTCTTTACTAAAGTACCCATTAAAAACATTTGAATAAAGCATTTATAATTTAATCATTACCTACAATAAATATTATGGCATTATGATATAAAATGAATACACCAAACAATAATTTTAATAAACTGCTGATAATTTTAAATGGGATGTTAAAATAATTTTTAACATCTCAAAACAGTATTTACAAGACATATTAATAAATATCTATAATATATAATATTAAAAATTTGTTTATATCAATATATATAAATTTAAAAATAAATGCATAATTCTATAAAATTATTCAAAAAAGTGTTTTTAAATTTTTGAAAAATTAAAAATAAACAAAATTTAAAATACTAAGCAATAAGATTACAGAAATTTGGAGTTAAGTGACTTACTTTTAAATACAATAAATCTATCTGATAATTTCAAGGAAGAAAATGTAGAATAGGATCCAAAGAAGATTTCATTACACTTTTTCACTGCAGTTAAAATCTTAGGTAAGTAAAACATCAAGAATTAAAGAGCTTTCACGAGACAATTTTAAATCAAGTCCGATGCTAGTGAAGGGTTGCTTATGAAATTTTAAATATCTAACGACAAAATTTAAGGCAGAATGCATTTAAATTTGATGCCGTGATAAGTTAACTTTACGTCAAAATATTTAAAATTGTTCAGACTTGATGAAGATAATTAACCAACTCACCGAAACCTTAATAACAAAAAATAATACTGCACATCACATTATTAAAGACAAAAAAAAAATTAAAAATATCGATTAAATTGCACACTATTGCAACTGTTCATGATTGGCATAATAGTTCGTGAATTAAAGATAGTTTTCTAAAGTAATGCTATGTATCTTTATAAATGAATTTAATTTAAATAATTTTCATTAATATATACTAATAGCTTAATTATAATATAGTACAAAAGATTTTTCATTTATAAATGTTTCCACTAAAATCAAGACAAATAATAATGTAGAAGATGAAGAGAGGTGAATATTTTCTGATTATTATATAAAATAAAACACATTTTTGTATGTAAACCATATAAAGTTAACTTTATTAGATGATGAACATCTTATTAAATGTCACAGTAAAATTCCTTGTGCACCCGTGGAGAGATAAAACCACCTAAAACTAAATTTGAACAGACCGTTCTTGTCTCTCTCTCTCTCTATCTATCTATCTATCTATCTATCTATCTATTTGTTACTTTATTACGATTGTGAGCAGTTGTAGCATACATGTAGAAAAAGGTTAAAAATGTGAAGTGAACCTAATCAACTGTCACAAAGTTCTGAGACTCAAACTGACCAAATTCGAGAGTCTCTCCCACATTCAAAAATTCTCTTTGAACTCGTGCATAAATGCATGTATATGCCTGCATACAATACTCTAATCGAAGGTGCTCGAAACCGACAAAACCATCGCTGCCTCCTTTTGCACGGCATAGTTCTCTTCCTCAAAAAATTATACATAACTATACACGTGAACACAGCGAGATACACGTCTAAGCCTCGAGATTTTATATCGCAAAAATTATTTTATTTCAATAGAATCTACGATTCTAATACTATAAATTTAAATGCGTAAAATTAGATATTTTTGAATTTTATAAAATGTCGAAATGCTAAAAAATAAATAGATGATAAAGTATAGGTTTTTAAAGCCATAAAAATGTATTATAGATTTATAAAACAAGGTTATAATATTAGTGAATATATACATATATTACTAGAGCCATACATATATATTATTAATAGAATGCAGTACAAGAATTTTCAATTTTTCTTTATTTTAACACTTAAATTACGCAAATATTTTCTTGTTTTACTTTATTAGTCTTATTTTCCCATTATTGATATAGCATTAACAAGGTAGTAATAGAAGCTTAACATTTTTTTGTTGACAAAAATTATATTCAAGATACTAATTTATGTCTTATTTTATGAATTACGTTTAAATATTCTTTTCTATTACACGTTATTCTTTATTTTTTTTTTTTAGAAAATTTTTTAGAATGCTTTTTTGTCTTTGGCTTCAATTACTTACATACCTTTTTCACTGACATTTTAAAAAAATTATAGATTTATAACAAGTAAATAGTTTTTTTTCATTTAAAAAAGAAACTATTTTCATAAATTTATTCTTTCTATTCTATTACAGAAAGTTATTACACATTTTTTTAGTAATATATTTTATATGCACACATTCAATTGTATTTAATACTTTCCAGCAACTCTGATAAGAATTCGATATTTTTGATATAAGTTTATTTACAAAATAAAAAGAATTTGAATATGATTATTAATACTAGTATATTATTTTTTACGATTATTTTAATTAATTTATAATTTTTAAATTTATTTTTTTTTTCAAAAATATTCGTGGAAAAATTTTATGCGTTTTCTTTTATTTCAATCATTTACTTCATTTAGACAGAAACGCTTTTTTATCTCGTGTCTTCGAACAATCTTCTAGTGTAAAAAGTTAGTATAAAAAGCAAAAAATAATAAAATAAAGAACTATATGTGTATATAAATTTAAGTAAATCTTTATTACTGTCTAAATGGCCGATAAATGATATAATAATATATATATATATATAAATGATAAATTAAAAAAGTGTCTAAATGTTATTGTAAAAATATATTTATTTATCTTTATACTTTAAAAAATGTATTTAGAATATAATAAATACTAAATTTTATTTTTATTTTTGAAAATGATATATTTTTGAATAAATGGTAAAAAAAAAATTTTTTTTAATTATAAATTTATTCTACAATCTTAAATATTATTTAAATATTCAATAAAAATTGGTAAATATATAAATTTCTATAAAAAATTTTATTTAAAAGGTGTTATATACCATGTATTTATAAATCCTCAGAGTTAATTGGTAGAATTGTATTGATTAAAGCCTTGGTATTTTTCAATATTTGAATGATTCAATTGAAAAACTGAATATATCGCTTGTTGAGTGACGATTAAACATTTACAAATATTTGAGTAAAATGTTTTTTTGTAGAAAGTTTTTAATTTAATAACAGTAAGTTTTGATAATAGTTGAAATGTAAGGCCTTAAATTATTTTTCCAAGAATACACAATGTTTGAAGACTGAAGTCGCGCGACTAAAATTCTTTTGTTAAAACTAAATTTAGCTTTATGCGAACGAAATTTATTTTTATTTATAAATCTCTGTATAAGAGAATAACGTTTATGAAGAAATAAAAAAGAAGATTAGTATACAATCTCCATTGAGATTTGGCCATTCATCTGACCCAACAGATGCAATTAGCCTCGGAAACGGAACGCTCGTAAACTCCAAAGTGCATGAATCAACTTTATAGAACTTGGAGCGGCTGTGGAGGCGGAAAAAAGTAGTCTGGTTGTGGGAGAGAGGGAGAGAGGGAGAGAGAGAGAGATGGCATAATTCACGTCTTCGTTACAAGGGACCGAGCGAAATCGATGCGCAAACGACGCGCCGCTCTCGTGATTTGTAATTTACGGTTGAGCTGGTAGTTATGAATCGCGTATGATACGATGACAAGAAAAATCTTGCCTCCTGCCTCGTGGCACATTCAAATTGGACCCACTCATGCGAATTATTATAATATGAGACTTTTCTCTCGGAGAGCCACTTGCGTACACGTGGATAGGATTTTCCGTATCGTCATCTCACGCTTTTCCTCTCCTCCGACTCTATACTTTATCGGAGTCTTTCTTTGTTCCCTTTAACGCAAATTTTCCAATAATACGCTATCGAATCGACAAGCTTCCGCTACATACAAGCTCTACTTAAATAATATCTTGTAATGTCGCGTAAAAATGAAACGAAAACATTCTCGTATTGGTGTGTAGTGTACTCCATACCATTACTCGAATATGAGCTATAAAATAAGTTTTTCCAACTATGTAAAAGCAGAAATTATAGATACTGCTACAGCAACTTAAAATGTACTGGTAAACTTTCAGAGGAAATCTGTTATTTCATGCTCATCCATATTAATTATAGTGAATTTTAAGACACTCCGCCATAAAAATGTCATTCGAAAAATATTACATTTTTTTTTTCATTTCAGAATTTTAATTTAAATATATTTTACAATTTGGTTAAGCATTTATAATTGTGCACGCACAATTTTTACTATAACAATTTTAACTCAAATTTATAAAAATATGTAATATTAATAAGATTAATTAACTGCAATATCAACTATAATAGATAATTTATTGGTATTATTTTATTAAATTATGATAAACCATATATATGTATGTAAATGCACCAATAAAAAATATTTTAACTTTAATTATTTGTAATTAAGAAATCAAATATTTCCTCATTAATATTATATAATTCCTATTATACTTATTGGTACTTTTAAACACTATATGAAGTACAGAATCAATTTTAATAAATAATATAAACATGAGCATACATTTTATCGCTAAATATCAAATTATTGATCAAGCAATTCTTTACTTAATTCTATAAAATTAATCAATATAATATGATTTCATTAATTTTAAACATACAAATTTTTTAAATTTTATAACTTTCGTATATCCACGATTTGGGTACCTTAATAAACAATATATAAATAAATAGTTTATATGTAATTAATGTTATTACTGTCAAGGTTCAATTAAATCAATGTAATAGTAGTAAAATCTACAAATTTTATTTTTGAAAGACTAGAACGAGTTCAGGCTATTAATATTGTTAACTTGTTTGACCCACAAAATAAAAAAAAGATGCACTGGTATTTTTTATTAAAATCATATTTAATGTTTAGCACAATATATTTCAATCGAATTTCTATTAAAAAAATATTCTAAGCAAACCTAACAAACAAACAAATAAAATAATAATACGGAAGTTTGAATGAAAAAAATATATTCAAATAAAAGGAATGATTGCTTCATTCTTTTCAGCATTTTCTTTTGCATGCGTTTTTCTTTGAAAATAAAACAAGAAAAATGAGCGCAAAGAAAGAGAGCAAAAACTATGATATAGAATAAAGTGCATGTTTTTATTCACTGTCATTCTTGTCGTATTTTTTTGAGATAATAAATATCCATAAATCTTTACATTTAATTTAATAATGATATACAAAACTCGTAAATAATATAAAAATTATTATTAATAAAACAAAAAATTCTGACATAAAAGTTTTGGGCATATAAAAATTTTGTTGTAACTATTTCATCGTAAAAATTAATAACATAATTAATTATATTAATTTTAATTAATTTTTATTCTAAAGCTACTTTATACAAAAATTCGTAGTATTCGGGCTTCAATACAAAAAGTCAAATTAAACGTTATAGTTTAGTAAACGCATAACTCATAAAATATATATGCGAACGATAATAGCCAAAGCGAAGATATGAAAAGCTAAACGACGACAAAGGAAATACTTATCTATTTGAGATATATGAGCTATGGCTGTGCCCGTAACTATTGCCTAAATATTGAGAAATATTCCGAATCTAGACAAGGAAGATTGGAAATTCCAGCATAATAAACCGAGTGATTTCCTACGCCTAGAAAAAAACTCTGGAAATTAATGTCGTCTCTCCGTTTTTACCCCGACACTATATGTAATTGACATTTTTGGTAATTTCTCAACAAATTTACCATTGTCGCGTTGATGTTCGTTTATTAAAAATACCCAACAACAACTGAATTGAAATACTATATTACACTATGTTTTAAAATCTTAAATAATTTTTCAATTTACATAACAATAATTTGAATGAATTTTTTTGTAAATTTTATCCAAGAATAATATTGCAATTATTTATAAATTTATTAAAGTTAGTCGAGCTATTGTTTGTTAAAACAATCTAATAGCATTTTTCTTTTACTTCTCTCTTTCTTATTTTTATTATTTATTTTCATTGTTTAATTTACATTTAATTTTTTTTTTTTTTTTTTTTTTTTTTTAAATTCTATTTCATTTGTTTTTTCGTCTTTTACATGCCTATTTTAATGGATTTATATCTTTTTCTCTTTTATAAAATTTTACTTGTCAATCGTCCCCCCACCACCCCACTATTAAGACCCTTTGTCTTTTCCTTTTTCATGCACGTTTGCACGAACAACTGAAAGTACGTCTACTTTCAGTTTTTTCTCACCTTTTGCCAGAATTTTTTCGCGTATCTATGAAATTCAAAATTGAAAGTTACGTTCGATTTTACCCATCCTGGGTCATACCTCGCCACAGTCGATCTGTATTTTATTCAAATTAACAAAAAAGATTTTTTTTTTTATTTAATTTTTAATTTTTTATCTTATTTGATATGGATAAACCAGAAACTTGAAATACCCATTATTATGATTTATACATTTATTTTATTATTTTTTTTTTTTTTTTTTTTGCGCTAATTCAGTAGGATGTGAATTGCCGAATTATTTCTACATTTAGTCATACATTATATAAAGCAACCATTAAATCAGTAAAAAATTGTTAATGATAACGGTACTAATTATATTTTATGCATAATATAGAGGCTCGATTAAAATGATCAAAAATCTAAAGTGTTTCGACATCCATAGGGAAGATCAAGGGTGAAAGATAAGGGGGTTTGAAGAAGGAAATTCATTGAATTGGTGCATTTTAAAAAGCGATGGAAAAGGCGGAAAATTTTATTTTCTTATACAAGAGCTGCAAGAGCACTGGCGCTTGCGTGAATATTCGGGAGGCGGAAGGGCGAGGCTACTAAACACACTTGCCGAATTCAAGAGACACAGGTATTGGTCGTAATTTTTGCATAAATCGATGGCTTTGGAGCTCGAACCACTGACGACCTTGTCGCCCTCAAAAGCCATGATTGCAGTTGGCAACGAGAAGCACGCGAGTGAGTCGAGATCAGTGGACGATACCGATATCGAGTGTGGCCATGGGGATGGAGGTGCTTCATTAACAAATTTTAGCGCCGAGCCAGAGTTTAATTAAAACCGAGTGCACGTTCACTTTCTGGAATAAGTTAATTTGAAATTCGTCCAGGTTAAATGCGCAGCCATCTTCTGGACCGTGATAATGGCTCCAGCAGCTGACGACTCGCCAGTATTTAACCAGCCAATTAATTGTTGTCTTAAACTGCTTGCTTTGTTGCACATGTGACAAGTATTCATCCAATATTGAAACTTGAGGAAATAAGGGAATAAGGTCATCGTCTCGCTCTAATTGAAACTTTGCGAAACTCGACGGAAGCGTATTTTTGTCTTCGAAACGAACGTTTTCAAACTGTGGCTGGCGTTTTTCATTGTGGAAGATTTTTTCATCGCACAAGTATGCGTGACACACGTATGCCCATGCCCCAGCACATACATACATTTACATTTACATGTTTAAAGTAATGTCATTTGCAAAGAATCGGAAGTTTCCAATTCCTTTTACTCTTATCTAACAAGTACCATCTAGGACTTTGTTCTCTCGTGGATATAAAACTTCTCTTTGTCCTCCAGAGTAATTATTATCCATCCGGAGATGTAATTTAAAATTTTAAAATATAAATGGCTCCGCAGATCCATCTCGTATTTTCTGCTTCTCTACAAGAATCGAAATCAGCCACGAGATATACTCACATTTTCCAACAAGAGATACGCCCGCGTTTTACTTCGCTTTTATAGTGCTTTTTTTACTTAAAGAATAGGAAAGTAAGGGGGACAAAGTGTGTGTACAGAAGAGAGAAATATCGTCGACCCTAAACGATAAATTCCGCGCACGTCTCCTGTATATTGCGCTACTGCAGGATTCCTGTATTTTTCTCCATCTCTCTCCGTATCATTCCTTTCAAATTATTAGAATCTCCCGAAGATCTTCCTTCCTTCCTTCCTGGGAAAGACGATGTCAGGTAGTGCGCGGTTTTGCCAGAAGCCCACGAACAATATAGTTAACGAGCTTTCTCTCCACTTCCAATTTTCTCGACACTTTCTCTCATTTTTTCTCTCGTTTCACTTCTTCGCGAATAGGCTTTTTACTTCATATGAAAAATGTTTAATAACATTATCTTCTCCTGAATTTATTGTACGGGTATTTTCTTCTTCTTCTTCTTCTTCTTCTTCTTCTTCTTCTTCTTCTTTTGTGCCCTTAATCCGCGTCAAGAGGATCAATCGCAATAAACCTATTTAATATTTAATAGAATTCTGTAAGATGGCACACTAGAGATTAAAAGTTTAATAATTATGATTTGTGTGCGAGAGTTATTTTCGTGTCTGCAAAAGCATTAGAAATATCATGGCATAGATGCTAAATTTTGAAACTGCGAAATACGACAGTAACCCTGAATAAACATTTTGGATCATTTATAGTTTATGTAATTTTAGATTTTACATTCACTAGTGGCAAATGGAGAAAAATATATACGCGTGCACATAAAGTTTGAAAAATGATGACGGTGCGCTTTTATGGTAAAAGTCATTTTTATCTTTCAAAAATGATGCGTTTCGCGTAGGGCTGGATAAAAAATTAATTTAGTATTTATTCGTAAAACTCGGGGATAAAATCAATAGGCACCCCCTAGCACATTGGTAAGAATGATTGACAAGGGGTACAATCAAACACCATTTTTCTCTATCTGCACTCGAGCTCGCACCTTTATCCTCCCGCAGCTTCCCGGTGTGCAACCCCTTTCCGCCCCACCCCATCCCTTTGTCCTTTTGCTCCTGGTCTACCTCTCGCCCATCTTGGTGAAAATTTATGATATGCAAGGCATTTATATTTCCGCGTGCCGCCATAAATTCTGCTTTACGCGCACGTAAGTGGCTCCACTTTTGTTCATAGATTCCTCTGGCTGTCAGATTTATGCTATGAAATGTATACAAGAGACTGCGATACGCCTGCTCGTTTCTGCATATAGCGCTGGTGCTGAATGCAACCCTTGGTAAATGGGGGGAGGGGAGGGGGGAGAGAGAAAGCGCACGTGAAATGTGTGCTTCTCTGTCTCTCTCTCTCTCTGTCTCTGTCTGTCTGTCTCTCTCTCTCTCTCTCTCTCTCTCTCTCTCTCTCTCTCTCTCTCTCTCTCTCTCTCTCTCTTACCTTTAACCCCGTGTGAACCTGGGGCAGATCGTGGTCGGGGTCAGCACTCCGTGTGCAAACTCGCAAGGTATAGGCAGATCTCGCGACTCGATTGAGCTCCAGACTAAAGGACGCCCTTGCAAATTCATGTTTATATGGAAATCTCACCCCATATCTTTTCCTCTTCTTCTCTAAATTTCAACTGGATACATATTTAATTCACGTGTGTCTTTTTTGCATTTTTCACTATTTTATCCAACCGAACGACGAATTATAAAATATCGAAACCGAAATTATAACAAATTATGCGGAAAAAGGATTGAATTAAAATTCATCGGTGATTGCAGAAATATTTGTCATTTCATAAACTGTGTTTGGCCGTACACAGTAGATTACAAATTATTATTAAGTACATCGTATTGTTTAATTATTGCACATCTATAAAATACAAAGCCAATCGATATCATAAAAAAAACATGAAAACTTCAAATATAATTTTAAAAACAAAATTACTATTGTAAACTGTCATAACGTTTTTAAATTTTAAAAACGTTATGACAGTTTAAAAATGATGAATTAGTTAATTCATAATCAAACTATTGTTTCCATAAAATGCAATAATTCGCTTAAAAATTCCATTTTTTTCTGAAAAAACTATTAAATTTGATATTCTTTTGTAATATTATTAATAAGTAAATCACTAATAATAGTCATATATATTAATTTATAATTAAATTATAGTCATGTATAATAAATTATAGACATTTCAAAAATAAATATAAAACTTTTAATTAGGGACCTTCTTATATTCGTTTTATTTTATATAATATATAATTTATTCATTATATATATTTCAACAGTTTTTATATAATTGTTTTTGAATTTATTATAATAATGAAGAATAGTAAATACATTAATAATCATATTCGTGATAAATGTGTTAAATGCGATTAAAAAGTTATTGAATCAATGAAATCAGATAATTATAAAACTCTTGGTAGTTTTAAAAAATACCATTAACTATGAGGAATTAAAAAACAATAAAAGATTAATCGCGTGGAAAATAATAAAAATTTATGCTATTTTATTTTAAGATTAATATGATATAATATGAAAATACAATAAAAAGTATAATAAATGTAACGAAGTAGTTACTTATGCGATTCCTGTCGACTATTCATGGCGAGTACATCGTGAATAGTTAATAGTTTCAAATTCTAGATACAGTCTTGTTTGGTTTTTAATATTCTTTTGTCTACTAAGCTGAAATTTATTATATTTAACTTTAATGCATAGCTATATCTACAATTAATCTGTTATAAAAAAATCTGTTATTACTCGTAAATAAATGCTTTTTAATATAAAGTAACTTTGTTTTTAAATAAAAAAAAAAATTCTTGAATGTTGAGTACCCTTTAATTCTGACTAGTATAGATAAAATTAAAAAAAAAATAAGGTAAAAATGTGGAATATAACATTTAGCCGTAAATATAAGAACTCTTTGAATAAGAGAAAAGAGAGAGAGAAAGTATTTGTGTGAAAAGATCAGCACTTGTACAACACGAAAGTTTGGGTGTCACATGTAAATTTAAACGATAAAGATTCCTCCAATCTTTCCACGACCATATTGCTGATGATCATATATCCTTCTTTTATAAACTTTTACTTTTGTCTCTTCCAATCTTAGCAAAAAATTAAATTAGTACTTTAATAATAACAATTCCAGTTGATTTTACTTTATTTTACTTATTTATATATTTTAAAACTACGAATGCAAAGAAGTTCAAAAAACGGTATTTATTATTTGAATTTTTTAATCACTTTCTTAGTAATATGGGGAGTTGATATTTATAATTCAAGTTTTTTATATGCACAACTAGGTAGTAATTTTATAAATGAGTGCTTAAATTTTTCTGAATTGCGAAGTCTAAATCGTTAAGCAATCAATCTATTGAACTTTGATTCAGTACTGCTCTATTTTTATCCATTTCATTAATTAAGCGATTAAAAATTTAAATTTCACTCTTAAATATTTAGTTTATTCGTCTATTTGTTTTCAAAAAGTTATTAAAAATGAATATATTATTTATTATTTTCAGAAAAATATTGAATAAACTTATTATGAGTTACATATTATATTTTATTTAACTAATTTTTGTAAATATTTCTATGAAGCATTGATAATTAAGTCGTTATTTTTTTTTACCAGGAACACAAGCTTAAATAAATCATTCATTAATCATAACTTGTTGAATGTATAAAATAAATATTAGTTTAATCGTTTAATGTCATAACATTTTTTTTAAAAACATTTTGTTTTAAAATTAATAATAATATTTAAAGTAATAGAGAAACAAAAAATAAAATTTTTAAATGAAATACTGCGGGATCGTCTGTAAAATGATATTAACAACTACGTATCAGACATGAATGTAATTCCTTTTTCTTTTTTATTGTATTTATAATGTTCCAAAATAATAGTTATTAAATATAATTGAGCTTTTAATACAGCATTTTTATTTCTACTAAATTTTAAAATACATTCCCTGTAATTTTATTATTTAAAATGTCACAATAGATATAATAAATTGAATTATATTTTCTTATAATTCAATTTATTCTTAATTCTTGTATTTATAAATTAAACTTGATCACCTCTTTACAATATGTTTTTTCAAATATCATCTAGTGAACAATTACAATATCATAATATATTTGAATTATTTTAAAAAGAAGCTTTTTATAAAACTAATCCAACAATTATTTTATTATGTTTACGAAAATAATAATAATCAGTTTAGGTTTGTAAAGTAATGAATGAATATTAAAAAAAAATATCTTTAAATTTGACCATCGTTTAATTTCTTAACATCTATTATTACTTATTACAAAAACGTTTTTAATTCTAATATTAATGAATATTATTTTTAAATTGCCTGTAAAACAATAGAAATTATGGTCGAGAAATTTTTTGTCATTGTTAAATTATTAATTATTCACAACAAAATTTGAGCATTTGTAAGTTCAGTATCATCATATATCATTTTATATTATTTTAGACACGATCACTGTTGAATCACTGTTGTATCAATTTTTGTTATTTCTACAGATTTACAGATATATATTTTAATCTTGTATTATTACGTCAGGGTTGTTCGGTCTTTTATGTAGGCCAAGAAATTAACCGCATTTGAATATATCCCCTGTATGGCCCTGTGTGTGTGCACGGTCGACCGAGTACGTATTGTTATTGTGCAGATCCGTTTCCGGTTGTCTCGTGGAAGATGAAAAACATGACGAGTCGGCTGGATTTCGAGGTTACTGGAGCTGTGAAATCACGAGTGTGGCCCCGAGGGTTCAAAGGCCTCTATAGTACACGTGAAGGGCCGCAGGATTCATTATCCCTTTAATACAGTGTCCAAGGAGTTGTAAGAGGACGAGGTTAGTCTACGCCCGGTACATGTAAACTTTTCTACGCGTCCTATAGCGAAGGAGCTATTGTATTTTGCGAACAATTGCGAGGGACCAAGGGTGTCGGGTATGCGTATTAGCGTTTTTTATTGTGGGTGTATGTGTGCACGAGTGTGGGCATGTGGGGCTCGGTGCTATTCGCGAACACGAGGAACACTGGAGGTGACTTGGGCTGGATTTCTTCCACATCTTGCAGTGGGATGGCACCGGCGCTGAAGTAATGGAATGGTCCAACGATTCATCCTCTTTTATCACAATGGATATCTCTACCGAGGATTTGTTCGTTGGATTTGCCAATGCAAGGATTCGGATTGCAGCTGCTTCCACCGGTTCCACTTCCCAGTGCGAATCGTCACCGACGACAAATAAAAAAAAAAAAAAAACTTATGAACGCGCATCTTGCTTTTCTACAAATTCGAGGCAAGCAATTATACATAAATTAATTTTTGATGCTTTTTTATGGTAATTTATTGTTTGGTTTACAATAGTTGTGCACTCGGATTTTTTACTCGTAGGACTTATTATTTTTGTTATTAGAACAGACACTTTGTCTTTTCCATAAGTATCCATAAATATGGTATTTAGTCTATAATGTATAGGAATTAGAGAAGGATAATCCGTTTAATTACTGGAAAATCAATACATTCTATAGTTCCAGTTATTATGATATAGATGTACATTGATTCATCGCAATTTACTATGGATTTTCCTCCCAATTTTAGCTTTTGTTATTGCTTAATAATTAAATCATGAATTCAAAAATACAATTGTATGTGTATTTCACTATTTAATAAATTGTAATTCATTAACCCATTTCCATATTTCCACCGTTTATATTTCGAATATTCTCAAAATGTTAACACAAATTTTTCATTTTTTTATTTCACATTTTATTAATTATTTAAAAAATGCTAAATGATAAATCATTTTAAATTTTAAACCACCGCAGTTTATTAATTGTTCATTTTCATGAACTAGGTTATTCTTTTTGCTTAAATTATGCATACAATTTCGTACTCTTGGCTGCTGCCTTAGTAACAAAATTCTTTTTAGCTTATTTTTTCTTTTGTATCAGCCAAAAATAAATGATTAATGTTCACATTATCTATAAATTTATAAAAAAGCAAATTTTAATAAGTATTATCTTTCAGATTTTTTAAAAAATTGTTAATACTCTATTAGTTTTTTTTAGAGAACATTCATTTTCATTTCCTCCGTATTTCTAATAAACTTTATATTTTTTTATTCAGTAACTTTTCATATTTGTATCTTGTAAGCTTTCCAAAACTTATACAATATAATAATAAAATAATATAATAATAGAACTTATACAATACACTAACGTTTGTGTTGATAAACTATTATTAAATGACGAATAATTTTTTAAATTTATAACTTTTATTTAGATATTTCATTTGAAACTTTCATTTGTGTGTAATATACATTATTCTGTTTTGCCAATTTAAAATTAATTGAACAAAATAATTGAGACATATTTTATTTAAATTACTCACACACTCATTACTATCAAAATATGTACTAGATAATGAGGTGAAAACTCGGTCTATTAAAGAGATGAATAATGATATAGAAAATGTAAATTTATATTTAATCTATGTAAATAATTTATACTATAACAACTTTTTGGTTCATAAAGGTTGTTATAATGTTATATTTATAATCAGTTTTCATTTATAATGGAAAATTAGCAAAAAAAAAACTAGGCAATCGATGGTTTAAAAATTAGGAATAAAATTATATTTAAATGTATAAAAATAAACGATTGAAAACAAAATGAAAATAGTATTTAGATAACAAAAAGTAAGTTATTTGAGGAAAGGTTTTAATCACTAGCACTTTGATTACTTTACTTTAATATTGTAAAAATAATAATAAAATAATTTCGCTTTATTTAAGTTTTTCAGTTTTAACCTTTCCTTATTGTTACTAATTCTAATTACATTTTTCTTTATTTGACTCTTTGAAATAGCTTTTTTATGTTTTTAACTGTACGGTATTGTACTACTATTAATGAAAATCCTTTCGTACTATAAGTACTCTTTCAACTAATTTATTTAAAATTCATCGTAATTCAAATGAATTTTATCCACAAATATTATATTATATACAAACTTATATACATTATTTTATACGCAAATATTAACAAAATATAAATAATTTTTATATAATTACTTAATATCACAGATTCTTATAGTTTTTCAAATGTTTCATTATTCTTTAAATAAAATTTAGACTGATTAAGCCTAATATGAATAGAGTAATTCAAATCGCTAATTGAAGCTAATAAAATAAAATACATGTAATCTTTGTACAATTTTCGTATTAACATTTCAGGTATTTGATTGATAAACAAGATCTAAATAAGGTAAGTTTTATTTTTTTAATACTTAATTTTTGTGTAATTCACATAATGAGTTTTTTTCTTGTCAATAATTTAATTAATAATTTAATTGAAAGTCCTTTTTTCCATAATAATTTTTTAATATGTTGAATTATCATATTCTTTTTATTTTTATTATTCTTTATTTTAATTTATTTCAAATTAGTTTATTAAGAAAAATTATTTTTTAAATATTTGAATATTTAATTATTTAAGAAAGTTTTTTTTTTTTAATACCGTTATAATGTATAATTTTATAGATTTTTTAAAAAATAATTTTTTTTTAATTTATTTCACACTTATTTAGATCTTTTAAATTCACTAAGTATATTAGATAATTATAAAGAAAATAAGGAGGCATAATTTTAAAGTTATTTAAAGATCCATTACGAATTTTAGATTTTTTTGATTTAAAGAAAACTTAAGTCCATTGAGAATTTTTGTACGAACACTTTAAGAAACTCTACAAGGCTAAATATTTAGGAGTTACCTTTAATAGCAAATATAAATAGCACAAATACTTTAGATTAGAGTACAAAAAAGCCAATAATAAATAATGAAGCTGAATGAGGGAACCGTTTCTAGATAACACTTTGAAATCTGAATTTGCATAATCTAAAATGAGTTTGTGAAATGACTATGAAATCATTGATAACTCAGGGAACCCAGATTTCAGAATATAAAGGAGAATAAAAGGCCTAAAGTAATACCCTTTATGTATTAAAGTATTTCGTATTTAGAGATAAAGTATTACCAGTAAAGATCATTATTTTAAAAATTTATGTTAAAAAAAAATGCTCGATTGATATAACTAATGATCTCATCAATTATAAATATTACTATTCACTAAATTAATGTTCTATAAAAAAAAGCTCATAACAAGAATCGGAAAAATACTTAAAAAACTATTTATAAACTACTTTTTGGTGCTATTTTAAACAGAAAATATGCAGTTAATAAAAGTTAATTAAAGTTTATATATTATGATTAGCTTTTTATATTTTTATGAATTACCATAATATTTGCCTGTTGAAGATAGAGAAATTCCGAAATTTAGCTAAAAAAGCTTTTAAATGTCTAAGGAAAAGCTGAATGAAAATATGCTCTTAACTTTAAAATTTGAAAAGATTATTTAAAAAAAAAAAATTAAAAGTAAAACTACTTAGTAAAGGTTCAAAGAAAAGTGAAGTTTTTTAGATCAAAACATTAATTTTCCTGGCATCATCTTTCAAGATTAAGAAAGAATAATCTCGTTTAATGAAAATTTGTTGAATTAATTAATATATTGATTATTATTTTGATTGAATATAAAAAAAAGGATGCATTTTTTATTAATAATATTTTAATTATATATAAATGTCAACAGTATTATTAAATTATGGTAAAAGTAATAGTCAACCTTTATAAGGATGTGGACATTATTAGGTAAAGCTCTATGATTTTTTTATTTACTATTAATTATTTTTCTTTCTTATTTATTAATAATGAAAAACTTAAACAATTTAATATAAAAGATAATTGTTCAATTCATACTTTGACACTTTTAATAATACAATATTAAATATAACTCATTGAGTATATTTTTATCTCATAGCAGTAATTAAAAAATTCATGTTTCTGTTTTAAATAAAAAAAAATATTGCTACTCATTAAAAGCCTAAATTAAAAGGAATGTTTTAATGAAATGATTAATTATGAAGATTATATTTTTGTTTATTCTTCTATATAATAATATCCAAATTAATTCTATAACATTTACACATATATATGGATGAACTTTATATATTTAAATAAATTATTTAATTATATTAAACGGATTTATAAAGTAACTTTATCCATATATACTTGTTTGCTTAATTTTCATACATGGATAACCAAGAATAAAATAAATTTGCTAAATATTTAACATTTTCTGTAAAACATTTCATGAGATAAAAAATTAAATATCTATTTGTAACTTTCAATTTTTATTATAAAATTATCGTCAGCTCATTGATTAATTAATTATTTATTGATATAATATAAAATAATGATAAAAATGAAAGAAAAATCATTTAAAACATTGTAATTTTCAAATATTATTTTTCGAAACTATATTTTCCATTTTCTACCATTTTGTACCACAACCCTTAAAATCTTTATTATTATTATATATATACAAATCCAAGGAATATGCAACGTAATCTTTCTATTTATAAACCTACATTAATTTTTGTAATTTGGTCCAGTGTAAAAGTTTTACATACAATTTTAATTTGCTAAATAAACTATTCAAGATATATATTTTATTATTTTTCTTTTTAAAATTAATTGTTTTACATTAAATATTTATATATGATGTTTTATCACGCTTTTCAATAATTTGTGTTTCTTTTGTATATATGAAATTCGTATGTATAAATATATTTTACTTAAATATTTGAGATGTCTATAATTTAATTTTTAATTATGTATATGGATGTACATTAAGAATAAATATGATGTAAAAATTTAAATTCGAATATAACTATTTACATTTGCATTATCTATTTCTCAAAACATTGCCAGTGTAATATATAATATAATAAATTATAATAAGTATAGTTACTGCAGATAAACACCGTTAGAAAATATGAAGCAGTAACGTAGTGTAGAAACGAAATCGTAACATTAACATCGAAAAGGAGGAGAGGAATATCATGTAAAACGTCAGACAAACTTGTTATGTTGCTTGGAAAATATATGCTTTTTAAAAATAATATTATTCGCGTTTTATCAATAAAACTAAATACATATAAATTATTTATAAATAAATTTATAAATGAATGTAGTAAAGACAACATTAGACATAAATTCTTTTTTTCTTTAATTTTAATTAAATTTTTTTAAATATTTTTAATTAATAATTAAAATAAAATATAAAAAAAAATATTAAAAAATAATAGATCTATTAGTATAATTAAAATAAATGAAAATATATGATATGTTTAGTTTAATTAATTCTATTTATTAAAATAAAATATCAAATAGAGTAATGCTTAATTTTTAATCAGTTATCAAATAATTATACATAAATTAGTTATATTTATAAGAAATCATTTACACTTAAATAGGAAATATTTTTTTTTTCTAATTATTATTAATAAAAAAATAGCTCACTATTAATTAATAGAATATTATTATTGTATAAATTTAATTTGTATAAAAGTCTGAATCGAATGTACATGTGTGTGTTTATCGATGAAAAAAAACATTGAACTTTACTTAAATTTTCCAAAAAAATTCACTTTTTAATTAAGCAATTGAAAATATTAAAATAAATTAATCAACTTACACAAAATTTACGTTTAAAGAAACTTTAAAGTATTCAGGAAATTAAAAAGTTCTTAGAAAAATATTTTTTAACTATCAATAGTAAAGCCTGATTTAATTCTTGTTTTTAATAAGAATTCTATAACTGAATTATTTCTTAATAAATTTATTAATGTACAAATTGTTGATAAAAATGTAATTTAAAATGTTATAATTATGATATTTATTTTACGTATATTTTTGGATTAACCTCAATATTTATTATCTTTTAAGAAATATCTATTTGTGAATATAATAATAATAAAATATTATACATAATAAATTTGTAGTTTATTATAATATTTTTTTAAACCATTAATGTTAATTTTAAATAAATAGTAATATTAGAAAATATTTTAAAAATAATCTCACAAAGTTTCAATGATTTTCCTTTAAACTCAAATCTATATATATTTTTAAAATATATGTACATTGATCAATTTGAATCTATGGTAAAAATTAAAAGAGAAATATTTTCGAAAGAAATAATAAATTAAATATTAAAGATATTAAAGTAGTATTATTATACTGAAAAATGATACGTAATTGTTAAAAAATTTTGAAATGCAAGATTTTTTCTTTAAGACGCTAGAGAAAGTATTCAGTAAAACTAAACTGCGTAATATTTGTTTGAAAACGAACAATAATTTAATGTATTTACTTTATAATACTCTTAGAAATTACAATAAATTGTTCTTTAAAAACATCATAAATTACATTTCACTTTAAAATTTACTAGAACATTAATCATGAAGAGACTTCTGTTGAAGATATTGATGAACGAATGTTAGATTATATAAGTAGAGAAGAAAACAGATAAAGTTCGTTTAATTAATCCGACGTGTAGATAGAAAAAAACTTGAAAGAACTTTTAATGGACGGCGTCATTCATTCTAAACTTCATACATTAGGATGCACAGCAAATATAAATAACCAACATTGCACTAAAATTTTAATGGTAACAGTCAAGAATGTCTCTTTGAAGCATTAGTCAACAAAAAAAGAAGCAAGTGTTCTGATCTTTCCTCAAACACCAGTTTCATCTTTTTTCTTGCATTAACCTGATGAATTTGTAATTTTTTCGACAACAAATAAAGTTTCTGCAATTTTCATACAAATTTTCTTACCTGTTTCAATTTCCTTGGATATTGCTGCTTGTTAATAAAATAAAAAACAATGTAAATGAAAATCAATATTTATCCATAAAAAATTCCAAATGTTTAATTTCCCATTATCATTATTGCAATACATCTAATTACGAATTAATTAAAAATAAAAGACTGTAATGAATTATGAATTTCGCATCCAAGTATTTATTGCAGTATGGCTATTATTAAAATCTAAAGATAAGCAAAGTATTATAGACATTAAAATGGCAGTAACATGCTTTTAGTCAAGATTATTTAATTAAACAAAAATTACTAAAACGTTAATTAGATCATACAAAACAATTAAATTATTATCGTTGTTTTTTTTTTTCTTTTTTTTGTATTAATATTATTTCAAGCTCCGTTGCTGCAGAACGAAATACGTCGAGTATTTTGTCTCCACACACACACACACACACACACATACATATATTATTTAATAATTAAGATCCATGTAAAATAAACAACAAAATGTTATAAGCAGCAAAGTCAAGCTCATTTAATACATAAATTTTTGCAAAGTAATAATAACTAAGTAATCCATGAAACATCCCCTTAATTACGTTAAGTAACATAAATGTTCGCCTCGTATGTTAAATTGTTGGTGGTTTATCCGCAATAATCTTGATTTATTTGTCGACATTGTCCTCTCAACGAGAAAAGAAAGGATGAGAATCCTGCGAATCGAAAATACGAATCCCATTTACTGAAGCTCGAAGAAGCGAGGAGAGATTTAAAGTAGCGATTTAGAGGAGTAAGATATTGAACGACAAATGTAAACTTCAATACCCATTGCGACTACCCTCGAGGAGGTCATGAGCCGGTCTTTGCCCCGTACGTCGCGCTTCTTTCAATTCTCTTTAACTTGTATCCTCTCTTCACACTTTAGTTTAAATTCAAAATTTAAGCGCTTTCAGATGCAGAAGAGTCATCTATATTTACGACATTTGCTAAAACAGTTATCAGCTGAACGCATCAACAAATATTTAGTAACATACCTACAGTCGGTAATGATTCCGACCGATTGTTAATAAAATTTTAAGTATTATCTTTTGCTGATATTTGGGAAATTTTACTTATTTATCGTATGAGAAATTTTACTTTTTGATTTTCTTTAGAATATTTATTGCATAAATATATTGTGCATAGGACATACAACTCTTTCTAATAAATAACCAACAAGTTGATACTTTTGAAGAATGTTAAACACATTTTATGCATAGAATAAAAACAAGACTATTTTTATAAAAATCAAATAAATCTATATGCAAAACAAACATTTTGTTTATAACAGTACATCTACGTTATAAAGTTAACTTGAATAAAATGCTTTTGCTTATAATATTTATAAAAGTAATAAATTTAATTACTGAAATATAGACACATCAAGTAGACACGTTTTCTTTAAAATTAAATACAATTATTTATTCATGAATCTTAATTATTTATATTATCGAAAAAAATATTTACATAAATTGAAGAAATAAATAGGAATACGTAAAATAAGATAAAACTCTTGATGCAAATCGTAAGCTGTCCCTTTTATCATCAATTATTTTATATATTCCGCTAGAACTAAATTTGTAATCATTTTTTTATTTTTTGTTTATTTTCATAATATTTTATATTACATGTAGTATAATTTGCTAAATGGAACATTTACTGGATTTATTAAAAATATCATTTAATTTTTATAATTTATGTGAAATATATAATTAAAAAGTAAAAGTTTCGAGTTTGAGAATACTTAATATAATTTAACGAAATTTAATTTACATAAAAACGTGGAGATTTTTCCAACAATTCTATACACTTCTATTGTATTATCATATAATTATTAAAATTCTAATAAAATTCATTATTTTTGAAAATTAATTATAAATTCTAAAATTAATAAATTAAAAATGAGAAATTAATCATTACTATTTTATCATATTTACTTAATTCAAAACAAATAATTATATATGTATAAATATTGATTTGAAGTATTTAAATTTCTATACATCAAAATTATTTTTTATAGTATTATTTGAAAAATTTGAAAAATATTATGGTTTATAAAAGAAAATCTTTCTTAAATCTAAATAAGGTTCAATTTATTAATAATATTTTTAAAATAAGTACAATAATTATTAGAGATAACATAAAGAATTTAAGAAATATACAGGGAATAAAGCTCGAAATAGTCTGTTTACTTTGAAAAATTATAGGAAGTGAATTACTACAAGAAACTTCAGAATTTTTTTTTAAAGAAATACAATCATTTTTTTTTTTTATATCTTTTGAGGTTGGTATGTGAAATACTTCTTTTAAGTTTAATTATTTTTGTTTGTAAAAAATATCTAGAGAAGAATCAGTAAAATGCGTTTAAACATAAGCCAACAATTATGATTTTTTTTTAATTATTCGTTGAAAGATTCTTACTTTTAGCCTCTTTCCTTCGATATTCGATTAGAGTAATACTTGGATTTCCGAAAATCGTTTCCTCGCACGTGGACCCCGCCTTTATAGCTCTCGAGTGTGAATACTCGCCGTGTCAATTTCCCCGTTTTCCACTTCCCGATCCCATTTCCCGTCTATTGCATCTTCTTCCTTCCGTGTTTGCGGATCCTCGAGTAATTCTCGAATGGTAACGATTAAAAACCGAGCTCACGTGTAATTTACTTTTCTTATTTTTTTTTGGCGGGGATCGATGCAATCGACGCAACTATTCCCATACACACACTTCAAGGATATCGAGTTTTGAGGCTTGATTTACACAAGCACTAGCATGTTGGCGCTAATTGGAGGTTTATGTAAGTGCAGGACTAGGATGAGGTACCGTTTATTTTTTCCTCGCCATTCCTCCTCTCTTTTACTTCCTTCATCCCGTTTCCCATTGCGATTTAAACACGCCGAGTCTCTGTTTTTTTTTCTTTCTTTTTGCACTGAGCAACGCCTGCGTCTTTTCGTTCAAAATTCGACTCGTTTGTGCTTTCAACTGCATTTTCACGTATTTGACAGCTCGAACGAGCGATGGAAATGCCACTTTTTTACGACAGAACCCTACTGCTCGTCGCTCAAAACCAAATGATACTTATTTTATAACGAAAGAGCAATATTGAGAAAACTTGATGTATTATTAAGCTTGATTAAATTAAACTTGATGTATAATTAATTAAAGTAGATTTGTATGTTATATTATTTAGATAATTAATACGGGAAATGTATTTCCTAGGAATACTTTTGATAAATGTATAGAATACTTTACTTTTTCGACTATTTATTACGCAATTTATATAATAGTTTAATTCTTAAAACACCATTTGTATTACTTTCCAAGGCTTAAATGAATTGCTTCGATAAAAATTTGCAGATCCTCAATGCATGCCATATCTACATTTTAAAATTCCATCCACACTCTAATCTATAATAATTATTAAATACTTTGAATTTTTATACGACTCAAGCCATACAACACACTCACTAATTTCTCCATAACTATTTCTATTTGTGAATCACTGTATTTTGGTACATCCATCTTATCCAATCCCATAAATTATGCCATAAAATATTTTTCAGCTTACCCAGATTTATGCTCGGCATTTTTATCATAACCACATAAAAGATATACTCTCGAGTTTAAAATACTCGAATAATCGGCACTGGTAATTGAGAATTGCAAATGTTTCGGAACTTCGGAATATGCGTTTTTGTAGTGGTCGAAAGCGATTTTGGAGTAACCGTACATTATAAAATTCAAAATTTAATTTTCAGCTTGCAATAAATGAAAACGAGTAGTAGCAGACAAATGATGGTTCGCGTAAACGCATCCAACTCGATCGGTAACAACTATTCCATGCTTGCAGACTACTGAATGCGCATATTTTTTATCAAGAGCCACCTCCTCGCCCATTTTCCTTCTAACCGATCATTTTTCCGTGAAGTACTTGCCGCGGGTTGCGCCCGTCAGGATCACCCGGGAAAATGTGTGCTTGGTCTCCCCAGCCAGAAAAGTCACGGACTCAAGGTCGACGGAAAGTATGATACGCAGGTGGAAGCGTGCAATTAGCGCATTAATTGGCATCCGCGTTGGTGTATCCTGTGGCTGTACCGATGCCAAAGATACTTTGCGATCTTCTCGTTTGCGCTTGCGTACTCTTTGAAACGCTGAATCAGAATAGGAAGTGTAGCCACGTATGCTAGTAGTTTCCGGGAATTTTCCTCTAGCTCTACGCCCTCCGTACACATGCCTCGGCGCCTTTCTCCTTCTTTTCAACGCGAGTTCCAATTCGCAAAAAACAAGTGTACAATTAATGGAGAATGTTGTTTCTATTCGACTGTAATCTGATTGTTCCTGAAAATAAACATTTGTATGTAATGGTCGTTCATTATTTCCTTTGGTATTACCTGCAGATGCTTCCATTGCTAATTTTTGTCTTATACTTCTGGTACAATGAAAGTATTTGGATATTATCCGAGGATGTGCATATAAGATTAAAAACATGAAAATTCATTAGTCTAATAATTAGCAAATATTATTTGAAATTAAAGTTAAATAAGCATTTTTTAATATGATATTTGATTTTCGAAGTAAAAATAAAATTCATTTCCTGTTTATCACAAGAAATTTAAAATTTGTAATTTATAATCAAACATCTGATAAAAACAAATTTAAACGTGATCAAATCTAAATAGTGATCCATCAATACTAATTATATTAATTAATTTAATTCTGATTTTAATTTTACACGTGGACAAATTTTAAATGATTAATATGATTAAATTCGAAATTTTCTTTAAAAATTTGTAATGTTTCAAGTCAATTAAATTTATTTTAATAAAAGCTAATATTCAAAAGAAATAGCAAAATAATATTATTTTAAATAATTTATGAAAGTTTAAATGTACGTATAAAAGTTTTTATTCAGAATATATTAGTGATTTTGTAAAAACATTTATTTTACTAAAAATAATTGATCAAATGGACATTACCATTTTCTTGCAACTAATTATCTTAAACTGTCTAATATTTTATTTTCATATTTTCTTATTTATATTTCATACTTCAATATGAATGGAAAGTATCATTACTAACATATAATAATGATAATAATAATGATTTTTAAAGGAAACATACTAATAAAAGTGCTTACATTTTTAAAGAAATTTTAAATAAATTTTTAAGATATTTTAAGTTATGGATTATGTTATTTTTTTCTATTCCTAACATTTCGTAAATAATATTTAATATTTTAAAATTTTATATTATTGATATTAATTAAAATTCAATAACCCATATAAATTGTTACTTACATCTTATGAAAGTAATATTTAGAATGAGTAACATTTAAAGCTATTAAATTGTTGTTATATAATTATATCATTTGTCACCTGGTAATTATAAAATCTCGTGTAGCTTTAAAATAACTTATGAATTATTAATGAAAGAATAGGATTGTAGCTTTCGTAATAAATGAACAATTGAATGAGAGGATGTAAACTACGTAGTATTTAAAAATCAATATCTTTAACATGTATCACAATTGTGAAATGTAAAACACTTTCCGCAACATAACCGTTGTTTCAAAGAACAAATTCCTTACTCGCTGACAGATGATCTAATAGTTACTCGAGTTATATGTAGAAAAAACGATGATACAAATCTAAATTCTTTTTTAATTTTTCTAAAGAAAAAATCTATTCAAACCGTTAACACTTGAAGGCCATATGATGTATATGACGTTTTTATAAGAAAAGTAATAAATGGTAATAAGTGATCCAGAAATGTGAAATATTTCAAGATATTTTATCGTAACGGGTGCTATTTTCAGCTAAGAAATATTATTGTGAAAACCATTAAAATTGTACATTTATTTTATTGAATAATATAATTATACGCGATTACTACTTTGAATTTTATTCAAGTAATGAAGTCATTACTGTTAAATGACCAGAAAATGAAGAGAAAATAAAGAGAAAATAATGATTTGTAAAATTTTATTGAATTCAATTTGGCAATAAAAAAACAACAATGTTGGATAACCAAAAGCAAATTTTTAAATAATAAATATACACTCAAAATGTAATTTATAGAGTTTTGTTTTTGTCAATGTCAATATTTTTTATTCATTCATCCAGCATATATCTGTAAATAGGCAAAAAATAGTTATTGTAGATATTTAATAAAGTTTAATGTTGTTTGTCATTGTCATTGCCTTACTTTTGGAGAATAAAAAAAATATCCTTCAGCCCAAACGTTATCTTGTACAATTCAATAACCAAAAGAGCATCATTAATAATTTCAGATATAAATTTATTAAAATCAAAGTTATCCGATCTAGCGTTTATTCGGCTTTATTCGAATAGATTAATTACAAAGTAATCGGTTTTATTAAGAGTGAGAGCCGTCGTAGCAACGTAGGCTCTCCATCTTGGAACTGAAAGGTTCTCAAATTTATAATCGGCGTGCCTGCAAGGCAGATCGTAAAATTTTATTTTTCAATAGGCCAATAAAGAGAGACGTAACCTTGCCCACATGTGCGGACAAATAGGAACGGCCGAGTAGATAATTAGGAGGAATGTCCGTGGCTCGAGTTATTTGTCGAAACCTCCTTTGTGGCTGCACATGTCTCAACGCCTTTTCAATGGGTTTATCCGCTTTCATAATCACAAAGTCGGCGATCAGCAGACCCACACCCACACCCACACCCACGCACTCATCACCAGATCTGCGCTACCTTTGGGGTTGTTATCGGCCTACGCCTATTATTTCTTTCTTCCTCTCTCTCTCTCTTTTTTCTTTCCTTCCTTCCTTCCTTCCTTCCTTCCTTCCTTCCTTCCCTCCATCACTCCATCCTTTCTTCCTTTCTTCTTTCTTTCTAGGTTGCCGGGAGTGAATGCGCACCGGAAGCCCTTTCACTCGCCGAATATCCAGTCAAACATAAGGGTCGGATCGGATAGGATCGGAGCGTCTTCTCATATAACGCCAAGGGGTTCGCAAGAAAAAGATTGGATTTCGCGATTTAGTCATCTTGAGCTTCGTCTAAGAAATTTTGTGTTCGCGAGCTAGCGCGAAAGCTATTAACTTTTCCTTTATAACGTATTACATTTCCCATTAACAAATCCAAGAACTTAATAGATTTTGGGGCTTATGCATTGTAGATTGTATCATCAACTCCAATGGACTAAACAGTCTTGATGAGATTTAATTTAGCTTTTTATATGAGAAACGATGGGCGTTTCCAATTTCAGCCATATAATTATGTTGTATCTCTGGTTATTCATATATTATTATCCATTTGTTTAAAAATAGTTACAAGCTTTATTTTGTTTATTTTTTATACCGTCATAATATTACATCCAAGCTCACATTTATGTGATCAACAAACTCTAAATCGTAAAAACATTCTTTTTTTAAATATTAAACACATAGGATTTTTTTATTATACATTAAAAACATGTTAATTTTAAAAAAACCTTACATTATATAAAAAAAATTAAATAATATTTCTAAATAAATATCGTTAAAAAAATGAGTTAAACATGAAACACTTAAAAAGATTTCTAAACTACACATTAATTTTAACAAAAGAAATAGATTGACTTTTATAAATAATGAAAAACAATTTGCAGAGAGTAAAAAAAGTGTTAATAATAAAATATTTAATAAAGCTTACTCTATCAACCACGATACAATAGTAAATAAATGAAGTTTGTATTTATTCTTTGAAATTTATGATATTTGTAGTATTATAAAGAAATTATAAATTATTTAGCTTTAATTTTAAAAAATAATTATTTTTCATTTTACAAAAAAAGGTGTTTAATTATTACAATGGCGTTGGAAGATATGTATAAACAAAAAAAAATTTAAATAATTATTGCTAAATACAAAATGCTTGATCGTAATTTCGTGCTATATTTTATAAAAATTCATAATTAATTAAACAAAGCAATGGTCATGTCAACTCTCGAAGCGCTTGCAAACGATTCGTAAAATTCTAATTGTAATGTCTATTACGTACATTAATGTGCATCTGCTTTATTACAAATGTTAGTTGGACAAGCGTGCAAATGACAGGGAGACATTCAAAATATACATGGTCAATTTTATTAAAAAAATATGTTTAATAATGAATATTTAAAAATTTTCAATGAATATCATGCATTAAAACTTATAATTTCTCAAATTACATTTAACAACAATGAATACTCCAACTGATTTGTCCCTGGAATAATAATGCACAAATGAATGCAGCAATTTCTGAAACAACTTGCACAATAAGAATTTGAAGCATCTCCTAGGATATAAAGTAAATTTAAATCGCAGAATTAATCTTATTGATTTATAATTAATTAAATATACAATTCACGAAGTAACTTAAGATAACTTTTGCCTAACATTTTTCATTATGTATTCACATATACATTAAAATTAAAGTATACGTACAAGGTTATATTACGTTTACATATTGTACTAACGGTGCTTTGCATGATCTTTTTAATAATTCCTATTATTTGATCAATTTAATTTAATAGAATAACATTTGCTGAAACACATTTTCAATATATTTAATTAATGCAATGACTAATATTTAAATTGCAGTGTCTGAAGACTATATTTTTATTGATATTTTATTTTATTTATTATAATATTTATTTATACTCATTTAATATTTAATTGTAATCGATATAGATATAATTCTTGTTAAACATAAAAATTTGAAATTCAAAATTTTTTATTTATGTACGCATAAATAATATTAATAAATAAGAAATTTAAATTACGATTTAATAAGATTACTATAAGACAACTTATTAATATCATTTTTTTTTTTAACGATGACAAGAGCCAACTTACAAACTTCTTTACGCTTTGCAATCAATTTCCAAATCACTTATTGAAGACTTATCATTAGACAAATTTTTAATGAGACAAGAAATATTTAATGACCGATCGAGTTTATATTTAAAAATTATATTTTTAATAAATGCGAATAATCGTAACAAAACACGAATAAATTCAAAAAGCATTCGATATTTTTTTTAATTTCTTATCTAGTGCATGCACACACTTTCTTCAAACCACAATATCAATATTGAAATTATTTGAAATTTTTTAAAAAAATATTCTATATACAAATGAATCTTATCTCGAGCAAAGTAAATTATAAATAAAAAGTTCATTTTATTATTATTTTTTGTTTACAATATTCATTTCTAATTTTCTATATTTAAATTTCAAAATTTATTTTTAAAATTTTTAAAAATGTTGGAATGAATTAGTGTGGGGAAAAAGAAAAATGTGTTTAATGAATTTTTCTGAAGCATAGTACGTAATTTTATGAACACCACATTGTAAAAAGGAGTAAAGCAATGAAATAGAAAAAAAAAGAAAAATTCTGTTCTAAATGAGTATATTAGCCAAACAATGTGTAAAGTCCATGGGAAGCTGGTGTCGATAGGCCCTACAATAAATTTTCACTTTTTCCAACAGATTAGATTATCTCAACAAGACAACTATGAATGGTAGTTATTATTGCCACAGTCTTCGGATGAGTAAATAACATTTTCCCTCGAATGCATAGTTATGGGCTCACGTACAAAGATGTTTGGATGAACGAACAAATTTCTATTAATATAATGTTGTTTGGTGTTAGCAAATCCACACGTGTGTTGGTGATCATGTATGCATAGCCAGGTGATGAACTTGCACAACGTGATCAGAAAATCGGATAAACAAAATTGGGGGCGAAATAAAAAATAAATTGTGAATTATTACGAGGATGAGCGACATTCTGTCATTGTTGTCAAAACAATTTTTAACAGGTGAAAAGATATGTGACAGAAATGATCACGAAATCTCCCTTTTCTCCATATTATGCAATTTTCTACGTATTATAATATGCGCAATAAACATTGTGTTTTTAAAGTATTACAGCTAGTTAAAAAAAAAATTAATTTAATAAATAATACATTCATTTTATCAATAAAAGTAACATATTATCACTAATGAATAATAGTTTTATCAAAAAGTTTTCTGCAATAATTGACTAAGTATAAATGGAATGATTACAAAAAAAATATATATTTTTTTTCTTGTTAAATGTTCATAAGTTTGAAATCATAATAAATTATTCATAACATAATAATTTAAATATTATTAACTAAATTATAACGATTCCAATACAAATAATAACTCTGAAATTAAGACCAATATAGATTATACAGGAGATATAAAAACTAGAGAATAAACCGTTGCTTTATATGTTTTTACGATTACGGCTCTTGTGAAAAATGTAAATAACAACAATGTATTACGTTAGTTAATAACATAATTATTAAACAATTAACAATAAACATAATTGCATACTCATGTACTTCTTAAAAATATTGCAGCAGTAATTGTATTTTATAAATCAATAATACGATTTTCTATTTGGTCGAAATACTAAATATGAAAGTGGTAGATATGCATCCAAACTCCATTGCTGAAACATTAAAACCGAACATATTAAAATAGTTAATATGTAAGAAATTAAAATTAATTATATTATTAAAATTTCAAAAGTTTTAAATAAATTGAAATTTAAACAAGTCAATTTTAATTGTAAAAATAAATTCCATTTTATGTAATTAAAAAAAAATTTAACTATTAGATAGATTATTGGGGTAATGTCAAAAAAAACTCTAATTTTCACGTAACTTTTATATTACATTTATGAAAGTTTACAAGAATTTATAACAAAATAAACTACAGTTTCCACTTAGTCGTGTATTTTATTACGAAGATTAGGTATAAAGTTGTAGTATCAATAAAATTTGCACGTAATCCAGTTTAATACAGAAACTGTAAATTTCGTTAATGATAAAAACATATATTTTATGTTTATTATAATTTTATGTTATTTATCATAAATCCATAATTGATCAGTAATTATTCTTATATTATATAAAAAATAAGCGTCAGTTAAGTAAATTATTATATTATTACACATGAACATAAAGCATGAAAGTTTACAAAATATGTAATGAAGGATAAATAAATTGAAAACAAATGCAAAAATAAAACAGAATCAAAATTGCAAAGAAGTAATTCCATATAAAAAGTTATAAAAAGTTGTAATAGTCATAATAATAATAAGTAAATTAGAATAAGAACATATTGTTCTAAGGCTTTAGAGTATAACGATATTAAGCGTTATAGTAGTAGTATAAAGTAGACATTTATTTATAAGAATACAAATATGAATATAAAATGAACTTGTGACGAATAATAAATAATAAATTTTGAACGAAAAGCATCGTAGGAGTAATAGTAAAATCTGTCCAGAAAGTGTTAAAGGAGAAAGTATGAGAGACGATGCGAAAAATTGAAAATAAGTAAAAATCAACCGAGTATATAAAGATAAAGACTATTGCTATTGGATTGATATTAGCTAATGTATCATATAATAACGACAGTGGCAAAAAGTTCTTGTGATTTTTTTCTAATATTGAAGTTATTTCAACAGTAATGTATAATTATTTAAAAATATTGAAAGTTTTGAAAAATTATTAAGCATTGAGAATCTTTTACATTTATAGGCTTAAATTTTTTATTCTTTATCAAATATTTATTTTTGGAATAATTTGGTAAAGAAAGCTTTTTAAAATATGTTTTTGCCTTAAAAACTAATGAATAATTATAAGAAGACTTAATTTTCTAACGGTAATTAGCAAAACCTAATTAATACCAAAAGTGTATTAAAAAAATGACAGTAATTATAAACAGAAAAGTTAATTAAAGTTGAAAAATAAAGAACTAGCAGTCTAGCTATTAAAAAATAAAATTTAATTGTCAGTCTAAAAAAAGATTCGGGCATCATTGGAAAATCTTCTTTTACGGATAAAAAAAATTTTTGAAAGCAATATTTTGCAATATTCGCTATATCGAGCAATAGTTGCATTAAAGGGATAAAGAGCATTAGGAGTACTTGAAAATAAAAAAGTGATCGGGAATAGTATGAGAGTAACGGTCCAATGTGTCAATCTCGGCAAAGTTTTCCAGCTCTCCCGTCCTCCACTTGATCACCCACATTCTCCATATGATCTCGGAGATGACATTTTTTCCATTTCGAATGAACGCCGAGTAATTTCAAGCATCATAAATTCCGACTTCTCCCCTCCCTAGGATTCCTAGTTTCCTCGCGCTGTAATCTTTCTCTATTTCGCAATCAACTAGCAGAAAGAGAAACACCCCCGCCTTTCGCTTTTCCCTTTCCTTGTATCCACAACGCGGCTGTTCACCCGATCCGCCAACATCTAAAAGGTTCTTCATCCTGTCTAACTTCTCATCCGTCCACTCCTCTATTTATGTCTAGGTACAGCCGTTTTTTCTCTCTTACGCTTCTCTCGATTTATTAAATCCGCCTCTGTTTTCCTACTCTTTGAAAATCCTTCTTTACTTCTTTTCCAGACCAAGCACTACTAATTTACCTTTTAATTTATAATCATTTACTTCAAACATCTTATAACGATATTATTTTTATGAGATGTTACCTCAAGTAAGTTTAATATTTGACCTTAGCAGCACACTCCCTACTTTTATATTCAATTCGATTTAATTTTAATACTTTTTATTGTTTATCGGAAAAATTTAATACACAGTGCATGGTACTTCGCTTTCCAGGCATACTCCATTTAATTACATTGATTTTAAATTGATTATCAATTCAAATGCATTAATTTATTCCGATGAAGCATATTTTTATTCTTCTATGAAAAAGTTAATTGTAAGTTATTTATAACTTTAAATACGTATTTATAAATCCCGTATAATTTAAAATTAATTTTTAGCACCGGACAAAATATACATGTATGACAAAATGTACATCATGTCACATATATCTAAAATTTCATTTTGAAATGAAATTATTCTTCGAAAATGACTACTGGATTTTCATTATTTTCATAATACGTATTCTCGAATGTAACGAAGCGATAGAGGATTAACTTTTTGTGTGTTTGCGCAGTGAATAATTAGAGTATTTTCGTGTAAAATTGTTCCAAGCATAGCCATCACGATAAATGATTACAACAACCGAGTGCCCCGAAATCCAAATTAGCACTTGTTCAAGTTATTATAAAATAAAAATTCGCGCCCGAACCGAAGGTTTCCAGCCCTCAAAAATCACACACACCCCCCTCCCCGCCCGCCCGCGCGGTCCTTTTTTGGTGCTAGAGCTTTGCGTAATCACCCCTGGAACAGTGGGCAGGGGAATCAAAACAGAAAATCAAGCCTCGGGGAGGGTGAACGTGACTCCCCCTCACAATCGGTGCATACACCCGAGGCACTAAACATCGCGAGCAACGCCTACCTAAAGACATGGACCAAAACGAGAAGCGGAGGCTGGGAGAGGTGAATGAAGGAATGGTGGCGTTAAGCTGTGGTTAGTTATCTCGACAGTGGTACACACATAAAAATAATTGAACGGGTCTGCTAGATGAGGGGTTGTTTAGCAAACAGAGTCCACCTGATTAAAGGCGATTTTTCCTTTGACATTATTGATTTGAGGCTGGTGGTAGTCGTGGTGACGCTTCGGAGAATCGAGCCTTAATGGAATCGTCGAACGTGAAGGGCACTAGAATAAGAGTAATGAATTTTGAATGTGGGGATCGGTATTTGGACGAAGAGGAACTGTACGATTTACATGATAATGGTTATATGAAAGGAAGGGCTCGTCTTTGTCGAAAGGGCGAGTAAGAAAGATAATCGACTGTTGTGTCTCGCACGACATTCGGGTTGACGAGGCTAATGAATGCCTTCATAACTTCCAAAGTCTCCAACGCGTCGTCTCCGATTCTTTAACTTGGTGCTTTCGTTCGTTATGCTTTTCATTCCTCAATTTCATCTCATTTAAAAGCAATCGCTTGTGTATTTGAACTAATCGAGTGTAGGCTCGCCGCACAAGTACCCGAGTTTCAAGAGTATCTTGGGGAAAATTCGATTTCAACGGGCATACACAATTAGTGCAGAATTCAATTAATTTCTCCATCATAATGACCGATTTCTTTAAAATTATTGACTTTCAATCCTATAGATATTATTATAAATAGCATTGTTGTATACTTGATTAAATATTCTGAAAATTCAACATCCAGACTACTCGTCGACTGAAAACCAAAGACAAAAAAAGAAACCTACAGAATAAGAAAATAAACGCTATAAAAATTGTGAAATTACTCGGTTTGGTATCTTTAAACTGAATATTTATGTTCCGATTCGCTACCATTGATAAATGCGTTCTACTTGCAATTGGTATTATAAAATATTCTAGATTTTGAAACTGAAAATGTGACATTCTACGCGATTAAAAAAACAACAGCTTCGACTTTTAACTAGGAAGGAAATTTCAAGATGTTGCTGAAATAGTTCTTCTCGAAATTTATTGAGAAAATATTAAAATTTTTCTTTTAAAACATTAAGTATTAATAAAAATGTAATTGTTACAAATTTTTAAATAAAATATATATATATATATATATATATAGATATATGTAGGTTTTTTAATTAGAAATAAGTTGCAAATAAAGATATTGTGTTAGAAACGGTTTATCATTATGAAAAATATTTTTATTTTTTTTTAAATTTAAACATATAACAGATAACTTTATGTCATTCGTTTTTATTTTAATTCAATAAAATTAACTTCAAACTTAATTAACTTTGTAAATATTAATAATAATAAGTATAAATGCAGCATAATATAATTACATTATATTTTTTCGAAAATCTAGATGCATATTAATTATATTTAAAAATATTCAGAAAACATGAAATGAAATATATATTATTATTTTTAAATTTTCTCTTGAGTTTAAACTAAGATTTGATAGCAAAGATTATCTAAATTATTGAAAAAATATTTTAAAAAGCACACACTTCCAAATAATTTGAAGAAAATGTATCTTTTCATAGATTATAACTGAAAATGAAAATACTTACGTTTTATGATTGATTAAATGTTAATTCACTATGAATTACGTATTTTATAAATTATCGTACACGTAAATATTTTGATAATCATAATGCTTATTAAGATTACCTTATGTATTTTAATATTACAGTCGATATTAAAAATTAATGTAGGATATTATAAACTATACGATAAACTATGTTTTCCGATAATAATTATTGATTCGAGTATTATTTAATAAAATATAGTATATTTTATATACAAAATACGTGTTTTTAACGTTAATATATTGTCAACTTAATTTATAATTCAAAATTAATTCCATTTCTTGTTAATAATGTTTGAAAATTTAACGAATATTAACATTTTTGAATCTTTAAATCCTACTGATTTTGGATTTCATATTTTCTGAATTGAATAGAACTTTACATTTAAATTTTATTCAAAATAATTATTCATGAATAAGTAATTCTAAATTAAAAATTTTTATATGTACAAGCTAGCGTTTAATAAAATATACTGTATATGAATATGAATTGTTGAATATAATTATAATGATAAAATATTAAATTTTCATCAACTTAATATTTGATAAGCTAATTTAATACGCAAATAAAAACCCAAGATAAAGCTATGCTAATTTCAGACAAAATCAATAATTTAATAAT
Organism: Eupristina koningsbergeri; assembly: GCA_018907245.1. Taxonomy (NCBI): domain Eukaryota; kingdom Metazoa; phylum Arthropoda; class Insecta; order Hymenoptera; family Agaonidae; genus Eupristina; species Eupristina koningsbergeri. The sequence goes on from JACCHV010000151.1 coordinate 1,666,722, forward strand.
AATCAATTTTTTATTCGATACTAGAGAGCAATGAAAGTCTACTGATATTACTTCACAAGATTCACAGCCATTGACCCTCATTCCACTTTTTCGACCTCATATTCTGAAAAATTAAATTGTGTTCCATTTCCAGAGACGCAAAAGGAAATAGATGGACATCGTTTTGTTGTCCGAAATACGGTTTATGGCGTAACAATGGCGGAAAGTGACACACGAGTCTCAACGGTCGATTCGACCACCATCCGAACCAAATACTCCCAGACGCAGATGCAGAATCGGTTCTCCGAATTCGCTGTCCCAGTCACCGGAGTATCCGGGCTCACGATCCGGGAGATCGAGACCTCACAAATCTCGTTCCCGTCAGCAAAGACCAAATGCCCTCGATGTTCGAGTTGATCTGGGAGGAAAGGGTGGAGGCGGGATAACGAACGTGAAATCATCGATCATGGGGGTCGGAGGTATTTTGTAGGGAGCCCTGGACCGAGGTTGAGAGCGCTGGGGAGGTTCGGGGCTCGGCAGCTGCAGCGGTGGACCAAAACGCGGGTATATTCTTCTGTGTCTTCTCCTCCTCTCGGTAGTTTCTGCTTTACAAGTCATCTGATTCTCATTTATATTTTAATGGCTAATACTCGTACCCAAACACGATGCTACTAAATAATCGCTGTGATTTTGTCTGTCCTTTTTTTTATTGACTTTAAAGTACATGTACTACTAATGATTACGACAATATTACAGAGAAAATAATGTCTTCCTTAAATGACTATTAAAAATCAATTCTAGCCATGAATATTTTAAAAAAAGTATTTCTCACCAAATTTAATAGGCCAAAATTGCGTTACAATAAGTAAAAGAAAATTTGAAATTATGCAATCTGCAATACCTATTTTAAACTCTATTTCATGCTGTTGTTTTCCTATTGTAAATATTAAATGAAGCATAAGAATCAATCTTAATAGTGTAGAAAACTAATATCAAATGAAGCTGGACGTTTTTATATTTTTAATTACAAAAAAATATATAAATTTCTCGAAAGCACCAATGCAAGAAAATGGCACAATTTTTTAAAAATATTTTCATCAAAAATATATACATAGACTAGGCAATAAAGGTAAGTTGAAAGCTTTATAAAAGATATAAAATAAAAAGACAACTCATAAAAAAATTTCATTGATGTAGCTAATTCCATAAAAGAATAAGAGGAATTGGTCTTTATATTCTTTCATAGCTTCATTAAACGTACATTTATATAAAATCATTTATTTATAAATCCAATCCATTCATTATTTTAAATATTTAAGATATTACTCATATAGATATTGCATATTTAATTATTAAACATTAATAATATTGAAAATCCAAAATAAACTTCGATGATAACATATTAAATTTATATTCATAATGTTCATAATATGAATGAAAACATTTTAATTTACCCAGCCATTTAAAAAATAAAAAAAATCAATGTAAAAATGTCTACTTATATTTAAAATCAAAAATTAAATGTATTAATTTTAATATTTATCATTAAAACAAATTATATTATTCTGTTGAATATTGATATTATGTATTTAAAACAAAAAAATTGAAGTATAAGTATTATAATACTAATTAATTAAAAAATACTTGAATCAAAATAAAGCATAGAAATAATAAAATAATATTGTGATAGAAAATCAACATTTCGAAAGATTTTCATTTTGGTCCAAAAATTACAAAAACAAGGGATAATATTTATAAACAATTAAATTCTCACAAAAATGTACATTATTCTAACGAAATAAAATATATTTTTTGAATTCTTAATAATCGTATTATTAAAGTTTATTAATTAAATACCTTGAATTTTCAATTTATTAAAATTATGTGTCATTAAAATTCTTTCAAATTGTTAATTTTCTCGTTTTAATCCTACAATTTTAAATGAACCTATGACTATTAAAATTTATTGAAAACATTTTCAAAGTAAAATTTTTTTCATATTTTTATATAAATTTCATTGATTATTTTTTTCAGAATAATCCTTAAACGTATACAATGTATTTTAGTAGTTTTAGAAATTTTAATATAAAAATATGATTATGTTATTTACATTAATATTTTTATAGTTTATTCACAGATACGTAAAAGGAAATATTTTAAATATTAAATTTTAGTTTCAATACATTTAATTGTGATATTCTATTTCACAAGGTAATATTTTAAATAATTGAATTTACATTACTTTTAATATTATTTATACTTAGTTAACATATAATTAAAACTTAAATATAGAATCATTTAATTAATCTCTATAATTCATTTACTGTGAAATGTACTTTTGTTAAAAAATTGAAATTTAGTATATTGGATAATCTTATATGAAGTAGTTACAATTAAGTTTTACTAATTGAATATTCAAAAAAGCGTCATCGTTCTGTATCAAAATGTAATATTTTTTTTAATTTAAAACGACATTATTTTTTGTATATATTTTTTATTTTAATCTCATTTTTAGTCATTATGAGTTAGTTAATAATAGTTGAATAAATTTTCAATACTATTTAAGTTAACTTGAATGAATTATCTTTAAGATAATAATAGAACCTTGGTAAGTTAAACATATTGAAAAGAATTTTATTGAGCACAATTACCAAAAAATTGTGGTAAGAAATAAATTATTTCTAAAAACACTTTTATTATGAAATTACAATTGTTTATATAATTTAAGGGATGAATATATTTCAAAATATTTCAGAGTAAAAAATAAAAAAATGACAACGTTTAGTAATGAATGATTAAAATGACAAAGATTACAAAGTTTGAAGTTTGAGACAATAGTTATATTGGCAAATGTTGAGAATCAATACGTAGTAATAAAATTGAGCTTACTTTATCGTTTTGATTGAAAATTTTATGAGAATCATATTTATTATATAATTTGGAATGCCGCAAGATAACGATATCAATCAATTTGATCGTCGGTTTCTCTCTCTCTCTCTGTCTCTCTCTCTCTCTCTCTCTCTCTCTCTCTCTTCTCTCTCTATCTATCTATCTATCTCTCTCACTCTATCTCTCGTTCCTACTCACTCTCTGACACAGTCACCCTTTTGCCATACCCCCAAAACCACATGATACAAAGTCTATCAGGTGCAGGAAAGCGAGACCGAGTGAGGTTCCTGGGGATGGCAACGCAACGTTCCGGAATACAGGACAAAGAAAGAAGAGATACCGACGGAAAACCAACGAGATAAAGCTCCTGGGAGATTTCTGCAAATTAAAGTTTTTCTCTTGCTTGTTGCCAAAGTCTCGGAGATCTTGATGGTTTTCCTATTTCCTTGGATTTTATTTGGTATTGCATGCGATGGATATGTGCTGTGCCGTAACGACAGACAAATATATTACCTGCGAGATTACAAGAGTGATTTAAGTGACATAAAAATACCGACTGAGACACAGACCATCTCCTTCTGCATCTCCTATATCGACAATTATCAAATTTGAATAATCCACAAATGCAATTTTTATTCAATTCAATAACTTACAGAATATGCCAAATTTATTTCTTCATTGTCGGAAACTAATTGTATTATTGAATTTTATTTTTACCATTAATCTCAATTACTCAAATTAATTAAATCATAATATTGCGTACTGGATAAATATTTTAATTTTATCACATTTTATTAAACTTTTGACAGCACAAATTTCCTAACCATTTCATTTACCTATAAATATGATTGAACAAACTTAAACTTATAATTTCATTAAATTAAATTTTTAATGGAATAAATTTGTTTTTTCAATTTCTAATATTGTTTATTATTTAATTATTTCTATTGTATCTCGAAATTACAAAAACTAAAGCTTTATTAAAATATTTTCCGATTTATAGTTATGCAATTTGAATAAAAACAAAAAGATAGTAAAAAAAGTTAATCATTATCGAAATTAGCACATCGTAATAAAAATACTTACATATATATTTTAAACTTAAATATATATGTTAACGAAATTGAACCAATACATACTCTTACCTAAACACAAGTAATAAAATATTAAAGTTAATAATGATTTGTGAAAATATATGATATGAATGAATAAATATGAGATTGATTATTCGCAGAACAATTAATGTTCAAAAAAGGTAAACAAGTCTGAGAGCGTGTTGTCTCCTCGACTTAAAAATTTTGAGTGAGTACGTTTGCTCGCAATTTTATATTATTCGCCTAATACCTCCGCGACTTCATTTTTTTCTAATAATTTCTCTAACGCCTATCTGTTTCTTGATTTATGGCGCGCACAACTTTTTTCTCCCTACCTCAGCTTTTCATAGAAAGCTTCGGCCCTCGGCAGAAAAAACCTTCTTTTTCCTAAGAAATAAAAAGCCGTTACATTGCTAATTAAATTTATTTGAAAACACCTACGCCGTCAGAAATTAAATTTCATATATTCATTTATTGAATTCGCGAGAACTCAGGTGTATTTCCAGGTCCAGTTCGCACGCCGACCCCCCGGACCTGCCAGGATGGCCTCTTACGTTGATCCAACCACCTGGATTTCTCGCAGTTTCTTGTTGAATCATGTGCTTCGTTCAGGTCCAGCTCACACGACGACCCTCTGGATCCATCTAATTCTCAAATATACCTGAGCTTTTTTACACAATTCATCTCGCGCCTCGCAAAGAAATATATCAGAAAATTTATTGAATTTCCATACGATTAATTTAAAATAGTTATAGCATAAAGAGAAAAAGAAAAGAAGCGAGAAATATTAAGAAACACGAAAAGAAAGGTATAGTGTAAGAATTATTGATAAAATAATGGGCGCGAGATTTCCTTTAAATAGTTACATATTTTTTTTTTTTTTTTTTTACTAAAAGACGGCGGAAATTTTTTCTTTAAACGCAACGCATACTTTTTGAAACTGTTTTTTTTTTAATTAACAATATATAAAAGAAAGTGTTGATAAACAATAAAAATATACACTCCCATTAACTATTAATTTTTTATCATCTGAAGTAATAAATTTTTGCAAATGAAACATATTGAATTAAAAATCAAAAAAATTCTTATTGTATACATGATTTTATTATTCATTTTTTAATAATTATCCAATATTTACCATTGAATTTTAATTAAGAAACCAGGTATTTCCAATATTCAAAAACAAAACGGATGTATTAAAGCAAACTCTATTATTTTAAGTAATTTACTTTTAAAAATCATAGCACTATATCATGTCTGGTTTGAGTTTTTATCAAAAGTTAATAATCGAGAATCGTTTATTTTAAAGATAAATTTTACAAAAATCAGAATAAATACTAATATAAATATAAAAAACGTAAAATTGCACATTTAAATTTATATTTTATTTATATTTTCTACATAATATATTAATGAATCCTTTAGGAATATAAGTACTTTAGTTTGTTCTTTTAAAAAAAAAAAAATTTAATATTCATTTAAATAATTAAAATTTTTTTGTAAAATTACTTTCTATCATAATATTAAAATAAAAACTATTTTTAACACTAATTTCCTTTGCATTAAAAATATTTAAATCAAACATTCCAATTTTGAAACGGACAACGAAGTTCAAGTTAATATTTTCATATAAATCGAATACATGTATATTATATTTTTAATCAAATATCATAATTTAAAAACGTATTACTAAGTGCCTGTATACATAAAGTATTAAAAATTAAAATCATTAGATTCATCAACATTCATTTTCAGTTTATTAATTATTAATAATATATGAAAAATATAATTTTTCTATATAATATTAGATAAAAAACTAATTGAAGTCTTATATGGTCTGCCCCTGCAGTAACGAGTTTTTTTTTATTTTGTATTATTATTGGTCGTAGCGACTTGGAAAGGGTCTTAAAATGACGAAAAAGTCTTTTTCCATTTGCCCCCCTTTTTTTTTGTTTTTTCGATAATTTGAAGGGACAGAATTTTACTGCCACGTTAGTTAAATACCATTTAAATATTCGAACGAAATACTATAATAAATTATGTTATTAAATAAAATAATATCACTGTATAAATTTGATAAATAATTTCGTTTTGAAAATTTAAATAATATTTTTATATTTTTCATTATAGTTTTTTTCTTGTATTTATTGAACGATAAATTTAAATTCAATTGTTCTTCATCTGTAATTGAAATATTGTAAACCATTAAAATTTCCAATAGTCTGCATAAACTTAGTTTCAGTGAAGGTAAATTATGTAGCAATAGTATTTTTTGGAATATAAATTTGAATGAAAGCGAGAGAGCCATTTCTATTAGTATTCATATAATTATATCCTAAATTTAAAATGAATATTTCTAGTCCACATTCGACTGATTTGCAGAAGCCAACAAATTTGAACATTTAGCATTTAGCACTTACGAAAATACAGAGTAGTTGCAGTACTGCATTGTACAAAGAGCATAAAACCCTTTGCCGTGTAACAAGAAAATCCTACTATAAGTACCGAGGAGATTTCTGTCGACAAGGTTGTGTAACAGAAAAAGAGAAACAAGGAACCTTTTCCCGCAGGAATCCCGCAAGAAAATTTCAAGAATCGTGAGGAATACAGCATGCAAGTTTTGTACCCTTTCTCTCCCCCCCTCACTCTCTCTCTCTCTCGCTCTCTCTCTCTCTCTCTCTCTTGCTTCTTCACTCTTTCTTTCTCACTTCGAATTTCTCAGACACATAAAGCCGATAGACTGTTGTCGTGTGTGAATGTTTAAAATTTAACATGAGAGTAAATCACCGATTTCTTGCAAAAGACGATTAGCTCAGGCACATACTTTATGGGCAGATGTAAATCCTTATGTGTACTGCACAAATACATTTATTTTATTTAGCCATATATGTACTAGATAAATGACGAAATTCACAGATATCTATTTAATCAAAAAATGCTTTATTTAAAAAATCAGAATTAAATGTTAAAATTATCTCTATTTTAAAATATAAAATCGTTCTCATTTGTAATATAATTTTCATAAATGCATAACTGTACATAATGTTTTTTCAATTCATTTTATCTTTATAGTTTCTATTTAATAGTAAACTTTTTAATGAATTCAACCAATCATTCAAATATCTAAATGAAATGATAAAATTCATATATGTCAATCATTACTATGTCCTTATAATTGGTTAAGCTAATACCATATATTGCTTACATAATACGTATTTTAAATGATGTAATCAAAGTTAATAACTATATGAAAATGACATGTCATTTTCTTTCAAAGCTTATAATTCAAACGATATTTTATATACAATTCTATAAGATAATATTTATAATTGCAAAATTTTTTTATTCATATATTAATTTGTATTTAAATAACTATTTAAAAAATTTACTAATATTACTGATTAATGCTGGAAAATAGTTATTTTTGGTGTATTAAAATATTAAAAATTAATGTATCCAACATGTCTGAATCCAAAACAGAATAATAAGCGAACAAAATTTATCATCAAATAAATTCACAACAAATATAAGTTTTTTTTAAATTTATTTATAAATATTATTTCGTGTAATATTCAAATTATTGTGATTAATATCATTAATAGTTGACAAATATATTTTATACTTAATTCAAATTTTTTTATTGAATAATTCATAATTCACTTATTTAAACAACAAAGTTTTTTTTTATGACCAGACTAATCAGTAATAAAATAAATTTTTTTTTTCTCAAAATAATACGATCCATATTTAACACTATTTACGTTTAATTAAAAACATACAATAATGATTAAAAATATAAGAAATAAAAATACGACTTACGTAATTGTAAAAATATTAATATGAAAACTTGCATATATATTTTTTAGGAGATCTTATACAAAACTAATTAAAATCTTGTAATAATAATTGTTATATTAAATGCCAGCTTTTAATGTAATTAATAATCAACATTAGTACAACTATAAATCTCATTTAATATTTATTTCATAATTAAACTTTGAGAAATAATGTTTTCACATCGAATCACTTCCTAAGTAAATATACGAATGGAATACAAAGTATAAATTTAATTTCAAAACGACTTTTTAGATAAATACATAGTGTACTTACTAACCATTTGTAAGAGATACTTATCCGTTGATTCGATCAACAAAATGTGATGAGAGATCTGTTTAACAATATATATATATATATATATAGATTACAATACAAATGCTAGATATCGTTATGTCACTGGTTAATGGCAATAGCATTTGAATAACGCAAGAAAAAACACTTTTAATTGGCAAGGAACCCCATTGTTTCTGCAATAAAATAGTTTTGTAAAATACTGTGTTCAAAACTGGATGCACAGAAAATTATTTGTTTCTCGCTTTGTCAATCGTTAAAAATTTAAGTTGCACAGTAAACAAAGTGGTTTTGTAACCAATAGTTAATGTATTTGATTACCGTAAAAACAGTTACAGTCTCCCGAGGAGTCCACGGAGCATGAAGCATAAATTCTCCCAGCAATCGGCGATGCAACTCTTGCAACCCAAGTCTATTCTGAAGCTTTTGGGGAGGAAGCAGTTGATAGTGAACGAGGGTCAACATGACTCTCGAGTCCCACAAGTTTGCCCTTGGCGTACGCCTATCGCCAACAGCCGTCGGCGATGCTCGGACCTTTCGACAGACTCCTGGTGGGCCTTTTTCGGCTTATCGGATCGACCCCGGCGATAGAATTCGCCCCGTCACTGGTTCGCGATTCCACCTGGATATCGTCCGCTGCCATCCGAGGGCTTTGCAAACATCCCGATAATTCGACCTCGCTGTTTTTCCTCTTTCTCGGTTCGTGTTCTGTTTTGTTTTTCGTTACACACCTCGTCACACCGAGCCCCGCTTGCTATGAGATTTCACATCGGAAAATGGGAATTGCTTATATTCCGCAAATCTAGGAACGTGCATAGGTGAATTGTAAAGTAAACGTTGGTTACGCATTCGTATTATCGAGTTTATTTTCACAATAATAAGTAATGGCACCGACTCGAATTTTCTTCAATTGTCGTGCTCTCAAAATCAGACGCGTATCTAGAAACCATATTATAGAATATGCATTATATGTGGGGGTGGGGGGGAGGGGAGGGGAAGAGAATTACACTAAACGTTCAATATAATATGATATGAATATCTTGTAATGGTGGAACACGAATCATAGTTATTCTCAAAATTTTAATTTTTGGCATAAATACGTTTTATAGCCTTTTCCTAGAACTGAAACAATGATTAATAATACAAATAAAATTTTCAATTGTTTCTATTTTATGCAGTTTTTCAATCCTTTTATTACTTTATCTATTATAGAATTGCACCATAATTATTAATATCAGAATTTTAAAAAATTCATTTTTTTACAAACCTTTTCTAAACATTCAATTTATTCTTAAATCATCTATTGTGAAATTTTTTTCGCTACGGTATTGTTAATTGTAGATAGATATCAAATAATACACACACATTAAAAATGAACTCTAAAATATATTAATAAGTACAAGATTATTTTATTGTGTACATTCGGAAATCAAAGTTTAAATTTAATTTAATCATAACTTTGGTCGTACGTCACCCTTCAAACTTGTAATATTAATATTAATCAATACAGTTGCATATTTCATGGTTATTTTTCATTTAATTTGAAAATTGTTATTCAAATATTTTATCAATAAATCATTTCGACGACGATACGTTTTAATTTAAACACTATTTAAGTGGCTCCAAAATTGTAAAGGTATCAATCTTCTTTTAGCAAGAAGTATTTAGTTTTTCCTAATAACGTAATGCAGTTCAACAACGTACCTTATCATTCTTTTATTATAATCGACTACATAACTAAGTTCGAAAAACCTCAATGGAGAATAAATTTCCGATTTTAGAAACCTCACCGTCGATGCATAGGCAAAAAAAAGAAAATAGTTGTCAGATCGATCCATGCCTCCGAAAGTTCACACATAAATACGTGTTCAGTGTATAAGAGTGTGTGAGAGATGACTGGTCCAGTATCGCACCGTCTCTGTTTTCTCATTTACGCCCAAAAGCTAGTATTAAGGATGTCAAACTGCAATTCATCATGCGTGGAGAGCGGGAAAGAGAATCTATGAGTCGTTCATGTACATACATATACATGCATATTTGTATTTAATGAAGGAGCGAGAGAGACGGTGGAAATAGAAGGACAAGAGAATGGAGGCGCCATACCACTCATGCACACCAAAATCATTAATCTTCCTCAGCAACAAATGTTCACGTAAATTACCCTCATCGATATCAGCGGGAAAGAGAGCGCGATACGCGCGAGAGGGTGGAAACGTAAGGGTCGAAGGGAGAAAGAGGGCCCAAAGTGAATGGTTGAAAACAAGTAAGTCTCAACCCCAGCCCTTCTAATAGCACGAATTGTATTCGTATTCAAATAGGAAATTGATCTCGTGTAATCCACGCATAGGTAACCATTTCAAGGTATAATTAAGCCTTCGGATTTATAAACTGACTCTTCTCAAGTTTAATTTGGTATATATTTTTTGTTAAATTTTTTTTACACAAGGCAATTCAATTCGTAAATGTGTGGGCAGCCCTATTTTTCGTAGACATCAATCAACCAAAAAATTATTCTCGTTTATGTTTCCTATTCAAATAATTCTACATAATAAATGTTTCTACATATTAATATCAAAAATATATTATATTTTATTATATATTACAAACTAAATCAAAAATGAAAAGTGATTTCAACTTGCATTTTAAAACTTTTGAAATTGGACAGGATTTACGAATGTATGTTCTCCAGGCATATGACATGCACATATTTTTTTCATTATTTGATTTACATAGGTTATTTATTAAGTTCGGTAAATTTCTATGATATATAGCACCTCAATGCATGCGTTAGCTTGACAGTTGGTCAGCATCACTCTTCATAAAAATGAGACAAAATATTAAAAACAACTACATTTATTTAAATTTTTTAGGTATTCTATGCAAATATATTGTACTATCGCACAATCAAAAAATTACAAATATTTATTTTAATAATTTTTATTTAATTACATTTTTTACTTAAAAATACGAAAATCTATTTCAATTTCTTTTATGAACGTGTCATTTTACGAGTTAGACATATAATTTAGATAAAACATAATACTAATGCTCAATTTAAATCACAAAGATCAATATAAACCAAAGCATTAATATTAAAAAATATATAGAATTATGAGAATTATGATTGAAATATCTTAGTTGAATGATGACAATACATTATGCAACAAAATTCCTGTATAATAAAGTAGCATACGTGAGACATATTAACACTTATTGAATGATCACTAAAATGCAAATATTTGATCATGTTAGATAATAATTTAAAATCGTTTTATCTTATATTAAATTTGTAATCTATATTTCTTTTTTTTAAATTTTTTATTTTAAAATGCTCGCCTACCAGTTTAAAAAAAAAATGAAATAAATACACCGGTCTATTATGTAAATTTATTTTAATAAATAATAAAATGAAAAACTAAACGAAAACACCACAAAAAGATAATGTTTTTCCTCAGATGTTGGTCTACATAATAAAAAATACAGAAATTTATTCTTTGAAATTTCAAGTCTTGCAACTTGATTGTTCTAAAACTAAAATTCATTAAAAAAAAAAAATTTTAGTAATGAGAAAAAAATAATAAGAATGTCATTCTTAATAATTTATTTGTAATAATACTTCGTATTAAATATGTTTTTATATACAAGAAAATTAAGAAACCTTAAGAAGCTATTTTTTACCATTGTCTATGCTAAAATATATGTGAATTTAATATGGAAAATATAGTAAAATAATTTATATAAATATCTAGTTATCTAAAAATATAAAACTTTTCAATTAATTACAAAAAGTATATGGTAAGAAGTGTATAAATATTACTCATTATATTATATTAGAAATTATTTTACAGAAAATATATTATTTATTTAATTTGCGTAAATTTCTTTATTTCTTTTTTTCTGTATTTGGAAAATAAAAGAAGCAAATTATTGAGTAATGATTAAATAGTAATTGAAATGCCTTACTAGGAAACAAATTTTAATTAACAGTATTATATTTCTGAATGATATAAGAATTGATCATTCATATTTATCCAGCTGTCAATTTAATTATATTTTATAAAATAAAATTAATACATTGAAACAGAAATTTATCAATTAGTCATTCCACATATTTTATAGATATAATCTTTGCATTTTTAGTTATTTATTAAATTGGTATAATTTATTTTTTAAAAAAAAAAAATCTGAATTTTTACACATATATTATGCATACAAATGAATTCCATGAAAAAATATTTAGTAATTATAGCATGCTATTCAAGTAGTTAGGAAAGTTAAATTTTTACATTTTATTAAGAGCATTGAAGTACCTATTTTTTTTTTTTTTTTTTTATTTTTTTACATTTATTTTATTCATTACTAATAAATTAAAAAGTGATTTTAATAATAAATCAAAACAAGCTTATAAAAATTTGTAGATAATATATTCTCTGTTGATGAATTTGAATAATTCATAAAGTTTTATGAATTTCCAATATTTACGAAAAAAAAAAAACTGATAATTTTTGTAATGGTCGCAAAAATTGATGTATAAAGAAAAAGTAAAATTGCGAGGAGCAATTTGAACAGCACCTCCGTAATTAGCAAGGAAATTAGCTGTGTAGTGTCGTGTTTAACTGATTAATCAAATATCTACACGTACCGATCGATGGTTTTACCTTTTTTATGGCCATAATACAAGTCTACAGAGCTTAATGAATTGCATTGACGGACAATATTCGACTTTGTTCTCAATTAAACCTTTAATAAATTAGCTTCTCCGTTCATTTACGTTTTTTAACTTTAATTACTTAATTGTTTTAAAAATTGTTTGTATATCCTATTTTAGTGTGAAGCGGGAAATGTCTTAAACGAAATTCTTTAGAAATTAAAACACAGACACGAGTATGTCTGATATTAATATAATTAAAAATAAATTTAATAATTGAATATATACATATATATAAAATAGATTGTTCAATGTGTGGATAATATTTAATGTAAATGATTTGTTTAAATTGATGTTGATCAGTAATTAATTTTAAAGAATTCATACTCATTTTTTGACTGTAGCTTTTGTTCATAAAATTTAGGATATATTTTTTTTGATTTACCCTCCAAAAGTATTAATACAAATTTAATTTTAATCAATAGATTATGTTATTAGCTCTTAATATATTAAAAATTAATTAAGCGATGAAATATTTAATATCATATAAATATGAAAGCATTATTCATCATATATTTAATACATATGTCCAAAATATTTAATTACGTGATAATAATTATAAATGTTGCCATTATATTCATTGTAATTAATTTCAATTATTAAATTTTGTATTCAGTATTTATGTATATTATCTTTATATGGCTATTTGAAAATCGATTTCTATTAAATATACGTGTGTATATAATGTATAATGTAATGCAATGGATATCCAAATAATACTTTATATATTGTATTATATAATCGTTACAGAATCGATCCATCTTAATTTACCTAATTTAATTAGCTTGGCAATATTGAAAGCATTTCCTCTAGTTCTATATAACTATCTAATTTAATATATTCTCAAGCTTTATCAATATATATTGTGAAAAATAATAATAGCTTATTATATTTTCGACATATGAAATATTTCACATCACAATTTGGTACAAAGCTACGCATATTTTAAAAATACAACTCAAAAAGCTATGAAAATAATAAAAAAATGATTGTTAATTTTGAATCAGAGATTTGTATTTTTGAGATATTACAAAATTTATTTACTTTTTATTAATAAAATTTAACATCGACATTTTTAATAAATTATAATTGTAATTTTTAAGAAAGTAAATTTATTGAATCGAGTTAATTCTGTAGAATGTGTAAAAATTTATAGCAAACAAATTGAATCTTTTAATTAAAAACATTTGTGATTGCCGAGCTTAGACACATAGAGATATCTTTAAAAATGATTTTATATCCCTCAGCAGAGAATTAATACTAGTCCGTAAATTTCCATTCATTTCTGTCAATTTTACAAACCCTTAAACTTAAAGAATTAGCTTAGAATTAACTGTTTATAATTCAGAGGATGAGGAAGGATAGATAAAGTAAAACAGCCTGCCAAAATGGATTTTCAATAAGAAAAAAAAGACGCGCATAGAGGAAAAAGAAATCGAAATGGGTAGTTTGTCAGCAATAACATGCGTTGCCGGTACTGTTTTTTACAATGCTGAATTTATTTCCACGATCTATTTTTACATTTTTATCGTGAGCGCAGAGCGAGATTCACAATTTGTTTAATAATACGACATGAGCGCAGCGAGCGAAACCGAGAGAGTAAGTGGATAATTCTGGTGCGCGAGTCTACGGAGTAAGTGTTTTATACGCGGAGGATTTCTTTCGAGATTTGCCGATCCGGGTTTATGTATCGTGCATCCAAACAATATACTCACTCGCATTTGAAAACTCGAGCGCCCGATAAGCCGGAAGTGCAGTAGGAGTAGGGGTTGGGCGGGGACAGTGGGGGGGGGGCAGAGGAATCGCCGGCCAGGTGAACATGAAAAAAGACTGTTATTTCCGAGGGGGCACATCGTTCTTCTCCCGGGCAGGGAAAAAGATGAGAGATCACAAAGGAGCGAGAAATAATAAAAGAGAGAGAGAGAGAGAGAGAGAGAGGCGCGGAGGAAAACTCCGGGTGAGATTAGGTCGTGTAAGGCCGAATCACGGGCATTATATCGCGTCTGGCTCTACGACGCTTAATGTACCGTTATGATCTTTACGGCTCTTTTTATAGACCATTACGATTGAGTTTTCACATGAGGGCACGAGTTGCCTTCAGAAACGCTCGATATCTTCCTCCTCTATCCAGCCAGAATTCCAGCTCCGACCGAGGAAAGCCTCTGTCTCTCTCGCGCTCTTTGCCTTTTACTTTTAATATTCCACTTCATTCGTTAAGTCCACACGGCGACGTAAAATAAAATAAAATAATTCGGGGGAAATATGCTAAAAGCCATGTCGAAGAACAAATTTCGACGTTATTTTAGCGATTCGACTTTTCCCAGGCGTCTTACTTTATAGGTTTACGACGAGTTTTTGTGAGCGTGTGAGCATTCGATGATCCGTTCGACGACATCGATTCTATTGAAATTAATTCAATTATGCCCTCGTAAACGGTGATTAAAGTGGCAAACAAGTAATGCCATTATTAAATGGCATTTATTGCAAGCAACTTCTACCTGAAATTTACTTCACGCAGTGCTCCGGACCGGGCACTTTCACTCGGTACTTAATAATAAGTTAATAACAAAAATATCGTGTAAGCGATAAGCCTGCCCGATAAAAATATAAAGTACAATAACGAGGAAAAGTACATAATCACTGTCAGAGGAGTATTTTGAAGAGCCTTAAAATATGTTAGCAATGGACGGATTAAGTTTGTTAGTCTTGCAAAACGCTCGAACGCACCGATACTTTTCCCGGCTCTCGTGGGCATTTGAATTTCAAATTTAACACAAAATGTTTGGGGCTCGCCATAGATTAGCTTGTCGGTAAAAGGTTTTCCGGGACTAAAGGATACACACATATTCGCAGCTTCCTCAAAAATATTTTCTCTCTCCTCGGATATCGGTGCTGTGGAATTTTCAAATTTTCTCCTCGCGTGCTTTTCCTTGTCAACAAGTCAGATATTTTTTTCTATCAATAAATAAATTCTAATTTTAAATCCAAAAATAATAAATAAAGAAGAGAATAAATTTTTTATTTATCTTCAATAATCATATTTTTCCGCATAAAATCAACCATTTTATATGAGCAATTATTTAAAATCAGTTTGTATAAGTTGCAATTTTCATTATATGTAAATTTATTTTTTTTTTTTTTTTTTTTGATAACAAAAACTTTTTATTAGTACACAAAAATTCAATATCAAAAGATTAAAAAATATTTCTCTATTTTTATACTCACGAAAAAAAATTTCATATTATCTTTATTGAAATAGGATAAGAGCTTAAACTAGGAGAAATCGATTCTTTATTTGATTTATGTGTTCATTCTTTTATACTTTATTAACTGGGATTACTAATCAAGATATTTTATTTAAAATTTTTAAATTAATCTATTCCTTTATTTATCATTTTAATAAGAAGAATGAAAATTTAAGATGCAACTAAAATAATGACCGAGTTTTAAGAAATCGGAGACGTTCATTTATTCTATAGATAAAATCTTATAACCATACTCTAATTAAGTTATACTAATGAAGCAGACAGCAAATTTGGAAAGTTTTGTCAGAATTATTTATTAAAATATATGTATTTACACTCAATCTAGACATACAAAAAATGTGAAATATTTACTCGTAACCTTATATCTCAAATTAAACATTACTATTTTTTCTTCAATTTATTCTCGCATAAACTATAAAAATATTTATTTTATAAATTGTGAAACATTTATATATCAAATATAAATTTTTATATTTATGCATAAAATAAATATGTAAATACGTATTTATTAAATCTTTATAATTTTTATATTGTAAATACTTTATTTATTTTGCTTGAAAAGTTGTCGTTTCTGTTTACAATCTACTCATGTAAATGATGAGAATTAAAATTCATTTCATGATAAAAAGACTGGATAAAATGTTTTATAGCTTCTTCTTATTATTATATAAGCTAATAGTATATAATTATTTTATTTATTTTAAAATTTTATTTATAAAAATTAATCATGGGAAAATATTATTTAAATATGCATATTTATGAATATAATAATTTTGAAATAATAATATTTCAAAACGCAGGCATACAAATTTCTAATTAATAATAATTTACAAGTATTATTTACCTATTTATCTAATAAAATAAATTTTTTTATAAAAATAACAGTAGTACGTATATACTATAAACAATAAAACAAAAAATGAAAGTAAATTAAAGAAAATAATGACTATACAATATAGTTATTAAAATTATTTTTAAAGGTTGTTTTAAATATCACTGCTAGTCATCATTATTTAAAATCTTGATTATGATAAATAATTTTGATATTAATTTGTCTGATTTATGTAATAAATTATAATTTAAAAACATAATTTTTAAAATAAGGTAAATATTTTTGTGAAAAGAAAATTCTGTAAACCAATCATAATCATTTAATTATTTATTCTATATATCATATAAAATATAATTTTTTATTTTTATAATTTTCTCGTAAAAAGTTGTCTAAAGTTATGCAAGTGATACTACGTTTTCATTAAAGTACTTATTTAACTTCTTCCTAAATAAACGTTTTATATGGAAAAATATGCTTTAGATTAATATTTTATAAAATATTAATTAAAAAATACTCATTGTTAATCATAAAATACAACTATGATTTGTAATTAAATCAGACTGATTTTATAAAATGATAAATAAAAAGTGATTGAATTTGAACTTACTCTTAACTAAAAGTGACTGAGAAATTGAGTCTAATGGAGTAGAGATGATCGATCCATTAAAAAATTAAGTTTTTATTCTTCAAACTCAAAATTCATATAATAGTTACATTTAATATTTTAAACGATAAATTTAAATAAAAATTTTTATTTTTATAATGAAATAACTTTCATGAATTACTATTTATTCTACGACAAGTCTAGTTAATATTGTATTGTAAATAAAATAAAATCCAAATAAATTATTTCTAAATAATATAAAATAATTTCACCTCTTAAATTCATATAAATGATTACATTAATAAATTTCTCCATTTATATGTTATATAATAAAAATTGTTTTTATAAATAAATCATTTCATTGGGAAATATTACTAAAAAAGAAAATCATATAATCGTACTAATTACTATTGAAAATGTCATTATCATGATCATCCTTATTATAATTATAGTTTAATAGTATTATTTAAAACATTGGTTATAGGGATATTTTTAAAATGACAGAATTCGATGTTCTCATTTAAGGAATGGTCACAGTGAGAGATAGTTAATTATCGCGCAACTCCGTCAAATTCGTTTCATAAATTAAATTTTCTGCACAATAAAATCAAATCGCACCACATGCACGTGTCAGGTAAAATTAGTCCGCACCACGGCGTATTTTCGGCACATTATCATCCAAATTATCCAAAGTATCCAGAGTCATGTGTGTGCGTATAAGCTAGGCGCGAAACAGTTTTGAGGATCCCACAGCATCTTGGGCTCCACGCAGGTAGTCTCAGCATCCAAAACATAATTACGAAGCCTCAAAATATGTACTCCTCCGAGAAAATAATTACGCGCTTTCCGTGAAAGCTTACAAATTAGCTGAAAGCACCTAAGCTCTCCCCCCCCTCTCCTGGCGCAGAGAGACGGAGGAGAGCCTTGAAATTTGGTTGTTAGCGATAAATTGAGAGAGAAGATGGCAGAGTATGTCCCAGCCTCTTTAACAAAGTCTGTTTTAATGAGCCCGAGGGCTCCACCTCCTCTCGCTAATTGCATTAATTGCAAAATGTCTTCGCGTGATGAGACTTTCGAGCTCCCATGGCTATACCCATGGCTATACCCATGGCTATACCCCTACACCCGAATAATGCTCCCATCCGTCTCTTACTCTTCCTTCTTGCCACAGACACTTTCCTTTTCCGCGCATCCGATTTCACGACACTTTTACCTTTACTTTGGCTTGCCCCCTATCTGTTCAACTGCGCACGCATCTACTCGGATTGTCGAATATCAAAATTCGCAATTCCAACCTCAAGTAACCTTTCAAAAATGTAAAATTTTTACAAAATCAAAAATAAATTCAAATTACATCTTGTGATTAATATAGCAGCTCTTGAAGCTATACCCTTTATTTTACGACTATTTTTAAGCTAAACTTCTCTATTTTTTATTGAATCTCAATTCTTGTAAATACATAAAAGAATACATTTTCAATTGCAATTTTTTATCAAATGAATCTTCACTGAAATACAATATTCTAACTGTTTTTCGAGATTCATTTATTTTGATGCCTCATCTCCACCTCCCCTTCCCCCTCGGCGCCAATATCGCAGGGTAAGACGGGCAAGTGAAAACATGTCCGGATTATTAGGTGTGCAGATAAAAATGAGAAACAATATCTAAAGTTTTGTAGTCGATTACCTGTGAGCAATAAAAAATTGAGAAACGTACACGAACCTTAAAGGGGAAAACAAAGTTCATTTTTCTTGTGTAAAATACCGTGTAAATTCGAAATGAATAAAACAATGTAACCTATCCAAAATGTGTCATCAACTAGATAAGTAACCCTTCACACCGGTACACGCGATAATTAAATAATTTTCCAAATCTGATGAAATTGTCATGATTACGTAAAATTCCGTACTGCAAGATATTACAACTTTCTTTCATCCCAAGTACTTGTGTCTAATATACTAAAACATGCAATAAGAAATCTAAATCATTGTAGATTTATTAATTTAGATATTTTGATCGTAAAAAATAATAAAAAAATATTTGACGATAAAAATTTAATTATTTAATTTTCTTTTTTTTCAAAAAAGTTTTATGAATCTATTACCCATGTTTTTTTTAAAATTCGTAACATTTTATCTGATTTCGTGTATTTTGTTAATTAGATAGTCATAATTAGTTAATAATTAATTTGTTTTCAAAATTCAATGAGTGATTTTCTAAAAATAGATTTTCGAAGCCTTTGACAAAAAATGTACCTTCAAAGGATTTTTATTTTGCAGAAAAAATAATTCTGTAATAACCAAACTTACACAACCTTCACTAGAAGACAAAAATATAATCAACTACTCTAAATCTTTTATTTTAATTCCTGAAAACGTAACACATGTTTCTCTATACGACTTGTCTTTTAAATTGATTCAAACAGAATTATCCAGACATGAATTTTCTGCTTCACTTTATTCTAGTTTGTATACAAAAAAAAACTTACACATTGAATTTATTAAACCAACATTTCGAAATTTTCAATATTTAGAATGAATATTGAATAAATTGAGTCTATCATAAATTACTAATTAAGAATTAAATATAATAATATTACTTAAATTTCAGAATTAAATATTATTCATCGCTTTTATTTTCATTTAATTACATTATAATAATATTAGTACATTCAATTAAAAAAATTACCGATGGATTTCTTCATTTATAATTTTTAAGTTATAATTTTTTTTACATAATATATTTATATTTAAACTTATAAATAATACAATTTAAAAGAATATTATAATTAATTAGTAATAAAAATTTATTAAAATATAATATATACTTATATATATTTTCTAAATTTTGTTATACTACAACAAATTCAATTAACTGATCAATTTCTCTTTACTATCTTTGTGCGTAAGTACAATTGAATAAATGTAATTATTGACTTTAAAAATGTTGCATTTAAGTATATATTGTTTAATTTAGACTATTCAGAGAGAGAGAGAGAGAGAGAGAGAGAGAAAGGAAGAGAGAGAAAGAAAGAAAGTGAAAAAGAGAGGGAAGAGAGAGAACTAAAATTGTTCGTCATTGGAAAACCGAAAATTGGTGAAACAGATAATACAATATTTACAATATTGAACTTTTGAAATTTTTGAAATCTTCATATAATCCAATTTTAAGTAGATATAGCTTCCTTCAAATATTTCAAATACATAAACTTTGAATTATTTTATGTAAATATTTTAATAATAACTTTATTTTAAATAAAATAAATATTTGATCTTGTATAAAATTGACAATATTATAATTATACTCCTTTATTAAATTCTTTAAAATAAATTTTCAATTAAATTTTAATGAACAGAAATTAAGTTTAAAATATACAAAGTAAAAATATAATGATAAAGTTTAAACTTACTAAAAATATTATACATTGTTCATAAATAATAATCTGTTTGGTATAATTTAATATATTCGTATAGATTTTAATATTTGATGTAAAAAGGAATATTCAAGGATCAAAAATTTGATATTAAGTTTGCTATGTAAATATAAATTACATAATTTTATACGTCTCCCAGACTTGCACATCCGTGCAAATTGTATAAGATAAATATGGATGGCTATAGGCATCTCGTTGCATCTTCCTGATTAATGATAATTACTTCTTTTTTTATTTCCCTTAACAACCTGTGCAACGCATTAGAGTGAAAAAGAAATATTCTATTGCTTTGGAAATTTCAAGTTTGATTATTTACATTTATATATTATGCAAACGATGTTTTCGTATGCAGTAAAATACTAAATCTTACATACTTTAAAGCATATTCGATTAATATAAAAAAATTATATCATATATCATGCGTAAGAATTTAAAATCTGTACTTTAAACTTCAGTATAAATTAAGATCAAACATTTTATTGTGGTATAAAGAAACAGAATACTTTTTACATTTCAAAAATTTATAAATTAATTGCTCATCTTCGATTTACCAAAAATTTTTTTGAGATAATAATAACAAAAAAGGAACTTTTGATTAATAAATTAATTTAAAAAAGACATAGTTTAACAGGAGACAATAAAATTAATTATGGGAGCTATGAAAGTCGGAAAATTTGACAAGGGCGAGGCAGATTAGGAGAAAGAGAGAGAAACACGAATAAGTGTTGGTCATTACTAGTTAGTTTTCAAGATTTTGTCTCATTAAGAAAACTGTCTGTTCAAAGAAATAATTTAATCTACATTGAATCTGTGGAATACCAAATTACCAGGTGGTCAGACGTTCAACAACGTAATATAAGTAAACGTCAAAATCATCTCTAATTGCATTTGCACTCTTTCTGTATACTCTAATTATTTCATTTGAAAGATTGACCTTTCAGAATAGTATTTCCGATTTTTATTATTATTGTCATAAATATCAATTTTATATATTTAAAATTTAGAAAAATAAACATCATTTGTGCAAATTATTTTTCTTAACATTAACAAGATTTAATTTTTAATCATCAAAATCATCATGCTTATTTTTCCGCTTTTTAACTCTTGTAATAATTAATATTTAATTCATTATTCAGTTTTTCAAAATTGTAAAATTATTTTCGATGTTATTTTGGTAAATTTTTAATTAAAAAAAAATTTTCCACTACCAATATTGTCTTTTATTTGAATTTTGCGCATTTCGTAATATATTAAAATGATAAAATTTAATTTTCAAATGAAAAAACTTTTGCTTTCACGAATTTGGAAATGCTTTTATTCTATTGCTCAAAGTTAGAAATAAAAAGATAATAATTTTAGATTACTCAAATTTAATAATGCATAAAATGGATTTTATATCGAATAATTAAAAAAATTTTTTATTATTTTATTGATTAATAAGTTGATTCATTAATTTAAAATGTGAATACAGGTAATAAAAACGGTACAATAATTCGGTGAGCCTACTTTCATTGCCAGATGCGTCTAGAATAGAGCTTTTGAGTACTTTGATTATCAAAGATTATTGATTTCACTTGTACAATTCCTTTCTCCTGTTCAAATATACGTAATTAATAACAAATGACCAAAGTATATACAGATTCCAGAACGGTAACCTCGAATGCTGACCCTTCAAGTAGGTAAGTAGGGTAGAATGCGAGAGAGAGACAGAGAAAGAGAGAGAGAGAGAGAGTAGAGAGAGAGAGAGAGAGAGAGAGAGCATAAAACAATAGAGTTTAGGTTTCGAGAAGTGACGGTGGGTGACGTCAAGTCTTCGATGTCTTAACTTCTGTTCTCGTGATTCTGACCACCTGATATTTTGGTAGTTCATAAACTATTTCTATGACCTTTTCCATTTCGACAGCTCTCTAAAAGTTTCTATTAATTACAAATAGATACATCTACCGTTCAATTTGCAATTTCATGATGTGCTCATTTCATTAATAGTAAGCACAGAACAATAGAATAACATCTTTCAACCCTTGTAATAGACGAAAGTAATATTACTTACTGTATAACTTATACAAATACTTAATTGCTAATAATTAATATTTTTAATAAAGTAAAACAGATTGCTAAATATACACAAACATAAGGTATAATTTTCAATTTTAGCGTTATATATTTTCAAATTTAACAGATTTTAATTAACTGTATTCACTCATTATAAATCATTATTCTATTTGATATGATTGACGTCAATTAAAGAGATTAATATTAACGCTATCAAATACCATAGTAGCTGGAATAAATATTTAAAGCATTTTTACAAAAGCGTATGTTAAAACAGTATATACCAATTAATTAAAGAAATAAGATTTATTATCTTTTCTAAATCAACTCTAATACTCTTCATTTTCAAATCCATTATAAAAAAAAAAAAAAAAAAAAAAAAAAAACGAAAAAAACAATGTTTATAGTAGTAAATTTGATATTGGGAACCATTTTTAGAAGAAAATACATAATTTAAAAATTGAAAATAATAACAATTATTGAAAAATGAATTTTGTGGAAATACCGAAATTTTTTACAACCTTTTGATTATTGATTCTCGAGTAGTAATGTGTTAAATTGATTCAAAATATAGTTGGACAAGACAACGCAAATTTGCACAATTCGTTCAAAACGAAAAATATCCCTTTTTTTATTTTCTCACAAATTTTAAAAGCACTCGTTCCTATTTCAGATTGTTTATTGTTCCTCATCATTCGTATATCCAATGGTTTTTTTTTAATTAGTTTTTTCGTAAAGGAAGTTTGAACATGTTTCCTACCCATGGCTGCATTTTGCATAGAAACTGAAAATTCAATAATTCAAATCGATTGCTCAACTGGTAAGAGGATCCACATTTCTTTGTTTCAACCTTTTATTTTTCTCGCACATATATTCCTTCGATTGTCCTTTGTTTTTCTCAATCGGAAAATTATATCCGCCTTTTTAGCAAATTTATTGCTTCTCCTTTGTTTCACACAAAGTGTACAAATCATAAATTTGGCGTAGAGATTTTTCTGAGGAAATCGTAAGTGCGGTTGCCATTGGCGTGTGGACTTTTACGCGTGACGTCCGTTTCTTTGTACTGGTTTGCAAGAACAAAACGAAACTTTTATAATTTCTACTCTCTTTCCCATTCCGTCTTGTACGACAAGAGTTTTGACACACTTGTTCATTCTTCCTATATTAATTTTTCTTCATCTTGAAAATTAATATTTTTTTTTTTTTATTTCTGTTTCTAACTATTGTTCTAGTGCTTTTAATATTGCAAAGAGTAGAAGTTTTTGTAACAATTCCAAAATAAATTTATGCCATACTCAAAATAAATTAAATTTAAATATATAAAATAAAACATATTTATTAATTAATATTGTATTTCATACTATTTTGTCTGTAGCTTTTAAGAAAGCAAAATGTATCAATAAAATTTTAATTGTAATGCAAAATTGTTTCAAGTGACAAAATCTTGATAGAAATTTCAAAAAAATAATTCAAAAAAGATTTTAGTTAAAGATTACAGGATACCACGCAAATAACAAACTAGAAGATATTTATGACCAAAGTTTTGAAGAACAAAACTTTATGAACTTTTTTGAAAGAATAATCTTAAAACGTATTTTTAAAGATAATTTCAACTGATTTCAGTTACTTAGTAAATGATAAATGTGCACTTGAACTCTTATCATCATAATCTGCATTTAAAAAAAAAATTAGCTTTCAGATTTTTACATAACTCTGATGAAATGACATATCTTGTAATGAATCGTAATATTCAACTAAAATTTATTTAAATGTTAATTAGTCAAAATCAGTTCAACATCATTATTTTTTTGATTTATGAAGTGAATATTTATTATATATGAAAAGTATCATTGAAATTATTTTATTTATATACAAAAAATAAATTAAAATAAATATATAGCGCTAATATGTATATAAAAAATATTATCAAAGCATACCACAAATATTTTAAACTTACACCATGAATGGAAAATAATTTTCTGAAAAAATCTCGTACATTTTCAAACGTAAGTTAAATTGAAAAAAAAAGATTTATGTATGTATTATGAATATGAAATCTTAGCTTGTCTTGATAAAACTTGTTTGCTAATCGTGGTTTTTCTTTAGTATGAATATTTATTTTTTAAATTTATTAAACAAAGTTATCTTTTACACGACTTATCTAAATAAAGTTTTAACATACCATATTAGTATACATACATATTGCTATAGCTATATATTTTATTAAGATGATCGTGATCTCTATTTATTAGTCATCGTGTTTTCAAATTACTATTAAAAAAGTAATAACGGCTAGGGCTTAAAAAAATATTTCAACCAAGAATAAATAAAAAATTTAATCTTTGAAACAAATAGATTGAAAACTATATTTTTTTCAAATCAAATTTCATACAAGAATTTTTAATACTGTATATTGCTTAGTTATCATATATGTTTGTAATATGAATACTCTTTTAACCAGTAAAATTTATTACATTAATATTATTTTCATATATTTTTAAGAACATTTTTTTATTTTATTACTTGTATAAGCTTTTCAAGTTTTCACTTTTAAACACTCTCGAATATATTTGTGAAATATCAAGAAAATTTATCAAATAATAGTACAAGTATCACTCCAAGAAATTTAAATGAAACATTAGTTTATCTTCATATTATATTATTCGAGAGGAAATCATGGGCTAACTTGTATTTTCTATCTAGATGAGCAAAGTTTACAAGTGTAAATATCTTATATCAAGGCTTAATTTCTGTGGGATGGAAAAGATCCTCTGATTGCACATTCGCAACTATTTTCATATCAGTAAGACTTACTTCTTGTCTATAGCTTAGCAAATCAGTGTTAAGTAATAGTATCAGTGCACAAAATTAAAATATAATTATTACGTAAAATAATGAAATGTCAAAGTTTTAAAAATTATATTCATCCAATCATAAGATATGATGATGTCATCAAAAAATTTTATTCATTTTAAATAATTTAATTAACAAATATTTAACAAATACAAATAATTAGAAAAAAAACTGTGATTACCTATTTAAAATAATAGACGCGATAAAATATAAATTATATATGTGTAAACAAATACGAAAATGTATGACACACAGCTGATCATTTTTTGAAATTCAAAATGTGTATGTATATACATATAATGGGAACAATTTAAATTATAAAATAAATCAAAATTATAAATAATTAATTTTTTTTAAACAATTATCAACGTTATTAATACTAATTAATAATCACAAGTGTAAATAATAAATCATCGAATTACAGAAGAATTATTTTTTTTTTATCTCAATTACTATGTCATAATCTTGTGGAATAGAAATATTAGTCAAAATAAACAATAAATAAAAAATTATTTTAAAACTTAATATTCGCTAAAGTTGAAAAGGTAAAATAATACAAAAAATTACGTGTAATACAAAAATTATTTCTTTATATATTTCCTACCATATTATTATATATTTCTTGCTGTATTACTAAACATTTAATATTTACTTATATAGAATGATGTGTTAATTCATTTCATATTTAGATTACCAATGTTATAATAGTACTACTGAAAATTTTATTTCCCTTACATATTAATTAAGAAATAAAGAAGGACCCATTAATTCTTTAAATGAATTTAAATGATACATCTTTTAAATAATTTTAAAATTATTTTAAATACGGCGAAATGGGTATTAAAATCAAACTTTACCCTCAACTGCATTCTCATAAGAATTATTCTTGCTGATCCTGAATTCATAAAAATCTGAAACTCAACTCCTATTGCCGATTTTATCCGAACACCCTCGTGTATATTATTGAAACCCGTAACTTCAATATTGCAGCTACTTTGTTAAAACGATGCACACGCAGAATTTGGAATAAAAAGGAGAAGTAAAAAATAAAGAAAGGAACAGATGGTCAGGGCAATAAAAAATAAATGGGGGATAAGCGCCGCGAGAAAGAGAACAAGCAAAGAGAAAAGATGAAGAAAGCTAGATATAAGATTGCGTGCATAGCTAAAAGTTACTAGCATCAAACCGTTAGCATAGTTTCTTTGATTTGAAAGTTCTTCATTTGGAAATTATAAAATAAAAATAATTCTCATTCGAATTAATATTTATTTTATTAGAAATAACATTTTATTGTGATAAATTAGAAAAATTAACCTGTTTGAGTAAGGAATATACGCATTTGAAATATTAATATTTTAATGCGCATAACAACAATGACTTTTCGTTAATATAAATAAAATTTATACAAATATTTTTAACTTCACGACAAATGCAAAAAGCTTTCAATAATTTTTAATTGTTTATTGATTCTATTATTTTGTTTTACTTATAATAATTAATTCTATAAGCATTGAAACTTTATTTATAATTCCAATATCTAGAATCATATAATTTTATTGCAAAAAATAACGAAATGTTTGGTAAATAAACATTGGATATCGTAAACAATATTCTTGTACATTCAAATAATAATGTCCTGTAAGTTTTAAATAGAATAAAATCAATATTTTGTTTATGATTAATTGAGAAAACATTTAATAAAACTTAATAAAATTTAATTAAACCCTTGTGTACAAATTTATATTTAACTGACAACTGCATTTAAAGAATATATGATATTTTTACATTTATATGTATACATTTGATTTTATATCATTATTAGATGCAGTAATTCTCGATTTAAAAAATTTATATGCATCATACATGTATACATATTGAGTACATTAACGACTTCAGTGACTAATAAAATATATTTTAAAACATGTTCATTACGTAAATCCTATTTGAACTATTAAATCTATGCTAGTTTAGAAAATAAATTATTTACGAATAAAAGACTATTTTGAGAGAGTCGTTATAACGAAATTTGTATAAAATTCAACTCACAATTACTGTTTCATATATTGTTTCATGCGTAAGTGAAATATAGCTGATTTAATTCAAGTTAATAGTATTACCTGTTTTTTTTTAATATTATAAATGTAGTGAATGAGCTTGAAAATTATATATGAGTTTTATTGCAAGTTTTCAAATGCACATAAATTCTTGAGTATTGTATATAAATGTACACAGATTTAATAGTTCTAAAATTAAATTTGAAATTTTAAAGTAAAATATATAAATCAATTATAATTTCTAATAAATAGATAGCATCCATGTATTTTATAATCGTATAAAAAACTACTTTATAATAATTTATTACTTATGCAAATATTATCGTGTATATTTCATTGTTCAATCAATTATTTATGTATATGGAGATAAATGTTAATTTTTTTTTTTGTATTTTTTAAAACAATTTATCTCTATTAATTACTTTGGATACATATTTTGATACTTTTACTTAATGTTTTTTAAGTAGTATACTTTCATTATAAATAATTTTTAATTAATAAATTAAGCGCATTTAATTAATTAAATGTATAAAGCTACAAGAAAGTAATTGAGAGGAAGTAAAAATAGGAAAAGAGTTTGAAAATTAAAGCCGATCATATTGTACTTATCTTATTTCTTTAACCAATAAGGTTCTTCAAACTTTTAACAAAACTTTACAAAGAGCGTTTGATTTTTATCAAAGAATGATGTCACGCGATTTGAATTTTCTTTTGAAAACTACCAACATGGAAATTTTCTTATTAAAATTCATTACAAGTTTTCATGAATCTTTCAAGCAATTCCTTTTTGTCATAAATTTTTTAATGTGTTAATTCTTTTTAGATAAGATTATGTAAAATATTTTACTTTGAATTGATGCCACGAACTGAGTTGCCGAAATTCATTACAAGTTTTAAGCTGCTTCATTGCTTTTCCCACAGATAATGCAAAAGTTCTGCGAAGGAGATTTTCGTTTAGACAAAATAAATTATTTTATCCGAAACAATGATTTTTATTAACATGAAGTTTATTATTATTTGAATAAACAAAATAATTTAATTTTTTGAAATGCATACCAAGGAGAGTAAAAAATTCATTGTTTAATCAAATCCATTAAATAATATTGACAGAAATGAATTGTAATAATAGTATTTAATTTTATAGTAATGAATACTATTATACACATGTTGCATAAATAATAGAATACATGGTGTTTAATAAATTTTTTGTACCATGTATTAGTTAAAAGTAAATGAAATTTAATGTTAATGCATAAACTGTAGCTTGCATAAATTTAAAACAAATTGTTCAAAGCTATAAAATTTATCTAAACTGATGTAGTTACATTCTCCATAATAGTAATTTTGTCATTAAATATTCATTCACAATCAATTATGTTGTTAAACAACATGTTTCATAACTAATTATCTTAGTTATCATCCCTTTGTCATGGAGAATGAATAATGTGTCTCTTATGACTCGAATATGTAGTTTCATAATTAAATGCAAATATATATTAACCATATATATAGAAAATTAATGCGATATCAATAGAAAATTTTTGAAGAAATTTTTAGATATTTATTTAATAATATTTTGTTATACTAACCTTAAAATTCGTTCTTGTAATAAAATCTGTGCATAAATGTGCATTTCTGTGCAATTCTCTAGATGACAAGCATTTTACATGTACATGGAAAATAAAAACAAAAAAATATATGTTTAAACACAGTGAAAAAAAAGTTTTGAGATTAATCACAGTTCTAGTTATTTTATTTATTATTAGCATATGCACTTGTTGTGGCTTGTGATAGCGAACGATGTAATACAATAAATTCACTTTATATTTAGTTTTAAGCTCACTCACTGGACGCTTATTTTATTTATTAAACACATGTAAATTACAATGTTTAACAAAGATTAAAACAATCTGTATGGATGCATTGTTAAACTATTCGAACACGAACAAAAACCGTTAAAATCAAAATTTAAGGAGAAGAGCTTGCATCTCGAGTAATGCGTTTCCTGTCAACCAAAAGGACTAAAGAATTATTGCCAGACAAGGACGCCTAGCGTGTAGCAGAGAGACAAGACGAAGATCGAGCCACACAACTTTATAACATGCCGAAGCATCTATAAATATCAAAATTTATTTTTTTATTAATCTTTTCTTTTCTTTTTTTTGGTTATTTTATTCAATAGTGATGCACATGGATTCGCTTACACCTAGTAATTCCATATTATATTTTAAATTAAGATGAGTAATATTTATCTTTATATCAAATATAAATTGATGAATGAATTAATTGATAAAGAAATGCGAAACTGTGTAAATAAAAAGAAACTATATAAATAAAGAAATATTTTTTCTTTATGAATTTAATTTTTACTTTCAGAATGATTTTATGTATTCTATTAAAACTTTTAATTTAATAACATTAAGTTTACTCTATAATTTCAATAATAACTTCAGGTTTCGAGTAATTAGATTTGTCTTACTTTTTAAGAAAAAATCTTAGCAATTATTATTATTATTATTAACATTATTATTATTATTATTATTATTATTATTATTATTATTATTATTATTATTAGTATTATTATTATTTAATATTTAATATTTAGCTATTTATTAATACATACAGCATAAAAAATTAAGCCCAAAATATAATTTTTCATAATCAGTTTATTTATTATTTATCTAATATTAATATAATAAATTATATCTAGTATTAGATCATATCAAGAGTTACGTAACAATATAATTGTATTTTATTTACAAATATCAATAAAATCATATCAAAATTTTAAATTATTTCAAAGAAAAATTGGATTTTTTTTTGTCATTAAAATTCACTTATAAATATATATATTATTGCATGCATGTTTATATTTTGAATAATCATACAATTGTACAATAACTATATAACGTAATCTAAAAAATATTTTCAAATAATCTAAAAGTTAATTTTAGTTTTAATATTAATTTTATTTCATATACATAAATTTACACAATATAATTAAGGTCATTGGAGAAAAAAACTAGAATTTTGTTATTAATTTGCAATAATTTGCACTCACTGTAATGGTAATCAGATGTAGAATTAGCAAGTGAACAAGTTGCAAGACAATATATGTTACGTATTTAAAGCAAAAATAACTTGAAGCTTTATTGATTGAATCAGTATGAGTCAAGTATTTTATAACTACTTTTAGAGTCCTCAGATCTCTCATTTGAAATTCAAATTAAATTAAAAATACCTATAAAAACTGTAATTTGAACATAATTACAATTATAAATTAAACAATTAGATATATACATTAAATAAAAAAAAATATTTATAAACAATCTAATACGGATTATTTTAGGAAATAGAGTACAACATAAGTTTTATAGCTATTTTAGAAAAGAATGTAAATGAAAGTTCATTCACTCCTTAAATAGAAGATTTTGGGATAAATAAAACGATGTAACGTGCAAAAGCACACGATTTCATGGGCGATTTTATTTTTATAAAACTATGTAAAAGGCAAATGCAATGAGTTAGGCTTTGACACAAAACTGAGGATTATTTAAATTAGATTAGAATTTATAGTTGTTGGCGTATCTCCTGTACAATTAGTATTTAAAAGATGAGTGTTTGTTGGCTTGTAAGAACAAAGGAAAAGATTAGCACCGTTAGAACTTTCAATCCAGGTTTTTCCGAGCATAACTGAAGGCAAATTTACAATTTCAGTTGTAGCTGTGGACACTCGCAACCGAAGTTTGATTGAGTGCGTCATTCTGGCGCCACGTAGGAAAAAGGTACTTGCGATCTCGCAAAACTTTTAAACTCAAGCTATAAAAAGCCCTTTCTTCTTTTTCACTTTATATCTATTTAACAAAGGTTCTATACATATTTACAGTATCCGTACTATCCGCTTTCTCTTATTTCTGCTGTCTTTTTCCGGCACTTTATTCCACGACAAGCAAGTGTCTTTATTTAACCGTTTTTTTACTTTTAAACGTATTACTTTTAGAATATTTACCTAAGTATTTCCTCGTATTAAAAAATACACTGAAGACACTGGTATTAGATAAAAGTATATTTTACTAATGTAATCATTCGGAACAATAAGACGATGTACTACATCAGCGAAAACATTTAAAAAATTTATTTTGTGAAAATCATATTTTCGATCGTGCAACGAACTTTTCAAGAAAAATTCAAGAAAATAATTTATGTTTACTTGTATTTTTTAATAGACTTGTAAAGACATGCGATTCTGCAAAGAAATAAGTAGCATGGTTGTTTACACCTCCACTACAATTCATATATCATAAAGTCAACAGTACTAATTTCGTTTATTTTTTTTCTAATTAATTAAAATTTATAATTTAATTAATTACCTCTATAAAATTATTGTTATATTTACAATTCTATGCGTATAAACTTTATTTTATAGACGAATGTTTGGAATATATGAATAATAGTTTTTGCGAGAAGTATGTATTTTGTGTGTAGAAACGCACTTATGAATTTTAAACGAATAATCTCATGATGTATACATTTTTATTATGTTATAGAGTAAATTGATACATGAAAAAGATGGTTAATAATATTGTTGCAATAATGTTATTTTCATATAGATTTATAAATTTACATATTTTATTTTGCCATCGTCAGTTATTAAATGTTGAAATTACAAGTATTTTATGTCTGGAATGAAAGTTACGATACTCATAACTAATATAAATGACTTGCAGTTAAATTACATTATTGCAATATTGGTGAAAACTCATTTTGTCATTTAAAATTGCATGCGGGATTGGACGCGGGTCGCCATTTTAATTACTAAAATGATGCACAACGCATTTATAATATTTTGTGATTAACAGTAATTAACAAAAGAACGTATATATTTTTGAATAAATATAAAAAAAATAGATACATTTTATATAAAATTATACACAACAAAAATAATAATACAATGGATATAAAGTTCAAAGTAGTTATAGAAAATTTTTTGTACTCTTCCTAAATTTTTTAAACTTGAAATAAAAATGTAACTTTTAACCAAGTTACAAGTATTAATTATAGGAGAACGGAAGTCACTTTCAATGGATCCTACGTCAAAGTCTATATTTAGTGCATCGCTAATAATCGAGGAATCACGCTATTCGATCTCGTGTTCTTGTGTATATGTACTGCAAGATTTTTCCCTATATATCATAAAATTCACGGAAATGTTCCCGTCTCGAGTCAGATTCATTTCAAGATGAGATTTAAAGACAGTGTTAAAGGACGTAATGTAAACGTGTAATCAAACACACAGAATTCAATCCCCTAGATCTTTTCACAAGTTACATTCGTTCGGTAGCCGTGATTTTTACAAGCTTTCCTTCAATTATAATATTCTCAAAAACATTATTCTGTAATTTAGAATTTTTATATAAAGATATACACGTATTGATAAATCAGTACCTTTATACGACGATTGTGTTTACAGTTGAAACTAATTGCCATATACGTCTTTTTAAAGGGATGATGTATTTTCGTAGAAGTTTTTAGTAATTATACTGAGATTTAATATGAATTACTGATGTAATATTAAAAATTTTTTTTGTTATGTTCCACAATAAAACGATAGTTAATGAAGAATAGCCAAACTAGAAATAACTATTTTTACCTGTTATTAAATTTATTATTTATGTGAATGCAAAAAGCAAATAATTAGTATTATGCAACTTGCAATATGGCTTTATTTATTTTTAAAGTTTTAGTATTTACTGTTTACTTGGTATTGTGCACCTAATGCATACCGTCGTGCGTAAATGTGAATGTTAAAGATTAAGTGCTATACATAAAGGAATAAATATTCTTATTGGGAAAGATTTTCAATTAGCTTATTGTGAAATAATGTAAAGTACATTGTACAGTAGTTTCAATTGGTCAGATAGTAGATAAAATTCACGGAATGAATATAAATAAAAAGATTATCTCGAGGTCACTCAATGAATCTAACGGTAATTAACAATAAATGAAAATTCCAGAGAGCAATCAAGTGTCCAAAAAATCGTTTCCAGTTTCTCGTGAAATTTATTTTTAGAAGTAAACGGGAGGCCCAACAACTACTGGCTTGGCCATCGCCTTATCTAATGAACAGATATAATGGGTATGCCACTAATATCACAATGCACACCCGGAGGAAATTAAAAAGCCCATGGAGCGACGTAATCTCCGTCCATCGCTCCTCGAGCCCACAGCCTAGTACGTTCTTTCAAACGGTCGTCAACACGGTCACTCGAAAGTTGGAGTGAAAATCAGGAGCGATAATCTCTGGTCCTCGGCTGCGCGAGAATATGTCGCTCCGTTCCGCAGGTAAACACCGGCCCACACGCACACGCGCACACAGCTTTGCACAGTTGAGGAAAAATCGGGGTCCATACCCCCTCCTCCCGCCGCTTTCCACTTTTTATTCACCAGCACCCTACGGCAGTCGTACCCTCAAAAAACATACCTTCCCCTTCCTCCTCCTCCTCCACCAACTCATCCCCCCTCCACCTACCCCGACAACCAACTTTTCTCTCCTCGGCCAAACGGTAGATTCTCCGAAATTGCATCTAGCACGGAAAAACTTTTGTAGTTTCGAGCTTGGGGAAATTTGTTTGTCGGTTGTTTGCCTTCTAGGCCGCAATTAAATTTTTAGGGGGGATCAGCCTCTAGAAATCGTTTACCAGACGTCGATGGAAGAGTGCAGATCAAAAGTTGATTCCCGTCAATTAAAATTTTCACCCCAGAAAAATTAAATACAAGAATAATACTTTGGTTTTTCTATTTTACAAGAGTGGAATTGGATGAGGAGTAACGACGTGATTTATCGCGACGCATTTAATCGCACACGGGTTTCTTATTTCCAGTAGGTAAATATTTATTCGATTTCTTTTATCCGAGAGCTCGGAGTGTTTGGAAAAATTTCGCTTTATTTGGGTAAAATGAATTTGTATTGTATTGTAGACGGGAGATGTGCGTGTAAATTGCCGTTAGTGTGGTGACATTTGAGCCAAGGTTTATTGAACTCGGTTTAAAATCCATTTCCACGGAATCTTTCCTCGTATCAGCTTGGGTCTATTAGTCAAATATTCGGCCGAGTGTCCGTGGTCGAGTTTAACCTGCTCGCTATCACCAGTAAAGAGAGGGACCAAAGTGAAGACAAAGTGACACGGGAAACTGGAACGAATAACTAAAATTGTTACACTGACACTCACGACACTCCGGAGGCCGATGTGCATCTGGAAAAGCTGGTGTAATCGCATTTCCTAGGTCGTGGAAGGGTAGAGTTGCAGGATGGAGAGGTCAAGAGTCGAGTGCTTAGTCGGACAAAAGGAAACGCGACAAAGAATTTTCATCGGACCGTTGGAAAGTAGCAGTACGTCTTATGCTCGGGAAAGGGCCCGGTGCGAGAACCAAGTCGAGGAAGAGAAATAGAAAACCCGAGGAAGGAAGTATGTAGCGCTCGGTTTTGCAACAAAAGAGGCAGTAACGCGTTTGCAAAAAGAAAATATACATGCAAACACGCTCACCAGACCTAAACACAACAGGTCAACGTGCAGGAACGCGTCTTTGCCCCTTCAAAGAGAAAAAATATCAACCAAGAACAAAAACAACTGGGTGACGATATTTGCAGCTCCAATTTTTGCGAGGACTTAGCCGAGTAGAGTTGGTTAGCTTTAAAAAATTATGTTCAACAACGCCGAGTTGTCATTTGCTAATGCTCGGTTGTTCGAATACGCACGCGAAAATCACGGGGAACAACGTCGTAAGAATAATCGCATCGTTTATTCTGTAATACTACGCGTATATTTTAAATTTTATTCACTTCAAAGGGATATTTCGCTCAAACTTAAAAACTTTTATTTTCGCTGAAATTAATAGAATTATGATGAAGTGGAGGGGTACATTTGAAATTCTAGTACAACAAATGGTAAATTACTCTCTTTAGATTTACCTTCTCATACATAAACATTAGAAAATTTTATCATTTAACTCGAAAAATTACAGATTATTTTAATAGAGAAAATTTGAAAATGTATTAAGATGTTAATCTTTGAGTCTGACGATATTGTGATAATATTTTTTGAAATATTCAATGCCCCGTGATTATTAAAATTAAAATTTGTAAATTTTATAATTTAGTTTTTAATTGTATTGAATTTTTTAAACGGGATAGTTTTGAGCATATCTGTATGATATTTTGTATTTTTGTAAAAATGTCCAAATTTTTCGATCATATCGATTTTTAATTTGATTTCCCCCCCCCCCCTATATTTTCTCATCAAAATTTATAACCATTGAGCAAGAAGGTTATTTACACGAGACGTATATTTATTGTTTGGTAAACTAATTATAAATTCACATGTGTATGCAAGTTGGTATTTTTCTCATGAACTTGGGAATAAGCTGTAATTTGTAAAATTATTTTAATCCTATCATTTTCGAATAAAAATTTTTAAATTTACAAAGAGGCACTTTTTTATCTTATCTTACATGTAAATTAAAGTCGAGTTCGGGGACGGAGGGAATAATTGTTGCAAGTTTATACATTACTCCGCGTAATTCTAGTTGCAGGAACGTTCTTTATTTATATATTTGAACCGCCGTATTTAAATTCAGTGTCCATAAGTATGTCTGTCAGTTTGAATTATCGTGTGCGCATGTAACATCATCCAGCGGCGAGACAACAAGAACAGCATCCTTCGTCCCAATTAGAGGAGTCCACTAAATTAAAAGTCCGAGGAGGCGCCGATTTGCAGCTGCAGTTGCACTTGCACCGTCGCCCCGGGAGGACGAAAAAGGCCGAGAGGAGGGGGAAATAAGGCGATCGCACCGCGACACAATAGCGCTTCCGTGTTTCCTCGGAGGAGCATCAGGAGGAATCGGCGAAGGCTGCGGCTGGACCGGATTCGCATCTTCGCCAAAGAGAGAGAGAGAGAGCGAGGGGAAAGGGGGTTGGGAGGTGCGCGCGCACCCGAGCACGCCGCCGTCGAACCGGCGCTCGCGCGCCTCTTCCGCGTGTTTGGTTGCGGAGTCGTGCGGCTTGGCAACTTGTCGGCGCGCCGGCGAAAGCCTCAGTAGCTCGGGAACACTCCGATCGTGAGGAGCGTTGCTGTTCGTTCGCCCGTTCGTTTACTTCTTTCGAACCAAATCTCGACGCGCGCGTGTGACTCCAAGTGCGTGCACCAGCTCCTCCGCCCACACCGAATCGACCTTTGAATTTGACCTTAAATTTTGACAAGCTCTGACCGGCGGAGGGAGCTTCCCTGTTGCGTGCTGACATGGCGCTCAGGGCTCCCGTCGTCCTCGCGCTGCTCCTCGTTTTCCTGCGGGTCCGCACCGCGCCCGCGGTCGAGGTCAACGACTCCGCGAGCGACTCGCCCCTGACTATCGCGCGCTGTTGTCCGGAAGGAGAGGACCTCGACAAGCCCAGCAGCCCCGACGCCGAGGTGCCCTGCGTCCCCACGAACAAGCCCTTCCGGCCCCTCATATACTCGCCCGAGAACGGGGGCTACCTTAAAGAGCTCCCCGCGAGCTGGTCCCTGAGGATGGGCGCGCGGCCCATCTGCCCCGAGTCCCGGGTGTTGCGCTACATCCCCCACAGCAAGTACAACCCCTTCGTGCTCTTCGACTTCGGAGAGGTGGCCCTCGAGGCGGGCTCGACTACCTATAGGTCCGAGGAGTTCTGCCTAGGCTCGAATACGCTCCTGGTGTGCCTGCCCCGGAGGAACGAGAGTCGCCAGGCCGCGGCGACGATGCGCCCCAAGGTGCGCAAGTGTTGCGGCGAGAGCGCTGCCTACGAGAGGTGAGTCTCCTCTGGTTTCAATCCGATCAGCTGACGCGCGCCCTCAAGGCCAACGCGCGGGCGGTGACAACCTGTTGGACCTTTTCGGCGCGCCTCGTGCTCGAAGGTGCGAGGATAACGCGCGTCATCGGCTCGTCGCCCGAACCCCCGATGACGTCCGAGATGACGTCCACGTGAGAAATCGCCAATCCACTCGGAAGTTGAACTTGAAATGCACGTACTTCCGCATTCGGGGAAAGACTCGCGAGGAAAAATGTCGGTTGAGAGTAAAGTTTTCGAACGCTCTTTTGATCAATTCCAAGGCGAATAAGCAGTCTTTGACCAGAAGTTTTAATTGGCGCCCTGTGCACCGTTAAGATTATATATTTATGAGCTTTGGCCCTCGGACAGAAATACTGGCTAGCCTCCCTCTAAAAAGTGTGCGTGCATCGCGAACGCGAATTTAGCCCGTAAAATGTATTTTTAGTCGTTGATATTTCAATTCTCCGGGCTTTTTGGAATAATTTAAACACTTGCTCGTGCGTTTGTTGACATTCGCTGACCATAACCTTACCGACCCGTTCGCCGCTAATTCTGAATCTTGAACTATATTAAGTACGAACCATTGCAAACACGGTTTTGCACATTCATCGGATCGAGCTCGGGAACGCGGAGTCCTTAGACCCACTGACCGTGAACGAGGAGTGAGATCGAGGTTACCAAACGTGGTGGCGTTGGATTTCAGGAACTCGTGCGTGGACGTCGAGGCCGAGGGTGGCCCGGCATCCTTGGAAGAGGAGCAAGCGCTCCTTCTGGGCAGTGCCAATGGTAGCATCGGCAATCTCTCGGCCAATATGGAGATCGTCAATGGGTTCCCTGTCTGCCCCAGACTCGACAATTTTACCATCATCGGGGACATGCGAGACGCCGTCCTCCAGGCGGACGCGAGTCTCCTTGTAGATGGGCAGCACATTCCCACCGAGGAATTCTGCGTGGAGCGAGTGCGGGGCGAGGACCGCCAACTCCAGCCCGCCAAGGTCTTCGCCTGCTCTGAACATGTTGCCAAAGGGTAAGGATGGGAGACACTTTTTTAAAACCACTCGACACCTGGTGCGATTGACAATAGCTTTCGAAACTGGAAGTGGAAGTTAAACGGTGCTCGTTACTCTGTATCAGTTATTGCCGTCGGTTGTCGGAGAATCTGGAAAACCGAGTCCGAGACGATTATGGAGTGTTCGATTCTCAGAAAAAAAATACGTTTTTTCTTTCTTTCTTTTTTTTTCTTTTTTTTTCTGTTTTGATCTGAGCGGCGAATGAGAAATGTTTTGCTTCCCTAGAAGCGCTTACCATAAAGCTGAAAAGATGTACTATAAAATTGAAATTAACTGTGACAATGTTTGGTATTCAGAGAAATACACCGGGACCTACTGTGTTTGCTCTAGTCAACAAAATATATATTGCATTTACATTCAAGTAACCCAATTCAGCACTCACAAATTAAGTAGCAAATTCTAAAATAACCCAAAATTTAACTGGATTATTATTATTATTATCTATATTATCATCGCCGATATTATTATTTTCAATTATTATTTATTTATATTTTTTTTTAAATTACACTTAATTTATTGCTAAATTAACTGACATTTTAAAAAAAAATTGAAAATAACGATTATTATTCTCATTTATAGTAGTTTTTTCGATAAACAAATAAAAGTTTCTTTTTAATTATTGCCGAGTAGATTTGCTGATGACGTTATTCTGTTTTTCTTCAAATGTATTTTTATTTGAATAAGATGAGAAAGATAATCATCGAAAGACTTTCGAATTTCGAAAAAAATACTATTTAGTGCCATTAGTGCCAAGCGCTATAGCTCTTGGCCTACACTCTATTTCTCTTTAAATTTTTTACTTTAAGAAAGAAAATAAAACGATTATCGGTATGTAGACAATGATATTTGCATGAAATCATGAGATAAGTTTTATTATTTTCAATGTTTCTTTGTTTTAATTATGAATTACTCTAGATAAAAGTTTCACTAAAATTTTTCTTTTATATATTTTCAAATATCTCCGCACCAAATATCAATTCTATTCAATATAGTTTTTTTTTCAGAAAACCATATTATTATATATAAATTTAATACGTATCTTTGTTAATGGTAACAATAATTTGAAAATATTATAAAACTCATTTTGTTCACTTAATATTTAATTGTGTTTTATACTTTTACTTTAACATCTACTTTTTATTCTAAACCGAACTTTTTTCGCACGTAATTAACAATGAGTTACTTTCTCGAATTCTTCTTTTATTTCAACAAACATTATTCACCATAAAACAATTTACTACATCACGTTCAAATTCAACCATTATAAGTATAAATGCACAATAGGATTTTCAGAATTACCGTGACTTTGTATGATTAATTGAACTAGATCAAAATCTGTTATAAAGTGATAGATGCTACTACTTGTTGATGAAAATTTAATTCCATATAATATTTACTTTACTAAATATTAGAAACTCTCTTTTCAACTTATCGAAATACAACATTTTTCAAGATCATTATATTTTATTCATTTTCCAATATCGCTGAATAAATAATTTTCTGCCCTACAAAATTGTCCAAAATGTACAACTTCATGTTGTAATGATTTAATAAGGTTTATCATCGATAGTCTTCATGTTTTTACACCTTCGAGTTCCAATTGTGCTCGCAATATTTATTTAAGTATTCCGTATTAATGCTTGTTTTAAAAACTTGTAACAAGTTCCGGGTTTTAATTAAATTCTAGTTTAAAATAATAGAACCTATAGATAAATAAAAAATTACCGATAAGATATTAATCAATTAGTATTGTTAGTTTCAAGGAACATGAATTTGATTATATTTATATTTTAATTAAGGTTTCACATAAATCAAGTATTTCTCCAGATTAACGAAAAAAATTTCTTTGAAATGACTAATGAATCGGATAATAATTTTTAAAATACATGTTTGTTACATTACATAATTCTTTAAAGAGATGGTAATATATAATTGTACATCGTTCATAATAAATTTCAATTATATGTCATTGTGCACAAACGTTTAAATGAATTAGCTCTTGTTTAATTTATATGAGATAAAATATAAAACTCTGTTAATTAGAATTATATGTAGAATTGAATAGTTAAGTATGATAAATTTTCTAGCTTTTGTTGATTCGTTAAATTTTAATAGACAATGAATAAGAAATGTAGTAAAAAGAAATTGGTTTATGACAGATGGATTATGAAGTTAATAAAGCTAATAAAGAAAAAAAACTATTTAAATTCGTATTAATTGGTCTTACGGTAAATCCAAAATAGGAAACTTGTCAATAGAAGCTACAAGGTCTCTCGGGTTTTCTCCATTTTTCTCCATTTCTCGGTGAAAAGGTCAATTTTTGGAATGCGTCTTTGTCCATTTGTGGGTTTCTTCTCGTGCACGTGCACGTGAATTTCCACAAATATTTCTACTCTGTGAGTGGGTCAATTAAAAGGCAGACGTTTTTAAAGGGCTAGTAAGTAATTTTAAGTTGCCATCGATATGTCGTCGAGAGTGCAATTTGGTCGGCAAGATACGAGCCGTGCGCATCGAGGCTCTAGAAACATGAAATTATTTGCATTTACGGGCAAAACTCGCTCTTAGCTACTCAAGTGCTCGCGCGAGTGAGACTAATAGCAGTCAACTTCCCCGAAGGGAGAGAAAAAATGCTTGCGCTTCTATTTGCATAAAGACGATTTCAGCGTTATGTGCCGAGGGACAGAGTCTCGGCATTTGGCAATGACGCTAACGATGAGTCACGAAAAAAAAACAAGGAGCAAAGAAGATTCGCATCCCCTCGGGCCTCAACCCCAACGCCTTCATGGTAATTCCTTCAATTAATTATTGAATTCCGTTTAAAGCGGACGGCTTTGCAAAAAGCTCAAGTCAACCGGGTTTTTGCAAAAATTTTCGAAGGAGCCCAACGCAATCGGACCGAGCCAAGTGAAATGGGCATTGGATCGCGATACACGCACGCACACACTTGTGCGCCCACAATTAACCGAAGCCGAATGCGATTTACGGACGCGCCTCCGCCTCCCGCTCTGAATCATCCAAAGAACAGCGTTTCCGAGGATTTCCGAGGATTTCCGAGGATTTCCGAGGACGTCCACGTTAATTTCGGGAAATGTCGGCAATTATAATTTAAATGTCTAAAAAATAATTTACGAGCCTCGATTCAATTTTAAAGCAGCATTGTGCGTCGATCCCCGTTTAAAAGTTCCCTCCTCACCCTCAGTTTCGCCCTCACTCTGTCTCTGTCTCGCACGCGCACTCGCTACTCTCGCTACAAGACATTATATTTATGTTCTTGTAACGCAACAGACTATTTAACGCACTGGCCCTTGACGCCGGTGTTGTAACAATTGATCTTGTCTGCAGATGGCAGATGCTATTCCTTGTTCCTCGGACAAGGATGATTCTAGGCTCGACGCATGGGAGGAGGAGGCGTGTTCGAGCGAATGCCTGGCTCGCCCGGTGTCCGAGGGGCCGGGGACAACGGAAAAAACAGACGGAACATTGCCTTTTTGTCAATGTTTTTACGTCGATTTTAATTATTAGTCTCTGCTCGGCTCCGGTATAAATTCCAAATGCTCCTCTTTTCAATGATTGCTTCACGTGCTTTTAATTTATATCGTATTTGCTAATCAAATCGGGGCATATCTGTTTGTCGATTATACCCTCTGTTATTGTTGCATCCATTTATCACGCTGCTGCTATTCAATCAATTATTACAATTTAAATAATCATATGCTATTTGTGTCTAAATCTACAATGCTTCACTCTCTATTAATAATTACCGCTGCACGACGGAGGCTCGACCCGAGGGTTATAACGTTTCGCGGACAACCGGAGTCGAGGGACCGCGCGGGGACGTCTCGAGGCCTATTATCAGCCAAAGGTAATTAAATTTATTCAAGCAGGTATTCTTCGCCATGGGTAAAATGCCTGATGAAGCAGTAAAGAGGCTCCGCCGAGCGAACTGTAGCACTTCGTAGAAAAATAAAAGTACGGCTCTCGCCTCTATAAAAGAGTGATAAAATTAAGTGTACAATCCGGCCGATCCGTAAATCGAGTCCGAACTCGCGTGCTCAAAAAGGACAAATGCAATTCCGCTCGGGCTCCACATGCACATGCACCAGGGGAGCCGAGGCGAGGGCCGACTCTCGGTTACCACGCCATTACGCGGCTCGGGTTTGCCATTTCGGAGCGCACGATCGCCCTTGGAGTCCCGTCGTCCGAGGCCTCCCTCTCGAGGCTCGCAGCCGAGCCGATGCTCCAGGAGAGCCCGAATAAAATTATACTCGGCAACCTGTTTTCGCCTTTGGTGCCCGAGACACCACCCTCCTCCCTCCCTCCCTCCCCCCCCCCATTCCCGCCCCACCGCCCCTCCCGGGCACTCGCTCACTTCCTTCTCTCTTTCTTCTTTCTGGGCCCTCTCCTGGTGCACGCACTCGGCCGGCTGGACCGGACAATGGGCCTCGGTTTGTTTGGTGCACGCGCAGCACATCGAAACTAGGCTGCAAGAAAACGAATCTCACTTTTGCTTTTTCAGATCGTAGATACCCCGTAGACGACGGTACGGATGAATGGATTTACAGCGTATTTGGGCCACTCGTTTGGGACTTGTACCAACGCGCTTTCTAGCTCTTCGATTGCCCACCTCTATAAAGTTTCATTTTCCATATGGAATACATTAAAATCAACGTCTCGTTCGTCGTGGTCTGCGCTTTCATTTTCCTTCTTGAATAATTTTCGTGACACCGTGCTCGCTATCCCTTGTCGAATTCTATTTCTCAAGGCTGAAGCGGGCATAAATACCGAGATAACAATCTCAAGCCAATGATTTCTGGGGATAAAACCCCCGGATTGGCTGACCCAGACGCACCGCGTTTTCGGGTGAGTCGTCGTCGCGGCACGCCTAAGCCTCGTGGACGTGTCGACCTTGGAGTCGGCGGGAGAGGCGGCGCAAAAATGAGCAAGTGCAAGGTTGATATTAGCGCGCGCCGAGAACAATCGACGGCGTCCGCGGCTCCGAGTGCTCGATTTATTTTTATTCTCTCGGTCCAACTGCCATCGTCGCCGCGCTTATAAATCGATCACCGACCGCGCGCTCCGCGACTGTTAACCCCGACTCCAACTGAGTGCAACCCGAGGGTCCGACTCCGAAGAAGGCGCGGCCGGCGCATTCGC
Organism: Eupristina koningsbergeri; assembly: GCA_018907245.1. Lineage (NCBI taxonomy): Eukaryota > Metazoa > Arthropoda > Insecta > Hymenoptera > Agaonidae > Eupristina > Eupristina koningsbergeri. The sequence goes on from JACCHV010000151.1 coordinate 1,710,679, forward strand.
AAGGACGCGGGCCTCTGGCTTTTCGACACACGCGCCATCTCCCCGGCACGACGTCACGACGTCACGACCTGCTGGTCACCTTATCTCTTCCTCCTTTTAACAAGAGATTGCCCACCCTCTTTACTCGGCCAAGTACCGCGTGTCAAGATTTTCTGGTCTTGTTGACGATTGTAGAAAGCTTGGCGCGGTCTTGATTTTTATATTCCTCTATCTACGAAAGTTCGGGCAACGGCTCCGTTTTCCAAATTTGCAACTTGAATACATCATTCGGTTTTAGGTATTGATTGTTGTGCGTGACTTACCATATTCGGAAGTACGCTTCAGAACAATTGATCATTATTTCGAGTGCCAATAAATTTGTTTTTTAAAGAAAATGTTTTACAAAAGTAAATGTTAATCGTCTAGCGGCGGTTCTTAAACTAAAAATACCACAATGCTATTTATTCCAGACGTCTATTCAAAGTTTGATTTGACGTGGATTTGCGATCCTTGTTACAGTTGATAAATGTATGAATTTTAAAAAATATTATATACGATAGTATGAAATGGTATCGAAATAAATATGTTGTCAAGTCTTCAATGTATACGTTGTCATTTAGAAAATAAGATACTCCAAAGACCCGATCCATAAGAATGTGAGCATGTGTTGAAAAATGATAATGTTTTGACATTATGTGTTGGTCGTCAATCTTGCGCGAGTCTCGAGTCGTTTTTTTCTCACTTTTAACTCCGAGTCTGGGCGAAAATCAACTGAGGAAATAGTCGTCGTCGTCGTCGTCGTCGTCGTCGTCGTCTAAGTCGTTGACGTTACTGCAACCAACAAATCGAGAAATGGCACGATCTACGACGCACGCGCACATTTGTAAACACAAAAATATGCTGGCGTTAATGTATTTATGGGTCAATGCAAACTCTAAAAATGTCCAAACAAAAAGCTTTTAATTTTCCTACTATTTACATGAATAATAATAAACCAAGATTAGCTCTTTTATACATAAAATAATTAAGCTGAAAAAGAAAAAGAAATATTATTCAATATTCATGGCCCGGCTATTGAGAGTTATGCACTGAAAGGAATTTGTCTTTATGAATGAAAGGAAATACTGCTCTCTAAAAAGAACATGTGTAATCATTTAAGAGAAATCGCGTGCCTTGTATATACTTTTTATGTTCAGAAAAAATTAATAAGTTTTTTTCGACCTATTATTTTAATGAACTGTTAAGTATCAGTTCATTTAAACATATTCTAAAGGAATGTAATCAGTTTCTCAATTATTTAATTAAATATTTTTATTAGCTACACAAAAAAAATTTAACATTAATGGTCGAATTTACGCATAAATTATTATGAATTACTAAAACATGTATAAATATAATTGTTTGAATCCGAATTAAATAATATAATTTTTTATTGGCATTATTAATTGCTAATATTCTTTATTCTTTAATAATTTAATATTCTTTATTTTTTTCAAAGTATTTATTTAAATTTTGGAACTTAATTTTTTCGAAATTGAATTTAACATTAGTGAACTCTTGATCTAAAAGAAATCATCATTTATTTAAAAAAATTTTATGGTAAACGTAAATTTTTGTCTGTTTACATGTTCTTGGATGCGCAGTGCTCTCAACGAAAGTAAAATCACATTGTTGTATCGAGTAAAATACAACAAGAATAAATATTTGTACCAAATTTAAATTATTTTGTAAACTTATAGAATTTGCCAAGGTATTTTCGGTTAAAAGCAGTTGGTAAATGTGAGTCTGCTTTCGCACCTACATAAATGACCTATTTAAAAATTAATTTTTTAGCGAGCTCTCCAGGTATCGACAAATAGTCGAGTCACAAAAGCTAGGCTGGTCAGGTAAAAAATATATGGGATGACAAATTTGCGTGAGCAAAATAAAAGGTGGGCCGTGTTTTATGAACCTGCTCGGACAAATTGAAACGGAAAGCCGAAACACCGTACATTTCGAGATGCGTACAACCTTATGCATGTCAATCCATAAAACGCAGTCGGACGAGAAAACGAGAGCTCGGGAAGAAAAAAAAGAAAGGTAGAACCGGTGCGAGTCGACCTACTTGAACAGGTCGAAAAAAACAAAGATTATTTCTTTTTGGTTGGAAATATCCGCAGAGCCAATTTTCGGGTGTTCAGAGTGCTACTGGTGTGCGTGCGTGTGTGTCGGAACCGGATTTCAAATATACATTGGAGGGAGGGAGATGGAACAACGTTGATGAGAGGATAATGGGAAGACAAAATAAACAGAGACGGAGATGCCGCGGAGGAGAGAAAGTGAATGCGGTTGGAAAGAACTATAGGATATCCTTAGTTCGGCTGTAGTAACATCATTACGCGGGGAATATTCTATTGTATCTGGAACCGAAATCACTATCGTTTATGTAAATCACCGGTACCCATAAATAAACTAGACTGCTCGAGATTCGATTAGTTGTAGACTTGCGCTCTAAATAATTTATTGTAAAAATATTCAATCTAAAATTTAAGTGATTATCCGTAGTGTACGAACATGCTGTCGCATTATCAATTTCTTACCGTAAAATAAATCTTGCGTCTATACTATAAATTGATTTTCAAATAAAAATTTTATTTTCAATTATACGCAAAACATATCCATCTAAAAATAGTTAATCTTATATTCATCAACATTCTCAGTGTAAAGAATTTGCAAAATAATCAATTTCCTTTTTACCGTTATACTTTTGTATGTCACGTAAACATTTTCAAGACTTTTTATATAATTTCAATGAAACATATGAATAACATATGAAAACATTTCATCTTTTTTAATCAATATTTTTCTTTTATTGGAAAAATAAAATTTTAAATTATATTAATACTTATAAATTTCACAAGTATTTTTTTATTTTTCTCATAATATCAATTTTATTTTTTTATAACATTTCGTAATATCAAAATTTATGTTAATAAATAAATTGATTTTATAATATATTACATTATGAGATATATAATAATATTGGTACATTTTCAAGGATTTAATACAGACACTAGGATAATTTTTGCTTTAGATATCAATTTTTACGTAAATATTGTTATATTTTTTGGATAGAATATTATGTTTAAAATTATTATTTATGCAAACTTTTAAAAACTAGAAACATAATGTTTTGATTAAAACTATAAAATATGTATGAAACATATCATAAGATGTGCATTAAAAATCCACAGGGATGTTGCAGATGTAGAGGTGTGAATTTTCTTAGATCAATACTATAAATTGCAAGATAGTGAAATATTTTAGAACATGCGACAATAGAATTAATGTTCATAAAGAAGTACAATCAATGTCTTATAATCAAACGATTTGTTCTGACTTGACAGTCGAGATTTAACAGCTTTAACATGTGTCCGGAAGTATCTGATATATACTTTCAAGATGTAAAAGGTTGATTAAACTTTATCGTTTTCCCTTTTTCCAATTAAACTCTATCGTGTTTTAGTCGTTTTTTTTATGATAGAATCAAATTAACAAGATATTTTTATTTCTGTAATAGAAACCAATAGAGAAGTAAGCACAATATTAATAAGATTTTTTATCACAACATTTTACCTGTGGATAATATAAAATAATATAATATAATATAAATAATATAATATAATATAAAATAAGAAATAATGGGCAATAGTTTTATATTTGCAATAAATATTTACAGTATTAGATTTCTTCGTATTATTTGCTCTTAAATATTGATAAAAACAGTTTTCTGGAAATGCAGTTATATTTCAGTATAACGCATACATAGATATGTTAATGCTTTATATATTATTATAAAGAAAATAAAATGAATTTTGTGAGCAAAAAAAAAAATATTTATTATATCTGAAATTGAGATATTATGTAAAGAATCATTTTCTAACATTGAATGCGAAAGAAATTCAATTGTCAATGTCAATATAAGAATTGAATTTCAGTAGTCCCGAAATGCCGAAGGGCAATGGCAAATTTATGATACCTATACTCCCACGAAAAATGTAATTTTTATTAATTAGCGCGCGCAAACAAGGAGAAAGTCGTAGCGGGTTGAACCAACACAAGGTTCACGTGAATAGGAGATGGAATTCTTGAGATCGACTGCTGAGATGAAATTACACTTTCGAATGAATACTTATACGGGAGGCTCGGAAAAGAAAGTGCAGCAGATGCGTTCCATTGACGTCATTGGAGTATTAACGCACCCGCGAGGAATTAAATCGAAGCCTCGGACACGTGCCCGATCGAGGAATATCGCTTTCACCTCGACTGGGACTCGGACTCGGATCTCCGGGACTTTCACCGGTTGTCGGTTTCGGCTGCAACACCGAATTCCTCGCCTTGAGAGTAATGGTCAGAGGAGGGCGAGGAAGGGAGGAAGGGGGGGAGGGGAGAGGTCCGATGCCTGGGTATAAGCCACCGGTGGGCGTGGGCGTGAAGTGCTGACGGGGTTTGTTTGTCGGTGCCGATGAGAATGCGCTAAATGCGACAAACTTGATAATTTTAATCCTGACCGGGCTTGCTTTTATTTTCGTGGATTGCCCCCTTCGGTATGACGAGCTCTTTAAAAATCCTGTTTACGCTTTGTCTTTTGTAAACAGATTTATTGTCATTATTATTATAGTCGGCTCTAACTTCACTCTTGCTTATTGTTCATTGCAAAGCTACCTATTTACTTATAGTCTATTACAGTCATTCAAATTTGCATTTCTAAATATTTGCGTACTCGCCATAATATTTGTAGATGTTATATTTAATTCCATTTTTAAACCATCAATCCATTGATATTTAAATTTATATTAAATATTTAAAGTCTTACTTTACTTTATTATGTGTAATTCAAAATATTATCGAAATCTCTGCCAATATTGTCAAGAATGTCTTTATAATCAAACGTCAGTTTATAATGGAATATAATTACATTGTGTATTCCACAGTTTTATTACCTTTTATTACGTGCACAGTGGAACTAATGTGTATCGAAAAACAGCTGTTGTAAAAAGTTAATAAACTTCTTTTCTATTCGTTATACATGTAATGTAATAAAATTATTTATTTATTAATAAACAATACTATTTTGATATTAATTATTATAATTACGATAACTTTATTTTATATATACATTGATTTTTATAATTTGATATATAATTGAAAAAGTAAACAAGTCAACGAACTCAACAATTTTTAAATTAAAATATGTTTAAAATGTGAATGATGTTTCTAATAAAAACATTTATACGCAATTTTTATACGCTATACCAATAAATTTTCTCTATATATAATAGCAATAAATTTGATCATTATACGTATTGTTAATTACATAACAATATTATTAATCATTAACAATATTAAAATACGTTCATTTTATTTAAAAATGTTCATTTGACTTCATGGATAAATTATTTTATTATATTAATCATATTAAAAATTCAATTTTTACACGAGCTAATTAGTTTATAGTATATTACTTTAAAACACAAGCAACGAAATACCAATAGTAAAATTATAATTTTACAATTTTGAAAAATCAATCTAATTTTAATTATAAGCTTTTTAAAGTCCATAACCTTAAAATTAACAATAAAAAATAATGAACACTTGATCTCATTTTCATTTTTGACCAATTTTTACTTAGAAATTTGTATTATTATTGTAATCATCTGATGTAAAAATCCACATTTGTTTTAGTACATTAATGAATGTATTATATCCAAAGTATGCATTTAAAATGAGCACCGTAAGTAAGAACTGCAAAATCGAAATTTAAAAAAAATTTTCTATTTTGTTATTTAAATTATGTTATTATCCGCTTTTTTCAAAAAAAAAAAAAAAATCGGTGTGATAGTCTATTAAAACTTAATATATGCGAACATTATTTTTAAGTTTGAAAAGTAATTATTCATCCGAGAAAATTAATTAATATCTATAAATTTTTTATTTATTTATTTTTATAATAATATAAGGAAATCATTCAAATAAATTCTTTTTTTATGAAAATAAATTAAAAAAATATTAATTTCTTTAAAAAAAAAATATTTTTTAATAAAATGTATTGGAATAAAAATAAATGTTAGATATTATATTTATTTTTGGAAGAGGATAAGATTCAATAATTCAGATACATTTTTTATTTTTTTTGCAATGCTTAAATAAATTTATAATGTAAAATTCTCAAGTAAATTTGTTATCTGATTAAAATATTATAGTTTCTATTAATATTTCTAAAATTTATATAAAAAAAAAGAATAAAAAAATGTAATATTGTTTTTAACTAATAATAATAAATTATTGTACTGTAGATGACCAATCTTATTAATAATAAAAATTTGGTTTCAGAAAATAAATTTAAATAACGATTAAAATTTATTGAAATTGATTTTATATAAGCTTTATATCTGGCTCTTAATTTACAATAAATAATTTTAATGGATTTTAAACTTTAACAAAAATTTTGTTACCAATTATTAGGAATTATAAATTAATATAAATTTAATATAGAATAAAATATACAAGCTAGTATGTTTTAAAGTTTTTAAATATTTCATTTTTAATCGTGATCATCCAATAAAATTTTATCATACATAATAATGGCCATCGTATAATTAAATTTATAATCAAAGCATTAGTTATTATTTATTTGACAAGTGTATGAATAAATATGAAATTAAATTATATAATAGATTTGAATAATTTTAATTTCGCATCGAATAATATGTATAATACTTTTTGATAAATATGTTGTCTACTTTTAATTTACCACAGTAGCTTTGTTGATTTTGAAATAAAACGCATTTTTAAAGTTGACTCAAGTCGTAGCCATTGTGGAGTGTAGCTCATCATCATTTTCCCGTAGTGGTTCAATCTTACCACAATTTATTGATCAAGAAAATGATCAAAGGAGTACTGACTCCTGGAGAAGAGTAACGTGTAACTCGGATTCGATTCTTTGTGTTATAGGTCCGAAGTGTCAGCTCGGGACATCCGATTCACTCTGTACCCGGTCGGCTTCATCATCAGTGCCATCTTCCTCGCGGCTACCCTCGCGGCCGGTTGGCTCCTTCCAGCCTCTCACCACGTGCTGCACTGGAGATGCCAGACGCATCATGTCGCCTGTCTCATGCTCGGCGACATCTCCATGGCCGTGATACAGCTGGCGGGCAATTCCCTCCAGGGCGAGTTTTGCCGTGCTCTAGGTGAGTAAATCCCTCTCTGATTATCCATCTATCCAACCATCCATCCATTCATCTATCTTTTCTCCTTCCGCCTTTCCGCTGCAGCCCTTTCAATCCTCTGTAATTAAAAAAGAAGGTGGCTGAGTCACCGAACGACCGCAAACCCTGATGCCTTCTCCCTCGATACATTAGCGCTTGCTATTTTTAACAAAACCTTGCTCGAAACTAAAAGATGGAATAGATAAAGCGTTCCGCAACCTTCTCGGGAAGGGGGTAGGGGAAGGTGTGATGTTCGAAATTTTCATTTCAATCGATATACTTTACTCGAACGCCGCGCCAACCATTCGAAGAGCCTTTCAAAAAACAATAACGGACTTTTGATACGCGGGTTAATTTCGCGTTTCTTTTATCAAAAAGCTTATCGCTTAAGTGATGGACAATCGAAGCCATTCGAATGGTTCGATAAACTGGAGAAAATCGTAAAAACGACGACTGCATGCTGCTGAGTACGCTTCAGAATTGCAAGAATCTCCGGGCGTATGTGCGGAATTACGGGAGAGAGTGAGAGTGAGAGGACAAGAGAGAGAGAGAGAGAGAGAGAGAGAGAGAGAGAGAGTGAGTGAGTGAGCGAGAGAGGGAGGTATGTGTGTGTGTGTGTGTGTGGGTTTGTAGGGACAGGGAGGGGAAATATGCGAGGGGAGAGCGGCCCCTTTGAGCTCTTGCCAAGTCTATTATGAACAGCGCGTTTATTACGTTTTTTCGTCTTACTGTATGTATAATATAATACTGTTCTATCTAATTTATACATATACATGGCTCGTTAAATAAAGTTTGGTTGCTTATGGCGACCAATACGAAGCTACGAACATATTTCATTTGGATGCAAACATGTACACGAGCCATCTTTACAAGTCGCGTATAATTAAGAAAATGGAAATGATTGTCGATAATGTAATAAATAATTTGCCACTAAATCAGGTGCATAAAACTTTATCGCATCCCTCGTGAAACTGAGAAAAATTGGAGTTTAATGTGAGTGGGGAAATGCGTTGGGTCTTTTTAGAGTAATTTTAATATTAAAACCCAATATCAATTTGAAATTGAAAATAAAATATGAATGCGATTATCATTGGCCGGATGACTGATTAATGGGCGAATTAAGATGAAATTTTTTTTTTTGGTATTACACGGAGCTTCTCCCACGAAAGAATTATGACAATTGACAAACACAGAAAAGATGTAAAAGAGAAACTTTTTAATGAGCTATGGTAGGTTACGGTAAGAATCAGAGGAGAAAGGCTTGTCGACAAACTTGAGATTTTCATTGATCTACAAGTTGGCCAGTTGTGAGAGAGACGAGCAGCCAGACAACAAAAAAGTGAGCGAATTAAAACAGACGCTCAAAAAAAAGAAGCGAGCGATAGGTAGAAGATGAATCGGGTGACTGAAACGTGGAAGCAAGAATCTCTCTGAAGAATAAAAAAAGGTGGGCATTTAAATGGAAAGAATGGTAGGTCAGGTGGTGCGGGTTAGGGGGGGGGAGAGAGTTAGCCGAGAGTTGTGTAAGAAAGATAGAGAAACAATCGAGTGACGAGGCAGGGAAAAAGCGAGAAAAAAGAGGCCGAGGGAAAAGAAGAGGACGCGGATCCATAACAAAATACGAAGGCAATAAATCACCCGATTGCCTAGCCGCGCACAACTGCGAAAGTAACGAGTAAGTCCGTCGCGCTCCTTTCGAGCCTTGCAAAACGAGCTTGAAAAGGCTTCATAAATCTTCCGAGATTGTTCTTTCCTTGGCTCTCCCTCCCCCAGCCCCACCTCACCCACCCCCATCCCCCTATCCCCGGGCCCGCCGCGCTTTTGTATCAAAATTAGACCGGGGGCTCGGCCCTACCCCCGCCCCCTCCCGTATAATTAGTTCGCTTAATAATTCGTGATCGATGGATGGAAATTTAAGATTTACGAGCGGCGGCCGTTGGTCCAGGCCTCGCCAAAGAAAAGCGCGAACCCTTGCAGACTTTATCGGAGACTCGGAACTTGGCGGTGCGGGCCAATGCGAAACTTACGACCTCGGGGACATAAATTCGCGCCGGCCAAGTGTGGGACGTCAAAATGGATGAGCCCCATTGATGGATGACCCGAGAGTCTTGTGCATAAGCGAGCGCGGCTCTGATTGTAAACTCTGACGTCTATGGGCTTTTGGTTTGCCGGGCCTTTTCACATCCCCTCCGAAAAAGCCTCCCTGCACCATTTTTCATTTCTTCACAACAAATACAACTCCATTTTTGCAATTACCCAGATAAATACATGGGGATTTGCATTTAAATAACTTGGGAGACGCATTGACACTTGATAATCGACACCTAGCTAATTAACATCAAAAGGACTCTTTTCCGTTAGTTTTTATTTTCATAACAAAAACTCGTATCATCCAAATACCCTTTGGAAGTATTACAATTTATTCCTATTAAATTCCTCATTTTATTTTTAATGAATGGAACGATTTTTATTGTTATTTATTTTATCATTCTCGTATCTATCGGAAAATTTTACAGTTTTGCAACTTATAGAAATGTTCATATTTCTTATTTATAAGCTTCGCATCAGTTAAAAAATTTGATTCATTATTATGTTTAGGTAAAGCTTGATTATACACTAACATTGTAAAAATGATATTGAAAAGGGTTTCCAAAATTTCCGGGTCCTCGATAAATAAGCAATTCATAAAGTAGAACTATTGGTCTTTCGAAAAGCAATTATTAGTTCAAATTTCTAGCAATCTGTAAAATGTGAGACAATTTAATATAAAATACGAGAACAGGCGTCTCTCCTCCAATATCTAGGTAGGTCAATATTTAATAACCCTTCGCCACAATATTTTAATATCCGGTCCAGTTGTTCAATTCAACAAATAATAGAGATCGATGTAATTTAAAAAATCATGATTGCACGAACCACTAGGTAACTTTTGGCATTATTATAGTGGTGTAAATCTTCATTATCATTTTACTCTATTCTCTATCAAAGAAATGTTAATAGATTTTGTTAAATGAATGTATTCTAGGAGTTATAGGCATTTGAATCTTTATAAATGAAATAGAGAGGTTTTTTCAAATGTTGAATAATATAAAAATACTGTAAATTAATTAAAAAAATTACAACTTTGTATTTTAACAATAGTGAAATTTCAAAATTTCGAAATATGATATCTCGATAACTGTTTCATTAATCACAGTCTACATTGTTAACTAATCAGAGAAGTGTATTCAATGTTTACAATAACGAATACATTCCTCCTACATATAATGGAATATCAGAGCGTTAAGTCTAGAGATGTTTAAATTTACTCCCAAGGAAAGTTCTAAATTTCAATTTGCCGGATAATCGAAATGCCACAGTAGACGAGCATAAATAATTTGTATGTGCATTGGTAATCCTGTTGGCGATTGTTGCTAATGCAGGGCTGGCACGGGTTTGACTCTCCAGCTCGGGTGCAGCACTCGCATTTCTATTGGCCGAATTCCACTGGCCAGGATAATTATTTTAATAATCGGATGATTAATCTATCCCTTCCAGATGCTGTTGCTGGTTTAGTTGTTGAAATCGATGCAGATACACGTGCCTACGGGAGTACGAAAACACGAATCGTAGAGGCACGGAATTCAATTAGCTCCACGATTAAGCTAGGTCACGTACTCGGCCCACTACCGGATTTTCGAGTGTGCGTTCGCGAAATTCTCCGACGACGAGTTCGTGTGCGAATTCCAAGGGTGGACTCAATCTGCGTCCACCCCAATCCGTGTACCATTCGCGTTCACGGAGGCTAACGAGGGGATGTGCCGAAACTCGGATGCGTCACTGCAAGCGGTTGCGGGAGTTGGTGAGCAGTTTTATTATGGCTGACTCACCGACAACGCGGATGGACGCGGATATTGTTCAAATACATTTTCCACAAATAAAAGCGATATTCCTAATGGAGAGTTAGGAAATATCAAGAGCACTCGATGAATGAGCTTCACATTCAACCCAAAAATACAAAAATACATTCGTTAACATGGCGCGATATTTTAACAACTGTTATTTGTTCAACGGCATGCTCATCCGAAAAATTATTGATTAACTTAGTTTCAACAGTTAATATATATAAAAAAATTTATGTTCTGTAAAAATAATATTTCTAATTAAATAATTATTTGAAAATAATTTAATTTTTTTTTTTTTTTTTTTTTTTTTTTTTTTTTTTTTTTTTAATACAATAAATAGATCGAAACATTTTGAAAAGTCTACGAGTAATACGTACGTAAGAGGCTCCTTTATATTTAAAATTTATTTTATTGAACATACGTCAGGTTTAACTGAAAACGCAAGGCTTTGATCGTAAGCAGTCCAAATGCTTTATTACGCTCATTTGCGTGAGACAATGATGAGTTATTCTCGATCACTTGCCGAATCAAATTTAAATTCGTATTCCCTATACTGTTCCTCGCAAAAAACAACAACCCATTAATTCCACTAAAATCTTAACTCGCTCTTGCCTTTCGCACTCCTCCACATCTCGGATGCTTGCAAAGTCAAGAATAATCAATAAATCGTATAACCAATAAATCAGCATGAATTGGTCAAATGATCGGTCAAATTGCTGATCAGTGCTCTTCGTGCGATTCGGCACTTCCAAGGAATTGCACTTGCAATCATTATTGCGGAGCTGTAGATTACAAGGCAACGCCTGTGTCATTTCGGAAAACTCTGTCCTCTCGACGCGCGATCAATCTTGCAAAATGATAATTAAAATAACATTCCGCCTAACATTGCGTTTTTTACGTCCGCATCAGCATAAATTACTGCTGCTCGGGACAGCAATAATTTACTTAGGCGCATGCACTCGCAAAATAACGAGCCTAGAAAATTACTTTCTTCGGTGTGGCGAAAAAGACGAAGAGGAGTGGAGATGTTAATAGAAGCCCGATAGACGTAAAGTTCGACGAGGATAAGCAGACTCCGTCGTTCATCCGCCGGGAACTGTGAGAAAAAGAGAGGGAGAAAGAGAGAAAGTAGGATATGGCGGCCATTCGACATTCTGGAAGCATGACTCGGGCCTTATTTCCACGAGTTCGCGAATCAACCTGTGAATGTCCTAAAAATACGAATGCACCCACTGATCCAGTTACCTTATTCGCCGGAATTTTAAGGCGATTATCTCGCCGAAACGTATCTCTTGAATTGTAAAGTTGTTTTGGGTACCTTTGGGTTTACCTGTACGGTGCAGCGAGTTTGTGGAATGGGCGCTTGTTAACGAAAACGATTTTTTCCTTCGATCAATTATCTTTGGTTCATTTTTCGTCTCTTTATAGAACCTTTTTCATTTCACGACTACTCACTGTAAAATAACGCATTTACTTTCATTCTTATTTTGCGCAAATATGAGTTTTTTATTGCCTCTCTGCATTATTCATTCACAGAAATGTAATTAGTGGTAATAACGAGCGATAACAAGCAGCGTTGGGCTATTTGGAAATAAAAATGATGAAAAACGAGTGACCAGTCAAAGTTTGTAGTGTACAATAAATACACGCACATCAGTTGTCAATAAGGACAAGTCGCGTGTAACAGAAAATCCCATGCCGATTTCCAGAAAACAATTGAGATGATGTAACATTTTCGCGTGGGAAATGCAAATATAAAACTCGCTTGACTTATTCACGACGAATAAATTCTAAGAATATCAGTAAATAGAACGTAAGGAGATGATGGGCAAGTATTTTGAATAGATTCGCCAAGTCATTTCTCCTCGTATCGAATGCCATTTCGGTTTTGTGGCCCTGTAATAACTTCTCCGAATCAATCGTCAAATTAAAATGAGTAGACGTGCAACTTGTCATGGCGGCGATTTCATTACTCGAACGACGTAGCAGAAACAAAAAATGACGAAACCAAGCCAAAGGAAAAGGAAAAGAAAGCGAAGAGACTTTAACCACACTCGATTGTGCGAGAAGCCAAAAAACATAGATCAAGTGAAGCCATGCGTCAGAAATTGTAAGATCCGTATAGAGTCTCTCCATCCTTTTCCATACGTTTTTTGCGTAACCTAAACTGACCCCCACATATCCCATTAAGGATTCACAACTAAATGATTCTTCCTTTGTACTTCGGAAAGTAATGCATAAATTAAGGAACTTTGGCAGTCGGTCAAGATGAACTGTCAATACTTCCCCGCACAACAGTTATTAGTATTTGACTTGATTGCTATGCGGTAAACTAATTTTAGTAAAGAGAAGTTCTCCTGGATTCGTTAATTTGCAGTGAAATACAAAAACTTTTCGTATTATCGTTGAAAGATGAGTATGTGGGATGCATACTATTGCATCATAATACTCTTTGAAAAAACGTTATTGCTTTTATAGAGATAATTTATTATATTATAACTACGATAAAATGATAACAGCGCACTTCAATTTTATGATTAATACCGTATTAATGCATTTCCATAAGTTTTAGATTATTTTATGATATTATCATGCGTTGAGATAATCTGTTCCAATCCAGTGGTTCACACGTACCGACTTTAAGATCCTTTTCGATATTAAAGTCGTTAAACGACGAATTAATTATAAAACTTTTATAATTTTTGCCACGTGAAATGATGGCGTGAAAATCGATTTTTCGTATTATCAGGAACAAAGTATATTCGAGGGAGAGAGAGAGAGAGATGGAAGAATCCCAGATTGTGAAAATTCAAGGCCTCGGTGTCACTCGCGTGAAAGTGCTCCTTCGTGTGCCTCCTCTATATTTAAGGTCTGATGTACCTGGCGTAAATTTAATCTTCATTCCCATCAGTCAGGAGAGTTGGAAGTTTATACGCGACGAGCCACTTGCAAAATAAAACACGACTTTTTTACTTTTATTGAATCTGAAAAATTGTGCTTTTGAGATTCTTTAAAATAAACAATTATCTGTCAACCTGTATTTGTTTTCTTTGGCACGTTAATGGTTCAAGTGGTTTCCTGTAAATAAAAATGAATTCAAATTCAATGCATTTACTCGCTTGCATTATGCTCAACAATATTATAAAAGAATCATTAGTCTTATTAAGCGGTTATGTTTCCATCTTATTTTTCATAAATATAGTTTCATCAAATGTCACGCCTTTTTATATTAGTTATTTTGTAAGTTTATTTGTATATTTTACGCGAACTTGATAGACGGCAACTATTAAAAGCAATTGATGTACACTTGTCTATTATTTTAGTAGGCGTTTACCTGTTAAACGCGGAGTCGGTGTACATAGTCTTTCATATAAAATTCAGAAGCGTTTGCCTATAATGTATGCAGAGAAATGAGCCTCGTGCGAATTGAGTTTAATTTTATCGAGGATTAAAAAAAAGAAGTTGTCGTTTCACACAGCAGTAAATTAAATTAAAATCTAAAATCAATTCAAAGACAAATTAAACTTGTGTATTTATCTTAATGGTTCCTCAAGGTGCACGTGCTCTTTCAGTCGCATAATACCATACAACAATTATTATACGTTCGATTTCAATAATTGTGAAATCGAATAAATGAAAAATGAATAGCAGAGTTTTTGTTAATTTTGATATTCATATTTTGCACGGTAAAATCTTTAATTTACCAAAGAATATTAGTGGTGGAATGGCGCAGACATCCCATTGAAATTGCTACGGCTTATCTAATATGAAAATAAAAACGCATAAATATGTAATTACAATGATGTCGAATTACCGGGAGAAGAAAAAAACATTTAAATTTACGAGTGTGCATAAAATAAAAGTAGAATAAAATTTAGCCAAGAATTTCGCTCTTAGTCTCTGGAGCATTGAAAGCATGCTTCGAGCGAGACTCCGTCTAGAGAAAAGGCACATAATGGACTGTCTTTTCGCTCCCTCTCTCTCCCTCTCTCTCTCCCTCTCTCTCTCTCTCTCTCTCTCTCTCTCTCTCCGACTCTCCTTCCTCCTAGCCTCGCAACTCCTTGCCGTAATCAGCAGGAGATGAACGCGAGTGAGAGCGCGCGTGCGCTATTAAAATTCAAATCGCAGCCACTTGACGCGCGTGCGTTTCATACTTCGCACACGTACCCACGCTCCTGTCGGGCCACCAGACCGTGTGCGTGTCCACGTGCGTGTGAAGGAGATGCACGCATGCACCTCCGAGGCTTACATGTGTAGCAGACATGCCGGATGCGCCTCCCTCCAGTCCCTTAACCTTCGGTTTGAGTATTTATGCGAGCAATAACTGGCTTTGAGAATATTTTACCTTTAAACTTTGACAATTTACCACTTTTCTTATGTTAATTGAATCCGTAATCGACACGGAGGACAAACTCTCTCATAGAATTTCACACTCTTGTAATTGCAGGACTCCCCATAAATATTTCACTCGGATCCACTGTATTTGTTTTTTAGTTTGTTTTGATAATAATTTACAGCTCTTGTGCGACAAGTTTTTCTACGGCTAAAAATGAATTGCATATTCCACTTAGTTTTATTTCGCACAGCTGTACTTTATTTAATTCACGGTGTATCTTCCTTCATTTTAACTCTTATTGGATAATATAAAATTCCGTGCATTCCAAGCAAATATTTTTTACACTTGGAGAAAAATTTGAAGAATTGCGTTTATAAGTTGTTTACGTGTAGAGTTATTTAAAAATTGTTTTAATGCACGCCATTTGCAATGTCGAACACATGTTTCACTTGGGAGGTTTTTAATGAACATCCACTGGTTTAAATGACGAAGCCCAAAGATAACATTAATGTAACAAGTAAGAGAGATTGGCGAACAATACAACTTGTGTACATTGAATACGTCTCTTATTGTTTTTCCAACAGCCATTTCCAATAATATTAATGGGTAGTTTGATGGAGGGAAAAGACCGGAGAGCCTCGTGACGAACTGTTTGGAAAACCAACAACCTCTCTCGATATCTCGAGATCCTCCGCTAATGTAAACAAGTGTCCGGTGTTGGCATCGCAACCTTGATAACTAGATAATGCGATGGGGGATTATGATTAAGACTAGGAGGACGGCCTATCGAGATGTAGAGCGCACATGTGAAGTTGCCTCAGTTGCCTCCCCACTTTATCTCGGACCCAAACCCAAAGCAATATGTCACTGACCTTCCCTAGGGTTTTCCATTGTTTGCACATAAGAGGAGTCATGGTCCAGGCCAGCAACGGCGCTTCCATTGTTTTCCCAGAAAACAACACACGAACTCTTGCCCGTGACTTTGGCTCGGGCCAAGATAACGCGCCCTCGCCTCGAGATGTTGCTCTCTTTCTTCCTTTGCATCCTGCTTCTTGCCTCTTTTCCGTACCAAGACGTTCTGCTCTTCCTCCCGCTACCGGTTTCTCTGTTCCCACTGTCACTGCTCTATACGAGGACCGAATTTATCGCCTCCCCGGGCAACAATAGAATAGAGGGGGAAAAAAAGGACGAGCTCCTTTTGAATGTAGGTCCTTTGGCGCTACCCTACTTGCCTACCAACGAATTAAGAGCCTCTACTGCTTCATCATTTCGGATTTCATGCTCCGGGCAATAGAGTCCTTAAAATTCGTATATTTGGTGAATTGTAGCGTTGACATCCACAGACGCACATTCGTAATCTACTGAATTCGATCATATTTCCACACTTTTTCGAAATTATATACACACACTTACTCGTGGATCTGCGTGCATTTCGGAACCATTCAATTCTTGAAATTATATAATTATTCAAATTCAATTATTGCTATAGATTGGTATTTACTCATTTTTAATTATGGCAATGAAATCCAATTTATGTTTTTTAAATATTCTTGAAACAGAAATGTCACGATGATGAACAAATCTCGGAGCAAAAACATTGTATCGAGTTAAAATCCAAACTCGGTTTATCATTTTAATTTAAAGTTCCAGTTTAAAAAATATCAAATTTAATAAATTTTTGTTCGATAAGCTGCTCCCATTGATCTGTTTTTGTGTTTCCTTATTTCTCAAACTCTTGCATTCATATGGTGCAGCAAGAAATTTTCCGGTTTACAATGTCGAGAGTTTGTGGCAGATATAAATCGTCTTTGAATTTTTCTCAGCTGCGTGCCAGAGCCCCCGTGTATTCAACCCACCAACTGAAAGAAAAGCTGCCTTCCTCCTTTATTTTCATGTTTTTTATTTCGCTTTCTTTGTGTACTTTTCACTATCCATCTCGTTTTAAACGCAACCACATTCTGTTATACTCTTCGATGAGTTTCAATGGAATTTCAGTGTAACCCGCTAAATTTTAGCTTCAATTTTTTTCAATGGGTTTAATGCTTACGAAACTGTCTGGTGTTGTATATGTTTTTATATAAATTTTGATAAAAGTTTTTGTGCTTTTTAACGACAGTACAATTAAGCGACTGCTGTATCTTATTTACCTAGTGGATGATCAAATTGGTACACAACTTTTTCAAATATTCAGTTGCTTTCATATTATTAAGCTACAAAATTTTGTAAAACTGTATTATTTTCAATTTTTTTTTATACTTAGAAAATCCTTCACTTATAAACACTCTTCTTGTCATATCATAAAAATATAGTATTATCGTATGAAAATTTTAACGAGATATCTATTGTAGTCGAACAATTACAACATATCAAAAGAGTCCATTGACTCATAAAGAGTTTAAAAATGTACTTGTTTTTGGATCGTAATAATAATATATAGATAAAGTAAATTACAAAAACCAACATTTCTTATCAGTCGTGTCTTTCTTCTACTCTATATTCCCAGTCAAATACCTGAATCCAATGAATGCTTCGATTTAACTTGCTGTGTGATATTGAAACAGTGAAATAATGACGAAATTTAATCTTCTGTAATGGTATTCTTCGGTGACCAAAAACGAAATCAAACGTTTAATGAATTATTTTGCTGCAGCGTATCCATTTAGTTCCAGACACTCCTACTAATATCAACGATTGTCTCTGAATGTGAAAAGACTTTTATTCAAATGACCTCGGCGGATTGTCAATCGGCTACTTGTTTGAAACTATCTACTTTCTCCGCATACTTTGGGCAGGTTTTCCTGTTTCTTTTTTTTTTTTTATAGTTATAAAAAAAGAAGGATATAAAGAATGAGGTACAATTATCAGGAGATATTTTATATTGTTAAAGCACTGGTACTACGAAGTGTTCGCTGTACTTTTTTATTTTCCGCTGCTGTATGGGACAGGAAAAACCAACGGAATCCTCTGGGATTATGTTGTTCGATATTTTGTAATTCTCTCAGTTTTTTTACTATCTCTGGACGCGTTATCATACTAGCATGTATAATTGCAGCTTTTATTTTAGGAAAAGTAAAATATTTTTCACTAATTTAGTTCTAAAGACCCTTTTTTATTAACAACGTTTTAACTGTGCTTTTATTGTTTATTTTGTACAAAAGCTTTAATTATCTAATATATTACCTAGCTTTTTTTTATTTATAATAAATGTCTAATCCTTCCATCTGTTGAATATATAAATTTATTTTTAGCTTAAATATACTTTTCAGTAAATAAATCACAGATAAAAAACTTGATAAAGAAAACCAAATTTGCACAAATCGTTACACTTGTATATTTTATAGGTTTTAGGTTAAAAAAAATACTTTATATTTAATATTTTTATTTACTATATTTTATTTTTATCTATTTTACATTTTTGAAAAATTTTGTTTTTCTAATATATATTTCCTATAAAGAGAACTTTTATCATTTTCAAGTGCTTTATTGTATGATAGAAATTAAATTATAATGAGGCTGTCTATATATATTACGGATAAAACTTTTGGAAAATACAATATACTTTATTGCCTTCATATTTTGAACAATTTATAAAATTGAAACTTTCTAATAAGTAGCTTTTTTTATATTTATGAATTAATAATATTATATTTTAAATTAAATTTACAGTATAAATGCATGTATTACAAATACACACACACTCAACAATTAAATAACAGCTAAATGAAATTTCATTGTTTTCTATTTCAATAAAAACTAGTTTTCATTGATAAATGAAATATTATTTGTCGCGATCATTTGAAAATACGTATTTCTTAAAATAAGATATTGAAATAGCTTTATAAAATTATAGAATAAATAAGAAGTATGAAAAAATTTAAATAAAATTTTACATAATAAAAATAATGTATAAATATAGATTCTTAGCTTTACTTTTTGAAGATTCATGTAGACGTAGATTGAAAATAGCAGAAAGGAATAAATGTAGTTTCTCAAAATGCTCTTTGTTCGTAAAGTAACTGTTAGAAATACTACAGTTCCCAAAAGGGAGTAAAGGGCGATTGCTCACTGCTTAACTTTCATGGTAGTAGAAGGGATTGTAGATCAGTGGAAAACGAAAAAAACACGAATGAGTTCACGATCGTCCTACAAATGCCTTTACGATTTCTATCTTCCCTATTTCTTTCACCTTCTCTTGTATTTTTTTATCTTTATTTAAATATTATTTACCAACATGTGTGGCTAAATAGAGAATTTCATATTTTCGTCTGATTTACTACATAATTTTGTTTATTTTAAAAATCAATTGGTAAAGTTGAAGAGAATTTTAAGATGGCAAATTTTAAACTACCGATAATATTCTAGAATTTTATTTATAATATTGAAATACTACGACTTTTTTTTATAACGTCCAAATTATTTAAGATTACAATATGTATATTATTGTATTTCCTTATATTTGATTTTATGTTTTAATCCTGATTGTAATAATTATATAGATTTTACTATTATATTCCTGTTTATATTCAAAGTTTATGATTTTAAAGAAAGCAGAAGATATTATTAATTGTCTTTTTACATTAAAATGTATACTTTATGAAATGCATTTTGACAAAAGTGCAGAGTTGCACATATAAATTTACTCGTTCTCCATGGAAGTCAAACGTAATATTCGATTATTGTTTTTAAAGCATTAATAACAGACATTAATTAAGGGTAGTTACGTATATTGTAGTTAGTTATTGTAATGATGTCGAACTCTACTCTACATTAATTCACGAAACGTAATTATTAAAATATGACCAATAAATTTTCGTTAGTTTTGTATACAGTCAATACGCGTGCAATTCACGAACAAATGAATCGAATGGATTTTGATAATATATCACGATTGCCAAAACATTGCGCAGATAAATCGTGATTGTCACTTCAAAATAGAATGAAACGAGTTTGAACGAATTAAAATGAAATAAAACAATGATGTATGAAAGTGAGAAAAAAAGAACTCTTCCATATCAGTTAAACCCGGGAGTTGGCCAGATTTAAAGAGCACTTGGCTCTATGATGCGGAGTGTGAAAAATGTCGCCCAAAAACAGGAAGCGAATGAAGCCAAGTTTAAAATCCCCCTCCCGCCTCCGCCTCCGCCTCCGCCCCCATCCTCCCGGGAGTACGCGAGTACACCTTCTCATACTCCTTATTTAGGATGTCCGTCGTCCAGCCCCTTCTGCGTCGTTTGGAGCGAAAGCTCTGTCGTCGCGTGCCTGTAGGCTGAAGGGTCGCTGACCAATCAAGCGACACCCAGCAAACCCTTTTGGCCTCAACCACCCGCCAACTACCCCATTCCACTCTTGTTACTAGTGATTTGTTACGTATTATTCTATTTTAACAAGCCGAATGGACGAGGGACGGATCATCGACGCTAATGACCGGTTAATTAACGAATCTGTTTTGCTGTTTTTCTTCAACTCGAGCAACTGAAGTGGCCCGATCAAACAGCAGTAAGCACAACTTTTTATGCATTCTTTTAATCGCAGAAAATGCCTGCTGGGACAAACAAGTATTTTTGCTCCTGTGATTCTTTACCGGATGCTGGCGGTTCCTTTGTCGAGAGCTTTCATCTTTGTGTAAATTATTATTTTTTTTTTGGAGCTTAATTGTGCTCTCACTTCAATCGCGCATGTTATGAGATTTCGCTGTTGCTGATCCCGAAGATTAACCAAAAGTTTATCCATATTATTCTATAACAGTCGTACATATGGCTGAATTGGTAGATTGAAGTCGTGAGCATAGATATTAGTATTACCATATTAACTCAGGTATTAACACAAGTAAATGTATGCCAAGATACTTTGTTCGGTAGCCAAAAAACATTTCATTTTGAAATAAAACCTGGCACATTACTATAATGATTCATTAAAACTCCTAATGAAACTTTTTTATAAAAACTACTATAAATGTATATTGTATTGTCATTACAAAAAATTTGCACTTTCAAAGAATGTAGTTTAATAAATGTTAGATTACTTTTTAGTTATCCATGGCTTTGCGCGTGCATGTCATATAAAAAAACACAAAGAACTATGACTTTTCATTTATATTCATCTTTAAAGCAATTAATTCTATTAGACATTCATTCATTCATTTTTTAAATTTTATTTATTTTTATTTTAAAACATAAGAAAAAAAACTCTTAAAATTTAAAGTATATTTTTGTCTCAAAGTTTTTCAAATCATATCTAACTGTAACTTTAATTGTTTATTAGTTTACTAAATATCTGTAAATATACTTTTATAAAAACATGTATGGATCATTTGTGTTTCATTTCAATTTTTATGTTAAGAAATTCGAAAATTAATATATAGCAAATAATTTAATAATAATTATTTGCTTGAAACTACACAATATTTCAATAATAATTGTGAGTCTAATAAGAAATTTATTAAGCGTATTAATAGGAACTAAAAAAAAAGAAAAAACGAATTTATAAGTAATAGATTTAGTTGATTTCTCATTTTAAAGATTTTCATTATTTATTTAATGCACTTAGATCAGAATTGTTATGATAAATAGAGCCTTGCATGCAGATGATTCGATATCAAATAAATTTATTATTCATACGGGTTATACTATTAAATATTTACCTCATGTGGTAATTTCTTCAAAATTTCACTCATATGTTATAATTATGCAAATACATGAAAACTTTTATGCAATAATCTTCAAAAGTGTTAAATCATTTTTGTTCATCTAAGTAAAAATTTGTTAATAATGTCTTGTCGTATATTCTACTATTCAAGTAAAATGTAATAATTTTGTTAAATAAAAATATAGAATTTTAATTGATCATCTAACCAATAAATTAATTATTCTACTTCAAATACGAACAATTATTAATTTTTATCTTTATCAAGACATTTTTTGTGCATTACATTTAGTGACATCGTCTTAAGAGCGTATTGATTAATTCGTACTTTGTGACTAATTGTCAGTAATAATAAAATTTATGATGTCTTTTTTTCGCATTTGCACGAGAGTGATTAGCACTTAGCTTGAAGGACCTTTTAATCTTTTTTTAGAAGATATGACACTTAACTTTTTTACCCCTTTTCATTATTCTATGGGATTTCTTATTAGATTTCTTCGAATATTCTTGGTCCTAATATAATTAATCATAAATGTTAAATAAATTGAAAAAAGTGCAAGAGAGAGAGAGAGAGAGAGAGAGAAAAATACGATCGACTTATTAAAAAAAAAAAAATTTTCTATTAATTTCTTTTTAATTGATGAGAACTTTTTTAACGAATTAAAAAAATATTTATTATAATGCAAATACTATTAATTAAACCTTAAATTAATATGAAATTAGTATTAAAGTTAACTTAAGAATAGCATTAAATTTAGAATTGGTGTAATGAATTATAAAATTTAAAACATATATCACATAAGTTTTATATTTGATCGATAAATGAAAACAATACAATAATATAAAATATGTAACTAATAAATTTTCATAAATGATTGATTAATGTAATCTAATTGATTTAAATAAATTTATTTAAATTATGTATTTAAACAAATACTATGTAGTATTGAGTAAATATCGAGCTATAAATGAAGTATGAAATTTATAGATTAAACTATAATTTATAATTGGTATTTTATGACTAATACTTATTTTCCAAATTTACTAAATAAATATCATTGACTTAAAATTAAATATTATGTTTTTATGTGTATAATTCTAAATTTGAATCATCAAAAAAAAAAAAAAAAATAAAAATTAAAGTATTACTTTTAATGAAGTACATCATTCTATAACTATATTTCAATAAAATTTAATGCAAGTCAATTCAATATATTAAGTCGATTATTATAGCAAAATAGATAAAAGAATGAAAAGAACAGAGTTAGATAGACAGAATGAGAAAAAGTATACAAAATGTTACTTTAAGATTAAACGAGTAATAGATTAGTTTTTACTGTTTATAAAGCTTTCATTGTATTTACATGTAAAAACTTTCATAGTAATGTTTCAAACAAAAACTTATATACCATAATTGCGATAAAAAATTTATTAATAAATATTCTAATTGTAGAAAAATAAATTTTTAATATTTACTCTATTTTATTATTTTATTGAGTTAGTTAAAGTTATAGTTAAACAATTCAATAAATATTGTAAGAGAAATGGAAATGTTTCATACCAACAATATTTCATTTCAATAGCGTACTTCAAAAATAACAGATTATGTTTAGATTAAGTGACAAAAACATGAAATACTCTTGATTTATCGAATGTAGTTGAAAAAAGCTGACAGTCAAATATTTTGATCCTCGACATCGACGTTTATAGCATCGCTTCCTGCAATCACCTTCATCCACTTTCAGTGACACATTTTCGGACCCTGTCTTTTACCATCACTCGGGACATTATTTTTAGGAGCCCAACGAGGAGTAGCAGCATCATTCGCGTTAGCAACGAGAATGACAGCGCGTCATGACATCAGTGAGCCACTCTGAAATTGCCGAGGAGATCTTATCTTTTCGAATATAATATGGCTAATTAGATAATTTAACGGCAGCCAGAGATCCAAGAGCATCGAAGCTCTCGAGAGAAAGGCTTTCTCTATCGACGTTACAGGTTCCCGATGTGGCTGGCCAGGAACTTGAGAATATCCAGCGCACGCACTTAGCACCGGTCACTTTTTTGCACGTGTACTATAAATACCCAAAAAGTGAGCACCAAAAAAAAAAAACAAAAAAACAAAAAAACAAAAAAAAAAAAAATAAAAAAATGCAATGAGCCGAATAGAATCCGATGTATTTCGCCGACGGCTACACTGTCCTGGCCGCGAATATTTTTCGCCGATGAGGGAACTCCTATTTTCGGCAGCCGGAAAAAATGCGAAACACGCCCAGACCGGATTTTTAACGCCCGAGAACTGGATAAAAGCGTGCATGTGAAGATATCAATGTAAATAAACGGAGGCAGCGTTTGTTTGAGAAAGTTTTCTTTCCAGTCCATTTCCGCGAGATCGTCGGCTGAGCCTCGAGAACGATTTTGAGAATGAGCGATCGTTTCTTGATGAACGTTTACGGGCTTTGGATCGATCGGATCTCCCTTCGTCAAAGCTCACTACTTGATAACGGAGACGGATGTAATATAACGAGCAAATCCATTTGTCGATTTAACGACGATGTCGGACTATAACGAACATCAACATCATTGGCCGGTCCTTGGCTGCCTTGCGTATGGATTATTCGATCAATCGCTATTCATCAATGCCATTCTAGCCAACCCGACGCACTCAGCCGCTCTCATTTGAAATTGAAATTGTAATAAGCATAAAAAGCATATCATCCCGAGTGCATTCCAACTAAATACCCTCGTGGTCCCTGCGTTTATTCGAGGTTACATCCGAGGCACTTGAGCAGCTTAGAGGCGCATCGCGAGTCCTCGCGTCAAGCGTTTTATTTGGCCAATTGCGCGGGGAACCTGGGGATCATTCGTGGGGATCCTCAAATTGTGAGTTTACATCGCCGTGATTCCCATAAAAATGAAATCCGGCGTCCCATCAATCTCGTGAATGAAAGCCTTTGAGAGCGAGACGAAATCGTCGTCAGCGCAAATGTTAAGCCACTGCGGTTATCCCCTCAATGCAAATATTTATCCTCTCGGATATCAACTCCAAAAGATTATTGTTTACACATGAGATGATTAACATTTTTTATCTCTAGATACTTCTCCTGTAAACTATCAGGAACTATTTATCATTTCGCGAGTTGGAAATTTGTCTTGGGGCTAGCGAAAAAGAATTTCTAATTAAAATTCTTACAAAGTGCCTTTAGAATAATTGGCAAAATTTTTTTCGTGAAAATTCTTACCATTGAAAAATGACATAATTTTATATTTATTTATTTTGAACAATTTCTAACAAATTATTTTAATTTTTTGTTTTAGGTGAGTAACAACATTGTGCTTTGCATTTCAATAGTAACGTAACGTAAGTACGAAATTTCAAAGTTTCTTCACTCAAACTTTCATTATATAAATGCAAATGTAGCTTGGTTTTCTTATTTAACTCTCTATTGATCAGTGATTCACATTGTATTCGTATATAAAATACTCTCAAACCCTCTTTAATGAATATTTTCATACTCAAAAAATCGAAAATATGAAATCCACGACAAAGATTCTATCGAGTGTCATTGGCTCTTCCTTAAAATACAGTTTAGCTACGCCGGGCCCGATAAATCCGTCAAATCAGAGAGGGTTACTGGAATGGAAGTAAGGGTGGTAAAGGGATGACGGGGTAAGATGGGCTAATGGTACGGGACCAGCATATGAAATGGGCGAGCGACCAGCCTCTGCAGACGAAC
Organism: Eupristina koningsbergeri; assembly: GCA_018907245.1. Taxonomy (NCBI): domain Eukaryota; kingdom Metazoa; phylum Arthropoda; class Insecta; order Hymenoptera; family Agaonidae; genus Eupristina; species Eupristina koningsbergeri. The sequence goes on from JACCHV010000151.1 coordinate 1,736,504, forward strand.
TCTCGAAGGAAAGTCTCGCGGCTATTGTACGAGTACGGAAGGGAGGAAACACGCTCCGGAAAAATAAATGATCAATTTGACGTTACGTGACTTGGGAAGCATCTCCGAGTAGACGAGAGAGCACGAGGTCTTGAAACACACAGACTCCGGTTGGTGACTCGGCGGACCGAGACCCCGACTCCGGTCCGTAGAGACGGTAGCGGAGGTGGCGCCTGCAGTCCAGCTCCCTTGGCGCCACATCTCTTCACCATCAGCCTCCTGTCGAATTCACTCCCCTCCCCTCGACCGCCGCCAAGGCGTGCCTGTGCTTCTTCTGTATCTTTATTATCATTTATGCTCCCATTACGGAGTGACGCGCGCGCACGTCACTTAAATTTCACTCAACACTGACGCGTTCCTCAATTTAAATCATTTTCACTTTTATAAAATACTAAATATAGAACATCCAGTTGGCTTACTTATTGCATTACTTAAGCGGTACAAGAACTGAATCAGTTTTAAATCTCCAAAGGAGAGATTTTAATTAAACTGCTATTTTTAAAGCTATGATTCAACATGCTCTTGCGCTTTGATCACCGAAAGCTCATTTTAATTAACAGGATATTGCAGGACAATCGGTTCGAAATAAGAGGAGGAGCGGTAATTTAATTAGCGCAGGACCGATTATGCAAAACCAAGACCACAATATTTTGTTGTTGTTGAAAGGGCTTAAACGGACAATCCGATTCAAGGCATCAGCTCGTTCCTCACTCGCCTCCAACCAAATTTGGTAAAAATGTACAATTGCAGGGATGATTTCACTCACTCCCCCTCAGTCGTTCATTCATTCATTCATTCAACGCCCTTCCCATTCATGCCGAGGTTCTCGTCAAGTCTGACAGAATTGATTATGCCTGACCGGTACGCGCGTTAAATCTGATTGATGGCGCCTCGGCGAGTGGGGGGTGGGGCGACCCCTATGGCCGTATCGATACCTGATGGATTTCCCCCGAAAGCCTTTGGTAATTGATTGATCCATTTCGCGTTCAATCGCCACTCGCAAACAGTCGCGGATGAAGTTTGCGAACTTGGCGCCTCCTAGTGCGAGACGTGACACTCGGTTTATTGCCGCTACGCAGGGATCATCCTCGTACCCGGCGTACTACATCACTCGGGCATGTGTTCAATCACGCGGAACACGAGCGACCGTTTTAACGACCTCGTTAATCGTTTGCGCGCACAAGATGCACCACGTCGTTTCATTAGCTTTTCATTATGTCGCGCCTGGGAAAACGGACGTGGAAAGCGTCTGCCCTTGGCGCACTGCCCTTTTAAATCTTGCCCGGCGAATAAAGAAGAGTAAAGGGCGCCATCTTGACTCTTGTAAAAAGTACGGCTGTATCATTGAATTATACATTATAAATGCTGGCAATTTGCTTCAACAAGACCTGGACGGGAGAAGCGAAATTTCCTCTCACTCGCGCATGATTTTATTATCTCATAATTTTGAAGAACGCGTCCATCTCATTGAATCCCGAGGCGCTGACTGGATGCTGAGCCAACTTCCGAGACTGCAGGTGGAAAAATCCAGAGATAAAAGATGAATGGAATGATAAGGGGAGAGGGAGGGGCAACGTTTACGCAATAAATAAACCGTAATTCATGAGCTGCGTACTCTGATTTTAATTTATTTTTCAAAGGCTGGAGCAAAATGATAGAGGCAGAGTGATCAAGAAGAATAGACGATCAAGAAATGGGGAAGAAGGCGTGAAGCGTGACTCCTCGATTCTCTGCTTTATTATCCCTCTTTTCAACCTCGGGATCTGCTGATTTTGTGTTAAAACAGTGATTGCAATCAGTATACTTAAATACAAAACGACGGACTTGCGAATCTCCTTGGGATTTATCGTCGTTAAAAATTTCGCATTCGTACATAATAATAGAGCTTTATATCAACAAATCTAATATTGGCAAAGGATTACACGGAACATACGTTTACGTTTGCATGTGTTTGCAATGTAATTGCTGTACACAGTCACTTGCTCGTGTAAAAACTAAATTATCATTTCTGCGTGTAAAATAATAAAGAGTTTGTAATCCGGCAGTACTAATGCGTTTTATTGTATAAAATAAATTTGAGAATTACATTTTGAGCAAAACTCTCAGATAGCTGGTCAAAGTAAAAGGGAATATCAGAAACATTTCCTCATATTTGATTCACGAGAATATTAAAAGCCTTATCATATAGAATACATTTTATAGCTTGGAAAAATTTAGTTCTCTCTGATATGTGACTGTAACTGCCTGTCGTAAATTTCACAAATGTTCATGCTTTTCACAAACGCGTTAACGTTCTCTTGATAAGCAAGACGTACATGCATTACACGTAAATAAAACTTTGTAAAGCGGTAATCATTTATGGCTGAATTGTCGAAAATAGTAATTATCGAAGAATCCTTATAGAGAAATGAAAAAGGGCCCAATTTCAATTTTCATCGGTAAATCTGAGCCAGCCAGGATGTTGATGAAATAAGTAGCAGGTCTCATCAGGACGAGGTACTATTTTATCTTCAAGACCGTCATATTGTAAAAACCAGGAGAACTATGTTTTTTCAAGGGGATTTTGCAAATGCGCGTTTATGTTTGGTCGCTGCGGGAGTGCTCGAGTCGAAAAGTAAAGAGGCCATTACGAAATCATATGGGCATGTTTGTTGTGCAGTAGGGCACCGCGTATTTATGAGTTTTTTACCCGCAGTTGAAACAGTGCTTTTATCCAAAGTAAATGTCGGTTCTGACGAACGAGTGAAGCTCAACCGAGATTTCATAAAAATGGGCGATAGCGCATTTCACTCTTTACCGCGTTTTTTTTTTTTTTTAAGCACGTACATGGGCATGTTCGTCGATGATCAACATTAACATGTCGACCCAGGCATGCAGTGCAGGATTCACATTCAACCGACAGATGTTAAGCCATTATGACGCGTTGGTCATGTTGCAATATTGATATTACGAAATTTAGCATTGGATCAAACTATTCTTCTGGAAAAGATCTTAATAAAAGTTACATTACCAAAAAGAGTATTGGAAATTCATCACAAATACTAAATATGATTAGGATTTTTTAAATTGATAATAAAGTTTCTTTAATAAAAGTGGTCGGTAAATTTCTATAATGATTTAATTAAAAATAGTCATTTTTATTACGTGAATAGTCTGCTGTTTTATTTACCGATAAATTATTAATTTGATTTTGTATTATAAATTGTCTTGTTTGTATTGAAATATACCAAGTAAAAATCAATTAAACCTACGGGCAAATTAGTGCTGATACTTGTAAACTTGTAATTGCTTCTTAAGACGAGTACCTATTTATTTTATACAGCGCAACAAGACCTAAAAATAATGAGCCTTTGTACAGGTAAATAAAAAAATCGAGTATTTTTACACAAACATACCTGGGATTTATTGGATTATTCAATTTCCACTTGGTACCTATGTAAGAATCTCGACAGCCGTTCAATCCTTGAACATCGCGGTACTGAATTTTACTCTTCCTTCCAAAGACTAATTCGATGATGATGAAAAGCATTACGCAACTCTGTACCGCCCACAAAATTCATAATTATTCCAAGGCATTTACATTTTAGATCGGCTGTATCGCGGCACTCGTATTGTTGCTCATCTCCGTGAATTATTGATAATAATTATAAATTATATTTAGACATAAAATAATAATTAGCTGCATCTTCGACTCTGGCTTCTCGTGTCCATCCCTCTTCCTTATCCCCATTTACATACTATGTGTACGCTAGAGAAACTCATACTCTAAACGAACGATTTATACTTTTTAAAAGCAAAGAAATCAGGAAAGATAATTAATTCAATCAACCTTATACTCAATTAAGCAGCTGTCGTTGACGTTCAATAATGAAACTGCGAGGCGTCCAACATTAAAACTCAATTATGCACTCGTCCTCGCGCATTTAGCCGCACTGCACGCAATCTCACACACACACGCGCGCGCGCGTGCACACGCACACTCTTATTCTTCGTCTTCGAATCAGCGCCGATGAGAAAAGAAGGAAAATTTATTGCGAGGGTGAAAAAAGGGGCAGTTGGATGGACGGACACGCGGATAGAGATAGGGAATGAAGTAACGTCTGACAGGTGAAGAATGCAATGGAGAAGGTGCAGACGAGGACAGCTTCCTAGAATAAACGCTCTCGAGGGAAATGAGGTTGTTTACCATTTTCCTATTATAATTATAAATTTAATTTTCGTAAACAACAAGAAAGCAATAATGATATTAAGACGTTGAGTAGTTATAAAGTGGAGTGGTTAATACGTAATTTTCGTCAAGCTTTTTTCCATTTTACTTTAGCTTACAAAGTTTGACTGAAATTATACGAGGTTTCACGATGATTGCGAAATGCTCAAGTTGCTATAAATTAATGATCATGGGTAACGGCTAGAATTAGAAAAAAGGTAAAAGCGGCTGCTCGCATCTCCTTTTTCCGCCTATTTAAATGTACAAAAATTAAAGAATAACGAAAGAACTGCCCGTTGAAAAGCTTTAATAGAGTAATCCGACGTGATGCGATTGCAATTCCAAACGAAAATGACAAACGTGTAATCGCGAATGGCAATTGTTATAAAAAGGCCGAGATTAAAGTTTTGTCCATGGGATTAACTCGCCCTTGATCTCTCCAAGTTAAAAAGACGCTGAAAAGATGATCCGGCGTAGAAGAGATGAAGGGGCAATTTCTCGGAGCGGAGTTTGCGTGGCGGTCTGGGTAAGCAGTGACGGGTAATCATCGTTACGATCGGGGCGTCCAGGGTGAGATCGAGATTCCGAGCGGACGATACGAATGTTCATCCTCGCCGCTCCAGGAGGCGTGTGCTGAGTGATGAAGCGAATTCACCGGACACGTGCGTAAAGATGTCCGATTCCTGAAACGAGTCGCGACCGGGAAGTTTACTACTTGATTCAATCTTCCAGACGGACAGACTTGTTCTGGCGGCGGCAACCTGAATGGCGAACCTCTTGGTCTTGAAGCTAGACGCTGCTCGGATAAAAGGGAGCACATCCTAGGTTGTATTGACCACTGCAACCCACAGACCTCCGAGAGCTTCCCGAGTTAATGGGACTCGATGAAATTATTTCGCCAGTTTCGCCATTACTTCCAAGCCCATGTGTCTGGTCATGTCACGGTTTTTCCATTTAATTTTGTGATAACAAAGCTCGTTTATCTCCAGGATCTTTTACAATTATTTATAACATATATTTATTTGTTACGGAAGTACTCGATATAAAGCTCGCTATAAGTACATGAAAGTTCACTTTATTACTTACACATTGATGCACTTGTATTTGCATCAGCTACTTTCGTATTATTGTTTTCTCCCTCGATTGTAATCACAAACGTGTATCCATTATCATAAAGCTTTTGTTAATTGCAACATCAAACCAAATATTCTCTCCTTAGTTTTCGGTAACCTGATAATAATTGAATGAGTTACCGTAAAATTAAATTTTATTAATTGAACTACTCACTTGTTACGATGTCAAACTATTCTGGTAATATTACAGATGAAATCCGGATAAAAATTCGCTATTTTACGTTTTTTGAGGTGTTTTATTTTTAAAGAGATATTTAAATTTATAAATTGAGTGAATACCAGATAAATTATCCTGTCTTACATGTCAATATCTTCAAAATAGCTGTAGCATGATTTTCCTCGATGCACATGTGATTCGATTGACATTCGATTTTTCCTCATTCTCAAAACGATATAGATATTCTTTTACAAGATTTTCATTCTTTCTAGACTACAAAATAGTTTCATCTTACAGTAAAGCCACCCAACAGATTTACAAAAAAAAAAAAAAAAAAAAAAATAAAAATAAAAAAGCCTTTGCATAAGAATTTGGCACGTGAATCCACACTTGAAGTGTTCAAAAGTCAAAAGCTAATAAATAAATTGAGTAAAGTAGTAAAAGACATCGAGTAGTAAACGACCCCTCCCCACTAATGAAATACCGGGATTAATAATTGCCGGAGATGGCAAGAGACAACCGGGTTTTTCCGCTCACCCACACATTACTCAAACGCAGTGCATTTTCACGCAGACACGCGTCGCGCCTCCGCTGCTGGGAATCGGTCCCGGTCGGGGGATTTATAAGCCCGGAGTTGGGTTTGGAATGTGTCCATGTCCGAGGGCAAGGGTTGCCCAATGCAAAACACGCGCCGTCGGGGGTGGAGAAGACAGGGCCGAGGACCGAGCCGCCAGCGGCAGACGCCGCCCAGACTATTGCCGGCGCATCCATCCTCCGGAGGCTGCGATGCCCTCCGCACGCACCACCTCCTCCCACCGTCCCTTCCCCTCGCCCTGACACCAACTGTCTCCTCTCTCTCTCTCTCTCTCTCTCTCTCCTCGCCTCCCCGGATTTCCTGCTTCGCTGGACACTCGCTCGCCTTTCTTCGTCGTCTATAACGATCGGTGACCCTCGCCTTTTTACGCGTTTTGCCTCTTGCTGCCTATTGATGTGCGTGTACCTGCCTCTGCAGTTCCCACGTGACACTTTATTTTAATGGGATCTCCATTTCACCCTTAAGAGTAGAAGATAGGTTTATTTGACTCGAAAAGAATAACTTCAAGTATTGTCTTAAAAATTCTCAAGAAATATCCAGTTAAAATTCATATTATTTACATATTTAACTGCAGATTTAATAGGAAGTATTGCGTAGCTTCAGAAGCATTTACGGTAGTTTCAAAACATGTGTACACGGGATCTAAATATTACCAGGATAATTAATTACGATGAATCTGCAAAATTGTTTTTAATTGCGGTAAACTATAAATAATAGTGTTTTTAATTGCGACGTAATTACAAAGTCATTCGTGATAGAAATGGTATCAAGTAAAGATAATATTCACACTGTCTTTCCTAATGGAGGCATTTACAAAGTTATACTTTCATTATTAGTCTTGTTAATTATTAGTACTTTAATAATTGCAGATAAAATATAAGTTGAGATGTTAAATATAAAATTAATGTTACATTTTCTGGTCTTATTTTCAGCATATGTTATTTCCCGTATATGAGATGTACATAAATGAATAATATAACATTTATAGTGTATTAAGCATGTAACAGATCTGTAATTTACATTTAATTGATAATAATTCCTGAGGTAAACACTTTTATTTGTAAAATAACGCAATTTTTGAAATCCTTGATAAATAAATTTTTTGCCAACAGAAATATCTTTAGCTTTTGATCCTAAAAAGTCCTTACAAACTTTGGTGCTTGCGAAAATGTTTGAAAGCGTGCTCATCAAAAATATTACTTCGAAAAAGCGTTGAACCGTTATCCATTGAGTAGATACAAACTGCTCACGAAGAGGAAAATTCATTTTCCTTAACGCATGAGTTTTTAGTAACGAAATGCGCGAGTAAAACGTTTGACATCTACGCGTATGAGCTCTTTTTCTTCTATAACTACATTTCTTTATCGTCACCGCGTGTTTTCCTAGATTACACCTCGTATCTTTGCCATAGCCATATTGCAAACAAAAAGAAAAATAATAGGAATTGACCAATGTATTAAAATATGAACGATTCTGAAACGAAAATGTAAAAATAAAATCCAAGTGATGAAATGGAATAATAAACTTCGAAATTGAATCAAAAATAGGGAAATATGAGGTGAAAATAAATAAAAGGAACATAACTCTATCATGGTGTGTTTTATAAATTTAATAAAGCTTTATAATTTATATGCTTGTGCTATAGATTTTATTGAATAAATTTGTTTTTTATACAAAAAATTGTTTATAGTTTTAAAAATTCATTAAGTTTATTGCGTTAACTTTAACTTTTTTTTAATATTACAGTATTTTTTTGTAAAATCATATTATGCTAATTTTCTTGAATTTGTATAAATGAGTATACATATAAAAGTTTATGCCATAAATTCAATACAGTAATGTTAAAAGCAAAGGGGTAAAAAAGTATATTACTAATTAGTTTTCGTTTCGGAAACGTTGCTAAGTATGTTAACGAAGTTCGGAAACAAGGTTAATTTGGTAATGTTTTAGAAAATAGAAGATTACTTTTTTTGCATTGAAAATAATTCTAATGATGCCAATGCCTTTTATATTTTTTATTTAATACGTCGTTTAATGCAATAAACATTTAAATAAATTAAAGTTTTTTTCCAACTGTAAATTTATTCATGAAAGTAATTTTGTAATGAATGATTGCAATGCTGCTTTAGTTTATTACCGTAATTTGACTTTGCAGTTACATTACAATACATGTAGATTTTTCATTATTAAAGATCAGAAAAATGAAATTAAAAATTGCTCTTCCTATACCATCCCGCTGATTACCTGTATAATTCGAAGACTAAATAATTAATAACCAATGTGGTACGAGGCAAGGAATAAATTTCAATTTCATTAATTACAGCATTGTATTACTAATAAGGCTAGTGACGTCATTACATTAGCGAACAAGCAAAATCAAGCAAAACCCGTTTGGCCTCCTTGATAATAAGTAGTATACCTGAGTACTTTGATGTTCAAAATATTGAAGCAAATAAACGAGAGGAAGGGGGGGGATTAAATAAAGTGTTAAGGTAGACCGGCGATACTGTCAATAAGTCGAGGCTGAGGCTTTTCATGCTGTGCAGATGCATCGACCTCGGCACAAGATGTCACGAAGCAAAAAGTGGTGGAGGGCAAAAAGCCCCGACCCTTTGGCAATCGGGAAATAATGGAAGAAGAGAGGTGAGTGGAAAGGCCAAAGGGCGGAGAAAAAAATTGAAAGAAAAATGGAAAAAGGCGTGAGGAAAAAAGTCCTTAGCAAAGACAAAATGATGCTACGGACGAGCGAAAGACTGAGGAAGAAGAGCGGAAAAATTAGAGTATAATGCGGGCAAAAAAGAACAGGAGCGCCGAGAACAGCAAGGTGGAGTGCAAGTGCAACAGCCGGTGACAGACGCGGCCTTGCGTTTTTCCCATGAAAAAACCCAGTCGTTTTTTCCCTTCGACACGCGAAAACGCCATTTTCTCTGTGTGTGTGTCTCTCTCTCTCTCTCTCTCTCTCTCTCTCTGTGTCCCTCTGACCGTCTGTCGCGTAGAGCGAGGGACACGTCGGCGCGTTGCTACTGCTGTTGCTGCTGCTGATGCTGATGTTGTTTCGCGTTGTTTTTCAATGCACCTTTTTGCATTCTCGAAATGTGTACGTGTGTGAGGGAGCATCGGGGGGCTCGCCTGCGATTTTCTGAGCGATCGCAGGATGCGTTTTTAATTTAACATGGCAAAACTGGCCTTTTTTTGTCCTCCAACATTATTATCAATATTCAGGAGGACCTTTAATTTCGCGTATATTTTTTCAGCTGGTTTATTAATTTACGGCTAGGGAACATGGACGTGTCGTGATTATTGATTGTCCGTGATTCTCCTTTAATTAATATTTGTAACCTTATTTCTCCTAAATGATTTAAGCTAAGAGAATATTGTCCATTCATACAACTCGAGACTCGATATGTGTAATTTTTCTCATCGAAAAATTTTTAGAACTGATAAATCGATTCAATGCTTTCATTATGAAGACCATAAATTTTTTTTTAAATCCATCGAATTTTTCTTGATATTGAAATGGGCTTCTGATAATAGATACTTCAAAATGAATGATCATGTATATAACTGGTACATAAAAAAATCTTGACATTGATGTTTGCGAAAAAAGAAATACAAATGGATGTATAAATAATATTTTAATTAAAATAATTAAACTCTTCACGAGCGAGAATATTTTCAAAATAAACATTCACTCAATAAATTATTCTACAGATTAATAATTTGAATAAAAATTAAAAAGTGGTGTTTAACAAATAATTTCTTTTATTGTATGACTTGATTAAAAAAATTGAAAGAGGATGGATAAATTATCGATCCTGTAGTACATCAAATACTCGGTAGACTGCAATGAAACTTCTTTAAAAACCTTGACTTACCGTAAAATGAAACAGGGAATTAAAAAATAAAATAAAACCCAAAAGTGTGATAAATAAAAACAATCGGATAGTATTAGGAGATATATTTTAATGCCCAATGAATACCAAATCCCGCGCGTAGAAACAAAGGGAATGCAAGATTTTATCGGCAGTTTCGGTCGACACGCAGAGCGTAAAAACGGCATTAAAGTCGCACCTCCGACAAAATTAAAGTTTAATGATGATTAGATGCACTCGCGGCATTTATCTCCGGCTCCTCACGCCCGGATAACGCGAAACAGCCACCGCGCGGTCCACGAGATGAGCGGCTACCCGGGAGGGGCGCGGGGAGGGGAATTGCCACCTCTGCCACTAATGATTATCTCTATTATCGTATTCGTGAAATATGAGGGAGGGAGGGAGGGAGGGAGGGAGGAGTGGGTTGCCGCAGCTGCGGTCCATGTCTCGCGAGTGAATTACCTTTCCGAGTGCAGCGCGAGTGGCAATGCTCGCGACATTAAATTAGACCTTATCTGAGTCTACCTCCTCCTAACATGGACGTCGTGCAGACGGATTTACCTGGACTTTGATTTACATTGTCACTCCTTGAATTATATCCTCGTGGGTTATTTTTTGGATTGATGGTTGGTTTCGTCGTCGATATCTGGACTGCAGAACGATTATTGACACGTGTGGACATGTTCAGTCGACGTCATCAATCGGATAATGGAATCTCTATTTATAGCCTTCCGAGTGTAATAAAGATCTACCAACACGAATAAACAATACTTGGACATGTTTTTTAAATTAACTCGAGTAGCTCTACTGTGCGAAAAGTTATTCTTTGCTCCTCCTTGGCTTGGCACAATCCGTAACTCTTATTAATTTTATTTGACTTTTGAGGTTATGAAAATGTAATTTGATTTTTACACGCTTAATCGTCCCAACATCCTTTAACTCTTCACTACAGGTGATTATAAATTACTACCCCGTTTTTTACTTATTGTACAATGTGATTAATAAAATATATATTAAAGGTTGTCCAACCACGTATTCTCATAATGTTTAGAATATTTAAAGCGTGTAAATCGATAATAATTTTTTTTATAAAGAACACCATTAAAGATTAATCACTTTTTAAGTATTAAAAAACAAAATAAATACTTTTAATTTATATTCGTTAAAAAGGAGTCAACATACCGCGCAAAACTTTCTCACCTGTAAATGTGAACAGGGGATATTGTGGCCATTCATATTTCTGTTTTTGATCTGTGGATGGTTTATAAAGTGTCATAGCCCGTAATATGGAAAAAAGATTATGTTTCGTGACTCGTGGATTTTCTTGCGAGACAAACATAATTTTTAAATGAAATTCATCTTATATTACCCAGTAGGTCAATGCGCTGCATCAGCTTTTAGTCTTTAGTCTAGACAGCTTTTAGTCTTTAGTCTAGAAGTCACGTCGTTATCCTATGAAAATCGATTCAGGGGCATTTTTTGGAAGCAAAGAGAGGAAAACGACCGCATGAAAACCAGTGACGCGGTTTCATAATTAACAGCTGGAAGAGTCTCTTTGATACTAGTAAAATTGAATTTACAGAATCAATAATGCAAGATGTTAATTATCTGCATTATTAACATTATTTTATGTGTACTTTTGAGTATATCATTAAGAATTAAATTAGTCTAGTACTGCTGCTTTATTTTACATAATATTTGAAGACATTTAATAATTGTATTAAAAGTATGGCTTTTATTTTAAATGTGTTATATATTTGATATATGTCAATTAAAAGAATAAAAATATATAACAAAAATTATTAAAACAAAAATAATATAAATCATGTATTTAGTAAATATTAGAAAAATACTTGTAATAAATTACCAAAAACATCATTAAAATATAATTATTTTGCATATTTCATATTGAAATTTATATTTTTTATAAATTTTTTACTGTCTTCATAATATTTGCCAAAAATTTCAGCACTACTTTAATTCGTAGTTACAATAAAATTTAATAAAATAAAATAAAATAAAATAAAATTCAGATTAAATAAAACAATTAAAAATATGATGATTAGGAAATTGATGGAAAAAATGGAAAAAAAGGGAATAAATTAACTTTTCGTAGGAATAGCTGAGAAAGTAAATGTAATAAATTTAACAGCCTAACCTGAAATGATGAAAGGAGGACGTCAAATGAATCGAATACGTTGAAAGTGTTAATGATGAAAAGTCAGGTAGAAGATAAAAAGGGACAAACATGATATATATTTGTAAGGACGGATAAGTACAGATAAATAGTGCTACCCCGAATTTATTCCCCTAGGGGTTGGTTCTTTATTGGAGCGGAATTAAGGATGCGTGCGTTAAGGTCGTTGCTCCACCGGAGTTCCGTGTTTTCACGCTCGTCCGGGTTATCGATAAATCTCGCTCATCTCTGTAAAGCTGCCGATTTGAAGGATGAAAAATGGAGACGGAAAATTTTCCAAAAAGCGAATGAAAAATAATCAACCAAGGGAGAGAAACTTATAGTTTCTGTCCAGGGATGATATTAGATAAACACATAGAAAAAATTATTCTAGGGCTCTTTTCAAAAAGTAACCTGTTTCATAAAATGTGGTTCTTGCGGTAAAACACTTTTTAAATTTAGTTTAAAGTTCTTTTTACAGAGGATTCACTCGTAAAAAATGCAACTAAGTTAAATATTCCGATATGGTATTTGTGACTGAAGGCTCTAAACTTTTAGAATTCTAAAAAATATTTAGGAATTATATTAGAAAATACAACCAATAATAATATCGTATATGTATCGTATATGTATCAAGAAGTTTAAATCTTAAAAGCAAATAAATTTTGATAAATTCTGTAAAATTTTATTAACATTACGCCAATATGAAAAATAATATTTATTTCAACTACTTCTCAATAACGAAAACATCTTAAACAATGAAATTACAGGAGCTTTCGCTACTGGCATTTAATTTCCTCCGAAAAATTGTGCATCAGAATGAATGAATAGGGTTTTATGTTGTTAAAAGTTCTGTGTCAAGAAACAGTAGTTTCTGACGTTGTTATTTTCATATGTTCAAAAAGCTTCTTTTTGAGTGGCAAAGTAATATTTACTGCGTTACAGTGGTAAAACATTTTTTTGTCGACGCGGGTTTGTGTACTTGAAATGAAATTTTTAGCCAGCAGTCAGACAACACGTGAGCACTCGCGAAAGACGGAAACAAAAAGTGAGAGTCATAAGAAACTGGAAAGGAAAAGGAAAGGGAAAGGAGTTTGGGGTGCAAGAAACTCGGCGAATGAGAAGATGAAATTTGAATTTACTGAAATTTACTTTGTTTGATCGTCGAGTGCAAAAATTTATTCTTTTTCTTTCTACTTTTTTCCTAAATTCTCTTTCCCTAAATTTATTTTTTCCACTTCATTTTTTTTACACACTTGTACAATGAATGCAATAAGGTGGTGAGAATTGGTGTCAACGCTGCATCTTATACCGTATTTTATAACAGTATTTTATACATTTTTCTAATGCATTTTTTTTGCATTGAATTTATATTTTATTGCCGCCAGGTATGCGCAAGGATATACAGAAATATATTTTTTAGGAATAATGTATGGTGATATTATAATATTATATCACGGCTTTTGTTTAAAAAAATATCAAGCAATTTTTCGCCTTTACAAATGTGTACAATATCCTTCTTAAAATGACATAATTTTTAATATAATTTTTATTTGAAGGAAGGAAATTAATTCTTTATATCATTAATTGTAGATGTTTTTGGAAGTCACTTAAGCATTATTATCCAACTCCAAATTAAATTTCGACAGGCTTTCCTGTCGAAACATGCATCGTTATTACGGATTTTCCTGCTAATACAAGAGTTGTTAAAATGATTTTTTAACTTTGAAAGTTATTGAACTGACTCAATCTACAGAGAAAAAATTATAAATCTATAATATCATTAGCTCATAGTTCTTTCTGGAGAGTACCGTTTCTAATTTTAATTTGGAAAAGGGAACGCATTTGCTTTAGTACAAAGAAATCGCAGGAGGATCAATCCGACTTTGGTTATCAAATTATCCGGAGCTGTAAACTGCACTTCATTAAAGTGCTCTTGTAAAACTTTGCGAGCGAAGTCAAAAGCGGCACGGAAGACGGGGGGGGGGAATCATACGGTGGAAGGGGACCACGAGAGCAGTTTATTCTCACTTGTACAATCTCTCGGGTTCCTCGTGCACTTGTCCTCTAGTGTCGTCCCGGTGCACACACGTCCCCTCGCGTACGTACGCACTCGCGGACTCCACACGTGCGCGCGGATTCGTAGGCAGCCGACATGAATGTCGAGGAGGTGGCACAAGAGATCCGCCGCAGCGCGAACGGAGCGGCAGACGTCGACCCGGTGACCCCAACCCCAACCCCAACCCCCCACCCGACATCATTATTAATTACGTCTGTTGGGGTGGCTCTCGATGATGGGGATGAGGCGCTTTTACGACGGCGCCCGCTGGTCCACACACGGGCCGTTTTTTGCCGGAATCCAAGGGCTTATCGGCACTGATGCTGCGGTCTTGAGTCTGCTGTCGGCTGAGAAACACGCTCGAAGGGGTAACTCTCAGCTGGACTCTCGTCGCGCGCGCTCGCGCGTGTGTGTGTGTAGGGGGAGGGGAGGGGAGGGAAGCCACTGACGTTATCTAGCGCCGATCCCGCTCGGATACGCGGGAGGAATAAAAAAGGAACACGAACGCGGAAGTCTCAACTCGAATTTATTCACCGCGAAAAGTTGTTCCAGTGTGGCGGAGGTTCCGACCTTCTCCGAGTACCGCCTTCCACGTGCAAATGCAAATGCACACGTTGTGCATTTACATTCGACCTCTGCTGGGCGGGTGTGTCTGTGTGTGTGTGTCGGGTGGTTGGGGGGGGGGAGAGGCTACCCGATTTCAAGTGTCGAGGTTCGTTAATTAGAGGGTGCAATGGCGATTAGTGGCGATGACGACGCACACCAAACCCCAACGGGGTGGTACATGCGAGGGGAGAACAATCGCTCCCCCGAGAAAAACGCGAGTAACGTGTCCGCGTTTCCTCGGCGCTTTCGTCCGTTCAGCCCCCGCTTTTAGAGCTCCACTTGCCCATGGCTTTGTTTCGCGAAAGGGTTGCCGCTGTGGTTTGCACTCGAGTTTTGTTTACTGTCTTTATATTACTTTTCAAAAATGAAAATATCTTCCGCACCCAAAACGTATCTGCTGCATATCTTGGGGAATGCAACAGCTGCTGAATATCTTGGTAAAAGCCACGTTTCAGTTTTCCTTTGTTGACTCGAATAACAACTGAACGACTAAAAGAATAAAAATAAAAAAAATTGTGTACACATCTTTGTATTGCTTGGCACAATAAGTACGAAAGTTCTTTGCAATTAATCAGGACTGCAAATCTAATGTCAACTGCAAAGTATCCTCACTAACGGAAAGTCCAAAAGCCTTGTGTAGCAAAGGAGAAGAGAATTTGCTTATTGTTAGAAAAAATATTTATTCGGACGTAATTAGAATTTTTAATAAAAAGTAACGGGAGCCCCAATGTAATTAGTTTTACCAAGTTGCGCCAAACTTAAATTTTTATTACAAGATTTAATTCTCTCCTTCTCTCTCCACCACCACCACCACTCCCCCCCTCTGGCCCCAATTTCTTTTCGCATCCCCGAGCAACAACAAGAAAGAACATTCCAGGCGTTTGAGGCAAGGTATACACGCAATTATCTCGAGTATCCTCGAGAAAGTATAAGAGTCGCGCTCGGGCGTCTGCGTAGGTCTTAAAAAGAAAATCTACTTAACGAGCCGTTCATGTTCATCGGCGAACTGATAACTACTCGACCGATTCGCCTTCCCCATTTTCGCAAGACCCGCAAAGGCTCTGGGCTCGATCTGAGACTGAGACTGAGACTGAGACTGAGGCTGGGACTGAGGCTGGGAAACTTGTGCGCGCATCACAGAAGTCTGCAAAAGTGTCTCCGTCAATCGCCTTATACCTACTTACTTGCGAATCGAAGCTGCTTACCCGCGGACTCAACATTTTCAAACTTTATGACTCCTTTCCATTGAGCCTCGATCGAGCACACGCTACCTTCATTTTACAAATACTGAATATTACCTTTTTCAAAATACCTTTTGCAAACACGACCTTATTTTCTCTTTTCTAAATAATCATAAAAATATTAAATCTCCTTTAATGATTAAGCGGGTTGATGTATCGTCGGCGGTATCGGTGTGTCATTACAAATATGTATCTAGCCTATTATCATATTTATTTTAAATGAATAGGCGAGAGATCGCATAGGTACTTTCTATTTAGAAAACAGAACCAGGCAATTTATTAGCCAACTTACGTGCACATTCATATTTTATCGATGCATTAATACACAAAGCAATATTTAATGTTGTAAAATCATTTTCATACAATTCATATTGGAAATTGTCAAAATAGTTTTTTGTAGCCGACTCACATTACAAAACATCATAAAGAATTTGTAAACTTTTTGGCTCCTAGATGATAATAAACTATTATATTTGTCCATAACTTGGCTGACTTGTAACTTTTTATTACTTATATATTGTACAAAAATCGTGAAAATATTTAGGTTAAACGCAGAAAGTTGAATGCAGGATGTAATTTATTGCTTATAATTTCTGTAAAATAATTTTAAAGAATTAAAATTTTAATGACACGAGCAAAAAATTCTAAACATGGAAAATCTTTTAATTTTAATTAACAGTCGCACGGAAATTATTTAAAAAGTTCATTTTTTTCAACCGCTTGTAAATCGATCTTTCTAAAATAAAATAAATTTTGAAAGCTTATTTTATTGCCAAATTATTTATTATAGTTAATACAAATTTTATATGAGGCAATAAAATTTATTGTTTTATGATTTATACTCTGTATATTTTAAGCCTTAAATATTTCAGCACAATTTAAATAAAATTATAAATGTATATCAATCACTTGTTTATTAATAAAATGAAAACCATATCATCTATAATTACATATAAGTATAAATTACGCGAGACTCAAAAAAAGTCTTATTTTTAAAGCATCATTTCAAGCAGATAAAAAATTGAAATTCAATCTAATTCTCATTAATTATCAAGTTTTTTATCCAATAAAAAAGTCTCTATGAATAATAGAATGAAGAAAATATTAAGGCTTTTGAAATTTTGAAGCCGCGACGAGTTTTTACGATACTGATGGTAAAAGGGATTAAATTGTTCAATATTTTCTTAATGATTCCAGTAGAAAATTAAATAAATGAATAAGTTTTGCATAGTTTTTATTCAACTATATCATCTGTAACAAACTATATTCAAATTTTATGAAAAAATATTTTATTTGCAATGTATTATTTGTATTAATAACACCTATGCACTTGTATGATGATTTAAAAGTTTGAAAAACAGTTTCATTCCATTGAAATTATTTTGACGAGAAACATCTTTTCACGGAGCCAAAAGAAAAGCCAAGTTTTTATAGTCACGTCTCTCTTGCCCGAGTGATTCTACTTCTCCCCCCTCTCTCGCTCTCACTCTCTCTCCCTCTCTCTCTCTCTCTCTCTCTCTATCTCTCTCTCTAAACTAAACTGCTCATCTCGCATTTCCTCTTCCGCGATTCTTACGCTCTTTTTCGTCATTCGCTATTTCCTTATTTTATCCATATATGCTAGTTCAAGAAATGAAGTCCCTTTTATGTTTACGTGTTTTTCGCGTTATATCGCAAAAGCTGTCCGTCGTGCCTCGTTTTTGCTTCCGCGATTCTTCAAAAGCTTACCATCTCTTTTATCATACAAATGTACTTGGCTCTCTTCACTCTTTCATTTTTTTTTCATTTTGAAGATTGAGAAAGTTGCCTTCGAAATTCGTTCCACATTTCAAATGCCCCGTACTTTTTATTTCTCGACGTTTAAAAGAAACTTGAGTTTCCCTTGTTCTTTATATCACATAAAGAGTTTAACTGCATTTATCTTATAAATAACATATTGAATGCTTTGAGGAAGAAAAAATAAAGTTTCATCGTAAGATCTGAAATGGTGAAAATAGCAATGGAAAATAAGTTTTCAAATGAATCTGATGGCCACGTGAACGCATTATATCATCTGACACCAGTATCTACGGTTTTCCAGATTTTGCGCTTCTATTTTACGCGCCAGTTTTTTCTTGTTTTCCCCCTATGTCTTTGAGTCTGGGCAATCTAGGAGAAAACATCGGAACGAAGCTGGTGGCCGGACTTTACTTCAGGATGATCAATAACATAAAAGTTGATCGCCGACTCTCGCGGTTTTGCTTTTTTCTTTCTGACGAGCCTCTTAGGAAAGACTTGAGCCGCTGCAAGAAGTTTATTACGTTCATTTTTATTTGGACAGAAGTATTGCACATCTTGAAAGTAATTTTTATTATTTCATTTTATATTATTATTATTATTATTATTTTTCTAATAATTTTGATAATATCGCTGCATATTACTTTTATTTTTTATGTTGCTTGTTACGTTTTAATATATCAAATACTTATAGATACAAGTACCTTAACCGTTCTCTAGTAATATTTTTAATATAAATACATGAAACAACACTGTTTGCAATGTTTTGACATTAATTACGTTTTCGAGAAAATATTACAATGATTTATTTGAAATATAACCTTCTGGTACACTGTTTTATGCGTCCGCATTTTTAAGAAACGGATTACCACTATCTCTTTTTAAATAACAATATTGTGTACACAATGAACAACATTTTTTAACTTAAATGATAGGTTCTTTTTGTATTGACATGAAAGAGAAGCAGCATCGAAGTTATCTGTATTTTCGAAAATGAGGATGACATTCGCATTTAGTAACATTAGCCGGGATTTAATTATTGTTTACACTAGAGCGACTCTTGTAAAGCTTGCAGGTGTTGGCGTTTGGGCTCCGTTTACATTAGGCGAAAGATGAATGGCGTAGTAAAGGCTCGGAAACGCGAAATCTGGCACAAAGAAAGTGCTGCTAAATTGTAAAACAGGAGCGAAAGGCGCTCTTAATCATGCGCTCATAATAGTTGTCAGTGCATCCGCGCGGAGATGACTGATGAGGAAATTACGGTAAACATGTAAAGAAAGCATTTTACGCTTTGGAGCGGAGTCTTAAATTAGCGTTCGCATCGGCGGTCGCCAAACCATCCTCACCGTCTACATGTCGGGGTAAGCGGCTACAAGGAGGCAGTCTTTAATGAATTGGTGTGCAGGTGCTCGGCGAGCGAGTCCAGCCACTTCTCCAAAGCCAGGTCGATATAAATTATAAGCCACGCCACGAACTAATAACCTCCAAAGCCGATCTTCGACGGGAAGAATACGAGTGGTGAGGTGGTGCTGGTGTCTCGAGGGCGGCGGACCAGGGGTCGGGGGGGATAGAGATCACGTAAAGGAGAAGCTCGGCGCAATCCGGAAATGGAAGCCCGTAAAGTGGTAATAGCTCTTCTATCCTCAATTTACGAGACTTTCTCATGAAGAGCTATTACGCCATTAGACGGTCAATACCGTCCGTCTGCGTACGGTGCGGGTGCATTTGATCAGCATCCCTGGAGCCGAGCTCGGTGTCGCCGGGTCGACTCCCCCGCGTCGGGATCCACCGAGGTGCGAGTAATTCTAATGGGCCAAGTGCTCATCAGAGATGGCTTTGTCTCTGCTAAGACGCGCACCAGCACTCCCACTCGCCGGTCCTCGGCATATGGCGACCAACTTTCGCCTCTCGGTCACCTCGCAATCCATTGCAACGTGCACATTCGCCCCTCCCCCCTTCTTCACCCGCTAACCCGCACTCTCTGCTTGCTCAACACAGCTGTTGATTTATCGCGTCGACTCTCCGCATTTCAGCTGATTTTATCTTTTGTTGATTTAGGATAATGTTTTCCAATATTGACGATATAATTGTGCCTAGTTATAGGCAAAATACCTTAAAAATACAAAAGTACGGGGAGCTTCTTATTTGCTCTTATTGACGAAGTAACCGAAATGACTACAAATTCAGATGCTTCCCACGTAACGTCCCCTTTCAATTTTCTTTCGTTAATGCCTCGGCATTTACATTGCACATTGTATAATTATGAAGAATATAATAAACATCTGTGGAGAAAACTGACGTGTTTGTTTTCTCATGGCAGAATTTTATTCTCATGATTCATCTAGAACTCTATTCTACCAAAATCAATGTCCACTCAATCGATTTATAATAAATATTCCAGAACTACTGGATATTTGCGGAATTACCTTCGGAAATAATTGCATTTTAACATACAACATTTTACTACACAAGTTCCATAAAATCCGCCGTATTTCTGGGATTGTGCACACCGAATCCCGAACAGATCCAAAGCCCTCGATGATCGCGGATGATAATAAAGCGCCCGTTCGTTCTACTCTGAGCTTCATCCTTAAAAGCGTATTTTTTGTTGGGCACATAAGAACTAGTCTCGGCCAGAGATTTAGATTTTGCGCAATATTCCTCTGGCCAGAATTCGATCTGCGATTCTGGAGAATATCAAAAGGGAACGAGGCCAAGCATTTGCGAGTCGGATGCTTATCATTCCAATAACGCGGGCGTACATTTGATGTGTACCCGCTTTTTCCCTACCTCCAATTTTTTCTTCATTATTCTTCATTATTCTTCATTTATCCCTGCACAATTGGCATATGCTTTATTAATGGTTTTATTTATTTCTTTAAACAGTCAGCCTTTTATCCCTTTGTCTGCCGAAGCGTTAAAGAATTTTTACCTGTTATTCGATTGAGCCTTGTTTAATTAAAAGAACCGGACCATTGTATGAAAAATAGCATTGTTTCATAGCTAGTGGGAGAATTAATTCAGTCTTAAAATGTTATTTTGAGCTATAATTAAATATGCTTTATTGTTCGTAATGGAATGTACGAAATTTTTTTCAAACTTTTATGCATAAAAATTAATATCTGCACAAACAAAAAATTTTGAGAAATATATTTTTATTTTATTTCTTATTGACCAACATTTATTCAAGCTGAGCACTCCTTTACCAAATCTGTAAACTGTTGGATAATTTAATAAGAGCATTAAGCCTTACACAGTACAAAGTTTAATAAGTCGAAGACTACTATTTGTACAAATTAAAAGTCATGTTGGCTTGTGTACCGTTAGAGTGTTACCTTTCCTAGGCGCAAAGTAAAACTTGATGCTTTATGCGGTATATTGTACTTGAGAAAATTCCAGTGGGTCGCGGTTCTTCTCACGCATTCGTCAACGTGTTGTGTAAACTTTTTTTTATATTTTAATGCATGTCATTATGTAAAGTGGGATTTAAATTTAATAATTGTAATTATGTGTATTAGCATTTCCCCGTTATTACTAGCTCACGTTATTCAATGATAAGACACACACTTGCTTTAACTAATAAATGTTTAATCTCATGAATGTAATGTCTTTACTTGACCTCATAGATATTTATTGAGTAAATACGAGAGAAAAATGGAGTCGATGTATTCGAAATTTAAATGTTTTTGTTCTTTCTGTAGTATTACTTCAAATTTTTAATTTTAAATTTTAATCAATTAATTTTCGTTTAAATTCTATTTTATAAATGCATTTATAATTTTTTTTTTTGCAGGTAAGTGTCAATGTTAATGGCCCGAAAGTTTATTGACACGTAAGTTCATGTGTAATATGCAAATTTAATTAAATTTATAAATATAATACACATAAATAAAATCTGTATTATCGAAGAGGCAATAAAAATTTTTAAGTCACGTCAATTTATGTAATTACAGAGATATTAAAAAATGCGCGGCACACCAGCGTTTACCAATTTTACGAGAAAAAAAATTAATTGCACAGTCGGTGTATTAACGATTAGCTTTAATCATTACTTACATCACCATAAACAAAAATGAAATTCGCGAAATCATAAATCGCAAAGCACCATAACGATAAAGATCATACCTCAATAAATCAAAAGCATTTCACTATCGCCTATAAAAGTAGTTTCATTATAGGAGCCATTAGTTGGTTATGCAGTTGGTTATACGCGTATCCATTATCGATAAGCTTTGCAAATCCGAGCGCCGAGCAATTTTCGAAAAAACAGAGCTCATCCGTTGACCGATTTCATGCTTGCGAGCGAGGGGAAAGAGTCTTGGAGTTGGAATTGAATTCCGAGGTCGGGCTCGAGTAGCTCGGGAACAGGATACGCGGCCAAGGAACGACTGCCTAACCTCTTTCCTGCTTTCCTGCTTCTGTGCTCGGCAATTTCCAATGATTGACGTCACGGGGAGCACTTGTAGTTGTGCTGCTTGCTGCTACTCGAGAGAGACAAAGAGAGTGAGAGAGACTTCCCGGTTACGCCCAACTCCTGGTGCGCGTGGACTACCCGGTTGAGGGGGGGGGGCGCACGCAGTCTGGGCCTCGAGCCAAACTCAAAGAGGCAAATGAATCCTCTGGGTCTTGGAGGCGCGAGGTCGGTCCCTCTGACACATCGGGGAACTTTGTGAGAATTGATAAATCCACTGTATGAAAATCTCTTCCCAGCATGAATCATGTAACTCTATTAAGGCAATTTTTCTCTGGATTTGGCAACAAAGGTAATTAGATAATAATTCATAAAGGAAAAGAGTTCGACGTCTGGTCACGCTTCGACAATACTTTTAAATTTTTACGGCTGCGTTCCATTAATGAGGATATGAAGTCTCCAGTTCCCGCTCATCGAGCGCTTTAATCAAATTTACGATTTTTTAAATGAGCTTGCTTTCCTATTTGCATTATAATGGGGCTCGAGGATGAAGTGCGTGGATTTGTTGTTCAGGGACTTGAAGGGGATACCCTGAAAGAAGCATCCCGGAACGGGGATAAATCGATGTCGGCAGTTGGATGAAAATTGCAAATTGTAACTACGGATAGGGGCATTGAGCCAATGATTATTATTTCGGTTGAAGGATAAAAGTCGAGGTAATTTCAAAAGAAACAGGACTTCTTTGGACTCGGATGCTTGTCAAATGCACGAACCTCGGAATTACCTTCTATTTGGATGAACCAACATTGAAAGCATTTGGAGACAACTGTTCCGGAGGAAGAGGGAGCTTTCTCGGGGACATTGATTAACACTGGGGGGACGAATTTCAGTTCCAAAAGTTCGCGAGGACGTTCTCGCGGTCGTTCCGCTCGGTGCATCCCTGTTTTTATTTAAGCGGACTCCATTAGTTTTCTATTCCAACGGCTGACGACCACCCGAACACGCTTTATCCCCATTTATGCACTCTCACTCGCTGCTTCGAGTGAAATCCGAGACGATGGCTAGTGGTTGTGTTGGTGTGCCTCGGCCTCTCAATCTCCTCTTTCCCGTCGACTCCCCCTCCGATCCCGAGGGTCTAACTCTCCCCCTACCTGCTCCCGCGAAGGCTTCTACTCCTCTTTCGACAGGAGCTACGGGGATTGTGTGTGGAATTCGGATCAGGTTAATAGGAACTCCCATGATTTTCCGAGATAATGAGGAGGACTACCGGATAGGAGATTCGATATTACAAATATCGTCCGGGCGGTGGATTCCGGACCTATAGACTACTCGAGAAACCTCCGACACCTCGTCAAGCATTTAGGGAATACAAAGAACTTTTATTACTTTTGCCATTTGCGAAAAAGACGTGTCTTTTTATAGATTTTTTCGAGAGATTATACTGTGTTCTGTAATAAATATGAAATTTATAATAATAGAGTAAAATTTAGCTCTATTAATAAATATTCAGTTCGTAGAGCGTGAATTTTGTTCAATGAGAGCATGAATTTCAGTTCATGAATTTCGAACCAATCTATTATTATAACGCAAGCTATTCCATTATTTCTGAAAATATTTTCGTAAAGGCAGGTGGCAAGCAAAAAATAACAAAATAAAAAAGTTGACCTTATTGTATATAGAGAGATACAATACAAGCATCTGTGGATGGGGTTTGAAATTTTATTGCGAAAATTAATCGGTGAAACAAGTATACCTTATCGGAAGTAATATTGTAAATAACTACCGTAATTAAAAATCGTTGAACGTTATTTGCTAAAATTGAAGGAAAATTTAATACCTTTAATATACCGCACAATATACTTACATTAAAAATATAAAATAATATAAGTGGTAATTAAAACATTTTTTACGTTCGCGCATTGTAGATTTTTTATTTTTGCAAATAAATTAAACAGAGAAGCAATGTATAATTCTAAATGCTATTTCAATATCAGAGAATTTGTATTTAATATCTAATTTAATCGATAGATCAAATCAATAAAATTTACTTAAACTACTTATTTTTAATTTATAGTTGATTTAGAAGATAAATTTCATGAGCT
Source organism: Eupristina koningsbergeri (assembly GCA_018907245.1). Lineage (NCBI taxonomy): Eukaryota > Metazoa > Arthropoda > Insecta > Hymenoptera > Agaonidae > Eupristina > Eupristina koningsbergeri. Next base: position 1,760,878 of record JACCHV010000151.1, read on the forward strand.
ACATAAAACCACATGAGTGTAGTTGTTGTTTATATAGAAATAATTGTATAAAAATATGCGCACAGATTATGTTTGGCTGGCTAAATATATTTCTTGTGTAATTGACCGCGCCCCTCATTACGCTCTCTTTTGACCCTCATTTTTCCCTCTCTTACTTTCTCCATCTCTTTCTATTTCTCTCGGTACCTTACCTTTCTACGTCTCTTATATGTATCAGATAGCTAGAACTAAAAAGTTGAATGATTTGCATATTCTCGTTGTTGTTATCTCAAAGCAATAAGAAAAATTGCGAGGAACACAGTCGGGAAAGTAAGAATTTCTTGTATTATTTAGATCGGTATTTGCATAGAAGGGCAGAAAGGAGTAGAAACAAGAAGTGACATTGATCCTTTAATTAATCGTCCGGCCGTGTTGAAACACTTTCGTATTTTTCGATTGACTTTGCTAATATTTGAATAATTTATATAAAATTTTAACTTGTAAACAATAAATAACCATCGATATGATCCTATTGTAAACGAATATATTTGAATATTTTAAACATTAATTTGTTTAGTTAAGAAAAAGTTGTTAATTGCCTTACAGAAATATTGACACCGTATAAAAATAGATTTTATTCAATGTTTTGTTACCATTTGCTTGAAATTTAAGACATCAATCCATATTATTCTCAACGTTACACTTTTACATACCTTTTTTCGTTTTATTTGCATTTTATTTGTAAAAGATACAATTTAATTTAATCGTATACTAAATTTTTTGATTCTATATAAAAAGTAGGAAAGTAACAATGAAAATTTTGGTATATTCAAAATATATCAAAATCAATATATATATAGTAAATACTTGAAATTTAGATTTGATATTTTTTGATACATTTTTATATTTCTTAATCTTTTTAGATATAAAATAGACTTCAGCTTATGGAATGGTAAAAAGCAGGAAAATTTCTCTTTTATCAATTGTTAGATGCTTTTCATCACTCTCTTTACAACCATTGGTTTTCTAATATATTTCATTCTTTGTCAAAATCATCTATTTTTAAACTACGAATATAGCAAGTACTTGTGATTATTAAAAAATTTCATAGATTCCAAAACTTATCTGTTTACTGACGTTGCTCATTTGCATATTCCCCATCTAATGGTATGCATTACGAAAGCAATTTTTGGTTTACTATGGAAATATTTGTAAATTAAAGTAAATACATATTTCTAATACTTCTCAAATATTCTAATATAACGAGTTTATTAAATTTATTTCGAGTTGTACAATTAGTGAACAGGTTTTCTAGTTATTGAGTTTATTGTATTTAAAGAATTTTGTTAATTATTTATCTGTTATAAAAATTAATGAAAATAAATTTATTTAATATTAAAAATGAGTTCAAATTTTAAAGAGATTAAAAAAAATGTATATTATAATAAAAAAATTACATAAATGTGTGTAGGAACTCATAATTGTTAATATATAAGTAAATTAAATTATGTACTGAATAATTAAGAGCTACATGTTTTTCGCAGTAATGAGTACGAATGCTTCAAATGGTGTTAAATGTAAAGAGCGCTTATTCAATGGGCACATTATAAGTAGATCAAAGTTCTTCAATACTCATTAGCAAAATAATGTTCTTGCAGTATTAGCATGGGATGATGTAACAAAGAAGCGAGTAAGAGAGTGTGAGAGAGACGTAGGTAGTCGGTTACTGACAACTAGAGCATGAAGCATAAATAAGCTGCCAGTACCGTAAAAACGAATACATGTTAAGATTGGCCATCGAGACACAAGCCAGTTTTCGCATTTTCCCGCGTGAAAACACGCCCACACTCGTCGACCAATTTCATCTTTCTAGACTTTTCCACTACGGCTCTCCGGCTTTTTCTCCACGACTTTTCACTCCGAAATTCACTTCCTCCGGATACCACTGGCTTCTTCTTCAATTCCACACATTCTCAACAAACCCTATAAAAGTTAATCGATTGCTTACTTGGTAGAACTATTTTTAAGTGGAACTTTCTTCACCTTATGGCTTCAATGTGCGAGGTCAAGAAGCCGCGACCACCCAACACTTGCGATTACATCAATTTTTGAACTGCGTTTTCTATTTGTCAACTTTTTTATTTGAAATCCCATTCATTATTCAGCTTTAAAATCAAGATCATAAAAAACTTTTGAACAAATTTACCCTTGAATACTTTTTGAAATACAAGTTCTTTTCCTTACAATAAAATTCACTGTGAAAAATAAAAAATAAAAAATAAAAATAAATTTGCGTAAGATTCGAATAAATCTTTGAGTAAAGAAACCTTTTATTTTTGTATGTTCCTTTAATAATTATAAAGTTACAAATCTGAAGTGTCAATTTTTACCACGAATAAAATACAATAAATCTCTGCCTTTTATTGACACTCTCAGAAAACACAAATACCAAGTTCTACAAATGTACTTTAGGCGTGAAAAGCTGAACAAAATTTTCTTCGCCTTGTATATTAGTATGAATATTAGCGAGTATAATCCTCTCAAACGACCATCGAGCGAACAGTTTAAGAATCTGAAAATATCAAAAACCTTTATCGTATTTCCGTAAATTATCGCGATCACATCAATGGTTTGAAAATCAGTTGGAATAAAAAAAAGCCTTAGTTGAGGCACACAAGGTCTTTCTTCACCTTAACTACGGAAGTTCGCGCACGACAGAAAAGAAAAAAAGAAATCCTTTCAAGCTCCGCGAAAGTAACAAAATGCAACAAAGATCATCTCTGCGCTCTGAATGGAAAATAGAAAGAGAGGAAGGGAGGGAGATGGATAGATAGATAGAGAGAGAGAGAGAGAGAGAGAGAGAGAGAGAGAAAGAGAGAGAGAGAGAGAAAGCCTTCAGAAGCGAAAAATTCAAAGGCCTGGCGTGTCCGATACGTCAGATTACGAATCTCAAAAGAAAGCCCTCGTCCATTAATACCGCAGACAGAAACAGAAACGCCCGTAGTAAGCAATGGAAATAATATGCGTCGCTGCCGAAGGGAAATAGGCGCGAGGCGGAAACGCGAGTGAGAAAATTGCGAGGAGCGAGAAAATGAGATCGAAAGGGAGAACAATAAAGAGCGAGGCAGACGGAGCTAAGAAAAAGTTATGGAGGAGTTTGGTTGCTACAATATCCAGGAAGAAATTGAATGTTGCTGCGGGCCAAATGACTAGACCGGCGACGGAGAAGGAGAAAGCGCACGGAAAAAGATACTTGAAATAAGAGAAAAGTGCTGCACTTCGCATGAGTGCTTCTTTACAATTTTGCAGGGTGCAAGCATATAATACATATAATACGTATAATACATATAATACATATAATACATACTCCCGTCGCCATTGACTCCCGCTCATTTCCCTCGCACGTGTGCCGAACTCCGCGGGATTCTGGTCCACTTACTTTGTCTCGGTTAATGCTCCGAGCACGGATTAAGAGTAATTCGAGTCTCAGCGGGACCAAGACGACGGCAACTTGCGAGAATCTCCGTGCAGTCTGGCCCTTGGACCGTTGGCTCGGATGCTGTCTTTATTATTCGGCCTCCTCCATCTCCGAGATTAACCACTTTCCTCCGCTCTCATTATCTCTTTTCCTCATCTAGGAATAGCAATGAAACAAGCTTTGTGTAATTACAACATGTGAGTTTAATTTTTCACCCGGCCGAAAGTATCCTGATCTGCCTGATGCCTCCCGTTTGATGTAGAGTGTCCACTTTAATCGTAATTACGGATCTACCGAATCACGTGCTCTTCCACTGTCCAATTACTTGTCGCGTCCCGTGCATTTCCATTGCGAAAATCGTTTATCCTTTTCGGGAGCGAGACAAAGTTGATTTATGCACATGAAACTTATCGATATAATACGCTTGTAATGAATAATTAAAAATTGCGGGATACTCATTTTTTCCAGTGCCCGCGATTCTTCGAAGGATTTACATTTTACTTTACTTATAGTTGCACTGTAAGCGCAAATGTTGAATGTCGTGAATGGAAAGTAATTCATCAACTTTGTAATAAGAAGGAATGAGTTGGTGTTTTGATTCTTATTATAAAATTCATGTTTATATATTTGTATACATTGTTTAAGTATGCGAGACATAATTTGATTTATAAAGAAATTTGTTGGCCGTGAATATTAAGTAATTTGCTCGACTCGAGTTGTAATTGCGATACATCCCTTTGCAAGATGAATGAAACACACCTGTGTTATTTATGAACCCTGTATTTTAAAAAATCAAAATTTATCTATACTAAACAAATAAATAACAAGTTTAATAAATGGAAACGAATGTTGTTTCAAAAGATATTTCTCATGGCAATGCGAAGTTGTGCAAAGTGAAAAATATTTCAACAACAGAATTCTGATACATTTGTCAATCATAAGCGAAAATGCATTTTCTTATTTTTATTGTTGAATGCAACTCGGCCACAAGAGAAACGATAAACACGCAGCAAAAATTAAGTAAGTAATCCTGGGAAATGCTTTGCTCCTCGCTGAAATGTTCAAATTCGAAAAATTTAAGAGTTTCAACATTTTTTTGGTGCGTGTCGAAATAAACGTTAATGGATTGTTGTCAACGCCTAGACATCGACATCCTTCGCACTTCCTCGTGCTCCACGTCCCCAGAATTTTGCATGAACATCGACCCAAGATATTCACCGGATAAATTTGGCACTAATGCAAGCGTCAGAGGGTTCGGCCCCGCTCCTCGCGGATGTTACGTTCGGATCCTCGGCGTGTCGCACACGTGTCAAGCGCGTGCGCCGTCAGCACAAATTGGATTGTCCCGGTCGCCAATGTCAGAGGCAACCGATCAAATATTTTCAGTGACCTATGTCAGGAGTCAGAGGTGAAAGCGTCCTCCTCCCCGCCAGAGACAGATGTCCCGAGTCGTAAACTATTTACCTTTGCTGGAGGGCGCAGGGAGGTGAAAAAAATTTTCCATGGATTTCAACAGACCGTCGAATGTTGGATGCAGTGGTTCCGGCAGATGTCCAACACGTTCCCGGCTTTTATTGTCAGACTCTCTGTCTCTCTCTCTCTCACACTTTCTCTCTCTCTCTGTAACTCTCCTTCGAGATACAAACTAGTTCCAGAGCCAAGATCTCTTCCTTTCATAAGTCAATTGCTCCAGCAACTGCTAACAGCAGCTTCATTCTATCTTTATCCTCATTGGCCCTTGCACTACTTTAATTACGCGCTTCCTGCAGCCTCTTTTACTGTTGTTAAAAATTGATCATTTCGTATTTTTTATTTCGTTTTCCCGCCTTTGGATCAATGCCGTGTCTTCCATTTGATAAAAAATTAAGGTATCGGAATAATACTTATATTGCTTTAATGACTGGTTTTTATCAAAGGGGTTCTTTCGTAATAAATAGTCTCCACATTTTTCCTCGCTTTTCAATAATCTGTCGGACTCTTGTTTATCTATTATTCGTTTTATCGAGGAAATTATTATTAAAATCGGCAACAATCTAAAATCATTTTTTTAGTCTATCTTTTCTCATAGATTTCAGCCAATTTGAATATAAATTATGAATCTAAATTAACTTCTAATTTCGTCCTCTCACAAATTTCTTATTGTTTTTCGAGTTTTAAAATTGAAAGAAAAAATAAAATGATGATTCCAATTTAAGTTCTTTATAAACCCATAGCATTGGATAATTGTTTACTTCAAGTGCCACGCGCACCTTATTGTTTGAAATTGGAAAATATTAAAAACCTTGATATAAAAGTATAAAAGAGGCAATGATCATTACACAAACTATTGAAAACACATCAATAGATATTAATGCGTAAATTACAAGAGAATTGGTAATGCATGCAAATGGCACATGAGAAAGGAAACGGTTGTGAGAACTCGTAAATCATAGGGAAGCGAAGGTTGTTGCGTCTAAAAAATCCCCTTAGAAATAATTCGAATGACACAGCAGAACATCGGATGGAAAAAAAATTCTGCGGAGAATCAGAACTTGGGGCTTTTGGAAGTTTACGAGTCACGCTTCCAATAGCCTCGATAAATTGAAATCCCTTTTTGGCAGTGGCGGTCTCCGCGAGAAGAATAATATTTCCCGCGTTCCAGGGCGGCGGCTGCTCCCAAACTGAATCTTCTTCGGGAACTCCTCTTTTATTACCGAGCAAATACGTATGTATCCCTAAGTGAAGACGTTCAAAGGGTTTATTTGATATTCCTCTCGCGGAAAAGGAAGTTGTGTCCTACCTACCTACGGGATTTCCAATCCTGCTGATCGACTCCGACTGTGGAAGCGCTGGCCCTTACCTTTTTTGTTCGGCATTCCTCTCGTCATTTCCCCTCCCGACCCCAGGGTATGGGCTCTCTCTAGCCAATAATGGCGATCCACTTTTATCTTACAACTTGGAAATCGAGTATTGGATATCTTGCTTCATAGAACTGTATTATTCCCTCGATAGGAGTTGCACTCTTATTTAAAGCTAAGGTAGGGTGCGCTCTTAAAGCCACTCGAACAAAATACAACTACAACTACAATTTTTTATCGATGTGCGAAATTTTCTGCATGTTTAGAGAACTTTTTAACGTTCCTTTAACTCCTCCTCAATTTTGTTTCGTTGTTCAATCGGATAGGATTATCGGGCTACATTTCATAGACGAAAATGCTTACCCTTTTTACATTTTACAAATTTGTCTATCTTTAAGGAGTGAATTTAAGCTTTTATTTCAGAGGTCCGTGTTACAAATGCAAATGGCCTATTTCTATTGATTCTTTAAAAGATGTGTACTTGTTGCAATTTTCTGGCAGGCATCGACATCCACGTCTTGCTCCTTGCGAAACAGTCGATCCATCTCCTCTCCCTCTCCCTCTCTCTCTCTCTCTCTCTCTCTCTCTCTCGTGCCCTCACACAGCGCCTCTTTATATTCCTCAACATTTCTCGCGCTCTCTTTTTAATCTTATGTTTTAAGCCTCCTCTCCCCTCTGCCTCGTCCCACGTGCCTATTTGCGTATTCTCTTTGTTTCCTGTAGACCGTCATTGTGCACACAGGGCGCATGCGTCACGGACCTTTTCTCCCCTCTCCACTCCTCTCTTTGCCCACACAAGTTCGTTATGCACTCGATAATGGTCGATTTCTCATGTGTATCGAGATGAAATTGAATTTTAGCGGAGCGCGAAAGCGGATGGCTGGTTTCGGCTGGGCGTATTTGCCCGTCCGCGCCTTCCAGCTGGACAACCACCGATGCTCCTGGACCTTTTCGCCCAGTCTCCATCCTTTCCCTCCCAAACCTTGTGTGATCAGAAATAAAATTTTTCCGTAGTACTGAGTCCAAACACTCCATCCCTTCATCGCTTAATTATCTTTCACATCTACTCTTTTCTTCTTTATTTTTTTGTATTGTTATTGGAAATTGAACTTTTTTATTACATTTTTTACCCCTGTTTAGTGCTCATCCTTCTATATTAAAGCTGGAGATACATAAGAATTGGCTCGCGCTAGATTCAACCTATAAATATTTTTCTTCTGAATCCTTATTGTATAAATAATTAATTTATACTGTCGATTCCAACCTTTTCAAGAATATTGAAGAAAAAATACGTGCGCAATACTCTTGGAAGTTATACCATTGTAATAAAGTATTGAATTCAAATATCAATTTCAGTTCTAGTTTCTTTTATCATTTATTAGTATCTTATTTTTGTTGTTTAAACAACTAGTCCGTATAATAAATTTTCTACTTCGGTCAACATTTCACCACATTACAAAGTGAAAGCATAGAGAAAGCGCTAATTACGGCCATTTTATTCAAAATATATTCTTGAATGCATACTGTTACAATTTTATTAGCTGAGTAAGTAGATCATAAAAGTATATTAATTTTGAAAGTCATGCAAAAGTTATTAATTTCAATGCAGACATTGAAAAAATGTTACGCCAGTATGCACTTTTATTTACTGTATTAATAAAATGAAAATTAGACTGTAATTTATTAGTAGTATAATTTCCTAATTTCTATTACAATATTTCAAAGAATTTGGTATGCAGAAACAAATTATCAATAATATTTAGCTTTCTATTATCAACTTATTTTTTTTTATGAATAATATACAATTTTATTTATTTATTTTTATATTTGTTTATTAAAAATTCCTGTATATATTTATTTCTATTATATAAAAAATATATCTCATAAAATCAAATGGGTATTCAATCAAATTTCAACTTGATATTTTTATTTTTTAAATTTTCATTCGTTTCACGAATTTACATTATTATTTTAATTTAATTTTACATATTTTTATAAAATTGCTACATAAAACATAAACATTAATAATTGAAAATAAATAAGTATCAATTTATAGTCACATGTTCTTATTAATATGCAAGAATAAGAGAAAAAGAAAGAGAAAGAGGGAGAAATAGTAAGAGATACAAGGAGCGATAGAGATAGAGTGAGAGGGGGGAGGGGTGGAAGAGTGAAACGGTAAGGATAGTTTGGGAAACCGAGAAAGAAGGACTTTGATTCTTGAGTATAGATTGTATTCCATGTAAACGATAGTTTTTTTTTATTTTCCTTCATTCTGCACAAGCAGAAATTTCTTGCGACTTGTATAAAGTTTTTGCGTAACACGGATAACCAAACATAAGAGAACATTAAGAATAATTAAACCAATTTTTTAAATAGATATATATACATGTTAATAAGTTTGCAGTTTACTAACCGTACATATTTTGAATTAATATGATAGATTGTAACACGATAATTTATTACTTTTATACATTTTTAACTAGTATGTATTAATTCATGTAAATTAATATTCATGTTAGAATTATATTAATTTCTTTATACAGCACTGTAAATAATAAATGTAATACAAATATTAAATATAATATAAAACTTTATATCAGTTTCTTTTTCCTCAAGTTACAAGATTCTATCAATGTCTTACATACCTGATTTTTGTATTAAATTACTTGTATTACATTTATATATATAGGAAAATAAATATTTTATACCTTTCTGGAAATAAAATATGACATTAAATTATTTTTTATAGTCTACTTTCAATATATTTAAGAAATCTTTCTAAACACACTAATTGTTTTTTTACCTGATTTTTCGTATTATGAATTCCCATTTAACCAGAATTACAAATATTTTTGTGCATCTACTCTTTGATATGTTGTTTTTCCTTTACCAAAGCTATTACTCGACTCTTCTTTTCAAAATAAATATCAAATGAAAGTTAAAAATTTAGATATATATATATATATAATTTCATCCACTGGTTTTTCAAATCGTTGAATATAATATTCAATAAAAATTTGTTTTCATAAAAAAAATATTTGGTTCATACACTATATTGAAGTACTAGTTGATTTAAAAGTTTAAATGCAACATGTTTTCTAGTTAAATATATAAATGATTCTTTCAAAATTCATTTTCTTTTATTAAGATATAATTGATTACAGAATGTTGTGACCATTCAAAAATAAAATTATAATTTTAGAGTAATTGAGGTCAGATTTCTAATATTGTGGTATTGTGGGAACATTTTTTAATAATTAACATTTTAAGGTGACATATGTACATATATATATATAGTTCATAGTAAATCATAAGATTTATAAAAATTTATTGTGTAAAATAAAACATAAAAAACGCATGTAATGTTCTAATAACTCATTTATTTGTATCTTTTTAAACATCAAAGTGTTTGTAATAGAAAAATTTATAGAATATTTATTCACAATTTATATACAGAAATTTGTATGATCACAGGAATTTAAAATTAGTGTTTTTAACGATAAAAAAACAATTTGTCCAACAATAGCAAATTAAAACTAGAGTTAACGTTATAATTAGGTATGAACTTGAGGATGACAAATGTAATTGGAATAAAAACGGGCATTTGACCCAAATTTTTATAGTTGGGTAACTAACTCCAAGAGCTCGTAATTTGTTGCTAAGCATTAACGCGTGAGCGCGAGAATATTGCGAACGCGAAATCTCATCTCACGGCCTTTTCTCTCGGTACTTTTAGTTTGCTTTAATAGAATTCTCCTCTTTTCATTTAGAAGCTCGTATTTTTGTAATTTCTTCTTTCGAGAAACTCGTAAAAGCTTAGAAGCTCGAATGAATTGGTTTCCACCGTAAAGCTTCCAAATGCTCCAGCCAATAATTATTTTCCTTTCCCAGTCGCCAAAATGATCAATTCCTTTCTGCTTCCTTGTAGGTGCTATCACTTTTACAAAACACAGTCAATACTCCATTTTATTCTGCTTCTTTGTTCCTTTACCTTTCCATTCTTATCGTTGCATTAATCGCGTTCTGCTTTTCATTTTTATACCTCACTTTTACTTTCGTTTTTTACCATCACTTTCATTTTCTTCGTGTACTTTGATCTTCGCCTCCAATATTTCCGATGTTGACAAATTAGCATTGGCCGCTCAAACTAGAATAAGAACGATTTATAGGGGATTTTTGCAAGATTGATTAGCTATAAAAGTAGTACGGTTTGTCGAAGAACTGGACCATAAAATTTGATCAAATTTTAAGGTCGTTGTCTTGAGCGCGACCGGTTTAACTGCGTCGGACATTTAACATTCAAACGTTTCAAATTAAATTAATGGTCTTCTCAGTCGGAGATATTCTCAAATTAAAATTAAACTAAAATATATTGTGTATAAATGATTAAAATTTCAATTTTACTTTTAATTCAACTTTCACGCCACCAAAAGATTTTATTTTTTTTTTTAGTTTTACCTTGGACTGGTAATACGGTTATAGGTAGTTAAATAATAAACCAGATACTGAAAGCATAATTTTTGGTTTCATCAATAGTACTTTGATTTTTTTATAAATATATATTTATACATGCATATATATTGATAATATTTTTACTTTTCGTTATACAATATAAAATTCATAAAGATAGTTTATTTTTTATTCAACAATATAAAAATACATTTGTAACTAAAAAAGTAGCCAGTTCTTTTTATTATTCAATATTTAATAATTTATAAGTTCAGAATAATATTTTCAGTAAAAATATTTACAGTTAATTTTTTTAAACTGCCTAGATATCTTTCATTTCTTCATAAAATCAATATAAATGAAGCTTCACATTTAATCGATACTCTCATGTTACTTTAAAATATGGTAAGTGAACAAACAGATTTATGAAATTTAATGTTCTCACCATCGATGTCATTTTTTTATGTACGAATTATTCAAATTTAAAAAATAAAATAAGTCTTTTTGACGTTGAATATAAATGAACCTCTTAAACTTTTTGTTAAATGTGCACGTAAACTACGACAGCATGAGATGGGCTAATTATCTAATTAAAATAAAGCATAAAATCGATGAATTAAAGTTAACGAATTGGGCAATAATTTAAAGAATTCTTGTTGATTTCTATGCCACGGAAGGAAAAAACGGTCGAAACCTAAAGCTCGCGTATGCATTTGGTGCTATCGACTGAATCGTGGCCGTCCGATTTCGCCAATAAAAAATTGGCACTCCAACCACATGCCACTTGAAGAAGAAACAAGAGAACGTCCAAGCGACGACGTCCACGAGGAAACGGCCGAGATGGAGCTCGAGATAAACGTCTTCGGGAACAAAGGACCTAGAGGAACGCGGCTTTGTCACTTTTGGGCCCGGAGGTGCTCGAATCAGTCGCGAGGCCTCGTAGAATGCGTGGGTGGAGGAGAGGAGAGGAGACGAGACGAGACGAGACGTGCGTTAAGCCGAGCTTACGACTCTCTGAGTTTCACCTGAGCCTCGCTGCCACCAATGGAGGCTGCAGCTGTAGCCTCGGATGTGGGATTTCGCCACTCCACCCGTTCCGGATCAACCGAATTTCGTGCGGATTGAGATGCTGCGCACTGAAGCCACGCTCGAATGGTCCATTTCGGTTTCACGACTAAGCCCCTAATAATCCGCGCGTTTTTACAACCGATTTTTTTTTAACTGATTCGACGTGCTGCGCAAGCCTTCGAGTTTCGCTTTATTCTAGTTTCGGAAATCGCTATTATTTAGAATTAACTGTCAAATGGATGCACGCTTATTGTTTTTATAAAGTCTGCGTCAAAAGATATCTTGAATTATGCTCCAATTTTAGAATAATATTATTAAATTTTTAGTTGTAAATCATTTGTGACAGTTATCGCGCTTATGAGAAGAAATCTCTTTTCATTGTTGTTTATGTTATGAGAGGCGTTTCTTTTTTCCTTGTTTTTTTTTATTAACTAAAATTACACAAGTGATGGCACTGTTATGTGTCTAATTAAATAAAATAATCTGTACCCATATTAAACTGAATGGATCAATGGTGATTAAGCATATTTTAAAATTTTTATTACTTGCTTTATGCTTTAATTATTGGTAATTGGTGCTTAAAAATACAAATGGTATTTGACGATATTTTTCAAAGAAATTATTTTCGTATAAATTGAAATCTCATCGTCAGTTCTTCATATTTCTAATAAATTGCATGTGCAAAAGCTGCGCTTTAGGCACTTGAGCCGGTTATTAGTTTGGAAAAAATTGAAAATAGTCGAAACGGTAAAATGGGAAAATAGAGAAGAACAAAGTTTTCAGCGATATCCTCAAGTTTATATCCCTGTTGGTTGAGCGTAATAAATTGAGTCAACTAAATTTTCCGTTTGTCGCGCTCTGCAGTTTTTACTCCGGAGCATAAGGTGCATCGGTACTCGTATTATTGCCGTTTGCGTCTTGGGCGCAATCGCGTAAAACCACAGAGTGACTGCGGAATTTTACTTGCTGGCACCCTCCTCTACCCCCTACACCCCCCCCCTCACCCACGTCTGCCCCGCCCCCGCTCCCTCCCGGAGCCACGGCGCAATAGGAGACTGCCAATGGAAGATAAAGTTTTTATTGCGCCCACGGCATCCTCCCGCGACTCCTCCGAGTCATTGTTTTCGTCGCCCTGGACTCCTAAACTGCCGAGGGAAGCTCAACAAAGCACGGACTCGCAAACGCGTAATAACGCCTCTTTCCCTCTTTCCCTCCCGCGCGCGCCACTTTCTGTACATCGCGCGCAGAGCTTTGTACGATACTTTGCCCATTGTACACTGCATTATTGCAACTAAATTATCGGTTATGCACATCGCAGCACTCGCTGTCTCTGTCTCCGGCGGCCATTCAATTGCAATTGAAGACATAAAAGGAGAGAGAGAGAGAGAGAGAGAGAGAGAGAGGGAGGGAGGTTGAGAGGAGATAATTATGCAAATATTCAAATGGCCGCGTGAGCTCTGTTGCCATGGGAGGAATATGAAGAAGGGCGAGGAGCGAAAAATTTGCAGCTATTGGTATGACGTGCAATTTGGATAACCTGCACCGAGACCAAAAGTAACGCTGAACTTTACTACAAAAATATAAACAAACACATTTTATAATCCATAGTTTTAAACGGCTTGGATATCGCGATGTAAGATAAATGTACCCAATAATTTAAGAGACAGTTTTTTCGATGGAAAGATTTATTAAAGGCATAGCCATGAATACATGAATACCTGATTAGAGTGGAAATGTAAGAGAAAGGTCGGCATTAGAAAATAATTCCAGTTGACTCGAGTTGGTCGAAAATGCAAAACCCGCGAAATGAGGTTGCGCCGAATAAATATTGTTTTACAGCACGGAGGGCATTGCACTTAATAAAAGAGCTCTCGTCAAAAAGCTATATCAGACTTTAAATGTGAGACTGACATTAGAGGTTGGTTATGGTTTTGGTTACCGGGGCCCGGGTCGACCGGGCCACTGTGCAACAGAAACTCCACGTGATTGTGAATGTCAAGCTCGAATCCGCTTTTCATTCCCCAGCCGGCATTTCGCATTCGTATTTCAGTTCGGCGCACCAAGTCGTTTGACGCACGAGCCGTAAAATCGCTTTTGTGTCCCGGGAAAAAGGGAAAAATCGACGGCGATACGTGCACGCGTGCACCGGGATTCAGGTTTTCCAACGGTTTATTGCTCGCGTTCGGGTGTTTGCGGCCCTGTGCTTTTGAAGCATACAACAACTGAGTCGGTGCTGCGCCTGACGTAGACATTCGGGTGTTTATGAGTTGATAAATGGAAACGACCGGGCGCATGTTTTACGCTCAAGATAGTTTAGGGTTGGCTCGGTTCTCTTTGGCGCCTCGCCTCCGAGCGTAAAGGGGGCGAGCGAGCCCCAATGGCAATTTCCGGATTTATAAGCAGCCGAATGCTATTCGGATTATTAGTTATATTCGAATTCGAACTTACCTGCTGCTCGATACTTGGTTGCGAGTTTCGGAGTCGCACCCAACTTCGGGTGTGTCTCTTCACACGCGAATTCGAATTCGGAAAAGTGACCAGCACTAGCACTTAAACTTTTCCAAATTATCCTTATGCAATTAAATCGAGCAGTTGTCTTATTTTGAAAATTTGCAAGCTTTTATTTAATCTACGATTCATGGCAAAGAGTGGCGGTGCTCTCCGCACAGCCAACATTTCGCACACTCCAGTTGCAATACTTTGAACTTTGAAATTCATTTACAAAGGAAAAATTTTTAATAAAATAAACTCCTGTAAAATATATTTATTCCATTTTCATAAAAATTTTTCTACAAAATTCAATATGAAAGCAATACTCGGAATTTCCATGAAATAAAAGGTTCTGTAATATCCGTTCCATCAAAGTAAGTGGAAAGTAGATGGTTTTGGTTGATTCGAAGCTAATAAAATTATAATTTTTTCAGCCAGCACAGAGGTTTCGGATATTTATTTGTGATAAATGAAGAATAACATTATCTACGATTAAGCCCTATAAACCTTTAAGGCCATTAATTTTAATATTGTAAATTTTCAAACGACATCCACGCTCATCCGAGTCTTTTTAAAGGTAAAACCTGAATCTGATTAGTAATGATTAAAAGTACGTCATCCGAGATTGCTCATTCGAGAAAAAGTAGAATTAAAAAGTAGTTATTTGAGGAAGTTTAAATGAAAGTTTAGAGGATGGTAAAGCTCAAAGCGTATAAAAAAATACTGTATAAAACATGCATTATTCATATTTATTCATTTGATATTTACAATATTGATAAAATGTAGATAAGTACTAATCTGGTATTCGAGCTCCGGAACGGCCTGGATATTGCGTTAAGTTCTCGGTATGCTTACAACCTGCGGGAGGTTTATCCACGAGCAGAGACTCCTAGAGACTCGTAGAGACTCGTAGACTCCGTGGTAAGCCTTTCACAATGGGATGAGCAATGCACTTTACATCCACCGGGATATGTGGGTTGTACCGTGAAAAGCATCACAACCGAACGAATAAAGGAAATATACAAATACACAATGATGCCGTATCTAAAAGGCTCTCATTTATATTGTGACGAATGGAATTCTCTGTCAGTTACGCGTACGAGAAAGCATCTTCATCGACGAGCATTACTTTTTTAGATCTTTTCGTCATTGTTACTCTAGAGCAGTTGCATTATTGTTATTTGTGCGAATTACATTGGAATTATTCATAAATGCGTCATAGATTGAAAAAATAGGAATACGAAATTCGAGGTACGAGTCACGCTCGCATTGTATTTCACCTGAAAATGTTGTTATGAAATAAAGATTGACCATAAATCGCGAGGAGGTTTATAGTGCAACTCTCGTTCCTGCCAAAGTTCAGTGCTCAAGAGTGCGAACGATCAATTGCACGCGAGTGTCGTATAAATATTTTAAAGGCGAAAGATGCCATTTTCGCCCCGATTATCTTGCAATTGTCCTTCGCATAAATTACTCAAAATAACGTGTATGAACGTCATCGGAGGTGCTTCATCCAGTGATAAATTTGTCGAACACGTATTAATTACAAAATTATCAATGCCTCCACAAAATTATATTTTATGGATGATCGAAGATGAAAAAAGCGAAGAAGATGAAAAAAGGCCTCGACGATAAACCATTTGAAAGGCACTTTAGCGAATCAATCATATTTCCATAGTGATCGCCGACCCTCGGCATCTCTTTATCTGTCTTTCACATGTCGAATGCACGCAAGTATGAGTAATGGTCCATCGCATAAGCAAACATGAAATTTAAAAATCGGTAAAAACGACTGAGCGAAAAATGAGCGTTCTGCCCGGTAATGGTGATTACACGAGAAAGACGGTGAAAGTCAACAGGTGTATTCCGTGAGCATTACGTTAAAGTGAAAGATCCTGGACGTTTGCGCTCGTATTAATTCACTCGTACAAACTGTATCATTGTCATAAATAATAAATGTAATTATAAGCTTATTGAGAAGGAGCCGAGAACCGTGTCAGCCAGGAACCAAAGAAAAGAAAAAAAAAAAAAAAAAAAAAAAAAAAAAAATGAAAATCCAGAGAACAAGCACCAAAAGAGGAGAAGAGCACTTAAAGCCCAAATACTTTGCCGAATTCTTTGCCAAGGACCCAAGAACAGACTGTTTTCTCCCTCAAGGCTTGTTAATCATCGAATCTAATTAGTCATCAATCGAGCGGTTAGCCAGCGAGGAATTCGAACGAGCAGATTTGTATTTTCCCTGGCTCAGTCGCGCTGGTTTGCCCGTCAACTCAAATCTCGGGCTCCGGGAAACTCTGACAACCCCTTTGACCCGAACACGTGGTTGCGGGGCTGGATGTGTGCAAGTACCTGTAATCTAGATTAGGATCGTGGGAGGAGAAATCACGAGCGTCGAGGGCATACGAGCACACTCGCTTGTTTGGACCGGAATGAGGGACACGGAGGCTGTGCGTGCAACGTTGTAATTTGGTCTCGATCTCTCCCGGGTTTCGCGGCCACCGGTCCGGTTGGGCGTGGTAATTGATCGATCGCAACCCCGATTTTTTGGGGTGGATTGCGGGTTGTAATTTTGAATGAGGTTGATCGAACCCTATCGTTTACCCGACTTTAAATGCGCCGCATTCATTTTGTGTAAGTCTGTTGGAAAAGTTCCAAAAGTCTCATTCCCGTGGTGCTAAGATCATCAGAATGATATCTACGGAAAATGAAATATTTAGAGACGTGCTTGATATCATTTTCCAAGACATAAATAATGAATATTCGTTTCTGTGCAATGAAAAAGTAAAAGAAAGCCTTTGATGACTTGAATGACGAATAAATGTATTAATGACGACGGTGAAAATGGCGATATTGATAATAATAATAAGTCAAAAAATTATAGTTGTGCTGAAAAACTCAATCGTACTAAAGAAATGAATAATAGTTATATCTTTAATAAAATATAAATGAAATCAATATTAAACTCAAAGCTTTCATAATAAAATGATATTTGGTTAAAATTTATACTTGGATTCTAAAGAATTTCTGAAGCTTGCAAATATTTTTAATATAATAAAAATATTAGATAATATCACTATAAATACCAATAATTTTTTTTTGTTTCCTTTTTTGTTTCAGGTAAATATATTTTGTTTTTCCTAATAAATGATGTCCAAGTTTTGTAAGTATTGAAAAGTCGCATAATTATATAAAAAGTTTGATGTTTGATCCAACCAAATTGATGGGCAATTTAATTTGCATGATAAATAAATTTAAATTAAAACTTTCAATATTGATAAAAATGTTGTGCCGTATATCATGCATTTATTGCTTTTGATTTTAAATTTATTTTAAGCAGTAATTTTTTGAATTGTAAATATATATATAAAATCTGCTTTATTGAAAAAATAAAATAATATTTTAAATAAAGATAAGCCATTATTTGGTATGTGAAACAAATGGAATATATTTGAAGAAATGAAATGAGCAGGAAAAAAATATAAAAATAATTAAATGACAATAAAGTACAATACAAACGATCATATTAAGTTTATTAAAAAATCAAGAGTATATTTATGAGAAAAAGGTAAATTTATCAACGGGATTTATAATCAATAAAGCAAATAAATTTTTATGTAGAAATTTATAATTGTGTAAGAACATGATGAATAAACGAACCTTCTATCGCCGTGCCATCGCTAATAAAGTTTTTATTGGATTTTTCATTGACACAGGATACGTAAAGTTTATGGTTATAGTTCATAAGCCATGAATGCGTGAGATATTATTGGCAAGATTATTAAATTAAAAAAAATAACCCCACGAAAGTACTCAAAAAATCGTTATGAAATTTACACCAACAGAATATAATTGAATAATCGGTTAAAGCTCAGAAGTATAGATCAGAGGAATGAATGCCCAAATGTTACGAGTGGGTACAGGGAAAAGCTGATAAGCGAAATTCGGAAATGTTTTTCAATTGGGCATCGATGTGAAAAGTTTGCGACACCGATTTTTCGTCATTTAGCTAAAGACAGGAAGAGAGTTAGAGAGAGAGAGAGAGAGAGAGAGAGAGAGAGAGAGATGTCCGATTGATTCGCGAGGCTCATGGGCGCAAACGAGCCGTTGTCAGGAGGACAGATAATCGATAGCCGGTAGTCCGGCGATGATTTCGATTAGTGAATTAACAATCGGCCCGCAGACGCGAAAGAGAGAGACAGATGCACTGTCCCCTATCCTGTCCCATCAAATCCCGTCCCATCTCATCCCATTTTCCCATTTCTCCTGACAAGAGATTTTGATTGATTATTGACACGGTCGCCTACCCAAACCCTCGCGAGGCCACCACTTTCTGGTATTCCTGTAAACGACGTCAACGTGAGATAGATAGAGAGAGAGAGAGAGAGAGAGAGAGAGAGAGAGAGAGAGAAAAGAAGACAAGGAGACCGGCACAACTGATGTCGAAAAATATTGCTTTTCCTGCGTTTCACTGCGGTTTAATTACAAGTTTTGTATAGGTGACTTAACTAAAATAAATAAAATAAAACAACCTAAAGAAAATAAAATTTTGACCCATACGACATATTTTAAATGTAAGGAAATTGCTTTTTATTTGCAGTTGTTTTCTGGTGTTTTTAATATTTTTATAAATTTTATTATGTAGATTTTGGATGTTTAAATAACAATTTTTACATTAGTAATTTTGAATTATTAATAACTCTCGTTTATGAGAAATTGTTTATATTTCATTATTTTGCAAACGAATTTGTATTTTAAATAAAATGTTATATTTATAAATAATTGTTTTAAAATCTCTGAAATAATTTATTATTATTATTTCTGTTTTTTTTTTTTATTTTTACTATCAATATTGTAATTATTGTAATAATAGTAAATGAAAAAGCAATATTTGCCTATATGAATTCGAATTCTCAAATAATAATGAAAATGTTAATAAACGATTGAGCATTTGTATTGATATAATCATAAAAATGTTGCTTACATTATTTATAAACGTAGTTAGATTTTAATAGAAAATTTGTAAATGTAAGAGACATTAAAAATTATACTGCAATGTAATATCCAATCAATAAATATTATTCGAATTTTAGATATATAATTGAACTGGTAATATATCATTCGATTACTGTCCGTTCGCCGGGTGATCATGTTTACTTATCAGTATGAAATATGATAACGTTAATTATGTACCCAGTTAAAAAGATTGTTTATTCATACTTAATTTGTAATATTTAGATCATTCATTTAAAAGTTCTCCAAATTTTAATCTTTTTGCATTTACAAATGTATTTTGAAAAATTTGACTTTTACACGAAAAAAATTTGTAGTCTGAGTTGTGAATTTAAATATTCTTAATATAGTTATTTGGTTTTTAAATTAAAAATTAATTTATTTTAAATATATGGAAATGGTTACTTATTAAACAAAATATTGTTAGGTGAGGATTTCTGATGTCTGGATATAAGCATACATAATTTTACACGTTTAATGTGTTTTTGTTCGTAATACTATGTTCGTAGAAATAATGAGATTAGTGGATTAATGTTGTTATCTGATAAATGTATCCATTAATTTTTATCGGGCGTGAAGTGTGTAGTGTCAAAACGCTTAAATTTTGGGTTACACTAAATATTTTAAATTAAACATAAACGAATCTCGAGCAGAAGCTCCGAAAGTGGAGGGTTGGTTGTCCTTGGAGACGAAACAACTGTCGCCTCAGTTTTTTCATCTCTAAAATATTCTTTAAAGGTTCACCCCTCAGCAGTTTGCTCCCAATTTTTTTGCTTTTCTTTTTTTTTTCAATACATCATTAAAAAAAACATTTATTACTTTTTACACATTTTACCGTGATTCGAAACGAATCTGTATTACTGTATTAATAAACTGTTATTTAAATTATAATTTTATAATATTACTGTTTGTTATTGCTGTTGATTAAAAAATGATAGCAATATGTTACTGCTATTATTATTATTATTATTATTATTATTATTATTATTGCAGGTTAATAAAAATTTAATTCAAAATCATTCACTCGTTCGAGCGTAACAAACGTTTAATCTTGAAAATCAGAATCTCTCGGTTCTTTAAATGAAATCCATAATATTTTCCAAGTTACATGTACACGTTTGCCGATGACAAATCAAACTTGATCAGCGACAATTGCAGTTTCATCGGTACCTCGAAAGCGCGGTATAATCTGTAAACAACTGCACCACAATCAATGGAATTTCCACATTCGTTTTGCCGCAGAACAGGGCGATCCCCGATTGATAATTCGAGTTTGTTTTATCAACGCGTTATCTCGTTATCGGGCCTGCCTACCGCACTGATATATCGCAGCATCTCCGTACGATAATGGAGGTGAACCCCGCACTTGGACTTCATGGACGTGAAATCTCGCGGCCTTGCGGTACAGATTCATAGGCAATCGAACGATTTCTAAAATTGAATGAATAAATCCGCAATGGAATTCATGTAATCGCGTCGAATCGCACGAGAATAGAATGCGAATGATTTGGGAGAGAAACATAACTTATAAGTTTAGATTTAAATTTGAATTAGCATTGGACTTTTTTGGGGTTTTTGGATCATTTTGTGCAATCATAAATATCTTTGTAAAGTTTGAACCAAATTCGAATTTTCTTTCAATAAATATATCGAACGAAAAATTTCGAAGCATGGATTTCCTGCTTAACTATACAATTTAACAATACGTTCTCTTCAACTTTCCATTCAATAAATGATTCTATTTGATCAGAAATTTAAATTATGAACGCGATATATGAAATATTAAATTACACAATAATTTTCCTTTATTTTTTGCAGATTCATTCCATGTTTTAATTTAGATTATATGTGTTTGTTACGCATAAAATTTCACGACATTGTGCATAAAAAAGAATAATTGTTAATTATTCAGTATAAAACGCATTAAGCTTACAGTTTTATATGAGAAATGAATGATGGCAGGTGGGATTAAAATTAATAAATTTAATCTATTCCAATATTTCAATGAGATTTTGTTCAATATTGGTAATTAATAGATTAACAATAACTTTACGTCGTGATTCGTATTCTATTTATTTATTGACTTTGATTTTTACCAGTCAATAAAGTCAAATATAATTAGAGAAGATACGTTATTATTTTATTAAAATTTTATATATTTCGATTGACAGATATTGAATACTGAATTTTATGTACAACTTAAACTCAATTACCTAATATTATTGACGTGGCTCTAGTGTCGGATAAATTGTTGAAATACGCGTGTATAGATATCGAAATACTCGTAAATGCGTTAACAAATTTTCAATATCTTTAACATTTTTAAATATTGTGGATAAAAATCATTGTTCATAATAATCTATGACAAAAAGTACAATTTTTGTTGAACAAATTATTAGACCCACCAAGTCCTAAAAAATTGCTCACTAATGACTTGTGTCCTACTACTAAACACTAAGTCATAAAACATGTTAACAAAATAAAATTAGTCAAGAAAGAACAAACCACGATTGTCGGCTTTTTAAGATGCAGAAGGCAATGAGTGACCAACTCCATTTTCGTTTAGAATGATCATGAATCCAATACGAAATTCGATGTCTGTCACCATCAAAATGAATCTCTAAGGATTATCCTTTTGCTCGGGGTGGGTTTTGCAGTCTTTTTACATTTTCAAACTATGTCAAACATTTTGTGCCTGTTGACTCCAGTGTTCCCCTTCTTTATGTCATTTGCTGTATTTTTTTCGTGCTTTATTATAATAAATGAAGTACCTGGAATTAATACGTAAAATTCGGATTATGTATAAAGTCCTAATTAAAAATACGATTTCACATTAGTTTAAATAATATTCATTTGTTTGTTCGAATTATTGTGATAAAATTTTTTTACCTCAATAAAAAATGTACTTTTAATATCTGATTAAATATAATTTCTCAAAAATTTCTGGAATCAGAACCAATCGAAAACCTCCTTGTCTTTTGTAGTTATTCTTTCTAAAAGTTATTTCATCTTTTTAAATTGTTAATTCTCTCATCGTCAACTTGTTCAGTAATCTATGTTTCTCATCAAATTTTTTGCAAAAAGGAAATTCAAACATCTTCCTCGCCGACTTTGTGATTTTGCATTGAAGTTAGAAATTCGATAATTCCGATTGATTGTTCAAATGGTAAGGGATTTCCCAATTCTGTTTCAACCTTTTGTTTAACCGCGTAATTCTTTCGATCATCGTTCGTTTTCCGCAATTGGAAAATTGTGTGTCGCCTTTCTAGAAAATTTATCGCTTTTCC
This sequence comes from Eupristina koningsbergeri, assembly GCA_018907245.1. Taxonomy (NCBI): domain Eukaryota; kingdom Metazoa; phylum Arthropoda; class Insecta; order Hymenoptera; family Agaonidae; genus Eupristina; species Eupristina koningsbergeri. Next base: position 1,783,479 of record JACCHV010000151.1, read on the forward strand.
TTTGTTTCACGCAAAGTATATAAATTTGGTGTGTAGATTTTTCTGTGAAAATCGTAAGTGAGGTTGCCATCGGAGCGGTGAATTTTTCGCGCGACGTCCATTCCTTTGTGCTGCTTTTCAAGAACAAACGCCATTTGTACAAACGCGTTGTCTATTTTTTTTCTTCATTTCTTCTTGTACGACACCTGTTTCGTTGCGCTTGCTTATGCTTCCTCACGTTGATTTTTCTATAATTTCAAAATTAATATTAACAATCCCGCAACATAAATTAATATTATTTTTACTTCTAGGATTTGCTAAATTTATAGATAGGGTAAAGGTACTTCACATAATATTTGTAAACATAAACTCAGGCTACGATTTTTTAATTCTGCATTGATAAATAATTTTTGAATTTCAAAAATTGTATAATGAGTAAATCTGTTATTTTGAAATTGAGTTTATATTTAAATAAAAAGATAAATTTTAATTTAACAGTTTATAAACGGAAAAAAAATAATATTTTAGCTCTGTAAAAATGCATTATGATTTTTTGAAATTTAAAAAATTCAGTATTGAGGAAGTGGAATAATATTTGTACTAGGCCACATAAAATTTATTGTCAACTAACTATTTTTCATGAATTGAATGTGCCTATTTGTTAGTCTCGTGTAAAATATATCACTATTCGGAAGCTCTCGCTTTCATTGTGTACCCATTGGAGTGATACATCGGCTTTCGTTGCATGAGTTTTTCCGTCCAGCCCAACAGGTCGAACCTTTTTTCGAGCACCTCGTTTTTCACTTCCCTGTATTCTCCTCTTAGCATTTTTGCATATGTTTGCACTTAACGCCATCACGAGGGTGCTAACATATTTCAGGACGGGGATAATCTCTAAAACTACGGTGTCCGAGTGTGGTATGCTATTTAATTCCGGTGACAGTGCGCAATAATTTTATATTCTGAATGTCACGAATTATATAAGAGGCTAATAAATTTTCGTTAATTTATATCATGGAATTGTTTTCATAAGCTCTATTACTTTAGTACAATCAATGTTACTTCTGCGTGTTTAAAGTTTTTTTAACGTTTATAGATGGTATTAATTATATGTGCCTGAAGAACCTCGTACTTTGTCTATACAGTAATTTTCCCGGATATTAACATAATATTCTATGTTTTAAAGATTAATCTTTTGCACAAAAAAATAATACGAAAGCATTTCTGATATTCCATTTTTTGTGATAAGTCTTTTTACCTCTCATGCAACAAAATATTTGAATAATCGCACTGAAAAGCGAAATAGAGGTTTATTCGAAGAACAGCGACTTTATGCTTGTTTTTCCGAGATAAATAGAAAACTCTGGTTTGTTCTAGTGAAATCACGAAAAGATCAGAGAGCGACCGAAGAAAAAGTCAGTATACACGCGAGTGCGCATGTGCGCACAGAGAAAATCGGCGGAAAATCAAGAGAAGGAACGCAGAGGCATAGAAGTTGGCGTGGAGCCAGAGCTTCCCGGTGCGGGAGGCGGGGGCAGGGGAGGTGGAGGCAGACACAAGTCCCGAGTGCATTAGACTATTATACAACTCTTTTTACTTCTTTATTTTCCCTGCGCCCTTTTCCCCGACGTGCGTTTCATTTTCAGATCCCCGTATTCTCGCGGCATAGCACGGGGCGTTGGCAGTTGGGGTTCGCGGGGGTGGACGCCCCCGCCTTTTTATCCAGCTGCTTACCTCATTGCGTTCCATTACACTGGGGACACTTACACGGGGCTCGGTTCGCGCTTCGAGCTCGCCACGGGGATTTTCCGGCACTCTGCGAGGGATTTCGTTTATTTTACATATTTTCCAGCTCGCGAATCCTACGGGATGGCCATTTACCTCGGCTCCTCATCGAATATCGATGTTCCGGGATTTCACGAGGTCGCTGACAAACTACCTGGAAAAATCAGTTACCTCTGTTTCATTCGGTTTTTAATTTTCAAATCAATGTTTTGCAGATTGGATTGGCGTGCTTAATAAATAAAGCTTTCCCAGCTGCAAATAAATAGGCAGGATTATTCGCGAGACAGAACTTGTTGGCTCTTTTGATTGCAGAGCGGTGATATCAATTGTTTTCCCGTAGCGCTCACAAAGTGATAAATTATATAAATATATGGAAATAATAAATAATTTGTTGGCCATGCAATAATGTGAGCTTGTCAGGTTTTAATTGTGAAAATGATTGCCGAGAACGAAGAGATGATTGGGCTGGTGCCATAAGAAGGACGAATCCTTGAATGAATCTTCCTCGGGACCGAGGATAAGGTGGCTCACCTTGAGGAATAATACGACGTCTCGTTTGCTCTTCTCGACCCCGAAGCTCATGTATTTCGAGAGAAAATTTATGAAACGGCGGGGCGCGTGAAAAATTGCGAGACTCGCGCTGTCATCCGGACAATGCGAGTTCGGCTGCGGAGCCAACGACAACGACAAGTAGAATTAACACCCCTCCTTCCCTCTCTCTATACCCCCCCCTCTTCCCACCGCCCCTCCGGAACAACGCGAATGCGTAGGATTGCAGGAATGGAGTGCTCGATAAAAGGTTGTGCCCTCGGATGAATCCAATGATTTTTCCCTTTCAGTCCCACGACTCTGTGAATGTGAATTATGGTGGGAAGGAATTCTCCCTTCCTACAAGGAATTTCCTTTCCCCTGTCGATAATACCCGGAATTTCACTAATATTGACGCAGAATCTTTGTTACTACTAATTAACCCTAGTATATATGATCCTAGTGTATAAAATATTTCTCTTTTGTTGCATTGTTTATTTTGCTAGGAATGCCTATGATTCTTTGCTTTTGATTTTAAATATTTTTAAATTAGTTACAAGTACAAAATATATTTTGTACAAAGACTTCATTTGATACATGAATAGCTCATTTTTAATCCATACAAAGTATTCATGAAGTACAGATGTAAATTTTATGTCTAATAAAATTTACGCTTTATTAATAATTATAAGAGCTTACTAGAATTATTACAAAACTTTTACTCTGATATTTTATGATGTGTACGAAAATATCATATTTTATTAAATTTTTAGCTATTTGTAAAAATCAAGTAGTAATTGTAATGGCGGAGTTGATTATTTTATTATCAATAATATTACTTCTATTAAATGATAAAATTTATTGTAAATAAAATTACATGTTCAATTTTAAATACATTATAATTATAGATAAAATAATATAAAAAAAGATTTAAGAAATCAGTTGATTTATCTTGTGATGTTATATTAATTTTTTTTTTTTTAAATTTTATTTAAATTATATATAAATTTTTAATATCTCGTTATACATAGCAGTAAAATAATTTCTATAATTATAGGAAGTAACGGGTTTATCACTAAGGAACTATTTTGATTTCATACAAATATTTTAATATTAAAGAAGAAAACACCTTAATAATTATAATTAAAAATTTTTTCAGTAGAATTCGAAAGTTATGAAAAATATTTTAGCAAGAAAAGGTAAATCATATTTCGCATTAATGCACATGAAGGACAGTGATAAGAAGGAACTCTTTCAAGTGTACAATGAACATAATAATTTCGAAATTTCTTTTATAGCCACATTTAATTATAAAAGATGGAATTCACGTGACTACTTATGGTCTAGATATATTAAAAAGTCACCTTACCGCAAACATAATTCAACTTTCTCCTCTGCAAGATGCTAATGGATTTTCCTTTGAATCCGGATGAAAAGTCGTGAAAATAGTCTCAAATCCCGTGCTGCAGCGATTATAACCCATCTTTTTTGTACTCGCTGAGCATATAAACTCCCTCACAGCCAGTCGTCCACTCGAGTGGACTCGAGCTTCCACTCGATTTTCCAACCAAGACCGCCTCGCTCTGACTTTTGAGATCTTACCCTTGTGTTACCACTTTTCCTCTCTCGTTCTCCTCCCTCCCCCTGCCCCCCTGCCCCTCTGTCACCGATCTCCGCTTCTCTTTTGGAGCATTAAGCACGGCTTCTCTATTCGCAAGGGATGCATATTTGCATACGCCAGGAGGCTTCAACTGCGCAAAAATTCGCCCTCCCCCCTCTAAATTTCCCGTGTTGGACTTGTTTTAGCATTCAGCTCGGTTGCTCGGGCCCAGACTTTGATTTTATGTCCAGCTCGGGGCATCTGAGGCATCTCTGAGAGGAGGATCGGGCACCGTTGGTCTCGGGCAGGAGACGAGATCGTGGTCCAAGTCTTGCGAGTGCCGAGTGATGCTGCTAACGAGGAACACGCTTTTCAGATTTAATGACGTATGACGCATGCCTTATTATTCATGCTGTGCTTTTTTTTCTTTTTTTTTTTTGTCAATGTTTTCATTGGTGTGCTCCATCGGCCACTAGGCACTACCAGGAACTAGGGACTGGGCACATCGACTGTCCTCCTCGCTCTCGATGCTCCTATTATTTTATTTAATAAGGCCTCAAATTAGAGTTTGACAAAATACACGCAGGCGCTTCGTTTTATTGCACAACAGCTAGTCTTTTAATTCACCGCTTTTGTAATTCTTCCGACAACTTGATGAGTTTTTTTATTATTTTTATTTAGAAAAATAGATGGCGTGGGTATTAACTTGCTGAAAATTTCTCAACACCTAGATTACTCCGAGAATTTTTTAATGTTTTCCACGCGTTATCAAAGCCATTTATATCAAGGGGTTTTTATTTTATTGCTCCAAAACAAGGCTCAATTTCTTTTTACGAAAATTGTATTTGGTGCTATTATTGAATAATTATATTATAATTTACAAATAATCAATCATCATTAATAAATGTTCCCGGATGCCCCATAATTTTCACGCAATAATTAAAATAACAGCAAATTTTATTAAGTATGCCAATAAAATGAAATGAATGTGTGGTACAAATATATATAGACAGATGTATTACCAGGGAGTAGTGCTCATTTCATTTGAGATTTTATTTTCTACTTGATGTTACTATGAAAATCAGATATGCGCTCAAAACGGATAAGATTCTTGATGTAATCGCGTTTTACGCCGCTCCATTTCATTTCGGATAATTCGATTTATAAGCATCTGATCAGGCTGAATCGATACAATCTTATGGAAAACCATATAAAATTGTGTATTTGCTCGAGTTTAGAGGATAGTTAATAAACAAATATTTCCTGAATGTTGGCACTTTTTTATGGATAAAATGCTTGAAATTCAATTAATTTTAATTATTAATACGGAATGGATATGAAGAAATAAGGAAATTTGATACTTGGCTGGCTAGTGCGTGGATCGTTGAAAAACATGATATATGGGCATGTTGGCGGGAGGGGGGGTGGAGATATTCGAGTGAAATGGAACACTTACTCTTAATGAGAATCACATGGGCTTCGGTTATGTGGAATGAATTAATTATAGTGGCTTTCCCAATTAATTATAGCGCTATCTCAAAAGAGTATTACATCCAAATATAATGTAATGCGGGGGGCGGGGGAAGCCCTTCCGGACAAATCTACTTTCGGGAAAGTTGATGCCGATGAAAATGGTGTGGTAATTCGGGAATTACGGGGCGCCGAGGCGCGTAAATATTCAGAGGTTGGAAGCTGTTTTTTATAATAGCGGAAAGCAGCGCAGAGGGATAATCGGGAGCGAGAGAAGCAGCGGCGACACACTCGCCATAAATAGAGCGGCTATTCAAACTGGCGAAACTTTCGGGTTGCGCGGGCAATTAACCATCTGCAAGAGCCACGAGTGAATCTGCGAATCTGCGAATCTGCGATTCTGCAATTCCCAGCAGCAATGGTCCAGCGCAAAATTGCTCGCTGGCGAATAAATAAAAGTTACTGCGATGCGAGTCTGCTCTGGACCCTCCATCGTTCCATCGCTCCATCGTGACACGATGCTAAGATCACCGATACTATACAATAATCCTCCCTCTCACTCGCGCTTGCATCCGGCCTTTGCCATCAAGGAAGGAAGGTTGCGTCTATCTGCATTTGACGACTTTGGATGCCTCGGGTGTGGTCGAACGATAGGGGATCTGAGGCGGCGCGACACAATTTCACTCCAAGAGCCAACACACACTCGAGTTTAACGTTCATCCGCACGTAATTCGCCACAATAATTATCTCGTCCAAACGAAAAAGAATTCTTCTTTACGCGTCTTCAACTGTTCTCGCTGTTCTCTCCAAGTTTCGATTGACAGAGGAGTAAAAGTTATTTGGCGGGTTATTTTTAAAGTAATTTATTCATGGATAGTTTTACATAAGGTTTAGTCGCAACTTATTCGAGCTTCGAATCCACGCGAAATTAAACTAAAAATTCCATTAATTTAAAATTTTATTCCTAGCCTTTATAGTCGGCGACTGAAAAAGTATGTTTTAATTTTTATTAGAATTATATCGTGTTAATTCAGCCTCAAAAACAGTAATTGACCCATAAATTCATTAGCAATAAATTTTAGTAATTATTTTTTGTAGAGTTCTCCTAATTGCCCTTTTACCGAATAAAAATAAACATTGTTCCATAATCTGAGTGCTCAATTGACGCTGAGCAAGCAAACAACAAGCTCTTATGAATCCCCAAGCAGTGTAATCTTTGTTTGCAAAGGTGTACGAGTGTGCGTATTAAGGTCTCGTACGTATTTTGGGCACTGCATTAGCGCTTCTCATCTCGAGTAAACTCCGCCCGCAGAGCTAAATATTTACAAAAACCAAATACACCCGCAATAACACGAATCTCGTTACATTCAGGATTAATTAATCACTGGGAGAGTCGATGGTTCAGGATGGTGCTTTGCCAGGTGAAAAAAACGTATAGAGTTGGCCAAATCGAGCGGCGAAATTGCAGCAGCGGTAATAGTGACTCGCCCGGTACGCTTCGCAGCTTTTTTTCAGCTAATTTCCTGCGGAAAATTGACCGTCCGACATCCGGGTCGCAGTCGGAAAAATGGACGGTCCTTCGCACTTCGCCGCTCGTATTTCGACGGCCGTCGCGTTCGAGATCCATGTACCGCATCCGAACACTGACCGAGATGTTATTTCGGTCTCGGGCATATAAGTAATGCCGGGAGCACTCGTTGCACAAACGAAACAACCTTCGAAATAGAATTGAGGTGAGCGCCGCATGGCACCGCGGCACGGGAAAGTCGAGTTTCCCCGATTTTCCGGAGCACGTGGACGCTTCGGGAGTATTCATTTCAGCTCGACTGTTTGGTAAACATTTCTTCGTCGGAATCATGTTCAGGATCCCTGAATTATGGCTGTTGACTCGGATGCAACTCACTGGTGTTTCCACCTACATCGACTCTGAAGATTCACGCGATCTCGTCGCTCTTTCCACTAGCTGGCTTCGTTAGCATATTTTCCCTTTCAATTTATTCAATTATTTCTATTTTCCTTCAAATCGAGACAGATTCTATAAATCAAAAGGGTGAAACTACAATTGTTTGTTAAAATAGTAGATTATTTTTACGACGGTTTCATAATATTTATGCTTTTATCGATTCATTAACATATAATAATGAATTATAATTTATTATAATCCACTTATTTGATCCCAATAACGAATGAATTTTTTATGCGACTCTAAACAAAATACAATCATTATAATCATTACAATCGCACGAATGCACATATATTAATTGTGCGTATTAAAAATAAATCGACTGAATAAATTCGCATATATGCACTGGATTACGTAGAAGCGTACAGAATCGCATGCTTAAAGAAATGGTAAGAGAGAGAGAGAGATAGGAAAGGGTCGTAAAGTTGGGAAATGAAAACAAGAAGTAGTCATAGAGCGATAACACGACTCGTAAATTCGCTCTGAAAACTAAAAAAATCATTAAAAATTCTACGCCGTATTATCGATTGTTTATACATCAAGGCGAGGAGTCGCAAATAATCTCACGGACAATTTGATGGCGCGATGATATAATTAAGCATTTAACGAGATTTATTATTCAACTTGCGAATTCAATATTCCCTTAGGTTCCGGTCCGAGTTCCGCAAAAGCACTTTAGCAAATGAAAAATCTAATGAATGCTCTGTCCCCGTGGATATAATCGATATTTATGGTCCGGCCGTCCTATTAAAAGCCCTACAACGAAAAGAAAGCGTGCGTAATTTTATTTTAATATATTTCGAATTCGCAGCCCATTGTGAGTGCAGAGTCTGGATGCTCATGTGCATCTCGCAGTTTATATCTCCACAGGGCGCCGACGTAAACTTTTGCAATTCATTAGGCACGGAACTCGAGTCCCGGCACAATCGCAAAGACAAGTTCGAGGATGCACCTCCGTGTTTCGCTTTAGTGCCCAGCAAAGGGGAAGAGAGAGAGAGAGAACACAAAGAGCGAAATCTGCCCCGGTAAATTCGCAAAGGTGGCGAATGCAGTGTTATTGGCAGTTGGGAAACGATGCCCACCCACACATGCATTGTTCAAATTGGAATCAATGCGCCTCCTTCCCCCTCGCAAATTTTTCCAATACTGGAGTGGCCATATTTTTGCCGAACTCCTGGCAAGGACTTGACCGAAATTCGAACACCCTTTCGAACATTAATGCGCCTTATAAAACCCAATTCTGAACAGGGATTATCAATCATTCCTTAGATATAGTAGTTTGGCGGGCGAACTGGAGGATACACAAGTGAACAGCCTCTGTACACGTGGTATACATAAACTTCATTAATTACCGAGATCATTTTATACCATTCAGTCAGTTCGATGGAGCCTGGAAAATCCATTCTTTCCCTCATTTTTATCTCCTAACAACACGGAATTTTTAAGAACGTCACTGTCGATTCCAGAGAGAGGGGGAGGGGTGGGGAGATCCAACAGTGATACCTTTTATACGAGTATGCGCTGTCTTGGGAATGTGATCTAGAGAGATTTGGGCTATAGGGTGAGCGAAATTGGGAAACGTATTCTTCTCAAAACAATCGAGTCAATAAGCCGAGGCTTACGCATCGCAAATATCCGCCCATCGAGGTCTAAACGAGAGGGCACGCCGTAATCGAAAGGTCCCTCGGAGCGAAATAAAGCGACGGAGAAGAGTCGAGGCTCCATCGTGCAGAAACTCAAAGTAGTCGAGAGTTGACGCAATTTAATTCCTGAGCCCCATGCAAATCGACTCGTGGCAACGTAACCGGCGTAACCAGTGGTGCCAGCCCTTGACACCCACCCTCGCGTGGAGCCACGGACCGAAACCACCCCCGCCCCCAAAGAACAGACGCCGAGCATGCGGTGCGCGGGACACAAAGGGACCCGAGCCCCGTATCGAAACTCGGCGATTCGATGCGCTCGTCCACCCCCGCAATGTTGATTCTGCGGGGGTGGACGGTGCAAGGCGCAATTTCAGCATCAGAAAATACAGTAGCGCTGCTCGAAGGAATACCAATTAACCCCGCACGAAGGTCTGGGTGTCGGTGCGTGTTGCTATGCCTAAAAGACGGGCGGGCGATTCACCCCATATTATTTCCAAAACTTCAATCATCCTTACAGTCATTATACTATTCACGAAATGCCTCACTTTGCTCAAATGTTTGCATGCCAATAACACAGCACCAGTTAAACATTTCGAGCATCCTCTTTCGTATTTTGTGAAATGGATCATTTTTTAAGCTCGCTTTTAAATTTAATCTGCACAATTTTTTTTGAGGCAGCACAGAGAAATATAGGAGATCTTGAGTAAACTGTAAATTCGTAAACTGATATTTTGAAAAATGTACAATTAAGAATCAGTTGAAATCCTATATTATCTTAAGTAATTGAATTAATTTTAATTAATTGAAAAACAACTTTTAATGCAAATTTAATATTAAAATATCTATATGCTCTAGATCTATAAAGTTTAAATTACAACGGCATTTATATTAAAAGTTAAAGTTTATGATCTGGAGAGTATCATCATGCATAGATAGTGACTGTGAGGCGGAAGAGCCTTTTATAATCAAATTAACCAAAAATTATAAAACCTTTAAAATTTTAAATTAATTTGAAAATTTTAAATCAAATTATTGCGGGTTAGCTATTAAAATGAAATTCATACATTTTAAAACTTTAGTACAATGTGCTATTAGTTTTTTTCAAGTTTAAAAGTCCTTTCATTACTCTATTTAAACAATATTTTTCAATGTTTTCATTCAAATTATTGTACAAGGAGATGTAACAAATATTTTCATTTGAAAAACATAATGGTAATATAATATATTAACAATAAAATGAAGTAGAATTTATGAATTATATCATAAAAAAGAAAAGAATTTTTCTATCGTAGAGACTGATTAAGATTTGAAAATCATCATCATTATTATATCATCACTGAGTGTACAAAAAATGTATACATAGTAAATATAATTATTCTTTAAAAAAAAAAAAACAAAAATATAAAGAAGAAGGGATAACTGAATACGGTAAATGAACTTGTGTTTAAAATTTAGAGTTAGATTAAGGAAATACTAGACGTGCAATTAAAAAATAAGAAATGTCTAGGTGTTGAACCTTGACGATTACCGATCGATGCTCCCTCCATGATTCTAATTCAACAATAGAGTTCGATAGGAGCGAAGAGGAAGCTTTTTATTCATGAAGGTGCAATAGGGGTTGAGAGCCCTCCGAGATTCCCGTGATCGACAGTCAGTAAATTAGCCACCCCCACGGCGTATCGCTGCAGTGCGAGACTTTCAATTTTGCACAGGCGAACGCGCGCCCCCACGAACTTGCGGGGTCGCTCGGGTGGCGAAGGTCAATGCGATGGCTCAGGAAATGGAAAGTTGTACGGTCGAGAGGTCGGGAATTATTACGTAGGTTGGTGCGGACGTGAGTGGGCAAAGGCCGAGAGGGGGCGGGGAGGGGGGGGGGGAGGGGAGGGAAAGGGGAAGAGGGTAGGGATGCGAAGGAGCGTGTAAAAGGCGGCTGCGAAAAAGAGGGTGCGAAAACGTGGGCAGCCAGTGCGCTTATAATTGCAACGAGCTGTAATAAGTTTCGGAAATTTAATTATTTCCAGCAGCAAGCGCTAAGAGTGAGGGGGGAGGGGATCGTGGGGGCAGGGGGGGTGCAGGGGGGAGGGGGAGAAGAGTCGGGATAAATGCCTAGTGCGCGTCGGGAAGAATAGTCTGACCGTCGCGGTAAATTCTGTCGCCCCTTTCTGCGGCTATGTGGGTAAATAGAAAGAGAAAAGCACACCGGATTCCCCTCTTCTCTCGAGATGTGCTGCAGTGGCGGCGAGGAGTGGGGGATTCTCATTTCCGAATTACTAATTGGTTGACCATTCGGGTCCCGACCAATATTGCCATCTCTCACCTGGGTTGATTTTTTTCTTTTTCTTTTTTTTTTTTTAAATCTATTGTACCAATATTACTACACGATTCATGCGTCTTGTGTTGAAATCGATAAGAGACATGCTCTTTTCAAAGCAAACTATCCTGAAAAAATATTAAAAATACAGCCGCTTACCTTGTTTCTTTCATCAAATTGATTTTAATTACAATACAATTACAAAACGTTTCGTTATTGAAATAAATACAATATCATTATTACTATGCGCGTTTCCATATATTGTCCATCAGTGTGCACATCAAATAATTGTGAATATTTATTAGCATTGATTCATTTAAAATTTTATGAATTTAATGAATAATTTTTTTACGAGCATTCATATTAAATTTCCAATATCAGTTGAATCTTTAAAAAAAATTTTTTTAAATAATATTATTCAAATTTTCTTTTGTATTATTTTATAAATAATACATTTATATAGTTTAGCATTGGTGAGAAATATATTAGTAATCAAACATTAAAATACCTTGGCAGTTTTAAAATATTAAACAATTTGCAGCGTTAGAGGAAATATGCATATTATATAATTAACGAATGAATTATTTTTATTACTTTTTTATTACCTGTTGGAATGATATTTACACTGCAACGTATTATGTCTTTTAATCTTATATGAAATTTTGAATTAGTTATGTTGAATAAAAAAGAAAATTATTACAAAAATATTAGAAAAATATTGAAGTTGAACGGTATACAAGCATTATTTAAAAAAAAAGTATTACAAAAAAGTTTTGAAAGCTTATTTGATACTTAATATAAATAGCATGACAATATTAGAAATAGTCATGATAGGTATCGTTTGATCCTTATAATTGTGGTTTGATTCATTAGAATTCTTTAGGATAATTGGGCTTTCATATTTGAAGAGCATATAATAGATACAATGGAACCAATAATGTAGAGTTTTGTCGAAGTGGGCCATCTTGAAATCTTAATTTAAGTTGAATCAAAATGCGATAGCGATTTGTTTTAAAATAAAATTTAAAATTTAACGATTACAATAAGAATATCTGTTTCACTAGATATTTTGTTAGAGATTCATTATATCCCTAAATTTGGCACGAACTTCAATACCCGAATTTCACATAAACATTACGTCCAGAGCCGAGGCAACCGTTTATTATATTTGCTGTCCAAACCATTGTTCACTTTCCGTGGGTTGAATAATCTCCAATGTGCGTGAAGCAAAACATTTTTAAAAGAACATGAAAATCCCACTGTATTTCAATGCGGCGTGAGCGTTTAAAAAAAAAAAAAAAAAAAAAAAAAAAAAAAAAAAAAAACTTGTCACGATTGTTCTCGGGCCCGACCTAACGAAGCGCTCATCGAACGGCATAGATACCCGAACCTCGACTCGTGCTCATTATTAACACGATACTCACGCCACGGAAATACAACGCACACGCTTTCATTGGCTCAATCGATAGAGAAACAACAAAGTTGTTCTGTCCGCGAGCCGTTAAACAATTTTACCCGTTCGATGGGGATCCCCGCTTTTGGAGTTTCCTCGGGCAGAACTGAATAGACATCTCGCGTCTATTCAGTTCGTCCTCATGTTAATTCCCCTTCGTGTCTTTTGCATCCAGTTCGAGTGCTCCTAGGCGTACGTGAAGGACTTCAACGAGGGTACCAAGAAGAAAGGAGGCGAGATTAAAGAGCGAGGAAAACGAAGGGCAAAGGTCGCTGGTAGATTGCGTTCTTAGGAATTAATGTATCTTGGTCGCATAGTTGTCGGCGACAGCCACGTCGATTCTTTCGCCCATAATGCGCCTCCGAAATTTCTAAAGCCAAACGGTTAACGGGTCCTTCAAAAATTTATGTTGGCGCACGCAACTCTTCACAATACCTTTTTTACCTTCTTTATCCCCTCCCTCTTTTTCTCATTCAGCCACTCGTCCTTTGTCGCTCTCTCCGTTTTTTCATGCATATTAAATGCTTCCAGGGCGAATGAGCGTGGATTTTGGGCGATTGCGTTCGCGAGATCTTCAAGTGTCATATCTAAACAACCGCTCGCATAAATTTATCAACATTTAGCGATTTTTGGCTGTCTTTCAAGCTGGAAAAAGTCTGACTCATCAAAAATGACGCTGCATCTATTCACGGCAATCCAAGGAATCAAATGAAATTTCCATAACGGCAAGTACAAAGTGCGCGCGTCAGTTTATAAAAGGCAAAGATCATAAAAGCACAAATGATAAATTTGCCTAAGACGGGACTTTATGAAGACTCGCGGGAAAGCATCGACCATTTTGAATTATTAACTCTTGAATATCTCGTATATAGGCAACAAAATAAACCTAGTCAGGGATGAGAGAAAAGTTTTCACTCGAGTTTTACTTGCGCGGTTGCAAAAGCTTCAAAAATTCATGGGCTTATTCATGGAAATTTGGAAAGTTGCTTGCCGATTCGAAATGAGCTGCCCCCGTATCTTCCGCAGACTATATTGCCTTGCTCCCCGTTCCTCCGCCGTCCCCCCCCTTCCTCCTCTTTAGATTTACAAAATTAGTTGACGAGACTCTTTTTGCTCTCGCTCCTGTTTATTTCCGCGGCATCCTTCGATCGAGTTTGCATCGGATTTCCAGTTTAATTCCGAGACGCTCGCGGCCGCATTGCTTTCGGACTGAAATTGGCTTTCGTCACTGTATTTGGAAGAATCAATTTAGGTCTTGTAAGTCTCGGGAATACGCCGGACTTGATTCCAAGGAAACTTCACTAAATTACCTTCTCATATTTTTTAACTTTGCAATAATATCCACAGTTCATTTTACATTTTACGACCGGAGTACACATATTAAACAAGCCTATAGCAGACTGAATTATTAATTGATACATCGAGCAAAGTACTTAGGCAAACAATCTTTAAACAAACAATAGTACAACAAATAGTAATTGTGGCGGGGGGGGGAGAGAGCTAAATATCGTTTAAAATAAAAATGTAATGCTCGAATCAAATATTTATCAATGTTATTTTTATGTTTTTGTTCTAGCAAATATTTGACTGGTTACAACATTTTACAATAATCGAATAACACTTTAAATAATTTTCATGCTCAATATTTGTTTTCACGTGAAAATACCTCCTCCCCCTCAAATTACGACTAACTTTTGATTTCGTGTTTTTCTGTTACAGCAATCTTGGCGCACTTTTTCTTCTTGGCTACGTTCTTCTGGCTGAACACAATGTGCTTCAACATCTGGTGGACATTCAGGTTAGTTCCAACAATGTACTTACCTTTTCCTCGACCGGACTCCTCCTCGTTTTGTCAGCGATGCGTCCTTTTTCAATATCGCAATTACGAGAACTCGCATGGGGTTGGGGGATGCCACCCCGTGATAACGTGAACTAACGGTTTGGTACAATCGAACACACGTTCTATCGTCTCTTTGCTGCCTTTCGTATTACGTACACGTTTGCGGATGAAAAAAAAAAAAAAAAAAAAAAAATAAAGATGAAAGAGTGAGAGCATTGAAGTGGGAATTTTTTTGCCTCCATACGCGGATTTTTTCGCTCGGCGGACTCTTCCTTATCGTGGGGGTTGGCCGATAACCTTCAAAGTTTTATCAAATTCGGTGTAACGAGATTAGGGATAATCGTCTCCGAAATTTGATAATGCGTAGCGAGAATTACTTTTTCCACAACATGCCCCGTTTTTATGCATTCGCAAACTGTAACAAAGACTCCGCTCTTTTACAGCCTCCGACACGTATATCTCAAATGTCAATTACAGCCTCTGTTCCACATAAAACATTTGGCTTACACTCGGGCACTTTATGCGTGCAACGGGCAATTGGTTTTTCGTCTCTCCTCCTCCTCCTCCTCCCCTCCTCCCTGCCGGAGGATTCCAAGCGCCGACGACCGCCCATTGTCCTCGTCGCCGAGCGCTCACCTTCCGGAATGTCGGTCCCGCCGACGAGGGAACCAAGTTTTGCCCCAGTTTTCAGAGTGGCGAGTGCTCTCGAGTTTCCGGAATTCTAATTGATGGACGTCACGTGTAAGTGCGAACGGGCGTGACTCGCACTGACATTAATTAAATGCGTTCCCGTAAGGCAGTGCCGTATAATGTCGCCCCGTCCCACTACAACTACGAATCTTTATTTCTTTTATCGGCTACCCGAAACCCTCTACTACACAATGTTTCATAATCCGACCCATACACACAGGTACACAATCACAGTCAAATCTGTTTTTTCTTTCTCGATGATGCCTCTCGCTTCGAGGTAACAGTAAACATTGGAAGAGAAAAAGTCTGTAACCATTTGAAGTGTCACTTCGCACCGAAGGAATATTTTCGTGAAAATTGTATAGTCAGAATGAAAATTATTATGCACACGGTAAATGTGATGGTTATTATTATATTTGAATACTCAACCTGAATGACACGGTAAATTTATACCGTTGCGGTGTAATTGCGGAGTTTCTTGTCTCAATATCGTATGTCACTCCCAGTCGAGTACAAAAATTAATTGACAGAGTATCGACCAATGGATGTCAATTGTGGTTATGAAAGTATAATGATACATCGGCGTACAAACAAGCATATACAAATTATACATTAAAAGTAAAGGATTTTAAAGAAATCCAATCATCACTAAACTAACTTTTGCTTTTAGCAATAACCTTGTAATTATTTTGATGTAAACTCTTGAATAAAGTAAGTAAAGTCGATTTGAAATCGTATGCTTACTAGTGGAATTGGCCATAAATTACCGATTAAATCGAGGATATCTTATTGAAAATTCAGAATATTTCTTTTAGTAAACTATTATATTAAAAGAACTAACTATTCTACAAGCATTGGTGTTAAATTATTAGTTTATACCAGGAGATATAAACTTAATACACCAATGCCTTTTATTGTTTATTTTAGCTAATCGATCGGGCCATTCGCTACACGTTAAATCGAAAATTACTCATAAATTCCATACGTCATTCTTGCTGGTAAAACTAGTTTACCTTCGTTATTAATTTACATATACACCGCCACTATTAGAGTAAAATTCTAATTATATTATTACTGCACCGACTTTGCATTAAAGTTAAATTTTTGCATAATCAGTTCTCTTTCTCATACTCTTAATATTTTAATTCTATGGTTTTTTTATATATTACGATTCACTTGATATATCATTTGTTACATGCACGTAAACAATACAAATATAAAGGAAACGGTAATTTCTATATTGTTACTATTTGTTGGAAGTATTAACTGTACTGTAATCTTTACTGCATTTATTAGGTTTTGAATATTTGTAATGTATAGTGTTTATAATGAGGAAACAGTTCGTCTACGTATGAGACTATATATATATATATATATATATATACCTCTTTTTTATTTTAACTATAGAAAAGTATGTGTCCTCAAGCAGGTAAATGACCATTTATTTTAGTTGCACTTTCGTATGTGCGTTTTTCAGTTCAGTTGAGTTTAGTACGTCGTCTCAAAAAGACTTCTTGTACTTTGTAAACATTTATATTTTATTGAATAAATATTTCATGAAATATATAAACATATTTTTCTTTTGAATAAAGATCTCAATACTATTATTAATAATATGTAGGTAATCCATGTGTAACTGGAATCTAATTTTACACAAATAATAGAATCTTGAAATTTTTAATTTTTGAATTTTTCTCCTCCCATGGTAATATTATTTAAGACTTTTTGATATTTTTGACATAATTTATTTATGGATTTTTTAATGTATATATGTAATTTATTGGAGGCAAACTGTATTCGTTACACAATTTATTAGGGTTTGATATCAATATAATATTTATTATTAATGATATCTGTTAAAAAGTCATTAAAAAAAAAATTATTTTTTGGAGTCTGTAATAATATAAATCAATTGATTTAAATAACTCGTAAATTTAAAACATTTTTAGTATAAATTATTAAAAAAAGTTTAGTTAATGCGTTAATGAACAGTATTAAGTACTAGGATAAAATGTTCAAAATACTTCACACTGGTAAATAAGTTTATTTAGAATCAATGTAAATATTAGTTATATTGCATAAGAATTTCCAGTGTGAATATTGTAGAAAGCTTAAAAATATTGACTTTAGTTTTGATTGAAGAACAAAGTATGTTTGGAGAGTTTCGGTTATTCTGTATATTTATCAACTTTGATTCGTTACATAATCAAATTTTATACAAAGCCATTCTCATCAAGTTACAAAATGCATCTTTCAAAAATGAAAACTATAATTAAAGTTATTTCGAGAGCCTAATAATTTTTTAAATAAAACATTTAAATAAATGTCAAGTTTAACAATAACGAATTCATTTTTGAAAAAGGAACAATAAGTGCTTATGTATTTGTAAAAATGTTTAAATTTACAAAGAATAAAAGTGAAATTCTCAAGTATCAAAATACGAATGGATATCAACGTTTTTATGCTGCAAAAAAAGTATGTAAAGTTACGTGTCCTGTAAAAATACACGTGACGCGATCCGAAATATTAGCTATTACCTAAGTGCACTATGGTACGATAGTTGACTTAAAATTCTGTTCTTGTACTTCTTTCAAGTATAAAATGAGTTGAAAAATGGCAAAAGGAGTCATTTCTTTTTATTAAATGAGAAACATAGAGTTTACAAGTACCTTGGTATAAAGCAGGCATTTCTTGTTGCGTCGAGAAATATGCTTTCGCAATTATTGCCCGGATTAAACACAAGGAAACATTATTTCAACTGCTATTCTTCTTTTGGCGTACGTACATAACGGAAACCCAACGAATCGCAGTCTTAAAAATTTAGGGTACTGGGACGATAAACAATGTAAAATTGTGAAATGCGGGAGAGCAAAAGGAAGCAAGAAAAGAGTAGACAGACGAAGAAACGTTTGAAAAATCTCACGAGTATTTAAAAGTTAATTACAGCTCTCTGCTGTTGAGACAGTTAATTAAAATTATTACCAGAGATATTGATCTACTACTGGTGTTTTGTTGCCTGATTTTATACACTTTAGCCTTAATTAACTTATTTACAAAGTATATATCTGCTTTTATCCATTATTGTTTTTTCAGAAATTATGCACTCATAAATAAATGATACAATTTGAATTAATTATTTTGATCCATTCTTTTTGATAACATATCTTTATTTTCTTACAATTAGCTTACATTACGTTAGGACTCTTTTTTTAATTATTATATGTGCATTCTCCGTTTAATGAATAATTACGAATTTAATACATTGTCTAATTTAATATAGTGTTCGCATATTAACGCAAATTTAAAAAATTGAAGAAAATATAAGTATTGCATAAAAAATGTATTTTATAAATGCATCCATTAGCATTATTAGAAATAACAGTAAAGAAATAAAAAAAAAATGGTAAAGGTTTGGTCATAATTTGGAAGCTGCGAGGGCGTAATTTTTATATTTAAATTAAAATGATAATAATGATGATGATGATGATAGTAATACTAATAATAATAATAATAATAATAATAATAATAATAATAATAATAATAATATGAAAAAAGTAAGTTAAAAATAAATTTTAGCGTCATTGGATGTGTTTAAGGTCGAGCCATTGCTCGTCGTTAAATAAATTAACCGGATTGATTGTAAATATTTGTAAATGAAGCTGGTGGTGTTTTTATTTAGCCGATAATTGATGAACATTGGAGTGCTCTAGCCGACGAGTTATTTCCACGGGAGTAACCCAAAGGAGTACCTCGGCAATTGCAAAAAGTTTAACGGCATTAGTAACATTAACATTGGACGCCCTTGATCTCGCTTTCCGTCATGCAGAGTGAGTAATCGTATGAGGATGCCTCGGAGCATGAATAACTTGACATGAAAAGTCGCCAAGTACCAATATAGTATGCAATCTCGGTCCTTGATTACATCTTTATCGCTTCATCTTCCTCTCACGAGTTTGAGGTCGCGCCCGCAATCGCAGAGCCCTTCTTTGTGGCTGAACCGTTACATGCCAAAGAGCATCGAGTTCCCGGGTCCCGGGGCCCTTAATGGCAAAACCCTCGCGAATCGATCAGGGGAACAACAAGTGGCCCAACTGTCGGAGACAGGTATTCGCGTAATGCACCTGCCACTAATAACTCCTGCCAATACTCGAGCGCGACTCGAACTTCGAGCCCTTGTTTTCGCAGTCGTTGTTAGTTCCACTAAACCCGAGCTCTTGCGCTCTTGTTGCGGTGATAAGGCCGCAGCATCTCCTTTGGTACAGCGATAATAATGCGCGAGAGGCTCGTGCGCGCCCCACCTGTCTCGGGGATAAACCCCGAGCGTACACGGCAATATCGGGATCCTTGCGAAAAATGCACGGGGAATTCTCGAGGAAATTGAGTTTGCTCCTCTTGCTCGAATATTCATGTGAAAATATCGGAAATTATCCATCCAGCCCTATACGAACGTAACTTTTCAAAAATTTTATCTCGTCGGCTTTGGCTGCACGTGAGCCGCATCACCACTCTCTCTTCAAATTTTAACAATGTTTTAAGAATATTTCGAGCTCCGCCACGAGAGTTAAATTGTTTCCTTTGGAGACCGAAGCCGCTCGGACGATCCGCGCGCGTTTATTTGCAGCGCTCTACCAGCGACTTTTTCCCCGCGGATGATTTGCCAGGTTCGCATATAATGTTTTCTTAATCTAAAAATATGAAGTACGCTATTCCGGAGGAGTCGATCCCGCACTCATCCCCGAGTGAACCATCAAAGAGCGCGCTGCCGAGCTTCGGGAAATCGCTGTAAAAAATGCGAGACGCCGAGATTGGCTCTCGATACCCGCACATTGTCCGGGGTGGCGAGGCGGGTTTTTGCGGCTGCTCACCAGGTCGAGTCACGTAGTGTTGGTCAACCTGACCATAAACATGTGTCGCTCAAAGGAGCCGCGGGCTGCAAGCCGATACCACGACACAATGCGCAATTCTGCCTCGGCTAACGATCACCTCGTGCCCATCATCCCGAGCCTTTTTCCACTTTCCATAAGCCACGTATTTTCCGTCTCGGTATCTCGGGGCTTTCATCGGATCTGCGCCGTGCCGACTTGACTTCCCGGGAAATCATCCATCAGGCCGCGGCACTGGTTACCCCGCGCACCGCCCCCCCCCCTCCGCCAACCGCCACCACCCCCGACGCCAACCCCCCGCCTCTGACCTATAACCACACGCTCCCCATCAGTTTTACGCTTATCCACCTTGGATAAGCGCGAAACTACCTACCGATACTTATCCCCTTATCTCCCTGCCTTTCTCCGTATCATATTTTTCTTTTTCCGACCTTTTTATCTCGCGTCGTTTCGTTGCAGTTGAGCTTTTTTGTTAGCTTAGTTATAGTCGTCTGCTCCTGATTCTCGATAAAAATAAATGCTTATTCTCCTGCAATTAAGCGCGTTTGAGACTTTAAATACGGCGAGCAAGCCGATTGCTACCTTTTTCTATGGACATTCTTTGCCATTATCTACAAGATTCTTATACCGGCAGTTTCGAAAAAACTACAATTTTTCAACTACTATCCTATTTTTTATGTTTAGTCGTTTTTGTGTTTTACCTTTTATCTCTAGTTATAAAAAGAAGAAAAAATGAAAACGATTTGATATGTTTGTTTTTGATTTTTAAATTCAACTTTATACGATCTCAAATGAAAATTCAAATGTACTATTTTGTCGCGATACTAGATGCAAATAAGCTCTATAGAATTTAATAACTATTAAATTCAAACGAACAGGACTACGTAAAATAATATTTAATATTTTTCCAGCAAAACATAATAAACAACAAAAAAAGGAAAATTTTGAAAATAACAAAATCTCGTATAGGAATATCAATTTCAAATAGAATTTTCTTATCTGTCGGGCATGCAAAAAAATAAAATAAATAATGACAATAACGTGGTTAATATTTATTATTTTTATTTAAACTCTGAAATTTTTTTAAAATTATATTTCTTTACTCGAAAAAATAATATCTTTCCTGAACGTGGAATAATGCAATATATATAGAAAATTTTTAAAATAATTTAATTACTCTAAACTTTTGTGCAATTACTTAAACGGTTACGGGATGTATAATAATTATTTCAAGAGAAATATTTATTGCCATGTGTATACTGCAATAAACTTTAAACAACAGTTGTTTAATCTACGGAAGTGATATTTACTGACTACAAATGATAGTTGAATTCGTGTATTGAGCAAACTTCAAAGTCTGTCCAATGAACAATATTTGAATGAATGATGTGATTCTCATCAACTACAGAATGTACACAATATTTCTGTTTAAACTTTTCTGTAAAATTGTTCAATACACTGAGATTCGGGTGTTAAATATAGTTGCAGGGAAAAGATTAATATCTGATAACGAATTAATTTAAGCCTTTAAAGCGCTACAGCTTAAGAAAAAAGAGACTCTGGCTTGTGAAAGGTGGCTTGAGCTGCGAGAAATCCTAAGGTACAGAGTTTCACAGGTTGAATCTCCTAGAAATATATTGCCTGCCCACGTATCTATGGTAAACACACAACATCGACCTCTCAATGCATCATTTAAAGATACTGTAGGCTAGTGTACACACAATAAATTACGGTGGAGCTGATCTGACCTTCCGCGCCCCCTCCTCGCTTGCCCCCATCTCGTCGGCACCTCATCTTTGCCCGTCTCGACGGATGCTGCGCAGATCTGCCACCGGGGCAGGAGAGAAAATTAATTGGGGCTCGAAGGACCCGGGAGGTGGGGAGGTGGGATCAGGATCAGGATCAGTCGGTCGACTGGTTAATGCAATGCAACCTGGGGACGGCTGCTCCCATAACGGGCCTCCTGCTCCTGGCATTCTTTCTTTGTTCGAAGAGGACAATGCTCACCTCTTCAAGAGCCACCTCCTTTCCTCCTCGCTCGCGTACTTTTCTTGAATTTCACCACGTTTTTCCTGTCTAGGCTGTGCCAACTCTATCACCATGCATTCTAGTAGTACACTTCAGGTATTCTTCCACTCATTTACGAATTTGTGTCGTGAATTCTTCATTGCTATTAGTCAGTTTTAGGATGAGATTCGTTTAAACAGATGCTTAACGGATAATACAAAACAAAACACTTTTGTGCTTTGTGTATAATATTACGCGTACTTTCTGCAATTGATAAATTTTTAAATTGTATTAAAGGAAATTCTCTTAATAAAAAGCATTTTTGTACAGCAATTCTACAGGTTAGTTATTTTTAAGCGTTGGAGAGATAATGAAATATTTTTGGCTTTACGATACTTAATTATACAAAATAGATAATACCTGGAGTGCGTATCATGTGCGCATTGTATTAAACTCGATTGTAAATCTGATCATCATCTCTAGAGAGATTCAAACATGAGTATGTGAGTAAGTATGACAATGGTTGATTCCCAAAAAAATTTGTGCAATTGCAATGCAACATAATACATTATCGGAATGTGTACTCAGAACCATGCACACATAAAATCCTTTAGACTGCAATTCCGTATAATTTCAAATTTAATTTAATTTTAAAATTTGATTAGAACCTTTTGAAAACCTTTTAATGTTATTTTACATTTAATTTTAATGCAGTTAATATTAACCTTTAAAGATAATTATCAGATTATGTATTACATACTACAATTATTGTAAAAAGAGCGACTAACAATAGTTTAAATAAAGCACTCGATCAATTAACCATCACTTCATTTTTAAGTAACATACACGAACCTTTGAAGGAAGCGATACATTAGTTTTACATAATTCAAAGTATATGTACATTATGTAATTGCCTTACTCGCCGCATATTGATAAATGATTCACAGAATTTTTATACATATATGTACATTACTATTTATAGATATAATTGCGATCTTAATTATTGTTTGGTCGTATATCTCCGAGCACTTTTCGTACGTGCGCACATGTATGCACAAATTACTACTAATTCCAGTGGACATTTGCATAGAATCTCACGATACATTAAGTAAAAAAGTAAAATCCGCAAAATACATTAGGTGCATGTGTCCTGAAATTACCAAACGTTGTCCAGTTTCATCTTCATCTTCATTATAATTATAAGCTTAACGTGGGATAATGACGTAAAATTACATAAAAATTTCTCTGTTGGTAATTCTGACATTGTTATTATATTAATAATGTTACTTAAATGGGAGAGCCTTAACTTTGATCTTACCAATGCCCTATAAGGATGTAACGGTGAATTACTGCTATGTAATTAATATGTCTAGATTTAAATACACCATGTAAATCATTTATATAGAAGTTTAATAACAACTGGGATTTGGACTGAATCCCTGAAACATATCAACACAGGTTATTATCCATTTGCTTACACATTGCCCGACGTTGTGTGAAATATGACTTAATCCACAGAAGCAAACTACGGGAAAACCTACTCTCGCGTAATCTCAATAAAAGTTTGATTTGTCAAATTTTATTGAATCGTCAATTTGGTTAAAAAAAAGATTTCCCTTACAGCTGCAGAATAGTTTATTACTATAAGCGACAATTTTCATTCCTTTACCATTTTTAAGTTTAACGGGTATTTTTAATATTACAATAATAATCCTATACTATTATAATTTTCTTCTCGTGAGACTATTACGTCGAAATAATGAATAATCTCAAGAATTTTTCTTATCTTATGGTATTATGGACTTATTTTAGTTTTTTAATTGTTGTTTCAAGTGAGTTTTTTTTACAGTCTAGAAAATATCGAAGATAATATTAGCTAATATAAATATAAAAAAATGGGATTAAATATTCTATAAATGAAACAAAAATTCATATAAAATTGAAAAAGCTATTACAGTTATTAGAAATGATTTTTATTATAATTTATTGTAAAAATGTTATTATAAGAGCATAACACATTCTATTATCATAAATATTCGTATATACCCTTTCAATATTTTAGTAAAATCACAAAAGCCTTTTTGGGTTGAAAATTTTTCAATGATATTACATTAAAATATCAAATAGAAATATATTTTAATTATTTTCTCTTGAAAGGTTAACAGAAAAATGATAAATTTAAGATTGAATTATTTTATTACACAGCTCAATGATCGCGAAATAGCTAACGCAAACTTTTGAAATATCGTAAAACTAAATTAATTAATTCTATTAAATTTATTATAGCTTTGTTATAATTTGCATTAAATAATATTAAATTATGTACAATTTTCTCTCTTGTATTCATTATGAACGACTTTTTTTAATAGAAAAATAGATTATAATATTTGTGTCTAATTATATAAAAAATATTGATGCAATCTTTTTCCATGAATATAAAATTTCCAGGTTGCATTTTTAAGATTTCCATCTTTGCTCTCGATTCCTGGATCATTTGTAGACCCTTCACTATTTTTATAAAGTGCAATACTTTACTACTTGATTTTCACCTTTTTTTTTCTTATCTTTAACACTTTTCTTTACAGAGTTTCTCTCTTGCAGATCTTTTTTCTTTCTTTTTCTCTGTTTCTTTATCTCATATTCTGGTTTTATACACGGAGTTTTTTACAATATATTTGTTGTTTGAATTTACTCGAAATTGTCAAATCAATTTTAAAAATGAGCACAATCTTATGAAATCATGAATCATGAATGTCATCATATACTCTTTCCAAAGTCGTTCTATTTTGATCTACATTTATGCTTCACATAATTGCCATTCCTTCTTTACTTTTCTTTATTAACAAATTATTTCACTTGAATTTTAAATGAGCATTATTTGATTATTTATTGAAATTTTTTTTTTAAATTTAAAAAATAATATTGTTCATTTTCGTTACATAATTTACTAATAACAGTTATTTTTTGTTATTTTACTAATTTAAATTGGGTTAGAGAGAATTTTTAAAAATATAGTTATTTAAAAATTTAAGTATATACTTTTTTATATAAAAACTTTTTTTTATAAGTATTGTAAAATAAAAAATTATGTATAAATATGCGATTAAAATTTTGTAATTATTAAAATATATATATCTCACTAAAAATAAAATATAAAACACACCATATGTACATGTTTTCATTATCTGATTTTGTTTTTAAAATAATTATAAATTATAAATTCCAAATACAAATTTTTTTTCTTTTTTACTCGACAAGCGATTTTCTTAATTTCCTTTGACTATTTTTATAAATCAATTTTTTTTTTTTTTATATTACATTTATTATTACAATATAAAGTTTAAAACATAATTCATATAGAGTGAAAAGTACAATATTTTTTATAATTTTATCATAATAAGTGAAATTTAACTTTCAAAACGTATTACTTCCTATTTAGGTGGCATGCAGAAATTTCAACAACTTTGGTTATGATTATTTCGTTCTACTGAAGTTTTAATTCAGTTTTAAAGTCTATGTTAAATCTTAATGCCATTTCATTAATATTTCAAATAAAATCCTATATTCTTACGTATCCATACAATTTGTTTCGATTAATAAATTAGAAAATACTATTATAATAAAATGTTATGTTATACATTAATTCTTATATACATATGTAACAACATAAATTATAGATCAATACGCATATAATATTTAAAAATTAGTAATGGAAAAATAATTTTTTAGTTACAGTTGCTTTAGAGTTGCTATGAAATTTAAATATGTTGATTTATTATTCTACTTTTTAATTAATGTTGATTATTATTGTAATGTGAATTTAAATACTTGTAATATTTTATTATCTATGGAGAACCATAAATATGTAGATAATATCTAAAGAAATAGGTTCAGGTATTCTTGATATGGGTCAAGAAAAAAATGTTAAATAATCTATATAAAAGGTTAGCCAAAGCTGATAAGAGTAAAGTTAAATAGAGAAACAACAGTTTTAAGATGATATCAGAGAGAGAGAGAGAGAGAGAGAGAGAGGATAGTTGTAATTCCTATGGATGCTCTTTAATGTTAATATATGTGTATATAGTAAAAGTACTATCACCATATTGCATTAGTCATATATCATATAACAATGATCGTCAGTATTTTAAATTATATACAATTGAATTGATGCAATATTTGCGAATATTGATTTAACTCCTTTCTGTGCTTTTAATATATAATTACTAAAAAATTTGGAGAATTTAAATTATCAAAATTATATACAAATGGGCTATTTCGAGGAAGTCCAATTTTCCACTTTTTTTAATTTATATCTGAAATTGTAAGTACTTAACTGTTATAGACTTTCTGTAAATCTTTGCTTCTAACATTTCGTCTGTATTTTTTAGATGATGTTCCTGCATTAATAACAGTTCAATATACTATACTGATTGCAAATACGTATGTTCTGTATGAAAAATTCTCATTAAATGTCTTTCTTTTTTTCACAGACTAACCTATCATTAATTATCTCTGTAAAATAAAAAAAGCCTTTTCTCGATTCCTTTGACATTTAGCTTTGAATAGTTTATCTTTATCCACTATACAGTTCAAGTTAGTCACATCAATATAAATCTACTACATGGTATCATGCTTTCATACATCTAAAAACTAACCTCGTTTTAAAATTTGCGCGTTTTCATATTAATTTTCTCTATGATGTCCGTGCATTCCTTAAAAATACTTGATTCAAACATGTTTCTTCGTTAATTCATTCAAATTTTACTTCATTCATAAAAAGATTCCAACTAACTCTCTCTCTCTCTCTTTGTCTATAACCTTTTTTAAAGAAAATTTAAGAAAAGTTTTTGTTCAGCACATATTTCTGGACTAAATTAGTAGATTATTTAATTTATTTAATTTTTTTACATCATCGATATCCACAAAAATTTATGAGTAGATACATGTTAAATATGCAGAAAAGAATCTGACGAATAACATTAATGAAAAAGATTCAAATTTAATTGAGTTCAAAATATATTACAATAAATAATAGATTGAAATAAAGTAAAGCTAATTTTGAGATTTACTATTTAATATGCTTTGTACTTGAATAGAATATAATTTGGTAAAGAATTGAAAGTTTTATAAGTTACAAAGTTACATATTCAAAGAGACAAGAGCCAATTATTATCCAACCGTTCTTATCTATATATTTTTTTATATTTTTTTAAAATTTAAACTTAGGTTGACGTTATTGTTTAACAGAGTTCAAAATTAAATTTCTGAATATTTAAATTATAAAATTATAGCTTCAAATTAGGTTTTTATCCACAATGTTTATATGATACATTTATTACCTAAAGTTATAACCCACGACTTATTAATTATGAAGAGCAATAAAAAAGATGTAAAGAACGCGGGGTTAATTTATTATGAGTTTCCACCTCTACCGGGTATTTTTGTCTTTATACCTCCATATTTCGCCACTCACTTTCTCTCATTTTTCTTTTCCCGAGAACTGTAAGCGGAATTGCGGGAAACGACGCGCGACAACGACTCGTCTAACTGTTCTGGCGATGACTGCATTGGAGTCGTCCGGGCGTGGGAGGCCAACCTCTGGCGATGTCGTCCCGCCAACTCCCAGACACCTCGAGACTTTCGCCCTGGCGAATGCCAAAAGCAATAGCAAGTTTTTGAGTCCGGAGGTTCTGCTCGAGGTTCTATACCGGTTTTGAAATTATCCGAGTCGGGTTTTCATTCGGAAAATTAGCTGTTGTCACGACGTTCGCAGCGTAATATTACATGTGTGTATTAATGGGCAATGAATACGATTTCCTTGGTGCATGGATTGTTGTACGTGTGCACTCGACCGAGAACTCTCTAATCGAGGTTGGCAACATTGGCACTGATCGAACAATGTTTATTCTAAGCGATATTTACGAGGTTCCATCGGTGATGATGATGCTAGACAGTTTTTAAATCTATTTGTCTCGAAATCTCCGATAAAATTACATCTAATTAAAGTAGCATTAAAGATAAACGTAAATTTGTTGCACAATACATGTATTAAAAGTACAGAGACATCTCGAGAATTTTTAATAAACCGCTAACTTCTGAAAATTTAATCATTTTAGTGGAAAGTTACAACTTTAATTAAAACCGTGATAAAATAATGGCAGCTCATTGTCATAGACTTTAATTCTCAAGAGATGCACTGTTTATTTATTGTTGTTCAAAGCCATTCTTGAATAATAAATCAGTGGTGTAAAACACCCGTTGCATAGTTAACCATTAAGTTTCGCTTAGATACTTTTTTAACGCGAAACTTGAAAAATTAGTATCAACTTATAACGCATGTAAAATTAATATATATATATATATATAGGAATAAATATAGATTGATGTAAAATATAAAAAAAAAGAAGTTTTTACAGTTAAATCGTTCAAATTTGTGCATAGAAATATCCGGATTTATACGATGTGATTTGGAATTGTTGTCATTCCACTAATAGAGTGAGTGAAAAATAAATTTGTACGAAATATTGCACACGTTACTATTGTAGGTGAACTTGTTTATCCTAAAGTATCGATATCTGGTGGCCAACGAAGATTACATAACCTATAAATAGTTTTCATTTGTAGGGCAGATCTAGAATGTTTTAAGTAAGATATTAATAATTTATCGAAAAGTAAATTGAGTATCACTACTGCATTTTATCGACGTGTTTGTTGGTTTTTAGTGCTATTGCAGACAATCATTAATATTGTAATAAAAAGAGAATTCAAATTACGCGTGGCAGTTATGATTAATAAAACATTGAGCCTTGAATTGAAGAATATATCTCAATTTTTAATTTAATAAATAAAGCCTCGCATTTATTCATGATTATTCATTATTCCAGAAATTCAATCTTAATTTGTATGTATATTACTGTAGATTGTATTTTAATTTGTCGAAATGCAACGATATTGATTGGCAGCTCGATGACATTGATTGGTAAGTTTTTTAAATTCTCGAGTAATGAAAAGCTCAAAGATTCAAGAGTAAAGTTCGTCAGAGCCTTAACAATGTTGTTAACGGAACTGGGGCTTAGAAAAAAGACAATTTGGTTAGAATGAGTCTACTTATTTACGACCTTAATACTGCAGCCCAGTGTTTAATTATCCACTGTAAAAATTTATTTCGCCGCATGAATTTTTCATGGTCACGTGGCAAGTTTAAGGGAATTTTTACGGGAAGAACAGCGGCACTAAAGCTCTTATGAATAATAATTATTGGGGCTGGCTTCGGTTAGCTCCGTTCGCTTGGCCTCCGTTACCCTCGTTAACTAGCTGCAACGAAAATGTCGGATTTCTGAGGTTGCGGATCAATGCCACTTTGGTCTCGACCTCGATGCCGAGTGCATCCCGAGCACAACCCGTTAGCCCTAATTGCGCGAAAAGTCACGGCGAGCGAGGTTCTAGTTCCCGAGGAGGATCGCGAGCACGCATTTTGAGAATTTGGGCCCGTTTGTTTTTTTTTTTCTTTTCTTTTCTTTTTTTCCCCCCGATCAGGAGGTAATGGCGGTTTGTCTCACCGACCAATTTACCCGGAATGCAGCCTCGACGAAATTCAGCGATTGTGCTTACGTATTATTGGAAATGAATTTGCGGCCAGACCGAGGTAGCGTTGATGTAAGTGAATAAGCTCCGAGGAAATTCCTTCGACTCGAAACTCCAGCTAACGCCAATAAATTGATTGCAAAGCCAAAAGTTGTTGCATGTCGAATTCGAGAGTATGAAAATTGTAATCTACAGTGCAATGTACACTAGATTAAGGTGTTTAGTATCGGATGGAAAGGTGAAAACCATGTACGTTCGATCATGATGTAAACCAGATTTCTTAATTTAAATTTCCCAATCGATAGAGTAACTCGTGCAAATAGACACTGTGGTTTGAAATTTAACGATGGTAAAAGGCTCGTACATACTCTACGTACATGTTATTTGAAAAATAATATGGGTTGAGTTGAAGGGTGTCGATAGGTTAATTTGAATAATAGATTTTAAGGATGACAATAATTTTTAATTATTCTCAACATCGTTTTTAGCAACAATACAAATATTTTATAATTCCAAGTACGAGTAATCGTACATTTAAAGTGATAAATTATTGCGGAGGAAAGGATTAAAGTCCAAAAAATTTTGGAATCTTTGCAGTGTCGGGTTTTCAATTACTCAAGATTTTTTTACCTTTTCATCCTCTAGTGTATGCTTTTTTCAGAGACCTGTACGCACGCAAACACGTACTCAACACAAGTGTGCAATTAGCATTGAAAATCTAAACAAATTTGCATTTTAAAGATTCAGGGTATACGTAAAGTGTAAGAGCGTGTGTGAAGGTACTTAAGAAAAAGACGGAGATGAAGAAATATTTATGGAGACTCCACAAGTGGTATTAAAAGGCCACCATTTTGTGCACTTTGAAAAGAAAGAGACAGACTGTCTTTTTTAAGCTTAGTTATATATATATATTCGTTTTATACCTCTTGTATAGAAAAACCGATATGAGTTATTTGCACGCAGCAGCCTACCTCTACGAAATATTATCAATTTACTTGACGGGATTGTACATGAACTCGAAAAGTTAATAAATTTTAGTTCACTAGCTTTTTTTCTTTTTTTCTTTTTTTCAACAGTGCAATTAGATTATTATTATGTTTATGGTGATTTATGAATGTTGAGCAATTTTGTTGAAGCACTCATAAAAATTCTATATGATTCCGTTCACTTTCGAAAGATTAACTATTTAAAAAATCTAGATACTAATTTTGGATATTTATCAACTTTAATAATATATTCATCACATAATGATAAGAAAGCTCAACGGTATTCTTGCATTGAACATTATTGGGCTCGAACATTAAAAACTCGATGTTTATAGACTGTCGTACAAATGACAAGTACATTAAAAACTTACTGAATTATTTGAAAAATTAACTATTTATTATTTAAATTTCAAAGGTACTTTGATTTCAAAGGTTGGTTCCTTTGTTGCAAAAATAGTCATATTTTCACATTGATCAAAGTGGATCCATAGCTAAAATATTTATAAATCTTGAGTATTTTTTGAAGAAGAAAGTATAATTAGGCTAAAACAAAAATGAGAGTGGCAACATGTAATTTGGGTTTGTTGGAACTAAACGAATTTGATGGCCCCAGTCTAATGAAAGAGGTGAGAAGCCCATTATTCCCGAAATACTAGAGTATCTATCAAATTCAGATTTCTCATTTTGATTTGTAGAGCACACAAGTGGCTTAATTTTGGTCTGGCGGTTGTTGAATCGCAAATGCGGTTTCGCGAATCTGCCATTATACTTTTGGGTCAGAGTCTGTGGTTTGAGCAGCTCAGAGCGTTTAACGCAGGTGCGTAAATTAAGTTTGCACGCAAGTGGGCGGGAGATAAAAAGGCCCGGAAGCAGATCCAAGTGGTCCAGGGAATTGATGCATAGATGCGTGAACGAACAAACTGGGTTTATGGCTCGGCAATTTTTAACTGCCAGGCCCGCTTCGAGAGCAGAGCGAGTCTGGAGATTCTGCGAGGCGAGTCCTCGGATGCTGGATAGAAAAAAGGAGGGAGAGGTTGCACGAAGTTAACGGTTCGAAAGCCAATCGCTTCATCGATGTCGCCGCTCGTCACCGCAATTCCTTCGTCCGCGTGCGCGTGACCGGTTATCTTCTCTCCTTTTCTCTACCATTGACTTACCGAGTCATTAAAATTCACGGTCAGGATTGCGAACTCGGTGTTGCCAAGGAATCGACGACTGATAGCGATTCCGGAAAACCGATTATCATTCCCGATTATCTTTTATATAGGTTGGGCCATGTCAACTTGTTACGATTCAGGTGGTGTCTTTTTCAACAAAGAAAAACACCAACATCCTTCTAGGAGGGGCAAAATCTCTATCCCACTATCTCTATTCCCCCCTTTTTTACTGAGACGGCTAGATCAAAAAATAAAAGAAAAAAAATTATTAATTTATTTCCGAATTACAACGTACCTTCTATTATTTATTGATTTTTTTTTAATTACGTAAAAAGTTTTTAATGGATTCTAAAATGAAAAAGTTTTCCATTTGGTTGAGCTTACAATTTTCTACATTCTAAGCGATTCTCGTGTGTGACCATGTCGAATTGCTGACCTATGATATTTGATCTTAATTCACTTTAGATAGATAAAAGTATATTAATAATAATAATAAAAACTTTAATTTATGATAGTAATTTGTAATATAATATGTGACATTCATAAATGTAACAAAGAATTTTATAATATTACATAGCAATTTGATAATAAATTTTTAGTATTCTAGTAGTGATGAAAATTTTTTCAATTTAAATAACATATATTATCCGCCAATTAAAACGTTAATCTGATTTACTTTTCACATAAATAACATAATGGCATTAAGAAAGAATTTGATTATTATATTAGTCCCATAAAAATTTAAGCTGAATAATAAATTACTTCATGCCGGTTACCATTCTTTCCAAATTCTATTGCTCTTTATTTATAAATGAATTTCATTATTGAAAATACAAATTAAGAGATTAATTTTTTAGAATATGACTTGATTCTTAAAAAAAAATTTCCATTGAAAAAAAATTACTATGAAGAATCTGTATCGATTATCAAACTTCAAATGACAAAATAGTTCTCTTATTTATTTTATAAAAGTAAAAATGCTTTAGAATGCATGGAAACATTGAAAAACTCGTTGGAAAATTGGGAAAAAGTCAAGAGAAGGAGTAAGGTGCACAAACGAGGCAATACGAATTTCAAATGCATGTCCCAGATGAAACGTAAATTTTTTCCCTTATTTGTGCTCGTTTAAAGATATATAAAGGATTTTTGTTTTGCGCGAATAAAAGGCTTAATGACGATCATCTCGCATATAGATCATTAAAGCGGTTGGCAGCCCAGCCTCCATAAAGGATGAACTCGTGCAGGAAATAAATCCCCGGTCGGACAAAGAAAGAACAGGTAAGAGGCTCGAGCGCGAAATACGGAAAAATGATCGGCCGGGACTCTCGTGGCACTGAGAAAATGACGAGGTACAACCGGTTCTCACGTGGCGGTTACATAAGCTCTGGTCATCCTGATAACCGGAGCAAAAAACAGCACAGCAGCTTATTCACTTGCACACAGGCACGTTCGCCAGCCCAATCGGTCAACGTCGTCGTTGTTGCCGGATGTTGGTCAGTTTTGTAATCCCGGGACACTCTCGGCTGCTTTCGACAATATTCTTTCCTTATCATTGTTTTGCATAGAGTGTGTGTACTTTATAAATACCGAGGAGTGACTAATTGTTACCGAGAGCTTTGGGGTTTATCTTGTGTATAATGCAGCACTAGTGGGAACTCATTTTTCATACTTTCATTTCGAAGATGGAGAATAAAATCAAAGGATATTATAAGTTAGATACGTGGCTCATCTAATGTGCTTTTACAGGTATACGTATTATACTCATAAGCAAGGTTCAGCAAAAAAAATTTGTCGACACATTGAAACATCATGAAAAGCATCAAGAAAATTTTGGACAAATGTCAGGAAAAAAAATAATTTTACAAATAGAGATATAGGTCTTTCCAATTTTAACACGATTATAATTTTTTTTTGTCTACAGTTGGTACAAACAATTAAATGAATTGGGTCACTCTTTTCAGAGATATATTATGATAAAATGAATAATTTCAATTTACCATAATTTGTTTTAAATTTTAAAAAATTAATTCGAATTTATACCAAATGAATCATTGTATTTGGACCATAAGACTTAATCGGATATTTCAAGTACTCCGATCGCAGCTTACACGCACATCGACCAATTTCATCGTCTTGATCAAAGTCGTCGAGTCGCCCCGATTTATCATGTTATCCAAGACTTATCAGTTCATTCACCAAACAGCTCTTACATGCGACATACGTGACAGTTGAACATTTGCCCACCACCAAAGAGAAATCCACCGAGTGGCTCCAAGCGCGTAATTAATAAAAGGAGGTAATTTTAGGTAGTCCCAATGTCCTGGTTTTGAGAGTAGGCCGGTCCAAAGTCCAGGAACCGCAGCCGCGATGGTCAGCTTCAAGCTCGTGGTCGCCAATATACGTCCTTGCTTATAAATATTCAGAGGCGCGGTTTTAAATAAAAGGACCAAAAGCTTCAACCATTTTGTGAAACTTGAGGAAGTCGAGGTTGGAGACATAGTCTGAATGGACGACCGGCAAAGTTTCTTGGACGGCACTACGCGGACGAAATGGCAAAATTCCCTAGTAGAAGTGCGTTTAATGAAGGAGGCACCCCACCGGAAGGAGGGAAGGGGGTCGGGGAGTATTGTGTAACTTGCCGTCCCTGCTTCCTTTGAGCCACATTCATAATCGCGCCCAAGGAACAAGAGTCTGTTCTACCTCTTTCAAAGCTTTTCTGCGTTTTAGAAGTTATTTATCTCGGGAGAGGAGTGTCTGGTATCGAGTAAATTGGACAATGGAATGGCGATTGGTTAGCTGCTCGTGTAATTTTCTCGTCCTTCCAGCGAACAAACGAATCGTCGCTCCACCGAGAATTTTATAGAAAACGAACACGAGCCGGGAACGAAGCGAATTGTGGATTGTAAAAGGACGAGGGAGGACACGAAACCCAGCAGACCTCTCGAGCAGTAAATTATTGGGGCGTCTTCGATGTGGAAGCTCGAGGAATTAAGAGGCAGACAGAGGTGAAACGGAGCTCCGAGATCGATAGCTCTCGACCTCCCCGCCAGGTGTCTTGTGTCATTGTTCGTCCTGGACCATCCGATCCGGATAATGCATGCGCTCATCTCCTTGCCGTGACGGCCCTGTGAACGGTGAAATCAACAAAGAGCAAGCGCGAGTGAGCGACTCCGGAGAAATTTGCGGTCACCTACTCTCCTCCCTCCCGCCCCTCCCGGCCGCAGGTGAATCACGACGTCTTCATCCTCCTTCTCTCTCGTTTTTGCGTGGCCCACTTCGAGGTGCTCGTTGCCAGATTTTTCAATCTATCGCGCTCTCTCGATTATCCACTCATCCATCTTTATGTTTTCCTCGAAGACACCTCGTTTGTGACCGAGCTCGTTAATTTTTCACGATGATCATTAGTTTCAAAAAATCATCATCAAAAAATAGATAGTTAGGCAACATATAATAAATGATGAATGCATCAACCCTTTGATTTAAATTCAATTGACTATATCGTATTGTGTATCTGAAGATTTTTAATGAAACTCTTGGGGCACGACTAATATACAATTATATAAATACGTGTGTGTCACAGTATATTTTTGCAATATTTCTTTAAAATTATCGATGAATATTTCATATAAAATATTCTAATACTAATATAAAATTATTTATTCGATTATTGTCTTGCTTTGCGGTACATTCTAATTTATTTTTCGAAAAGTCAATTTTCGTAAATGATTTTTATAAAAAATAAAATTGTGATTTTGATAATAAACAGAGAATAAATATTGAAATGAACAATATGAAAAAGAAAAAATTATAAGCTATGCAATTTTATCAAGCTAACAAAATGGCAAATTGTCATTTATTAAATTAAAAAGTGTTTTAAACTCATTCAGCTATTTCACTCGATAAATGCTATTTTATTATTTAACATTATTAATTTATTAATAGTTTAAACTACATTGTACTAAATTTTAATGCTTTACAAAATTCAAGAAATATACTTTGAGTGTTTTATTGTATTATGATACAATAAGTAATAATTAAAGCGAATTTCCAAAAGTTTTTGTAAATGTTTAAGATAAATAACTATACCATTATTATTTTTTTGTTTTTATTTTTCAACCGCGTATCATCGAGAATATTTAATTATGCATAATGTCGGTAAATGTATCGTTATATATTTGCTCCACTGTGATTCTCCGATTTTCGTCATTATCGCATAATGTTACATCACGTCGTTTGAAACTACCTATTCAAAACGGAGAGCATATGGCTGCAGGAGGAAATCGCGTTCGGAGAAAGTCGACGACCTTACGCGTTTCTTCTCGTCTACTCTTTTCAAATTTATTCTTTGTACTTCCTCTAGTTTTTTCTTATTTTCTTAGCTTTACTTTTGATTGCTTTTATTCGCATAGATAATGAGCGTGTATTAATATTCTAAAATTTTTTTTTTTTTTTTTATCTACCTTTATCTTTATCATCATCTATATCTAGCTCTTTCTTTTGTATTCATATTTATGAAATGCATCCTTACTCCTGCACTTGATCGTCAATTTAGCATGCCTTCTTTGATATTTTATTGTTCAAACGTAAGAATATTTATGTAACATTTATACAATGGCTGCCTCCATGTATTAATAAGTCTGAAAAGCAGATTCTTGAATAAATTAAAACGAAATAAGTATCCATTATAAATATGCTGATATTACTATTACTATAATTGACATTGACAATAGTCTGTACCATTTTGAGTATATCCTTATTCGGAAGTAGTTCCGCATTACACACATGCATGCATATACACAGTGACAAAAAGAGAGAGAGAGAGAGGAAAATTACAAGAGATAATCTGTTGTAAAAGGAAGCAGACCGAACTTTTCAGCTTGTCACAAATTGGAAAATACGACGGCCTAAGAGGTCTTATTCTCCATCTCAGTATCATCTGGTGGATCTTCGGAATCTCGTGGAATCGTATTTATCTCGGGGGATCTTAGGATCAAAGGCAGATCGCTGGCACTTCACCGGCACCGCCACCGCCATCTCCGTTGTTAAAGTTTCAAAGGGTGGGAAGAAAAGAATCGCGAGTACCACTTGATTTCGTGAGGAGCGATAAAGTTACTGGTATTTCATCGGCTGCAGGAGATACCGATAAATGCTGGCGAGGCGTTAATGCAACCGGGGGGCGGGGGCGGGGGCGGGGGGTGAGTCGCTATCTTGCGGCTACATTTTCTGAGACGAATCGTCTGAGAAAAACCAAAGGTATGACCACCTTCTTTCTGCATTGAAATAATCGCGTTCTTAAAACGAAATGCAACAGAGTATTTTAAAAATTTTTAAAGCATGATTCACAGGACTCTTTATGCTTAATCTTCCAGTTCAAATCCAGCTCATTATTATAAACTATTTTGAATCGTTTAAAAAAAAAAAATTTTATTTCACAAGACCTAACTTATAAATGTATCTCATTTTTGCAGATTACACTTGTAAATACATTTATTTTAAAAGATTTAGAAATTGATTTGTGAGTGAGATACTGATTCTCACTCTAATTGCAATTCCTTTACATATCTTAATAACGGTATGAACAATGACAATTTTATTTTATTTTAGTCACATAAAGAAACTAAGAAAAATTGTTATCATGCTCAATTTTTCTAAGCAGATAAACTTCTAAACGAGCTATTGTTTTCCCAATAGAAAATAATATAAGACGGAGTAATGGCAAATTCTAAAAGTTTGTAAACCAGTGTATCGTTGTCATGGGGACTGTAGTAAAGTTGCTATTGTTAGTTATCCAATGAATTTCGAGCTAAAGAATTGTGCTCTTGGCCGAAATTTACAAATTAATTCTAACGAGGTACGACCAAACGTGTGAAGAAAGATGTCAGTAGACACGAGCAAATCACTCGGAATCGTGTTGACAGCCACTAGAATACGAATTGCACTCATCAAAATAACGTAACATTTATAAAGTAGAAAGGAACAACACCTGCACTAAAAATGGCAGTAAAATTGGATTTTGATGCAGAGTTTACAATACAAAAAATAATAAAAAATGTTGCACAGTAACCTTTGGATTAGTAGAGTAACCTCTAAGAACAATTATATTCTTACAGATTAACTCCCATTTTATTTTCATGTTCTACCATCTGCTGGTAGGATGGCACGTCAATAACTTTGCCCAAGTAAAGTATTAGAGAATACGTAGAGTGAAAAGAAATTTAAAAAACTAGAACTTTAACCTTAAAGGTGCAGAGGAGTACCAGGAGAAGATAAGATCGCGGAATGAGTTTGACACTGAAACGAAAAGGAGGTTGCTGCTCTTGACTTTGCCGTCGGATCCAAAGAAAGAGGAGTCCGCGCATCCTCAAGGAGCGGAGCCACGAGAAAGGTCAAGGTGTGCCGTCGGACGCGGAGACCCGATCGCCGCATTCTTCCGCGTATCGAGCTCGTAATTCCGAAAGGTAGTCCGAGACGGAGTCCGAGACCGAGACCGAGACCGAGACCGAGTCCGAGTCCGAGTCCGATTTCGAGTCCACCGAGTCTCGACCGGAGTCTCTGCTCTCGTGGCGCGGCGCGTGATTGCGTTCCGGAATGAGGTTTTTAACGAACCCGGGGAGACGAGGCCGCGGATTCCTGCACATCCTCTATCCTCAGCGCGATCTAGCACCTTTTTCCCGGTTGCATTTTTGCGATGGGCTTCCGGGTGGACTTGCGAAAGTGCACGGGCAGCTTCCTCCGATTATGCAGGCAGTCTGGTGTCAAGCGGGTTCCAGCCTCCGTGACACCGGATCAGCGCGCGGGGCCTTGACCCCGACTTTCACACTCCCACTCTAATTGCATCGGCGAATTGCATAGAATCCCGATCTCGCCTCTCTCCTTTTTCCTCCTATTTAATGAAACCCCTACGACAAGTTAATCTTATGCAACTCTGCTCGAACTTTAAATTGAGATTCTCGGCTTGGATGCCGTAATAAATTCAAATCGTTTCTTCAGTCATTCATGAAGCCTGCGACTCTCTTTATTATTCTCAGCGTCTCAAATTAAAACGTTGGACTTCTTTTGAACCGACGCATTGTTTTTACAACCAAGTAATAATGCAATAGCATAATATTAATTATATAATATAGATAACGTGTTGATAAATCATTGTGCTTTTTTTCACTTGGTGTAGCACATTTAAAAACCTTTTGAAATCCTCCAATGACTCACATTAAGTAAATAAATTTTGAATTCGTGGTAGGTGCAGTAATTCGAAATGGATGCAACCATTTATCCCTGTGCTAATTTTCCATTAGTGTCAATCAATTAAGTTCATGGTAACAATATTTAATCTTTTGAGATATAGAAAATCTTTGTTCCTCTTGCCTTATATTTTTTGAGAGAAATAGAAAAATAAAGACATGTTTATCGTACCACGTTGAACTTAAATTACATTATTTAATATTCCAAGTCCACCCAATAAAAACTCTTAATCGACAATCATCTCTTCTTTAATTTATTATTAATTTTCTTTTGGAAATTTAGTTGTTCTTTAATTTAAAAAATATAATTTTTTTTTTTCGGTTTTCCAAAAGAATTCCAATTTTTATGCTATTGTTCTTCCATTGTATTGCTAAACTTGCTTGGCAAAAAGATAATAGTTCTGAAACTAATCAAGACACTTGAATGTGATTATTTAGTTATTATTATTAATTTCACGTATAATATTAAAATTCTATTAGTCTTATACTTACTTTTTAAAACATATACTCGACATAAAATAAGTTGTAAAAGTATGAACTTATTTTTTCATTCATCGTTTCGGTGTTCAAAAGTTTGTTATACCAAAGAATAGTAAATGATTTCCATGCATAACACAGTACTAGAGTACGTACTTGAATTTCAATTAGTTAGCAAGTAATTGCACATTTCTTTTTTAAGATGTACTCTTTTTTAGATAATAGCATTATTAAAAAAGGTGAGAAAAAAGAAAAAAGAAAAAAAGAAAGATTACTTTTACACTTTGGCTGAAAAAAAATGTGTCACGGTTTTATTCGGAAAAATTATCCGAGAGCCCGACGGCTGATGAACCGTGCATTGAGAAACAAGTAGCAGCTGCCGAAATGAAAGAGAAAGTGCGTTACAAAAAAGTGAATTCCAAAAGAACAACAAAAAACTGCTGGTAGTTGGTAATTTCGCAGCACATACGCCGACACTTTTTTCTTTTTACTTACTTTCGTGCAAAGCATGGAAGGCAATCATCAACCATACAACCATCATCTGAACGTTGTATTTGGATGATGGTTGTAAATTCGATTTTCATTTTTAAAGGGATGAATTGTCAAAATTAACGGCTTGTGCCGAAAAAAATTTGTGGCTGCCACGAAGCTCTCGAGCAACGAAAATACGGTGCAGTTGCGTGATTCGACATCAAAGTAAATGATAAAATTAAATGGATATTGCAGTTTTGGCAGGTGCGTCGTTGTTATTCGAATAATAAAATACATAAAAGCACCACATTATTCCGTTCAGAATTTCTTCTTTTTTTGATAAATCTTCTGTTGCTTTATTCGTGAATTAACTTTACGAAATAACGATTTAACCTAGTTATCAGAATGAAATTTAGTTATCTTTTTTTAAATAATAAATTGCTCAATACAGCAACAGGGATTTTTATAGATCAAACAATTGCCTAAGTTTCTCGATTTTTAAACATTTTTTAAATTAATTCTTACAATTCTATGAGTTTATGAAAAATGCTTTTACAAATTAATTTTGTTAATCGTTTAATATACGTATATAATGATACTTGTTTTCACCAATAAATCAAATATTAAATATTCAACGAAAAATATAAAATGAAAGGAAGAATTTTTCAAAGATATTTCAATTGTTTTATGTTTACCTTTTTTTTTAAAATTAATCATGAATTTTGATTGGTTATAAATTTAGAAATTATATCGTACATTTAGAGTACCATAATTTTTATGCATTCATGAATCACAATTGTCATCGTTAAAGAAAATTTATTATTTTTAAAAATAACAAATATATTTGCTTAATATAAAATTCAATTTCTTTTAAATTGCAACTTTTTTTTAATACAGTAATGTGCTGCAAATATTTATATTCATATTTAGTATTAAATAAAGTCATCCTTCAAAAAGTGGATTTATGCAGGTTAAATTTATACATTTTTATTTTGAAAACATTCAAAATTTCAGTATGACTTTATAAATAAAAACTTTATAACAAGTACTAAAAAGATTAATAATAGATAAATAATATATTTATTAAAGTCTACTTAAATTAAAAAATATTTCCTGTAGTATACAAATTAAAGAAAAAATTGTACTTTATATAATAAATACCATTACCTCAATATTTTTATCTTAGGAAAATATTTGAATAAATATCTATTGTTTTGATACTTCAACAAAATGGCTATAGAAATAAATATTTTACACTTAATTTAAATCGTATGCATTGTTCAAAAGATGTGTATAAATTATTTAAATAAGTTAAAATTATATAGAAATACTTAAGTTAATAATAAGCAGTTTAAAAAAATCAATCATTATAAAAATAAAATTAACATAAAAATAAATATTTCCAATGAAATGTAATAGATTTAATAAAATGTAATAAATAAAAGTGGAATTTATGATGCTTTTATTTTAAAACATTTTTCAATTTTACCGCAGTTTAGTTGTTGAAAATATATTTTAAATTATTATGAAATTGATAAAACTGTATATGATATTATATATTTAACTAATAAAGGAAATATGTAATAATATTTTTATTTGAATGTAAATTTTATATTTTTATATTGAATTGGACAAAAAAAATATAATAAATATGTGTTTAAAATTATTTTATTCATTTTAAAAACATGCGGAATAAACGCAAATTTACATTTATATATTCATTGAATTTCGCAGGACAACTAAATGTCAATATGCGATTAAATTTTGTTTTAAAACTTCTTAAAAGAATGTCAGAGATAAAAATGTAATAATTTTATTCATAATTAATTTATACCGTTTTTCAAATACTAATTTCATTTTTTTAGTATTTGAATTTAATGCTTGAGTATTAAATTACATATTGAAACAGTTATTGACAAAAACGTTGAATCGCAATAAACTTTGACTGGGAACAAAAACAATCAATTCCAAATATAAATTATGCTTATGAAAGCGCTACTTATAAAAAACGATAATAATTAATTGATTATCATCAATATTCGAATATAAAGCTGGTACTTTTAAAATTAGTATTAATAAAATTCATGCCTGACAGTATTCTAACTTTATAAATGAATTAAAATAGTTTCCACAAATAGTTTTCAACCCAGAGAAAGTTCTACATAAAATTGAACAAAATTAGATTACTTTATATAACAGGTAGATTTCATAATTTGAAGTGTAAAATTATTTAAACTTTAATCGATACATGAATACTAATTTTTTTATTTATGAAATACATACATGTACATACTTTGCATAATAAGAGCAATTATTCGTGAAATAGTTTTGATGCATAAAAAAATTGGAAGGAAGGATCGCCCCCATTTTACTCACAAAGAATTTTTTGCTATTTTGAAATGGAAGATTAAAAAATAGCCTTTGAATGGTAAGCCATAATTCGA
Organism: Eupristina koningsbergeri; assembly: GCA_018907245.1. NCBI lineage: Eukaryota > Metazoa > Arthropoda > Insecta > Hymenoptera > Agaonidae > Eupristina > Eupristina koningsbergeri. The sequence goes on from JACCHV010000151.1 coordinate 1,825,988, forward strand.
ATGGATAATTGAAGGGTTAAAGAGAATATTTTTGTCGGTCCTCCAACAATTGGGCTTTCACGTCGAGCGACAGTTAAATCCAGGGCCGTAGGAGTTGTATGCTTCAATAAAAAAGCAGTTCTTTTGACTCGGTAAAGCAGCGTTTTATTTGAGATTGAGCCCGGTGGGTCAGTGCGGGACGGAGCCGGAAAATCCGAAAAAAGTAAAAGCCAGTGACGAATGGTAGGGCGGCGATAATTTTTATCGGAGGGCAGGGGAAGGTATAAGCGCACTTCTGACCGTTCCTAAGGGCTTTGACTCAGGGTTGAATAGACCGGGGCGAAAATCAATTCAACCCTCGTATGTGGGGATGGAGGAGGTGGGGTTTCACCGGGGTGTGGGGTTGTACCGCGTTTATGCGGCAAGAAGTGCGAAAATCTTTTGGGTATGCCGTCCTCGCCGTCGTGCAGCTCTCGGGTGGTTCGGGATGTTTGCACCCCCTTACACGGATCGGGGCGTGACGTCTACTACCGCTTTATTTAAAAAATTCCGCATTCCGGTCGCAACCGTGCCGCACCCCTCCCCCACCCCTCCCCCTTCCTCACCCTGCCTCGCGCGGCTTCCTCCTACATTTTTACCTCGATCCGGGATAACCGGAGGACTTGTCGCTAGCGTCCGTGACCGCGACTCGCGCACTTGCGGAAAATACTTGCGGCGCGACGAATTCCTTAGAGAGCAATGGTGTCGCGGCGAGCTGTCTTTTACACGCAAACACACACACAATCGCTCCCGATGTACCGAGACATTTAATTGACACCGCCTAAGTACGGCTCTACTGACGTACTTTGCATAGAATTCTCATTAAAGTGCGCAATTCGCGTTCCATTCGCGAATTCACGAATGCACGAGTGGAAGAGTCGCTCGAGATTATGACAAATCCAGAGACAGAACTTTGTTTGTATTTTACCTAGTCTACTTTTTTTCTCAAAGATGTATAATTTGATTTTTTGTTTTTTTGTTTCAGGTGAGTGCGCAATTCTTGCCGTTTGCTTAATACCAATAAGACGCCAGTACAAGAGAGAAAGTAAAAGGATAATGATGTTGGGCAAGGAAAGTACAAGTATATTATATTCAAAAAATTTTACAGAACCTTTGGCATTATCTAAATTCATAGATAACATCTTTTTCTTATAATTGTACGTTTTTGAATCGACCCTTCTGTCCTTTATTTTAAAACTTTTTTCATATTATGCTTTTTAATTAAATTATTTTTATGATTGACGCTTTTCCATATTCGGAAAAAGATTATTATTACTAAAATCAATAAGCGATAATAGCATATCCATTGAAGTGTGGAGCATGATACAAATACAAAATGAAAAATTGAAAGATCAACTCAATTTTATCCAACCGCTATTTTTATCTAAATAATTTTTTCAGTGTATAAATTTTTTATTTATTTATACGTATCAATTGAATATCAATGCAACCTACAGTTTAGATTTATTTAATGAAATGTTTGCGTTTTGCCCAAAAGGTTTTCGCATAGAAAAGCTCTAAAAAGCGATACGATTTTATATTGAGCTCGAGCTCAACACACGTGTATCAATTTCATGAGGATCTATAATTCTAGCGATATCTGGCAACATGATGTTCTGGCCCCTCCCCCTCCAGTTATTCGCAATATCGCGGAACTTGTACAATAATCGGGACGATTGCGCGATGGGCGCCTCGTAATCGCGAGCGAATGAGCAGCTGATCTTGCCGATTTTGGTACAGCGCGGGATGCTGCACCCTAGGACATAAATAACCGGAAATGCGCGGAACTCGCGGGGCCCTTGTCATGAATCGTTAACCCTTCCTAATCGATGGGCTTCGGGTGATACCCGGTGACCATCCTCCCGACGAGATCAACATTAATTGGTCGAGACAGGGAGAGCTGATTAAGCTAATCGTCGGGACATATTGTTGCTCCACAATAGGCTAGTGATCCTCGTCTGGGTACTTGTGCCTCATTAAAATTTGACTTTAATCAGCAGCCTCGGCTCTATCCCAATACCCGTATCCCGTACTCCCTCTAAAGGATTATCCTTATGACCCTCGACGGGGTTGTCCTCGCCTATGTATCTGGTCTTGATTTCATACCGATGCACGATTCTTCGGAAGCTGTTTGCTCTTTTCTTCAATTTCATCTATTTTTATGTTTCCTGTTACCTTCTTGATATTTTTAAGATTCTTATTTCAAATCAAAACTTTTAATTGAATTACAATATCAAAGATCAAGTTTAATGAAGATGTTCATGAGAATTATATTACAAAAACTTATTTTCTGAATTATATACTTTCTGCAAGACTTCATTTTGTACTTTAAAATAAAATTTAGTATGTGTAAATTTAAATTGAAAATAAAAGGAATTTTTAATAAATTTTTATTAATTTTATTTATAGATCAATTTTTTTTCATTCCTACAATTCTTTTATCATACATTCAAATTTATGACTATTTTTATCTTAAATCTAAAAAAAAAAATATATATGACAATGAAAAACATATGAAATATAGAATCTTTACAATCATTCTACTTCTATATAAATATAAAATTAAATTTTTGCATTCTTTAAAAGAAATATTTAAATAAAAAATTCCCATGTCTTTTATGTACGTATATTTAAAATCGATTGTAAAAAAAGTTAATAAAACTATTTTTTAATGATTTAATAAACGATATATTTTTGATTATATGTTATAAATGCACATATTATGACCAAAATCATAACAACAAATATTGGAGGAAATATAACCAATAAAGAATGATAAATAGGTATTATCTATTATTCTTGTATTATCGAGAATACGAGTTGGTCAAATAAATTATAAAAATTCGAATGAACCCTCGTGGCATATCGATAACGCAGCAACTGATGTTTATATTCGTGATACAACGTACAATTGTGTAAAAATAACCACAATATTCAGGTGCTACGATTGCCAAAAATGGTAATAAAATTTCTGTATAAATTTTATTAGTTTGCCGTTTTAACTGCCGTTGAATTATACACGCACACATATACATCATTCTCTCTCTCTCTCTCTCTCTCTCTCTCTCTCTCTCTCTCTCTCTCTCTCTCTGTCTGTGGATATTACTGTTTCAGGATAGAGCATAGACAGAAGATCAATCTCCAAACTTTGAATATCAAATGAATATTATTATTCATCTCTGTCATTTTTTCTCATATACAGATCAAACACTCCTGCAGAATACCTGCGAAAACTGCCAAGAAGATCTTCGCTGAGAAATAATTGCTTTACATATATGAATTTCCATTACATATATATTTCCTTCCGATCCCTTTTATTCCCTCTTCTGTATTTACTTTAATGCCTACCTCCAGAGTACACGTATTTAAATGAATTTAATGACTGAATGGGTGCGGTTTCGAAATTTCCTTTATACAGGCACTGTAAACCCACGCTTATACTAGAGATTCAATAATAAATTATAAGAAGCAATACTGGTTAAGGCATTGAAACTAGTTGTAATTTTGTCGACTAAGTTTGTAATGTTCTTAAATCCGAAAAAAAATTGAAAATATATTTGCTGAAAGAATTTTGTTTTTTGTTTCGCTTTTATTGGAACGTGTCAAGTATTAATTTGATAATATTAAAAGCTTCTATTTACGAGGGAGTAAAAATCACTTGGATCAATAAGGAATGAGTTATGTGTATTTTTAAATCAAAATTCTGAGGTTTAACTTTTAAAATTGTTAATTTTCAAAATGTACCGTGTATAAAAGCAATAGCTATATATTCATGCAATTTCGGAATATTTCGATAGTTCAAAATAAAATTCCAGTACACGAACAACTATAATTTTTATCCGAATTTACCGTAACTTACAAAATTCGAAAATTTGCAATTTTTATCAAAAATGAGTTTGGCGCATGTGTAGTTCGAATCGGTTTCAAAAGTCACTTAATCCCCAACCACATGCGTATGCTCATTGGCGTACATCACTCATTATCCCAATTAGTCGAACCGCTTCCTGTGATCTTGTAAATAATCACTGTCGGACTGCCAACTTCTGTGCTCCAAAGCCTTTTTACGGTTAAATTGAGAAAATTGGAGAATCAAATTTATTCGCAGCACTCGCATTGATCAATATCGCTCCCAGCCGTTTCCTTTGATTAGATTCACTCTCCTAGCTACGCTCATCCGTAAATTCCAAGGAAATTTTTCTTCGAAAACGACTGTAATCGCGAAGAGCATAGAATTGAGCACTAAAAAATGAAAAGTGAGAGCAATAGCCGAGAGATCGAAAGTGAGGATAAGAAGCAACACCAACGCCGAGCAAATGGATATAGCGAATATTAGCAAGCACTTTAAAAAAAATGCGCTTTTAAAGAAGTCTTTAATTATTTTCTTTTACTACTCCGAGTAATTAGTCTAGTAAATAGAATACCTAGAAAAAACCAAATGTTTTCGCACGTGTATTTGAAAATTTTTTATTGGCAAATTTGAAAAATAATGGAATATTTATTGGGTACTAAGGTAACTGGAAAATTGAGCAATTGAATAAATGAATCAATACATTAATTATTTATTATTTTTTATATCTATTAATTTTTCAACTGTAGATAAATTGCTCAATAAAGCTTATACTCAGATTGCAGTTATTGCTATTAAAATCTCAGTTACAAAATTAACTTGTCGACTTATTAGAAAATGTTAAAAATACTTGAAAGCTCGAACTTCAAGCTGGATAAAGGTTTTCCGATGTAAGTTTATAGAAATGAATTAGAGTTGAGAAAGTTGTATGGAAAAGTTATATTAAAAATGAGAAAATATCCCCTCTCGAAAAAAAAAAAAACAAAAAAACAAAAAACAAAACAAAAAATTACTTTTTTTATGAATGTCAGAGAAGTAACATTGTTAAAAAAAGTCAGTCCGTAGAGACGTAGATTATATTATTCCAATGATTACGTGCGAATGTCTAATATAATTTCAAAAATAATGTTTAATGGGATAAGATTGTTATAATAAATAAAATAAAATTCCGCGGTAAATAAAAGATGAGGCACGTAAGGAAGCAATTTAAAATCGATCGATCAAGCTGAACGATGGCGTGCTTATTGTCACTCGTAGGAATAATGAAAATTCGCGCGGTTGAAAAGTCTGTAGAAGGACCCTCGTTGCGGAAGTTAAATGACATCGAAATGACATTCCGGTGTACCTTCTGGTGCTTCGTGCTTTCGTGCTCCTTAACTCCTGCAGACGGATCTACGCAATTCCGTCAGCTCTGGCACATAGGGAATAAGACGAAATATCGTTGACTTCTCAAGCACGAGAGAGAGAGAGAGAGAGAGGTGGATATTGCATTTCCCGCTCAGTTTTCACGGTTTGTTTCGCATTTATTTCAGCGACGTCTTCTCGGGACGTCTTTTTCTGTCAGACCAGTGGTCCGTGATTTACAGTCTTGCACATTCGAAATCCGAACTTTTTTGACACCTTCTTCTGCCCTCGTTTCCTTCTATCCCGTTGGGTTTACCAGATACAACGGGTTGAACAGGAAGCAGAAAAGATTAGAGGATCCCAAACCATATCCGTTTCTCTTCGTGCGCGCTTTCCTCTATCGCCGATCCTTTTCGTTTTCCTTTAAAAAAATGCGAATTTTTTACGAGAACAGGAAGAAAGCGAGAACAAAATAAATTTATTGGAGTTGTGGTTCTGCTCTCATCTTAATTTTATGTATTTCTGAAATTACAAGAAACAATTGAGTATTTTTTGAGTTGTTGGCGAAGAATGAATTGCTCTCTCGTCTCAACTTGGGTTGAAAATCCTTGGTTCGGATAAGCTGCTGCACTTATCAGCATAAGCGAGAGTATTATCGTATTTACAGAGTTTTGATTGGCCAAGAACTCTCTAGGGTTGATGTTTAGATCTATTATCAGCCAGGTACAATGTGCACATTTATGAAACTACCTCTCAATTAAGCGAATATTATACAAGTACCACCAAGTTTGAATTATTTTACCGCAATTCTGTCTAAATTATACCACTAATTTTGTTGTTTACATTTGAATAATGAATACAAATATCTTTGTAACCGAGTTATTACCTGAGAGAAATATAATAATTTTATAAATGCTAATGCTAAAATTTACGACTTTACGCTATTATTCTATATAAATTTTTTACCTTTATTTCAAACCATCAATCTATCACTTTTGTCTGCTTTTCATTGTTTTGATTGAAGTCAAATAGAAATATTGGATTGCTTTTGCTCGACATTTTAAAAAAATAAGCTGAATCATTAATATCTTTTGGCGCCTTAACACATCTGTGATTTAAATGTTTTTTTGTTTGCAGGTCAGAAATAGCGTTTATTAAAAAATTAATTAAAAACTTTTATAATTAAATACATGCAATGTAATTTTAAAGTCTATTATCTTGATTATTTTTATGGAAACTTTTTACATATTTTTAATGTACTTCTAACACGGGTTGTGTATTGAAATCATAAATATTTTCAGTTTTTTACAACAAGAACAATATTAATATGAAACAAAATTAATTTTAAGATATTTAATTTTTATTTTTTAAATTCAGCTAAATAGAAAACTAGTGTTTTTTTTATTATATTTTTGCAAACTGACAATTTATTATATTAAAATTAGTATATGATTGTTTAAGAGAGATGAAAAAAGAGTATTATTGAAATGTCAGTATTTGATAGATAAGTGTTTTGCGTTATATTTTTATCAAATTACTTACCTGTAGATTTGAACTGTAAAACCATTCGCAGAACTCGTCTATACAGTATAAGTTTATCATTGTCCACTTGTGTGTCTTAAATGAAATGGTAAACAAAGAGTAGTTTCAGAAAAATAATAGTTGATTATTTATCAAGTTTGAATCGTCTGGTGATAAGGAAGCACACAAGTACTCGTGGATCATCGCCACAGCAAGAATGGAAATGAACTCTTGAGCATCAAATACATTTTAATGAACAAAAAAGTGCAATTGTATTCCAAGAACACGTGTACACTCTTCCTTTTCCTCCCTAGATGATGAAAGACTTTCCCAACATTTCAAATTGACAGTTTTTGGGAAAGCCTACGCAAAGTTTGAGTGTCGAGCCAGAGTTATGATCGTTTTCCTAGATGACGAAGAAGTCGTCCAGGTAGCACGATTTACACCGACTGTACCTGACACCCGACAGGACAAACACGGACAGATTATTAAACCCCTGGGCACGTGTAACTGCACACCACGTTTCACCTTCGATTGATCATCAGCATGGCTATGGTGGTGGTGTCTTATGGGAATTTCAGCCCTTTCAATGCGGAACCGAGAATTTGGCCCAAGGGCGACAGTCTCAGCCAAAAGTACTGGTATATACATATGGCACGCCTCCATTGATGCTCCAAATCAAATATTAATCCAACCCTATGATTTATTCGTATGGCTTGGATATTTCATAAAGCGTCTTGAGAAGCTGAAAGGGTGCCGTCAACTTTTGTCTCGCAAAATTCGGGAAATTCGGGAAATTCGGGAAATTGAACGGGTTTGTATCGATTGAGGTGGAAATTATTTATCAAATTTTACTACTTTGCTGCCTTCAAATGTATGAAAACAAGTATGAAAGAAAGTTTTTAAATCGTTTTAAATCAATCATCATTTTGCATAATTTCAATATGTAAGTGTATGTGTGTTTGTATTCTTTTTAAAGGAGGTTGAGTAATGGCATGTGCAAATCTTGAAGAACTGTATATCAATTTGAAAAATACATCATTAAAATTAAGTGATTATAATACTGGTAGTACTTTGTAATTAAATGTTTTTAAGATATTGTTATATCATCACACAGCATAACTCCAGAGAAATGAGTTCGTAACAAAATAATCTTGCCAATCGACATTCAATGGAATTTATGCAGCAAATATTTGCAAGGTAATGATTACGAGGAATAACAAGACGAGATATTTTTCTGCGATAGTGGATTAAGGACTACTCGTATGAAATTTACTTGAAAAAATTTTTCTCTGTAACTATCGTAGTATCTCTTTTTGTATCTGCGGTTATAGAATTTTTCAATTTCTTGTATTCAAAAAGAGAAGAAATACTATTATATGTAAGATTTTTATTTCATCGATATTAATTTATTTTTAAAACATGCAAGAAATTTATAACCTAAACACATTTTACTTATATTACCTTTTGTCGTTTACTAAGTAGGTGTATGTCAAGATGACAATTTTTCTAATAATTGTTTGAAAATACAATTCAAGTATCTTGATGTGAGGCAAAAATTAATATTTACATAAGGCTTAGGTATTGTTCGTTAAAATTGTGGATAAAAATAAAGAGAGCGGCAAAGTATTTTCCAACTAGTCTTTTTCCGGACATTTCATTAAAGACCAGTTTTCCTGGCGTGTCTACATTTTTTAGTCTTAAATGAATTTCCAACTTCTACGGCCTCGTCCAATTCGCTTAAAAGCGGTGGAAAAATCCGACATTTTTTGTGCACTCGTCGTTTCTATTTCAGGGTCATAGAAGAGTAAGAAAAAACGTGTCTCGGCATCGGTTACAGGAACATCTCCGCGGAATTTTCAGTCTTGATTGACTGACTGTACGGAAATCGGTGCCGTTATTCTCGCAGATGGTCGACCCTCTTTTCCGAGCTTTTCCCATCGTCCTCCTTGCTTCCCCTTCTATTTTCCTTGATGACATATATAGTGTTATTCTTTCTCAGGTCATTCTTTCGTTTCCATCTGCATACTTTTCGTACCCGAGTTTGATGTCTCTTTACCTTTGTGACGAGTCAAGTGGACCGGTACGGTTCTGAAACTATGAAAATCATTATCTTCCACTCCTGTACTCTTAAGTTTGTGTAGACGAATCTTTGGATATCAATGGAATTGAATCGAGTGAGTTGATTCAATTAAAACTTGAAAATTCTACCAATTCAGAAATTCTTAACTAGTAATTCTCTTGCGAATTACACTTAAACATGGAAATTCGTACTCAAGGGTAAATTAAAATTACTTGGTAAATTTATTGATATGATAAAACGTATATGTAATTAACATTTATTTAAATAAAATGCAAAATTATAATTTTATAAATTAACGCTAATTTTATTTTAAATAATCTCATTTATTTGAAATAGTTTAAAATTATTTATAAGCAATAAATTAAAAATAATAGTAAATCTTAATGGCATAAGAAATAGATGAATTTAAAGTTTCATAATGAATATATTAAATATTTTGTTTAGTTAAAGTTTAATTTTTGCTTTTACATATTTTATGTCAATTCATAAAGATTTAATTAGTATTTCACTGTGAGTGAATTTCAATGAGAATGTAATACGACCCTAATAACAAAACGTTTTTGTTTTCTGTTAGAAGTTGTAAAGTTGTAATTAAAATTTTCGTTGTTTTTAATGTCAATAAAGTCAATTTATTAAACATAGATGATAGAGTTAGCAGTCATTATTTTTAATTATTTGCAGTGAATAAATAATGTAAATAAACTTAAATTTATAAATGTACAATAATTAGTAAATATCTGTGAAAATATAAATAAAGTTTCTACGTATTTGAAAAGATTATAAGAATATATAGTCTAGTCAAATTATCCTTACTTCAGATTATATTTTTAATGTACTAATATTTAATAATTTTACAATCATTTTTTTATTACAGTACGAATGAAATTATTATTTTATAGCACAACTTTTGATTATAGATGAATTAAAATTGCATCGAATATTCTTCTTGATTTATAATAATAGATATAGTTATATCTTATATAGTTTCTAGCAGTGTAATTTTAATTGTACATTCTTTACTCTTAATTTTATTCTGAAAATGTAAACGAATAAAATTCAAAATTCTAAAGAATTCAAATAAAAACTATTTTATTATACTGAAAATTTACAGTTGAAACATTATTTCATAACTCTGTTTTTAAGAGAATTATTTCATTCTGTTACAAATTCTCTATTTGCGCGTGTCTACTACTACTTCTTTCCAAAAAAAATATTTTTATGTAAATTTCACGATTGTACTTGAAAATATATAACAATTGTGTTTAAAATTCAAGTTCAAATTATTAGTTTTGAGGAATAGCGATCTTAAATTTAAAGTGGAATTTAAAGGTATAAATCATGAAGCTCCTGCTCGTCTTCGCACGTAAACCAAAAAAACCTCTGCGATGGTTTCACTGCAGTTTTATATAGAAAACTCCAGCGATCCGAAAGCATCCGAGATTCGCTCTTCCTTCCTCGCTACTAAAGGATCCAAGTCAGATGCCGTACGTACCCCTCGACAAAAGTGTGGGTGGATAAAAAAGCGACCGAGGGGAGGGGGTGTAAGACGCAGGCTGCGAAATCGCTGAGGCGGCGCTTCCCTTATCCGTCAGCTTTATAGTCACTGGAACCGCGTCCTTGAACCGCAATCCTCGTCGTCTACGAGGAATGGTGTCGGTAATAATGCTGGTGGATGGTGCGTCAAGAGACGGATCGGCTCAAATTCCTCCGGGTGAGTGTCAGGAGTATCAACTCCACCTCCACCCCGAATCTCCACACACAGATTAATCAGCGAATGGATGGAAGCGGAAGAGATTCGCCACGCGTGTCGGTAGATTTTTGTTTTTTTTGTTTTTTTTTCGACTACCACCCGTTGTCTATTGCATACTCATAATTACTAGATGCTGTGTCTATCATGCGAGGAAATGAAAAATGACGTCCTTTGAGCTACGAGTTTTTCCCAACTTCTCTTGTGAAAATTAAGTGCTTAGCTTTAATCATAAAATTGTAATACAAATAAAGCTTTGTTTTTCGGAATTTGCGGAAAGTTTACCGTGATAATAGAAAAAGAATAAAATCCCTATTGTATGAGGAACAATAGTATTTTGAGTAGTGAGAGGTACGATTTAAAGTGATATTTATTTAGGGTTTAACAAAGATTATTACGATGTAAAATGCGGATGATTCCGAGCGTCCTTAACTTATCATAATTTACTTTCTCATTAAAAATGAAGTGTAATTTTCAGTGATATTCATGGTTGTCAACATGAATAATCTCAATATTAGGCAGGGTAAATTTAAGTTTCATTTAGCTTGTGAAAATACTTTTGATTCGCGAATGGAAACACAAGTAGATTAAAATATTTCTAGCTGTATTATTTTGATGTTCAAAGGGGTAAATAAATTCACATAATGTACCACATCGAGCCCAGTCAACTTGCAGTATAATCCATCGTGTAATTTATCCTTCACATCTTCATTGAATATGTTTTGGTAACTCTACCACCTAGTTCATTTTGCTAAGTCGCGAGAATAAGTTTGGAATGTTAGAACCGCGGGAACCAAAGTGAAACGGGTGTCGGAGCCCCTCGTGCATGTAACCGCTCCAGCACCTTTCTCCTCTCTCTCTCTCTCTCTCTCTCTCTCTCTCTCCCTCATTCAATAAAATGTTAGAAAAAGAAAATTGCACCTCTGAAACTGGAAAACATCGTTGCGGGGAAACCTGTGAATGCGATATACATGTAGATGCACTTGCGGCTTTTGATGAATGACCCGCTACCGTCATATAAACATTCCGAGAATTGAAAAACGGGATTCTTCTTGTGTGCAGTTGGAGGGTGCAACGAAAAAATTATGGTCCTATTTTGCGACATATATTTTGATGCAAATTGTTGACGGTTTATGGTTCTTTCAGCAGGTGAATCATATCAGAAGATTAAACGTTCATTTTATGAGACTAGTTTTCTTGTGATACTCAGAGCTGTTAACAAAACTACTTGTTTGCGAATGACAAAAAATTGTCTTCATTATTACAAGAAAATGTTTGTCACATTTATGGATTTTACTGTAACATATTAAATTTAATAATTTCTGCAATAATCAAAACAAGTATTTCTTTTTTTTTTTTTTTTAATATTTGCATACTTGGAAGGAATAAATCACTGCACTCGCTACTGTTTTTGTATTTCCAACCATTAAGATTTAATTATGATTTATAACACATTAGTCAAATTTATTATTCATTTTTATTATTCATAAAATTATCCGTGCCCTAATTGAAAGGAGAAATTTCTTTGCACAAAACTTGAGCTAATCATAGAAATTTACTATTCAGGCCCAAACGATGTACTTGGTTTTTCTGCACTGCCTAGTTTCTTCTTAAAAATTCAATTTTTATCGTAGCACAAATAATACTACAGCCTTTAATATTATTTGTCCGGGTAATAAAATACGATTAGCTCGGAAACCACCGTGAAGGTAACAACCATATGTAATTCTTGTTTATTTATATAATCTTATGGGCTTGATAACTGACAGTAATGAATTCAATGTGGATGATGTTGCAGATTAGTAACTAAGGCAGTTATTTTAAAAGTACGCAGCTACGTTGTAATTATTCCCATTACATTGGTGAATATTATTTGCATTATTTGTAGAGGATTCGTAACATCGAAACGGGCTTGTGGCTCGGTAACTACAACAACAATCTGTCATCGTGATTCACTCGCGCAAATCCTATCGAAAGTACGAACGCAAGTACGCACGGGCACACGCACGCACGCACACTTGGACAATCTATTCGGCGTTAATCATTCCCTACTACTCCGTATTTTATAAATAACTCTTTGGAACTCTCCTTAAGTCGTGATAAGAATTTTCAATTAATTCAAAGCGCCGGAGTGTTGCACGCGCCCATAAATATGTAGAGCAAAAAGATGAGGATAATGGGGCACAACGGGGGCAACTAACTTGTACTTTAATCGGACCACCACTGCAACCGCCATCGCCATCGCCAACGCCATCGCCATTGCCATTGCTATCACCATCGTCATCGCCATCGTCATCGCCATCGTCATCGCCATCGTCATCGCCATCGTCATCGCCATCCCGGCATCTTTACGTCGGTCGCGCGTCAAAATTCTTGTCGTACCATCGCCGACGACATATTTGGAAGAGACAGAGGCAAAGTCGTTTCGGTCGTCTCACATTCCGCTGAGCTCGCTCCCTGATAAATTGTACATCCATTTCCCGGCGAGCAGCTCGGAAATTTCGATGACTAAGTACTCGTTATAATACAAATTGTGCAATCGTGCACCAGACAGCCGGTCAAAAAAAAAAAAATTTCACTCGCTATTTTAATTCTTTATTGGATAGAACCCAAGTGTCGTGGAAATGAGAACACGTTTTTCAAGGACTAACAACATGTATACAAAAGTTGACATTCGTAATATTTATGCACTATGCATCGAACTCTTGGCGAAACTCGGCATCTATCCCTTTATTCCAGCGTTGGCTAGTTAAATTTTAACCACAATTTTTTATGAACTCGACAATCATTCATATATTTCTTTGCGAAAGTTCTGCTTAAAACGGTTATTAATTAATATTCTTTCTCCTTTGATTTACGCAATAGCAGCAGTGACATGTCATAAATAGCTAATGTGTGATCATCAATTATACTTTTTCGCATGAATAAGAAGCAGTATTCTTAGGAATAATTTATTGATATTATTATTATTATTATTTTAATACATAAACCAAACCATAAGCAGCAGATATTTTATTGATATATAATAGTAAGTTCCTTATCTCAATCTAATTTGATAAATAAAATTAAGATTTTTTATAAATGCTCGTTTTTACCTGGACTAAAAATTACAAGACTATGCTTTCCAACGATTTTTATTAATTATTATTTATTAAAATAAAATGTATTTCATAATAGTCTTTCATTAGAAATGATTTGATTAATCATGAATTAAGGTTTTAACCTCGTGAAGCAAAGAATTGCACTAGAATAAATATGTTTTTAAAAGATTGTGTAAGACATTCAAGGAAAAAAAGCAGATCATAAAAAAATAGTATTCATTAAAGAATGATTCAAGATACACTTTTGCATCGGTGATTAAAACTTACTGCACTTACTTCTTCGATGCAATAATTTTCAATAATTTTTCAAGGTATGTATGATTAGTAGAGGCTGCGAAGGAAGAATTAGCTAATCATGAATCACCTCCCTGTCATTTATATCACTTAAAAATTTGTGTATTTATCAATCAAGATAATTTTTACAGTTATCTATAATGCCGTGGTGTATTTCTTGATTAGGAAAAAGGGAGCAAGAAAGAAGAAAATTACCGGAAAGTGCAATGAAAGATACGCGCGTCAGTAAGAAGTAGAGACCACGCACGTACCACTCGTAACGGAACATAAAATTCCAAGTTGAGATCCATTCATCTCGGGTTTTTTGTCGAGATTGGAGTCTGCATCTGATTCCCTTGCCATTTTTTCCATTCGTCCTACGCCCTTCCACGCCGGGCTCATCAATATTTAAAGCCTAGGAGGGGACGCGATTATGTCTCGTTGCGTCGCGATAGCAACACGCGTCTCGCAGCATCCGCGATCTCGTGACCGCGAACCAAATGAAGTTGCACTTGTCTTTTTTTTCTTTTTTCTCTCTAGCCGTGCAAGGCAAGCTCTTCTCGGAGGAGCTGTTTTATGACTCCCCCAGTGATTCCGTCCTTATAATGCCAGCGGATGAGATCGACGGCTGTCTCCATCTTCCTCGTGTCAACTCGAGCTGGACCCAGAGATCGTAACCAGGATCTTTATCCTGCCTCTTCTATTGCGTATCTACATCTTCGAATCTGCGTACCTTCACTCTTCCGAATAATAATTTCCATGTCCTTTTTTTACGCGTAATGCTCGTTTAAATTTAGTCCTTTCGTGGCTCATATATTTATTATTAAGAAACTTTTTTCATTTAGTAGTTCATTGCACTTTTACTTTTTAATCTCGTTAAAAACTGATTTTCCAATAAACCTTTTTTAATTTTCAGCTATTTGAGATCAGAAATCTTCATTCAAAAAATTATCTAATATAATCATTTCATCTATGCAAATTTCAACACCAAAAGCAAAAAAAGTTCTATTGAGTGTAAAGAAACTTTCGCAAATTCAATGACGCTCAATATCTATCGGAAAGCTAACAACTGCAGTATAGGGAAAGAGAAAATCCTGTGCGTCAAGGGCGTTTTTATGTTCAATTCAAAATTTCAAATTTTGAATCACCTTTGATAAAAAACTTTATGTATTTGGTATCACCTTCCATTTAAAGAATATCTTCGGATAGAATGCGAATAATTTGAAGAGTTCGTATAATGCGAGATGTTTAGGAACGAAACAAATCTCTGTAAAAATGTTCTCACGTAATTATACCTCAAAATTGTAACTTTGTATATATGTAGATTGCAACTAATGTAACTTTTCGAGCAGTTTCCTTACAATGATATACAGTTCGACTAAAAGTTTCGATGATGTTGCGAGATTTTGCGCAAATTCTCGTCGCTTAATTTTCAAAAACTTTTAAGTTATGCTGTCTATCTTCATTCACATAACGCACCTCTTATACCTAAATTAATTCAACCATCCAATGTAATATTTTATTCTCATTTTTATTTGATGAAAGTGAGCAATATCTCAATAAACTTATCAATTGGGACGTAGAATTACTTATTAATACGTTTAAACTGCGCAAAGCGAGCTTAATCACCCCTTAAGTATTTTTCAATCTTTAACTCGATTAAAAGTAATTAGGCTTGCAAGCACGATTTCCTCATAGCTGCTCTAGTGGTTGTATTCGTGTGTGAATATCAAGGTGATTCACGCTGACAGTTGTTTGAAACAGAAATAATTCTCTTAGACCTCCTCGAGAGACTTTACATTATGTTCTTTCTATACTTTTTTGTTTGTTTAGCAGGTTGAAAACCTAAATTTCGGTAAGCCTGAGGAAAAGTAGGAGCTCCATAGGTAAGTGTTAGTTCAGAAAAATTAGCTCCCGTGCAAAGGGTGGAATTGCCCAAGAAAAAGGTTTCGTTTTTTTATTCACACCACGGGAATGTCACCTTTGGGATCCATGTCACACGTCGCCTCGCAGGTCGATCATCGTTTAGTTTCTCTCTCCTTTTTCTCTCTCAGGATCCTTCGTGTTCCTGCTCCTGCAATTTCATTAGGCCCGTTGAAGTTCGCTCGCGTGCGTTTTACGGCTAGTCGTGCTCTACACGGTATGAGGTGTCTATTGTGAGGGTAGGTGTTTGTGTTTGTGTAACTTCGTTTCCTCCTCGTAAAGCTCTTCTCCCTTTCTCCCCCCCCCCGCCCACCACACATGCTCGTAATTATGCATGTCATATAGAGTCCTTCTCACACAACTGAAATCTCGAGCTTTAATCTTGTAGACATGTGCATCCACTCCAACTCACCTTCATCCGCGATTATTAATGTGGAGGAAAAAATTTAATAGGCTAAATAAATATTTTATCGACGGTCATTAAAACATTGTGAAGATTCGGTTGCAGATTATATTTTTTCGGGATCTAAGTAATTATATCTATTAAATAACATTTATTATAAAATACTTACTCCAATTTACTCTTTCCAGCCTACAAATAATACTTATGTATTCTGTTAAAAGTTTGCAAAAACTTATGATATCATGAATAGCAAGCATTCATGAGCCATTTAGAAAAAAAACTAACTTTTTGTGCATGAAAAATTTTTAAAAAAGTTATGGTTCAAGTTAGCACTATAATGTGATTTGTTTATAAGCAGCAAGGCTTACTTGTCACTATATCTGATGCACATATACGTAAACACATGTGCAAATATTATTTCTGTTATTTAGTAATCTTCAAGGAGACATTTTTTTCCCTAGTTGTACTAAAAATCTTGAACTGATATTTTAGGCAGATTATTACATTTTACATATTAAGTTTTAAAATACAACTATTACCTAAGATAATATTTTTATCTTATTAATTTTATAAAAAATGCTCCTTAACACATATTATCTATATGAATAATACATAAAATAAAAAATATAGTCTGTTTTATACTTTAAAAGCAAATTTTTCCAATTGCTTTATTCATAATAAGCGATATTCTTTATGATATATATTTTATTATAGACTTTCAAGTATTTAAGCATTACAAATTTACGATAACTCCTTTTTTTGACAATCTGTAAAATATATTAGGACTTTATATGTTGCTTACTATTTTTTTTAAAATATTTAATAATTAAATAGTACTTAGTACTTCGTTTTTAAGTACCTTTTTGATAAAATAAATACGTAAAAGTAAAAGCTTAAAATTTAGTTCGCTAAGAGCTTATTTACTTTAAATTATGAATTTCTATTAAAAGAATGATTGTAGATGTAATAAATTAGGCTGCAATTTTTTTTTTTTAACCTTATAGAAGACTACTGATGTTTATTGCTCTTGTTTAATTTATGTCACCCTAGACTAATTCTTAGATCACGATTTTTCTAATATATTCGTGCTTTGAAGGCCAATGCTAATGACGCAACGGGAATAATTTCGGAAAAAAGAACTTGTCTTGTGACCTGAGTATCATTGAGTCATTGCTCAATTAAACGACGATACGACCTCGAATACTTTGCACGTTGGCGCCCGTTCCTCGTTATCCGGCCCATTTTCCTCTCAAAAAAACTTCTTGTTCTCCCGGCGTCTTTCCGGAAAACGTCTACTCGCTTTGGGGGTTATCCTTAGGACTTTAGACTATACACAGACGTCGAAAAAAGGCTCCAGAGTTCTTCCCTCAGCTCTAAATCATAGGAGTCGAAAATCCGAGACTCGCAATTACCGCGAGGATAATCCGTTGTTATCTTTTGCGAAACACTTCCCCACAGCCGTGGTATCCGAGGAAATGTGCGAATCTTCGGTTTAAGCTAATTGAATTCTCGCGCAAAACTTTATACGTCTCTTAACGTTCATTTTCTCGTGGGCTAATTACGGTGTGTGGAATTTACGCAAGCAAATTACCGGTTCGCGATTCGGTTACGTTTTATCTTTTTGCGCAACGTATCTGCGTTTCTTTAATTATAGATTAGGCCGCAAACTTTTCCCCAAACCCCGTATCGTTCAAAATTTGTTAATTGCACGGAGAAAGTTTTGCGGACACGGAATACGAATTTTGCGATTTTGGCGATTAAAATCGGGTGAGCGATTATTTTTGACGCATCACGCAAAAGGAGATTGCAAAAATTTATCAAACGTTGGGTTGAACACGAACCGAATGAAAATTAAAAGTAAGCAGAAATATTAAAACGAATTTATAAATATTTATTTAATAATGTTTGTTAAATCAAAGTCAATAGGAGCTAGAAGACCATTGTGATGAAATTAATTAAAAATAAAATTTCTGCAAATTTCGAAGATACGGTTGTTCACAAATACAAATAAAGCTAAATTTTGTTGCGTATAACGATGTTACAGCTATTTTTATGTTGTGTAATCAAATTATCACTAATTAAGATATAAGATTTAATAGGCTCGCAGGGGAAGTTTAAGTCTTTCGACACACAAGACAAAATCGTAACTTGAGTGTCCATTAAAAAGTTTACGTGAATAGATCATCACCAGTTATAAAATACAAATGATTAAATTTCAAAACTTAGTTCATACATAATCCATATCTTCAAAGTACCCGGGGCGATATTCAACAAACTGCAATAAAAAAATACGCAGCGTTAGACTACGTTCAAATAATCAAATAAGATTGATAGGAGGTTTTTATCACCTATAAGTTACCCTGAGAAGTAAGCTTCTTGCCCCTAAAAAAAGGTCGCGAGGCCACGTTCGTGACTCGTTTTTGTTCCGCCTTAATAATATTTTTTATCCCTTGAACCGCTGGCCGCAGACTGTCGGACAGGAATTGAGTGGAGGGCTTCCTCTTGGATTTCAGGACGTCGACGTCAGTCCTGGTGTGGGTATAAGCAAAGACGAAGATTAAGCGCGGGGGTGCATCCCTTTCCCTTTTGATGTGGGATAAGCAAACACGTGAACGGCCTGTTCGTGTCATATTGCTTTAGCACTGAAACCACCCTTTCTTCATCCCCTTTCATCCTACTATTTTGAGTCGTTAATAAACAGAAAAGCCGATAAACTAACTTCCAATGTGCACGATCACGTAGTTAAAATCTTTGCATTGGATGCAATCCTTGCAGTAATTTGCGTCTGGAGTCGTACGAGAAATTGACTTTTAGATTTTTACTTCCATTCAACTTTTTCTCTCGATAGTATTTAAAAGGTTATAATATATCTGCTCGAGTCGTGATTAATTGAGCTGACACATACCGGCATGAATAAACCCAGCATTCGAAGTTTTAATATTCTATGCATACGGCAAGATCTTTTCCGCTATTATCTTCACCTAATAAGAAGTCATTTCAAGTTATAAATCGCTTCGGAAAAATTTATAAAATGTTACTTTTGAAATTAGTACGTGCAAACTTTGTGGAGCTTGTACTTAATTGGATGTATCGATTTGAGGAGCAAAGAAAAAAAATTTTTGCTGCAAATAAAAGAATTTATATCTTCAAGACGTGTTGAATTATCACATGAATGCGTGCAATAAATTCGTGTTGCAATGATAACTGACATATATTGCTTGATTTAATTGAATATTATTCGCATCCGAGCTTTTGAGGATGTGCTCTCGGGTTTATTATGTATAATGAATGTTGCAACTGCCTCAAATATCGTAATTAAATTAAGATGCAAACGATCTCATACATGATTAGTACTCGCATGTCAATTTAAACTATGAATTGATTTATATATAGAAACTGTTTCGTATACGTATTATTTTGTAGAATTTTTAGAGCATTCGAATTCGATAACCAAAATAAAGAAGTTAATTTTCCTTTTTTTACTGTAATAAACAATTAACAATAAAATTTGTTTTATTTTTTTGAAAAACTATTAAAGAGATTAGTTTCAAATATTCAATTAATTTTTTGCTAATAATTACAGCTAAAATTGCAGACATAAAATTGCTTACTATCTTTAAAAATCTGAAGTTGGAGCAGCAGAATTTTTTGTGTTGGCTTAAATGAAACAACCTCAATTTTCAAGGCTTGCATGTAATCCTGAACTTTGTAGTCGAGACATACGTATAGTCATATGGCTATAAAAATACATAAACCTCAGATCTAACAATTATGGCAATAGATAAATTCATAAACGTAAATTGTTTAATAGAAAGTGAACAACGAAAAAGAATTCTCATGTCAAAGCTTTTTAAATTGATTATTAACAATAATATTTGCATTTAAAATGGTGAAATAGGTTGGTTTTAATATCAAATTATAAGCAATGTAAATTAATACTTCGTATATTCTGTATATTATTTCGAAAGTTTCAAAACAAAATCTTTGATAAATTCATTTTTGTTTGAATATTTTTAATGGGACTATGGTTGACAATCATTGCATTACAAGGAAGGTATATTACAGCTTTAAAAGCTCGGTAATTTATTGAAAAGAAAATTTGTATTTCAGTTACAAAACAATATTGTTTGTATTTTTATTTTTACTCTGGATGGAAAAATATGAATAAAAATATTAAATTTCAAAATTGTGTATTATTCCTATCTATTTTTTTTCTAGATTGTTGTATAAAATATTCCAAGTGATTTGTACAGTAATTATATAAAATTTAAAACTGCAGGTTTCATCATTTTTGAGAAATAATTCGAATAAATCTTTGTTTCATTGTAATTTTTTTTTTTTTTTAGTTTCCACGTACCATAAATAATGGTTTAAAAGGCTCATAAATACTTTATTTAATTATTAAATTACGAATACATTTTAATGATTTTTTTTTCTACACACTACATGTTTATTTCTGCAATATTTTTTTTTTTTTAATTTAGACAGAATTCATAGTAACAGTATTAATAATATTTTCTTAATTGATTTACTTATTTAAAAATATATATTAGAGTGGTTTTTTATAATTAGTTATTAAAATTATGCAGATAGTTTTTGAAAACATTGCTAAAATGTGGAACGGGTAATTAAAACTTGAGATTAAATTTTAGAAGTTATTTGCAAGTAAAAGTATTTCATACATAAAAAGTGCGCGCGAATTAATTTAAGCTTAAGCGTAAAAATTATAAAAGTACTTAAGTTTATGCAGACGCTTAACACCTTAACTAATAATGTATCACTTGACGTGTATCACTTGACGTATCAAATGATTATAGTCAGATGTAAGCCAAGGAATATTTTAGTCTAGTTATTGATTAAAATTCAAAAAGTAGCTCCCATTAGGTTGATTAGATGTATAGATAATAGTTTATATTCGTATTCACCGATCAAGGATGAGGTTACTCAATCATGTATTCGGACTTATGGTCAGCGATAAAGGCGGATTACTCGGGCGGAGGGACGTCAATCATGGGAAAGCGCATCAGCGACACGGAATACAGCATCAATTAACGAGCCAAGAGGACATCTGCGAGTGAAATCTGAGGCGCCGCTCTGATGAAGCTGCGCGACATGGACCGCTAATTACCTCTACACCGAGTATTTTAACTGCCTTCGGTTATTTATCCCCTCGCTATTGGTTTCATCTGCACGATTCAATTTTACTTAATGGAAGATCCACACATTCAATCACTAAACATCCCTCCCGTGTGAAAAACACAATTCTTTTTTTCTCTCTCCATGTCGGGTGTGAAACGCGAGACAGAGGAAATCTGATAATTAACAATTGTTCCTAAGAACATCGGTTTTTTTTTTTTTTTTTTTTTTTTTTGTTTTGTTTTTTTTTTTGTTGAATTGTCGTTCAAGTGCTTTGCAAAGCTAATAATTTACAATAGTGCTAACTGCTAAAGGAGTGGTCTGGAGATAAAAAAAAAATAAAGGTAAAATACGCGACCTCGTTAACGAGATAAATAAATATATTGTGCTATAGACGTGTCTAATTAATTGCGCACACGAGCCTTTCAACTAACGCATACCCATTCATCCTACACTTACACTCAATTTAATTGAGCATGTATATTAGTACATTACACCTATATATTTTATCTTTTAGTCGACGTTTATTTGTTTTACAACAATTTACTTTATTTACAACAATGATGTCTCTTTATTTTCCGTGTATATATTGGCTCTCTCTTTTGCACTTCGTCTCGCACTTTCGGTTTAATATCTATTATAAGAATAATCAATAAGAATTAAATATCTCCAATAACGTATAACTATCATTATCATTCAAATAAATCATAAAATTGATTTTATATTATTAATTATCGCAACAATTTATTTAAATTCATTAAGATTCTATTCATCGTATTAATAAACTCAATTTTTTCGAGAATAAAAAGCAAATCACGCACATGTTCGTACAAAATAAAAAATTATTTAAGTTTCATGGTTCAATTTAATTAAATAATGATTTTAATTGATTATAAGGGTAGATTTTACATGTGTAGATATATCTTATTTTCAAAAGAAATTGTTTGTTACATCGTGTACTTTGATTGTAAAATATATGATACATGAATTCTTAAGAATTTTGTAATAAATTTTTAGATTTTATGAAATAAAACCGAAATAGAACACACATATTTTTGAATATTTGTCTAAACAGTAAAATAAAGTACAGATGAATAATAGTATAAGCTTGCTTTTTTAACAACTAGATAATACCAACGACAGTGATTATTTCTACGGATGAGATTTTTTAATTTATACGATCAATATTTTTTTTTTTTTTTTTAATTATAAATTGCATAACCAATATTGCTAAATTTGGAAATTCAATTATACAATCGACTTTATCTTATGAATATTTCTATTTATTTTTGTTCGTTTTTCTTTTTAAAGGAAAAATATAGAAAATTAAATCAATTTGACTTATATCTTAAAATAAAGTGCTAGTTCAAAGTTATTTTAATTACAATTAAATGTCATTAAATAAAATTTTACATTATACTTATAGATCTTTTATATTTTTACTACAAAAAAAAATATGAACATTTTCTATTTTAAAAATAAAGAAACAATTTAGATTTAAAAAAAAAAAATATATTTTCCATTTTATAAAAATATTTACGATGAGAGCATAATCTATACATGATACTTTTTGAGGTTTTGTTATACATTAATACCAAGTGTAAACCCATACAAACTATGAAACTTCGAAAAACATTTAAAATAATGACATCCCTTAAAGTAAATATAAATCAAGAATGTAAGATTGAAAAAACCAGTACTAATTTTACTAAATCGTTAAATAATTATTTAAACTTTTGTATAAAAAAAAAAAAGAAAAAAAGGATAATTATTAATATGTTGATTCACAACTGGTTTATGAATTCCTCATAAAGAACAAACTGTAATTCTTAAACAGTTCCAAGCTAATGATGTATTAAACAGCTGCTTTTCCCAATGGAAGTTATACTCTAAAAACGGCAATTAATTATATTTTTCAACTACTTCTCTGTCAGCACAAATGACGTGGGTACCACCTCAATTTCTTCTAATTACCGCATGACGATTGAGTTGATTGCGAGTACCGAGGAACGAACGAAAGAGATGGGCGAAAAAAAAAAAAAAAAAAAAAAAAAAAAGTGAAACAGATGGATTCAGAAACGGCTAGAAAGGAGACAAAGCGAAGACAAAAACATCGACCAGCGCTTTTTGATTGCTTGCTCTGTGTTTTTATTATTTAGCTTTATTTATTTTTCTACTATTCCTGCCGTCGTCGGTTTTGACGTTTTTACTTGTCAAATGCACCGGCTGATATCATTCTTATTTAAAGAGAAAATAATCCATTAGGTAGCCGAATGATTGAGTTAAATTCATGCTTTGTGATATCTTATTTACCCTCATGTTTTTTAGTGTTCCATAACAAAGAGTTATATAATACACCATTCATTAATGGGTTTATAACCTCCTCAAAATCTTCAATATTAAAATATTATTTTACATACGGTAGGAATTTAAATGCTTTACTTCCTATTTACAAGTTAGATTTTTATTAAAAGAAAAAAAATTAAAAATATTTATTTCAAAACTTTTTAAATTTTATTTTAAGTTACGCAAAAATTATTCTACAATAACACGTAACATTGCTAGTTTATATTTCAAATAAATCTTATATTTTTGAAGAAAAAGTTTCGAAAAATAATCTCTAGAATACCAGGAACTTCAAACACCATTTTACATATGTTAATTTAGTTGTTCTTACGATTTTATAAATTTATCTTACGTATATAATATTATTCTTTTATATTTACATCAATGCCATATTATTTCTTACAATTTTCAATGCATTTCTGATATACCTATTTTGAATATTCATTCATTTACAATAGGCATGAACTCACATTTTTCATAAAATTTCACATATAAGTATGTCTGAAAAAAATCTAGTTAAAAATGCCTAATTTACTAAAAATATTATTAGTGATAGAATATAAATGTATTAAATTTTCTAAATAAATTTCTTTAACTTGCTTAAATAATAATAAAAATTTTATTGATTAATATTATAAGCCAAATACATAATATATAATAATAAATGCGAATAAAAAAAAATTGAAAAAATATATTAAATTTAATATTTTTTAATATTCTTATGATTTTTTTCAAAGATTCTGATAAATTAATAGTTTAATTAATCTTATAAACGATGATCTTTACTCATAACATAGAATGATAATTAAAATTCTTGTTTTATTTTGATTAGAAATTGTGTGACCGTTATTCTCTTTAAAAAATATTTTTTAATTTTTATAGTGTTCGTACTAAATGAAAAAAACACTAATTAATTGTATATAAATATGATTGTTATTACCAATTTAAGAGTATATAGTTGTATTTGAGTAACAAATGATTAGATTTGGTAACCAGTCTTTAAAATTATTTACGCATGACTTTGAAAATTATGTTAATGTTAACTGAAGCTAACGTCATCAGTCCTGTCATAAATAGATTGCTGCTTGTTGTTAGTTTGCAACCATAAACTAATTTTGTACCTGAACGGCGAGCATACTAAATGAAATCATCCTCCTACCTGAATCTCATCTAATTGAAACAAACTTTATACAAATACAATAATTATTGGCTCAATTTAAAAAGATTCTCTTTTAAATTTTGTTCTTTTACATTTTTTCATTTAGCATTAATTAAGAAATATGTTTTCCTGATTGTGCTGATAAACAAAATAAAGAGGTCGCTAAGATCACTAGCGCACAATTTAGTCCCCTCTGTTTTAAATGGATTAATTTAAATTTAGTTAAAGAGGTCTATTATTTAAATAGCTACTTCTCGATCATAATATTACTTCCTTGGCTATTTATATCATGATAAAAAAAATGAATACTTTAATTCTTTCATTCATCTAGTTGACATCGTGTATCTTATATTCTTATTGATGATCTTATTTCTTAATCTTGTACCAGCTTGTTTCTCTTTTTTCTAATAATTTTTTCTATTATTTCCGGATTTTATCTGAATCATGTAATGCGTTTTTTATATAAATTAAATTTTTAAAATCATAAAATACATGTTTAGAATTGACAGTATCGGGATTGAAACCAATGACTAAATTGATTTTTTCTAAATTATTTTGTTAACTTTACGTATTTAAGAATATTGTATTAACTGTTAGCAATTTGTTTTGTAGAGATGTGTATTGTATAAAGACTCGAAGTGGAATGAATTTGTTTTTCTCTAGGGGAATAAGTATCGTGTAAGGATTTGTGTTCTTTTGTGTTCTGTTTCTCTACGAATTATAGTTCGCAAAGACAATTGTTGACTATTGTTTTTCGCCACTTCGATATTGAAAATCCTAAAGGAACTTAAAATTAGTTATTTTAAAATTAAATAATACTATTTTATATTATAAATGTTAGGTAAAGATTTATTTTATTTTACATTTTGGATATTCATATTTTATTTACTCGTTATCGTTGATATGTTGCTGGAATTTTCATCACGCTTTTCAGGAGTAAAAATTATTCATCATAAAACGATGTTTTTGGTAAAAAATTTGAGCCTCACATTTAATTTACAGTTACATTTTGATTATTTACTATTTTTGAATTTGTACACGAGGAATATTAGTTTCGATGCAATTCCGTTGTATTTTTCGCTATACACATGAGCTTCAGTGTGAAACTACCCTAAATATGCCTTCGACCAATATCTTACTTTTCCATTACGAGGCTCGAAAACGATTAGAATGTGTAGTGTTCTGTGTACACATTTTAATATATATATATATATATATATATATATATATATAAACAACCCCAAAAGATGGTACAGAGGTGGTGTGGATTTAAATGAAAATGACACAACCTCTTGTGCGATTCATTGTATTTTTTAGCAACGTGGATTTATTCAGTTGTATATTGTTTCTTTTGGAATTGTCACGAATTTTCCGGTACGTCGTTTGTTGCTGAATAAAGAAGCTTTATTGTACTGGTGTTGAGTTAATTTACCGGTTTTCCAGATTCGCCACTTAGTTGTACGGGTAGTGGAATGTGCGCGAAGAAAGGGGGGGGGTGTGGCTTGAACCAAAGCCAGTGTTTGTTGTACTTATGTACGCGGCTAAATTAATATGTAGTGTTCTTGGAACCAAGACTGAAGCTACCGTTGCTTTCTCGTTTTAAGGCTGTTTGTAGCCGAGAAAAAACGATTATTGTTATTCAAATAAGTTTTACTTCTTTTGCACTTTGTATTGCAAGTTTTTGTGCCTTTAGCCTGGCTGTCGGATGATTCGTCTAGTTTTTCAAGTTCAGAACTCGAACTACGTGAATTACATAATTAAATACCTGAATTGAAAAATGACGACACTGAACTATATTGATCAAAGCTCCGAATTTCATAAATCGTTTGTACAAAAAACACTGATCCGAGGAATTACTGTCATCAATAAATATATGCAACTGTGTTTTGTAAAAAAAGACTAGTTAATCTCCATTTTTTATTCATTCTATCGAATAAATTTGGGAATCATCGTAATACAAGATGGAAAATAAACTGAAATTAACAAACACATCTTAGCTCTGCAAGTAACAATTATAAAATTATAAAAGTATAATTATAAAAATTATCATGTATTTATATCATAATTTGTAAAGGCCAAATATTAATTTTTTTTTTGCATGATAGATTTTTGTTCTAATTATCATGATTTGCTACAAGTATATTATTTTATATAAAACTAGTACTTGTATAAAACTAGTTAAGTAGAATTTCAGAAAATAATCAATATTTCAAGCAGCTGCCTATGATCTCCAAAAGTATCTATGATAGTGTCGAGACATTAAGAGTCGGTACCTAAGAAAAGAGAATAGACTGTCTTTTTATAGAATTTTTCTAAATAGTATTCATAAATAGATTGATAAAATTTAAGTTATTTGAAATATTTACATTTATTATATTAATCGTCAAACTTATTACCCGATCAATATTTGATTTTTATACTTATAAATTTTATAGAAATTTGTTCTTTTTACGTAATCACACTACTATATTTTATTTATAATAATTTTACCAAGTTAATTTAATATTCCAGAAAAATCCATAAAATTTTATTTTTTAATCAGTAAATTTTGCATACGTTATGAGATTCCTTTATAAACGTTAACACTAAATCAATTCATACAAGTCTCGAATAATTTTCTAAACAGAAAGATCAATTAGCGCAACTGGTTCAAGTAATTGAAATTTATATATCTGACAGTAGTTTTCAGCGCTAAACTAAAACGGATTACACAAATCTCGAAAATTTCAGCTTGTCCACATTTTCAGCATTCATTTGGTTGATAATTGTCATGGCAATAAATTTGGCTCAGAAATTTTAATGTTCAAGCTCATTTTCAATGGAATTATTGTAACAGGGGAAAAAGGGAAGTAGCAGAGAGACTCAGACCAGGGGTCGAGACACTCTACGATCTCCCGGATTCCAGGAGTCATCGTAGCAAGGTCTACTCCCAGGGAAATATTGCCTGCCTCCGATAAAAGTGTGCGCGCACTTCTACGTTACAGCAATTAATTTTTGCATAAATAGGTGAATTTGATTAACCGGAGATGGGGATACCGGCATCCTCTCGGTTCACGGAAGTGTCGGTAAGTGCAGGGAGGGTGGGTGAGTGCGGTGGAGGGGGAGGGTGGGTTTCGTCTGGCTCCCGCCGATGCACCGGCTTAATCGGATTTCAGCGCTCGGCGTTTCTCACCTTCCGCCTCATTATGCGCGCGGCCCGGACTCACCTAAGGTCACACTCGCCCGGACCTCGACTAAACTCTTTAGCCCCGTGTCCTCGGGCTGTAATTTGGTCGGTCCGGACAGGGCAAGGGGGAAGCTGCCCCTCTGCTCGATGCTAAACGAATTAAACCCGTCGGAGTGGCCACTCCCGCCTGTCCCACTCCTCGATTTCACGGTGGATTCCACGCCAGGAGTTCCGAGCCCCGGAGATGTCGCGCACCACGACACTGAGACGCCAATTGCTTAATTGCCGGCTGCGAGTCCGGCGCACCCGGTCGCGTGTAATCAGGATGCCGTCGCTTAAGGACTTGTTCTCGGAGACGAGGCAGATAGGCACCTACGCTAATTTAGCTGACGACTCGCTTAACTTGCCCCCGTCGTGCCCTCGTGCCATCGTTAATCACGGACACGCGTACACGGGGCGGACTAGCGGACTCGATAAACTCGCTCGCTCCTTTCGGGGCCAGACCTCATTTCGCATGATTTTATTTGCCTCGGGTCGCAAATTTTGCGTGGATGGATGCGTTGTGATCTCAGCGGGATGATGAGCCCTAGGGATTAGTTGCTGTTGCTGTTGCTGTTGCTGGAACGTCGTACTCGTATCCGCCCGGAGGAAGCGATTAGGCTCTATCGCGATGTCAAACGCGATGTTGGATTACTCAGGAAATTATATTATCTGGTGCTCTGAGTTTCCACCACTGCTGCTGCCTTTTTCAACGAATTCCTCCCCCTTTTCATTCTCATAATTTTGCTGTTTCTAATTGAAAAATAAATAAATAAATAAATAAATAAATAAATAAAAAAAAAAAAAAAAAAAAACACATTAAACCTAAATTACTGGATGACATACTGCAAATGACTTTTGCATACAATGCTAGAGTGCTTTGTCGATAACGTGTGTCACTGATTTGAATTATAAAGTAAATTATTTATGGGATTATTCTTGTACTGGGTAATTAATATAGATACGCAAATGCCTATAATAACTTCAAGCAACTTTAAGATTTATTAATAAATTATAATTTATCATTAAATTTGCTACCACTTGGGTAACTTAATACATGCAAGATTTTTATATTGTTCTACACAATTTTCATGTGATTTATTAATTAATGTCTATCTCTTATTGTTCTAGGTAAGGAAAGCTTCGTGACTTAGCGATACCATTGTTTATATGAATGGAAATTTCTGTAAGTAAACGACCAAGTCATTAACATGAAGTCAATCGTTCTTCATGCAACTATTTCTCACACCATAAACAAAATCATGCAATAATATAATTGGCAATATTTACGATTATTATTTACATCCTTTGCTATTACACTTTTTATTGCGCAATCTTTATAAATTCATGTAATAACTGCAATTAATAAGCGTAATTAATAGAAATTTTCTTTCTTTAATAAATACTGATGCATTTAAAAAAAGAATATTATTAGATGAAGAAATGAGATAAAATTATTTATTACTACTTATTAATTTTCTTCAAAATCTGGGTTTTTCATATAAAAATATATTAGTATTTTCGTGTAATGATTAATAACTCCGATGGGAATCTACCACGAAAAGGTTGGCTTAATGAATCACCGTAACTCAACAATTGAATAAAGATTTCGGCCCCTTGTTGGCGAATAAGTTGTTTTCTTCTGTTTTGGTAACTTCCATCACCGCTTTTCCACTTTTTTAAAGGAAATGGAGATTGTTTGCCTTAATGCGCCAGTATTAAAGAATATTTCTACCATTGTTTGGAACGTATATAATTCAAGGCGCTAATTGCGGTTCAATTGCAATTAGCATGCGTTACTTAAAACATTCATTAGTTCACAACCTTCAATTAATACGTGTTGTCTTCATCACATGAATTATGTGGATTTAATTATTGTTCTTCTTAAAAATAATTATGAAATAAAAGGTCGAAAATCATGTACCAAAATATAGATAACTCATTAATTACGTTTGTTAGTTATTTTTTATATTTTATATTTTTAAAATAGATAATTATTAAAATCTTTATTAGATAATTATTAAAAATTAATAAAAATTATAATTTCACTAATTTTCCGTAGAAATTTTAATTTTAATCAGGCGCTAAATAAATGCATGCAACTAACGGAAAAAGATTTGCGGATTGTATTGTTGAAATCGTTGGACAATTCCATTAAACTCGTGAAGCTTTTTCATTCATTAAAAATCTCGGTAAAAACGACAAACGCAGTTAAATTAAATAATTCTCATCTGCTCGATGTGCGGTAACAGACCCAACATTTTCCGAGCTTTGGAGCTGGACATTCCGTCAGCATTTATTATCTTTTACATCACGTATTTGAGCAAACTTTTTTTGGGAAAATAACTAATTGGGAGTTGGAAATAATTGGCGATATTTTACAACTCAAACCATACAAAAAGCTCCATTAATTTTCGTGCTAGTTGTTAAGTTAAAAAGATGATACGAAAGGGGAAAGGACTGAAGGGACGAATAGAAGAACAACGTTGTCACCGAAAACTATTGGAGAAAATGGTTGGAATGGAGAACAAGTATAATAATTATATAATAAAAAAGAACATCAAATTAATGTTACTTACATTGCAGTTCATTCAATTTCAACAATTTGCAAAATGTTTACAATCAATGTGATTTCAAAACGTTACAGGATATTATTAGATCAAAGTAAACATGTAGTATTACAAACTTTATTCTTGTCAATATAAATATAAGCTTTAGTATTGAACAATGATAAGTGTAAAGTAGTATTGAAAAATATAAAAAACTATTAAAATTTCTGTTCAATAAATCTCTAGTTTTTATAATACTAGATTTTTCAAAAAAAAAAACCTTATAATCTTTTGAAAAATTATCGTATTATTTACAAAGATTATTATTTATAATATGTAATAAGCATATTAATATCGGAATGTATCCCTTAAAAAGCCTCTGTAATAGTCAATAATTAAATGAACATTAATTTTTTCAACATCAAATGTATTGTTCATTGGCGGACAAAGATTTATGGTAAGAGCTACCAAAGAACCAAAAAATGTTAATGGTCCACCAGCGTCAATCTGAAATACAAACAAACTATAATAGCCAACGTACAATTATGCATATAAATTATTACATGTTATCTTTAAGTAATTGTTATGTAATCAATGGAAAATTAAATGACATTTGTTATTCAATATACATGCTTCAATATTCGCCAAGAATATATTTATTTGGTCATAATATAAAATATAATTTTCTTAGCTACATAATTATTACATTTGAAAATAATTAAAAATTGTATTTCAAAGAGTGCATTTAAAATATATATATATATATTAATAAAATTTATTTATGAATGTTTATTTTTAGTGCACAAATGTATTGATTGTTTAAATGAATAAAGCGGTGTAATTATAAAAATTATTTTATAATTTTGCTGTACCAAATAATAAGTATTGCTATCAACGTTATTATTATTGTAAAGCAATAGTATTTTGCAAAAATGAATGTGAGTACTCACCACGTCCGCATGTACGTATGGATTTGCTCTGGTGCACATATAATTAAGTGGCAAAGGTACAAGTTTTCCTTCTAGTTCAGAGAGTCGATTCATACAATCCGTAAGTTTGAAAACGTCCACGTTTCCTACTTGAATCCTATTGGGAATATTACCAACCATGGTCCTACCACATCCATGAATTTTAGTCCTCAATCCATTCAACAATTCATGTGGACTTACAAATGAAAATAAAGCTGGTTCTAATTTTTCCGCCAGTGAAACCATCTAAAAAGAAATTTTTTAAATTGAAGCCTAAATGTTATTTTGACAATAACTTTCTCGCTTTCATAGATCGTTAGTTCAAGAAGACATTCAACACTTTAATGACATTATTCTTTAAAGAAGAAATTTACTTTGAGTACGGCGATATTATTATGCTGTGTGGTGATGTTTATTTTTTGTCTTATAGCCCAGGTATCGTAAGTAATAAACCATAATACATCAGCCCTACGTCCTTCGCTTATAGAACCATTTCCTAATAATATTTTAATTGCATTATCTGCGGCATCATCTAAACAATGTTCCGCTGTAACAATGTGAGTCTGCGTCATTATTGTTCCTGAACACTTCATAACAAAAGTTTCGGGATTCTGTACTGAATGTTGCATGATGCAAACCGAGGCATCAAACTCATGTTCAGGCAATGGTTCAACATTGTGTCCAAACAGGGCTTCCATATATTTAACATTTTCTAACAGATAAAAATATAAAAATTTACAGAAACCGGAATATATTTTGTTGTCCAATGCGAGATCTATCCTGATACTTACGTAATATTAAACAGTAGATTAAGAAAAGCGATGATTTTCGTAGCATATTAATCACAAAAATATGAGGTATCGTACAACCCTATGATATAAACGTATATTCTTTTATTTTTAAAACATGGAAAATTATGTTAAGAAGAGGTAGATAAAAAGAGTCCATAAAAGTTATCGGGCTCGTTAAAATATTATCAATTTTTCAATACATATTACTACCTAGGCAAGGTATAGTTAAATACACGTATTTAATATACTTATACTCACGCAGTGGTAAAATATTTTATTAAATTTTAATATTTGCGCGTGACAATAATTTTCCGAAGTGCGCCGTGGAAAATTGCATTATTTCGTTGCTCGCACTACTTACTGGGGGAGCCGTGGAACGGAGCGAGGGAACGACTTTCTTAAAGATATTTATAAATTTTAGTTGCGTGATAATAAGGTGACTGTTGGCGTAAGTAAAGTGCAAAGGCGATGCTTCGCAAATGAAATTTCCATTTATATATCAAATGTGACTTTATTTTTTATCTATCCTCACTTAAAAAGTTCGAGTTTCGTGGAAAACTTGGGAAAAAACGCTGTGCGCTGCGAAGAATTGTTAAATTTTTTTTCGGACCAAACAAGGGAATTTATTTTAACCCGCTGCGTCCTTTAAATGTGATTATTATATTTTTTACTCAAATTTTACAGCTTCTATCACAACGGACTATTTTTCATGATATTTTAAAAGAAAATTAACTTTTGAATTGAACTGTAGCAGAAATACTTTAAAATGGTGGCAACGACACAAAACGAACGATGAACGAAAATGAAAAAAAAATATCTCGCTGGAGACGATGCGACGAGGTTTTTATAGTTACACGATAGGATTAGGTTATTTTTGAAGAAAAATGTCTTCCTTCTTTTGACTTTCTTTTGTTATACCTGATACTTTTTTTTCATCTCAAAATATTATTCAAGTATAATATTTTATGGAAACCAATAGCCATACTAAGTGATTGCGATATTTTGAAAGTTATTTTAGTGCATGTAATTTAAATGTAATAATTGAATAGATATTCTTGTATTTTTTAAAACATAATTTGTGATATTTACAATATATTTTATTAATTTATTTATCATTAACAAAAAATTGTTGATACGATTAAATATTCGAATTTTCAATTAGTTTTATTACTTTTATTTATTTTTACATATCAATTGTCATTGTAAATTTCTAATTTTTGCAATTCGTATATCGATAGTTTTAACATCCCACAATATGTATTGTAATATATATTTTTTACCTAATTCATATTACGTGTAATACTAAAACCTTATCAATTTTTTTAAACAAGTTTACTATGATTTTTCATTTTCTTCACAATTCTTATGGTTTTACATTTAATTAATTATATAAAGTCAAATAAAATTTTAATAAAATTTAATAAAAACTATATTTTATAAATTATTTTTTTGTGCTTTCATTATTTTTATTTATTATTAACGTGGTTTAAAGATTACTAAGGCGAATAGAATTGATTATAACAAAGATAGAAAAGAGCTGAGTCATATCTTGCATTCAGAATTGATTCTTGCAAAGTTAATTATTTTTGACAGTCATTTATATGACATCAATTGTTATTCAATAAAATTCGATAGAATATCGTTTAATATATTATTTTTTTTTAAGTCATGCTGTTAATTTTTGTAAATATGATATATATATAGATGTAATATACAAATATATATTTAATATTAAATTGTTTTAATTATTATTATGTTTGTTGTAATATATATTTTTTTAACATTTAACTTTTAAAATAAAAATTTGTAAAATTTAACACATGACTTTTTTTTTTTTTTAATTTATTGTCTACGTTTAGAATAATTATAATGAATTATAAAATTATTTTTAATTCATTTCGAATTTGTATTTTATTTGATATAATAATTTATACCCATATAAATAATGTTATATCAAATTTATGTAGACATATATTTTTACAATAATTATTATTAATAAATATATACATAGAAATTTACAATGTAATTAATTATTTTATTTGTATTTGTGAGTATTATTTTTCAATAGTATGATACCGTTAAAGTCAATATAAACTTTAGGTAATTTTTTATATAAATATATTTAAAAAAGTAGTCATTACTCTTACTCAACTGTCCATATGCCACAGTTTTTATAAACAACAAATTTTTCAACTCCAAAGAATAACGACAACTTTAAAAAATGTCATTTTGAATTTATATTATTTCATTTTTGTACTATTTTTTATCTTCTTTGTAATTTATGCAGTTATGAACTAGTATTTCCTATAAAATTTTAGCATCTTATATAAAAAAAGTCATGATAAATTCTCAATATTTATTTTAAGGGTACATTATGTAAGAATATTTGACTAGAATGAAAAGAAAAAATCAAAAATTCCATAAATGATGAAAAATATAATAATACGGGGCGGGATAGCTTGCAATAACGACATTAAAGAGTAAACGATTCAAGTTACTGCCGCTATTTTGCCCCTTTTTGCCCCATTTTCCAAAGGTGAAAATGGTTTCGATTTCGCGGATTTCAGGGGTAAATTTGAATTGTC
This sequence comes from Eupristina koningsbergeri, assembly GCA_018907245.1. Classification (NCBI taxonomy): domain Eukaryota; kingdom Metazoa; phylum Arthropoda; class Insecta; order Hymenoptera; family Agaonidae; genus Eupristina; species Eupristina koningsbergeri. Next base: position 1,860,987 of record JACCHV010000151.1, read on the forward strand.
GAGACCGACGTACTTTCACGAGCTCAAGGTGATTTGATATCATCAAAATGCAATTCAGATGATATATCTTAGGAAAGCCTTTGAAGAGGAAAATAACAGCGAAACGAGTGAAAACGCATCCGCCATGTCGAATTACTTACACAATAATAGCTGATGGTGATTATACGAAATAAGAAAATAAAAACAAAAATAACATTAAAATAAAAATGAGGTAATGGGTGCGATTCTACTAGATAGGAATGTAAAATTACTAGATTCTAAAATGCGTGTCATCGAAGGAAAATAACGAAGAAAGCGCATGAAGATTTTTCTTTTTTTCAGAAAGTGATTTTTTATGTCGCACCTGTAAATAAATAGTTATTGGTTAATATCTTAATCATGTATTTTATTGTGCATTGATTCATCTCGAAGCATCTTTTGTTAATAATTTTAAAAAAAAGTTTTAAGTCATTAAAAACTATAAACACGTTAATACTCAATACCATGATATAATGTAGTTTTTACTCAAAATAATAATCTGTTAAACCTCAATGTTTTATGTATAATAATGTTGAAGATATGTGGAAAATAATAATTAGGATTTTTTGATTACTTAACTTTAATTCTAAATACGAATCAAAACTTTAAGAAATACTTTCAAAGCGATATTGTATTGTTTATTATACAATTCAACAATACAAATGGAAAATTATATATATTTATACAAATAAATATAGCCAACGTTTGTAATATTAAAATTACATAATCAAGACTATTTATATAATCAAAAGTAAATAATGGTCAGATTTATTGAATCGTCTATGGAAATACAGATATAATGAATTCTTTTATCAACATTGAATCAAAAAAATAATTTCCATACAATATCCATTAACAGGATTTGCTGTTGGTGAGAATAATTGTGAAAACTTCGTAAACTATCAACGAAATAGTCGTAATGAATTTTCATTGTTGCTTGTTACGTAAATCACACTAGTGTGTAAAAGTATCTTCCAACAGTGATAGAATACATTTACTGTCAAAAAAATTTTTTTATCGTAGATATTTCTTTTACTAAATATTCACCTATATCAATTAATGTTTGACCTCTGTTTTAAAAAAAAAAACAAAAGAAAAACAAAAATCAATTATGAAAAATAATGTAACACTACTTGGGGTAGCCATTTCATCATTAAAACATTATAATAATACTCATTCTGTTTCTGTGAATTTTTATTCTACCTGATAATAAAATACTTGTTAATTTAAAAAAATTTTTCAATTCATCTTATTGATATATTTTCCAAATGTATTTAAATGATGTATTTCAAAAAATTTCTTATGAAGAAATTAATGAAAGAAAAATTTGTAAAATCATTTTATTATAAAAAGTATAATTTCAATACTAAAATGTTATAAATTAATTGTATAGTTACTATCATATAATAAAATTTTATAAATAGCTAAAATGAGATGAAAGTAAAAAAATAAATGTAACAATAATTATGAGAAAACATCATTAAATTTATCACTTATAACTAAAAATGATTCAAGGAATATATATATTGCTTGTACAAGCAATGTAAAATAATTTATAACATTAAATTATTTATACTTGAATTATTTTTATTGCTTTTGTACATATGAAATTATTACACGGCAATTGCACATTTTATTTATTCGCTTATAATCTAAAATATTGTAATGAGATTTAAATTCAATCGATACAACATACTATAAAGGAGTTTCAAATTCTAGATTTATAATTATAAGAGAGAAACAGTTGAAAAAGGCGACAGAAAATATGAATAGCAATCTGGATAATTATCTTTCATTTTTATGATAATAAAGGTAATATATTTTAAATAAAAAGTAGGACATTCTATCAAGAAAAACTACATAGTTTATTGCACAGCAAGAAAATTTCGACAAATAGTTGATAATTCACTTTAATAACATTATATAGATACTTCGTATTTTGAACTAAGAGAAGTAATGTTAATAACAAACGTTTTTGTCATGAGAATCCTAGCAAATTGTAATATAATACCTTGGTGGTGTATAAACAGTACAAAGATGATTTACTCATCGCGACCTTTTATTATTCCGAATAAAAACTCGAGTTTTCCTATAAAGTATTTGGAAAAAGAGTGAAAATTTAACGGACACTCGGTTTGTGTTATGCAATAAAAACTGTATAACGAACGAACGGCATTACTAGTATAAACAATTGCAATGAACCGCTTAAATTATTATGCCGCGCGCAATTGTGTAAATTTTACGAAGAGATAGGATGCGTCGATTAATAAAGACCTTGATGATCAATCAGCGATCCAACCGCTGTTGTCGGTGCCGCCTTGATCAATCGATCATCCCACCCACGCATACGCGCGAGAGTCGCCGGTGCAGTGAAGCTCTGATGTACTGAGGTTCACTATTTAACCTTTGAACTCTTCTGTTCAGGACACCAAATATTGTCCTGTCAGCACTACACATTCCTAAAATCCTAATTTAAACGAGAATGTTTTAGAGTTCCAGGTGAACGCGTTACTGCCTCGGCGGAAGCCGCTCCAGCTTTTCCGGTTTGGTCTTTTGTGCCTTTATGCTCGGTGATTCTTAGCTGGGGTTAGCTCTGCAACCTATTATAATATCATTACTTACTTCTCAATAGAAAGGAGCATCAAACTTTCTGAAACTTTGCGAAGCGACGTCGTTCTTCTTCAAATGTAATAGCAAAGTACCTTCGTGTGACGAATAATGTTAACTCTGAGAATAATTCGTAGATTTTAACAACTCAAATGAAAAAGTAAATTTCATTTTCATAATTTACAAGATAGTATATGCAGAAATCAATAGTTGGTAAACTATTACTGAGAGAAATACTGTTACTTATAAGATTTTTGTCATATATACTCGTACTAGTTATAGTTTGAGGATACTCTTATTGGCAAATGTAATTTCAAAGTACGAAAATTAGCGAGTCATTTGGTTAAGAAGTTAAGACGATAGTTGTTAAGATTTAAAACTTTTCGCTTAATCAATAAAATTGTTTGAAATCATACCATTTCCAAAATCATTAGTTAATTTTTATTATATTTCAATGAAAACTTTTTCTAACCCCTCTATATTCGATAGGAGATAGAAAAAAAACTTGATATCTCGTAGGCATTTCCTGTGGAATGGATTGAACTTTCACCTGGTGGGTTTCACATGTGTCCCGCTTATACAATAACCGAACCTGGTGCTAACAACAAAATTTTCAGAACATCATTTTTAGAAAAGACCCACGAGATAATCGGTGAACAATTGCCAGAATTATTGTGGAGGGCCCGAGTAAACAGAAATGAGTTGTTCCGCCTCAAAAGTGAAAGTAAACTGTCGGAGAATACGACAAACCACATGCACAACTGTGTGATCACTCGAGCGCAAATTCATGCCACACGTGTGTTCTGACATTGGCGTTCGTTAACTGCCAACTAAAAACTAATTTTGAATTCAGCTTCTGACTTTTCATTTCTGTGGGAAAATCGCTCGATTTTCTTTGGTTTAAGTGCGCTTATTGAGTAATTGGACAGTTCAGGATACCGTTTTAGCTTGAAATCACATTTCTAACACATTAATTCGACATTCGCAGGACCATGAGATTTTAGATATCAGTTATGAAGCAGCTATCATCATAAAATGAATATTCTGCAAATCAAATTTTCTTATTTCGAATATTTATGTAGTCTTTGACAGCATAAACATATGAAAAGCAAATCGAAATAAACTTTTGATTAATATAGTTTATATTTATAATTATAATCATCAGATCAGTATATAATAGTAAAGAAACTTTTATAAAATCTTATATTAATCTTGATGTACATATTTTTACAAACATTGTATAGTCTATACCATTTAATATATAATAGTATTTTTAAAAAAACTAAAAGAATATTATTAATTTATGAGCGATGACAGCAATTATATCATTTTATTTAGATATAAATAAAAAACGTTTTATTAACATCTGCTTGCATTTCAAACAACATTTATGAAATATTAATTTACCTTTAAACTTATCTAAAATTTTCTTTGAAAATTTATTTAATTGATCTTCAATTAAATCGCTCATGAAGTGTCATTACAGAAGCTCCCAGTAAGTCTAAAATTTCACGAGAGATGAACAGTTAGCGAATAAGTGACACTGAACTTTCAGGGCCGATTAAGAAAATACACGAATAAATGAGTAAAAAAAAGTTAAAATAACAAAATAATAAAAAAGTTTTTACCAGACTTACATTCTATCCGAGTAAAGAAGAGAGGTAGAGGGAGAAAAGAGATAGTCTACACCCGAGCGGGTTGTCTTGTAATCGAATCGGTTGAAAGCAGAGGATATCGGTTCCCCATCCAATATCATCTTCTTTACTTTTTTCTCTCTCTCTCTCTCTCTCTCTCTCTCTCTCTCTCTCTCTCTCTTGATTTCTCGTTCATTTTAGAAAGAAATAGGAAAACGTTACTAATTACTTACCTCTCGGGTCTGTAAACTACTTTATATTGACGAACGCGAGTATATAGCTAAACGGTATCTTTATTTCTCTTGTGAGAATAAAAAACGAGTATTTGCACCCTATTTGTAGTAGATTTCAAGAGAATACTTCATTGAAAAAAATGAGGAAGAGGTAGAGATAAAATCGAATTTAGACATTTAAGACGACAAGCGGATGATATTCTGCAACTGACATATCGAAGTTAATTATTTTGAAATATCGATTTTCAATACTTTTTTGGGGATAAAGTGTAACATCTATTGCTCTTACATATTTTAAAGATATTATTATGGTAAAAACAATTTTTTTAATAATCTGCATTTCTAAAATGATTTTATTGATTACTTGTACATGGTACCACCAAATTCTACTGATAAATGAATTAGTTTATGCATACTCTTAAAAACAAGAAAAGTGTTTTTGTCAATAAAATATAACATATATTTTATTGCAAATTAAAAATATTTATGGATTTAAAGAATATAAAAATGTTATTGATGTTATTGATGTTAAAAACCAATAATAAATTTGAAGTACATATTTTAACATAATTTAAAAATTTTCGACACTATATTACAGCTAATACATATTATGGAATATTGATTCAATATATTACTTTGAATCAATGAATGAACTGTGTAAAATTTATATGTATTATAAAAGAGAAAAAAAAAGACAATGGAATCACAAATTTATCTTTAGCCTATTATTAAATAATTTTCTTAAAATTTTTGTTGTAGAATTTTGATAAAGAATTTTGACCCAGATATTTATCTAGTATTCTAATTGGTAAATTACTTGTTGAATCACCGAACCTCATTAGGATCTCCATACCTAATTAAAAAATAATTGCAGTCACACGTAAAGCTTGTTCCTGCCATGGAACATTGATTGCTTATTGACATCCCAATCAAGGCTTGCAAAGCATATTGAATTATGCTAACGAGAATCGGTGATTTCTCGACAACAAACACCTGCGAATCAGAAGGGCATCTCTGCATCCCAGTCGATTTGCGTCTTGGAGTTGTCCAGAGTAGCTTGTACACGTACGGTCAGTCCAATCTTAGTCATCTTGTTCCATCGTTTCGCCGAACATCAAAACCATTCATCACATGATAAATAAATGGCAAGGAAATTTGTAGGACGTTTCAATCCAAGTTACTCCGCCTGTACGCGTGCGCGTTAAAAATATTTCCGGTCACTCTCGTAGAGGTCTTTGTTATCACTTGGAGGAACAGAGCTATTGGAAATATGCAATGCGCGAAGTTCAATGAGTGAAAATGTTTACGGATGGCGAGTCCGGTTTTCTTACTGCAATAAAATCACGCGATGCACTTCGTTCCGGTAATAAAGCAAACGCGTGGCCTTTATGGTGGTGAGAGGCCACACGCTTAACGACTCCGAGTCGGTGCTCGTCCTCGCACCGACGACTTTGAACTTCCGTCGTCACTCGTCCAGGAGGCGATTGGCGTCCTGGACCGATCGGCTTCCCTCGTAACGGTGCACAAAAATATGTATCGCTCGGTACCGTCAATTCGGTCGGTGCAGACAGGCATCGACTTGGATGACACGCCTCGAAGTTCGCATTCCAACGGTATCGATAAAAATTTATGAGCACCTCTCGACCAGTCGGTGCTCGCTTTTTTCATCTTTGGAAATTCTGACGAATCGTACTACAGCTACGACAACTGACAATACCGGTAGTTTATGGATACATTTTTTACCGACTAGTCGACTTTTCAATAAAATTTATTCTTCGACTTCTCGGTAATGTGTACTTTAAACTTGCAACAGTTACAAGCTTTGATGTCGAGATTTCCGGCTACATCCGCTGAACGAACAAATTAAACATGAAATTATCCATAAAATTAGATTATATCGGGATTTTTATCGTAGTGATTATATAAGAAAGAATTTTTAAAAATATTATTAATGGAATTTATGCCTTTTTGTACGATTCAAATGCTCATCCAATTTCGAAGAGTAATGTAAAGGCAGCTATTGAATTAATTAATACGTGGATAGGTACTAGTGGGCAGGCATTTTCCTCTGAAAAAGTAAGAAAATGTAGAAGTAAATTGAATAAAATGTCAAGACCACGAGCCATATTGGAACAACTCTTGCTTTTCCTTTTTTTCCTTATTAATCAATTTTAACTTTATAAAAATTGAGAATTTTTAAAGTAATTTGAGGAGGATTAGGAAGTTTGGTTATGGAGCAGCCTCGCTGGAAAATCACAGTTGTTTCGCGCCTGTCACTTTGATTTTAGTCATCTGCGTTTTTCCTGTCGCAGGCTCATAATCAAACGTGACATATAAAATTACGAGGGTAGGCCACGGGGATGATGGGAAGGCTAGTTGGCAAGCAGCTTAGATACAAATGATCCTCCTTCCTCTACGTCTGGACGTTCTGGGACATCGTTCTCGGAGTTCTACGAGTGAGCCATTCTCGGGTTTCCCGGGGTCATCGGAACATCGCAATACCCACCCAAGCGAAAGTGGCTAATTGAGAATCGCTAATTGAGAGTCACCAGGGCGTTCCTTTGAGGGGAGCCTCGCCGACGATTAATTTCCGGTGACCCTGGTGGTCGGAGGGAGGCACTGCGCGAAAAGGTATCGCATTACCCTCTTCGCGAACTCCTGGCGCGGTCTCCGGGTGCCCCCTTTTGCACGAGCTTCCCTTGGTTGATCCTCTGTTTTCGAGGAACCGCTGAAGCGCGATTATTAACCCGAAGGCAAACAGACTGAGATGTCTCTCGTCGATTTCATTTCGCCTGCCGAGAGCAAGTCATCGAGGAAGAGCTACGGTTTCGAGTTTTTGGGTGATGCTAATACCAACATCCGACATTTTGTGTCTCAAATCCTTTGAGCAACTTACCTCACTTTTTTATGAGGGAATCAAATTTTACCTCTAAAATATACAGAATTTCCAATTTGAAACTCAATCTTGTATTATTGCAAATATAGAGTGTAAGAGGCTTACAATTTGTCTGACTTTTATCATATTTTTCAACTTAATATTATATACTAAAAACAATTTTATTATATTGCTTATAAAATTAGTCGCTGTAACTAAAATTAGAAATACTGTGGTAAATATCATCCCGCAGTTATATTCTTAACGATAAATTTTAAAACTAAACAATAATTTATAATTTAAACAAAATTGTGGAAGAATAACCAATTTATTTATAAATTTAAAGTACATTTACTTAGAATAAATTTAATTCAATTCTTTTTTTATATCTGGCTTATCTGGAAAAATTACGAAAGAAAGAGCTAGTATATTAGATTACATGATCTAATCCAATGTTTTTGTGATAACAATCGCCCAACTTCCTTTAAGCGAGTCCGCGAAATAAAATTCACAAATCTTAAATTAGATAGAAAAGGATTACTAGAGAATAGATAACATAATTATAATGCGTGAAACTCGTTTACTCGAACTCCATAGAACGAATTCAATGTTGCGTAAGTTTATCCACAACATCATTAGTGACTGTTGTTTAAAACTTTTATCCTCATTGTTATTGATGCTTTTTCTATGTATTTCGCAAACGAGTTCATGCTCATTGACATTTTCAAAACTTATTCTTTATTCCATCAGATTGGAAAACAGGAGTTTTCTGATACTACTATTCAAATTAATATATTTATTAAAATTTTTTGTGTTTTATACAAACAATAATTATATATCTTAAAGAGAGTGAATATTTACAAGTTTAATATTTCCTTAGTAAATAATTATTAATTTATCTTCACCATATTATTATAATGATTTTTAAATGTGTACCTTAACAATTCGAAAAATGAAAATTTGAAGTAATTTTCATCTCAGTTAAATCTCTGTTAGCACAATCAAGCTCAATAATCAAATCTCGTGTTATGTAACATTTTTTTTTTCAAAACTACTCATTCAATTCTCCTTCGCATTGGAAACAAATTTGTTTTTTCACGAAAAAAAATGATACGATTTCAATTTAAAATTTTTCTATTGCTCTTTCAGTTGATGCGCAGATGAAAAAATGAAAGAAATTGTGTTGAGAAGTCTCATAAGAGAGAGAGAGAGAGAGATCTGTGAATTGTTTTATTCAGTTTTCGACCTGCTGAATATTTCAGGTGCACCGGAATAACGCAGGAGAAAAGCTCTTGGTAATAAGAGCGAATTATCTCGGCAAACGCGGAAATGCAGCGAATCTTGCGAATTTTATGGGCACCTTTTCCTAAGTACCTCTGTATGGTTGTAAGTGAATGCTTTATGATAGCCAGGAGAATTCAACTCGTGCAGGAAAATAAGAGATAAAGGTAGCGTGGCTTGGGTAGACTGATAAATGAGTTGGACGCTGATATCGGTATCATATTTGTCCGTGTGTCACTTAGTCAAAATTAATGCTTTCAAAAGAGCTTTTGAGCTTTTAAAATAGCTAGACCGGGTGCGTATTTCAATATAAATTCAAATTTACACGTTTAATACGCGCTTAGTAAATTATATTTCTGCTGACTACATATCGTGTAAAATAGTTTTTCTGGCTTGCTTATCAGTTTCAATTAATCGATCAGACATGATTTCCTGGTATTCATTGGATACCAGAAATTGAATGCTTCATATCTCGTGCAGAATTTATCTTTTTAATATTTATGTACAAATATTTAAATATATTCATTGTTTTATTACATTTTCATATTTTACATTTTATTATACATTTAAACTAAAAAAATGATTTAAAATCGTTTTATACGTCGCTTTATAGCTGTTATAATGGGATATGAGGATGCGCATTTTTTATGAAACTTGTAAAAAAAACTGGTGCACAATAAGTGGAAAATAAATTTGTCTATTTCGCAGAGAATTACATTCTGCGCGCTGAATACACTATTAGATCATGTATACCTTTCAGTCGCGAACAACGTTAGCACGGGTCGCACTTTTTCCGACACGAAATATTCAACAAAAACGGCATATGCGACACCGGCCTGTAATTTATTCAAAAGCCGAACGTCAAAAAAGCTGTGAAAAAACCAGGATGCGCCCCGGTAACACCAAGGAGTACGAGAACAAAACAAAAAAAAAAAAAAAAAAAAAAAAAAAAAAAACAAGAAAAAGAAAAAAAGAAGAGCAAAAAGAGGTGCCGTGAACGGTCGATCGCGTCCGCGGTTGTACGCGGTGGGGAAAATCGAATTATGCCGTCAGTTCTCTCTTGCAATTGAATTAGAAGTTGATGAAGCCGTGGTCGGAGCGTGAGTCGGCCGCAGGGGTGGGGGCGGGGGTGGGAGAGACAAAGACGAGTCGCCTGAAAGCAGAAATGGGTTCGGCGCTCTAGTAAGAGAGGCTGGGCTCCTCCTCCTCCTCCTCCTCCTCCTCCTCCTTCGCCCCGGCTTTATCTTGCACAAGTCTGACCATCTGACGCCACAGTGGGCGCAGGGGAGGTCGGGGTGGAAAGCGAGACGGAAAATTCGAGGTCCCGCTGATTTGAATAGACCGAACGCGGAAGCCAACTTTTGGCGTTCACCACGCGGCATTAATTAAAACCCCAGCCCTGCCCCCCTCCGAAGTAGTGGTCGCGCGGGGGATGACTGATCTTTGACGCGATCGATGTGCATTCAAATTACGGCGCCCCGATATTGCGACGAAGATGCATATCGATGTCTGGCACAGCCTCCGCGTCACATGCAAATGTGGTGCGCCTCTGCTTCGCGGGCCAGACCAACTTCCCGGGGGGCTAGCGTTTTATTGGGTGGCGGATTCGACGTCATTTGTCCATTTGGGGCAATCGGAGCTGCCTCCACTGGCTGTTTGAGTGACGGCGATACGAAGAGCAGCTTTTTATGGTTCGCTAAAGGCCCTGGATTATTTAACCGGGTACCTAAAGGGGCTTCAATAATAATAATAATAATAATAATAATAATAATAATAATAGGGAATGGCGTGCGATCCCTCTTGCATTTTATATCACCGAAACAAGAGATTTTTCAAATTATCCCTGGATGTTTAATCAGTGTGCAAGGCATGTGCTCTTTCTGGATGTATTTATTTCGTCGAGATTAATGGCTCAAGCTTGCAAACGAACCTGCAAGCGTTTTTATTCGGCCTCATCTTTCAACTATCAGCAATTACGTTGCTGGGCATAAAATTATTATTGTGCGTACCTCTAATTTGATTAAATTCGATAAAAAATGAAAATGGTAAATCTTCTCTAACTCGACGACATCGATCGATGGTTGTACTCATAATCATTACTGCTCGAGAGTTTATAAGAGTTTTTTAAAAGCGATTGCGGCAACTAATTTGATGATAGTATTCGAGATTGCAATATAGCAATTTAACACGAGTGCAATTACACATTCTGCGATATATTATAATTTCTATGCTACGTTCACACTCTTTACGATCGAATATGTCTTAGTCCGACACGCAATTGCGAGTTCCATTCGTTTTCCACTACATCGATATTAGATAAGCCAAAGCAAATTTTTAGGAAAAAAAGGAAAACTGGAAGAGCAACAGGTTGTTGACGTTGCGAAACCTTTCAGTCGCACATTACAGATAACATCCTTGCTACATACTACGATATATGTTCTGGTAATACCCAGACGCTGCTTCTCCTTCTTTATCTGAAATCAATTCTTACGAGAAAGTAAACGGCGAACAAGAAGACACGAAGAATAAGAAAGGAAGGAACGTAGTGAATAATGCGAATGTTGATGAATACGCTTGAAAAGAGTAAAAATATTTACAATTAATGGTCGATTGTGAAAAAATCCTCACCCTCCGACGTTTTCATATCGAGCTAATTTCATTAGCACGTGGTTGCTCTCCGAGCCGAGATGAAAACCAAACCAGCGGAAAGAATGGATGGTTATGTAAATAGCAGGAGGAGCTGAATATGGGGGAAAGGGAGGGAATATCGTACGGGTTCGCTAATCGAGCGTGAGTTTCTCGGAACACGTGTGTGGACCCAGAATTCCCCCCCTCCCCATCCACTTCTTTCTCATTCTCATTCTCATTCTCATTCTACAGGTAATTACCACTCCAGTGAGAATCATAGTGTGCCCAGCTCTTCCGTCTTGCTTTCGTTTTTTGTTTTGTTCCATCGGATATTTTCTTCCCTCGAATCTCCGTTGTTTACGAACACGTGTTATTCTGGAACATACCTGATAGCGAATACAGAATTTATCATGTCGATAATGGTCTCGCTAATGGTTTAACAAGAAATAATCTCCAGCACCAATATATGGACGTCAAAGATTTTTAAAGATCTTCATCAGTCTTTGATTTAATCTTTATTGGGTTGTGATATATTCACTGGTAATATAGTAGTTTATTTGAATCTTAATTATTGGGAAAGCTTGTTTATTGTGACAGTTGTCGTCGCATTCAATTCGATCGAAATTACACTCGTCTAGTTGGTCGAGCAATAATAAAACTCATAATTTTTTAACCGAGCGGAGAATTGATTAACTCGACTTTCAATATATTTTCTTAATTCAATATGTGAGCACCGCGGAAAAAATGACTTGCCATTCTCAGCGACACATATTAGCGATTCAGAGAGTATTGAAAAAATAAGCTCTCTTTTCAAACTCCTCGATATTCTTTGGATGGCTTATATGCCTCCAAATCCCATTATGGATCTTGGTTATCTCGTGGCAGATGCTAGCGCAAAAAGAACAAAAAATTCAGTTGAAAAACTAAAACATTTTCAATACTCTAATATAATCTGAACTCTTTCTCTCTACCCTTTGGAGCTCGCAGAAAGTCCTGGAGACGGGGGCGAGAGAGCAAAAGAGGATGCTTACGGGATGCTGCGGGAGGAGGCATCTGCGAGTAATCCCCCTTTTTACTTTCGTACCATTTCCTTTGACTCCCTTCGACGCCACGCACATGTGTTGACTCTTCTGACGCCCTTCCTCGGCTCCGGGGAGAGCGGCAGCCCTTTCATATGTCAACAAGCGAGTCTGCTCCTTCCGAATCCTATTCGTCTTCCAGCTTCTTTCCCTCTTTTTCAATCTAGTCTCGGTTGCGAGAGAGCCACGAACGTGACTCAGGTCTTTTGTAGATTACGCATAAGGGCGAGAGGGAGGAGAGCGAAAACGTGGCAGAGGAGCCCTGACCTTGTCTCTTGACGTTCATTGAGGATGTGCACTGCTCGAGGGGAAATCTGCGAGCCTCTACACTTTCTCAAATGCCTCGCCAGCTCGTGATACCGCTGTCACACCGGCTCTGCGGTTCTTTTTCATGTCTTAATTACACGTACCCGAGTTTATCTCTTGGATAGTCGCTGAAATCCAGGCACTTGGAATACGAGAAAACAGTTTGCTTTCGGTCCAATTAAAATGTTGTGAAACTAAATGTGTACTATTCAAAATACTACACAGTTTCATTCATTACAATCTTTTGGTGAAACTAAAGAAATACACTTCCTGGCGCGTAATATCAGTCAAATTTAAAATTGAACTGGTATGTTTTAAATAAATTTTATTGTTTTTAACGATAAAAGTGGAAAAAATGTTTAAAAAAAAAATACAATTTCTTCAGGAGACTTTTATTTCGTAATGATATATTAAAATCATTGCATTCGATAAAATATTATATTCTTTCAGTATATTACATTACCTTATAGCTTGAAAATAATACTTTTTTAAATGTTACGCGAAACTTTTTTCAAATGATATTTCATTGCATTCACTATGCACTTTCAATCTTATTATGTATTACTCATTATTATTTATTTCTAATTTCTTTCTGTATTTTTAATCCATAAATTTAATGCATCTTTTTCCAATGATTTAAAATTTGCAAGATACATATGTTTGGAATTAATTTCTCGCTTACCAATCTATGTATAATTGTATAGAATAACGATATTTAAAAAAATAATATTATCGGTTCAAATATTTTAGAAAGATTAAATAATAAATTTTTAGTTTTTTATTTCATTTTATATTTTTAAATACATTGATCTTATTTTATTCTATCATTATATCTTTTTGTATTCTTGTCTTACCTTTCATCAATAATGTTTAGGTCAATACACTCAAATTTTCCATATAGTATCTTTATATTTTCAATTAAAGATGAGATTATATATATATATATTAGAACAGATTATTCATTTTAAATATATATTTATAATGATACATTAAAAACATATTTGTTTTTTTTTATATTATTAAATTAATGTAAAAAAATATTATTACTGAGAAAGTGCTCTAGTTGTCTCATAAACTGTTATTTAAAATATTTTTGTATAAAATATTAAAAATCTTAAAACTAGATTACTTTTAACTATATTATATATTTAAGTAAATTTAAAAATAAGAAAACATTATAGTATTAAGAATTATTTTACAATATATAGTTTTAAGTATACAATTTTAACCTATTTCCTTAAAATTATGTCTGTAATGTTCCATTAAAATTAATTGTAATTACTTTGTATCGAGTAAAAAATTGGGATCATTAAAAGAGATTAACATAAAATTTTAAATCAACTTATATATTCGTATTCTACTGAAAGATCGGGTGTGAAGATTTTACAGTTTTCATTTATTAGCATTTGATCACATTTATAACAATAATCTTCATGTGTTACTGTTATTCAAAAAAGATCTGTTGATAGTTTAATTATACTAGTACACTATACTCCCCGAGCAAAGTCCTATTATGTTTTGATTACTTTACCTCTGCCTCCATAATCTATTAATGTTCTATTAGTCTCTGGTTTTCCTTAGCTCTTATTTTAACGGATAAAATGTATATTATGTATAAATCGATAACGTGAAAACCGCAAATTCAGTTTTAAACTCTTGTCCTAAGTTTTAGATTTATTCAGTATTCGCTCTCAACAATCTTGATAGCTCTATATTAATCTCTCTCTGTCTGTCTCTCTCTCTCTCTCTCTCTCTCTCTCTCTCTCTCTCTCTCTCTCTCTCTCTCTCTCTTTCTCGCTCTCTCTGTTTTCTTGTCTAGTATACTAGTTCAGCAGTTCTACCAAGTAAGCTCTCGGATAATCCAGCCTATGTTCGGCATACTCTAGGACATCCGACCAATTCTATCCTTTTCCATTACGTCCTACTATCTTTTTACTCATTCTTTTTTAGAACTCGAGCTTTCTTTGTCTAGAAGAAAGCGTACTACTGTAGCTTCTATCAAAGATGCGAGGGTGGATGCTGAGTGAATAGAGACCATCGCGAACACGTTTCTAGACAACTAGAGGATTAGAGAAGAAAAGATATAGAGTTTCGTGATTTCAATTCAATTGTGTGTTGATCGAAGCTGGAATGAATGATATCAGGTTTCAAAAAGAAATATTACTGACTGATTAGGGTTATTCCGATGGAAGGTCAGGTAATTTTTAATATAGATGGATTCTTATTATATGTAATATCAATTGTAATTTCTTATTTGCAAAAGAAATAGAGACAAAATTCGGTATTTTCAATATTGGAGAAATTAAATAAAATAGCTTTCTGAATGTACTCTATTAAGTTTTATGCAAAAATTAAATTATTAAAGAGAATTATTCATAAATATAAAACTTCACGTTTCACATTTCCTAAATTATACAAGATTAAAAATTTCAGTTATATTTATTCGAGTAACTAAATTGAATTATTATTATTTTTGTGCCGAAAAGTTTTGGGAAAGACGTGACAGTTATTCGCGAAATGTTGTTTATGTTTCGTGAAAACTTTACACTGAAATAGAAGAAGAAAAGTAAGACAGCAGAAACAGATACTCTAAGATAGTGACATATAATAAAAGCAGAAGGAAAGAGGTAAACAATGAGGAAAATACATTGAAGTTGGCTGGAAAAATTCTGGTTTGCGAAAGTGTATAGACGGTGGCAACGAAGCGACAAGTGCAACAAATACGCGGCTTGAATCAGGAAACTCGATATATATCGACTCTCGAAGGTTTATCGAGTATCTTTGCTCGAATTTCCTCTTCTTATTTTATCATCTCATTCGCGTGCAGCAAACGAAAAGAGAGAAGAATGAGAAGAAAAAATGGATTGGCTTCGACTTTTGCGTACACGTGGATCGTTTGTTTTATTCGAGAACCGGCGGCTGTTTCTCTCGTTGATCTGCCTTTATTTCTTATTTTATACTTATGCACTCTCTTAATTTAACTTCTATACTGCTATTTTTACAAGAAGCTGAGATACAAGTTGCCTCGTTACTCGGCTACATCGAAAGGAGTTCCAAGAGAGAGAAATTTCCAAGTAGAGATGGAAATTTTGCTGAACGATTGGGGCGGTTTGTTAAAATGATATATTTGAAAACCTCGAAAAACGAGGTTAAATGGACCTGAAAATTGAGGTACAAAAAATTGAAGTATATTTACTGCATTTT
This sequence comes from Eupristina koningsbergeri, assembly GCA_018907245.1. Classification (NCBI taxonomy): domain Eukaryota; kingdom Metazoa; phylum Arthropoda; class Insecta; order Hymenoptera; family Agaonidae; genus Eupristina; species Eupristina koningsbergeri. Next base: position 1,876,852 of record JACCHV010000151.1, read on the forward strand.
TGGCTGAAGAAATTTATATCATATAAAAATGAGCCTCAAAAATCACGCATAAAATATATTTTAACTTTCTGTAAATTACGAGAATTTTTGTCAACGTGACATGATTTAATTTAATCTCTGATGTGGTGTTTTTATCGATCTAAAGTTTACAACTTTGTTTATTGAGTAAATTTTTAAAAAACTTGAATATAAAGTTTTGAGCTAAATCAACAAAAGAATATGAAATAAAATGATAAAATTTGATAAAAGTAAAAGGTAAATAGTTAACATAAAAAACAATCCACGTGTAATGAAAATTCGATAATTAAAAAAAAAAAAAATATATTTTTTTCATTTTTTCATCCATATTTTAATATTGTTTTTTACTGAAATCACACACAATATAAATGGATATTTTTATAATTCATCACAAATTTAATGCAATAAAATGGACTGAAACAGAATGTCTTCTCGGCTTTATATATTACAATTCTTATTAAATTTTCACTTCTTTTTTCGTATCTGAATAAAGTGAAAAATCCGACTGTAAAAAGTCTTTCGCCAGCTCGTTCCGAAAATATCATTTTCTAATTCTCGGAGCGTTTCGTGCGATAGGCTTTGAAAAAAGCGAAAATGAAGAGGCCTTTTTGTATTCGGTGGGTAAAAAGCTTCAATGAGAGAATAAAACTCAGGCGACGACACTTGTGCTTCCGACTGTGAACACAAAAAAAAAATTGTTCCTCTTGTGCTTTAATTATGTCACGTTGACGCACCCCTTCGAAGACTTTCTTTCGTTTTTTTCGTTGCTTATTATTATTATTACTATTATTACTATTGTTACTGTTATTATTATTACTATTATTATTATTGAAATTTATCTTGAATAAATGCAAGGATTATTGTTCTCGCCGTTTGCTAATATGCCTCAATAAAACAAATTTATTCAGGGGAAAACTTCTGTCTAAGAAGGCATCTTCATATATATTTAGCAATTAAACTATTTCAAGATTTGTAAAGCGATAAAGCAAAGATTTAAATTTTTAATTTTGTGCGATTAAATCGAGTAGATATAGCGAATCGTCGGAATTGCATTCATCGTTTATTTGGACTGAATGAGCAGAATGTTGAAAAATTATTAGAAGTGAGAATTATCTGGGTAATTGCACTCGCAGAGGTTCCTTTGAGACTTCATTCGAATTTTTGTAAAAGCCAATCGCAAGACATTCGATACCGCTTGATGAAGCGATTTCACCCCCATCTACCCCGATAAATAATCCGGGTCTTTTGTGCGGGAAGCTCCTCCCATTAGAAGGCCGAAAATTTGCTCAGGCGACATCGAGGACGAGTGTGTCAGGAATCTTCGGTGCCTAATGGACCATCTCTGCGAGCTGGCGAAGGCAGTGGGGAACGACGTAATCGAGGCTAAATTTCTCTTGGCGGGGATGCCTACGGATTAGTCTAGTGAACACGTCGGCCGCGGTGCGCCCTTACTATGGATTTATATGGGATTGATGATTCCTCAATTCTTAATTACAAATTGCACTAGGAGTTTGTCAAAGTTGACGTCACTATTGGCGCACGTTTGCCAAGATCGCGATAAGGCAATACGCGTCTGGCTGCTCGGGAATTACAACGTTCATTGAAAAATGAAACCGCGCGTAAGTGATTCGTAAGCGATTCGAGTTCCGTGCACCGGCTGAGCTCCAGACCAAGGAGCTGATCTTGCAGGTGTCGGTTGGCGAAATTCAAGCCATCTCTTAAAAATGACAATGTGCATACCCGCTTTGAAGGAAATCCAAGCCTTAGCATTTATAAATACACGAGTGGATGTATTTTTTCTTTCTATTTATGAATCGAGAGACGCCGAACTCTTGCACGACTTTCAAAATCGAGGATACATCAGACAATGAGATCTCCTCCGCCACAAATCACATTCGGAGAGACAGTCGCATCCTCTGGGTACGTGTACGGACGTGGTGCACGATGTAAATAAAACGATAAATCAAAACTGAAATCCGTGATGCGAGAGAGAGAGAGAGAGATGCGAGCCGGTGCCTAACGGACGGAATAAAGTGTATTTCCAAGGAAACCTCGGTCACGGGTAATGCAATGCAATCATGCCTTTTTACCAGTTTAATTAGATAAAATCAATGGAGGAGGAGTTGAGCGGCAGAGTTTTCGTTGCGCTTTGAGCAAGGAAGGACTCGGGTGTAAAGCCTCCGGGGGTTGTAATCCAATTATAACGCCCCGAATGACGACCTTCCGCTAAATCCGAATCATCTCTCGTATTTACGAATCGCAGCTCACCTAAGACTGTAACTGTAGCCAAATAGGCTCGACCTTTTATCCAATCAGATTTGCCGGATCAAAAGAGTTGGAGATCTCGGTTAGATGCTGAAGGGTTGGCTTGGTTAACATCAACACACTCTTCCGTTTTCGGCGCTTGTCATTTTACGATATTAACTGTGACATACGCTCGCTCTGAAACTCCGGAAATTTCCGACTAAAATTAAATCAATTGCTTAAAAGAAATATTTAAATGGATTCTTAACAGGATTCTCGTAAAATAAATAAAGAAGTAATTCATTAATTAATTTATCATTCGTTTATTACTTATTTTGTTTTTTTTTTTTTGTTTTTTTGTTTTTTATTCAATACTTTACTTCTGAGCATAATAGAAGTTTTCTGACAAAATAAATTAAAAATTTTATCTTAATTATTATATACATTTTTTAATCACAGCTACTTGAAATAAAAAGACGCTAATTTATTATTTCAAGAATGCACATTTCAAAGTGTATCATGCTGTTAAAAGAAAATTTATGTACCATAAATATTTATTTTTAATCCAGTGATCGCTAAGACATTAAATGCTTTTAAACGAAGGTTATAAAAACTTTAGATCAACTTGTACGCACCAGCAATTCTTAATACAATCTTGAAAAATGAAACACAAAATATCGTTGTCTTGTAGCACATAAACACATACGTGACATTTATATTAATAATAGACATTTTCCATTAAATAACGATAAATTTTACAATGTATATTGTACTTCAATTTTACAAAATATTTATTAAATAAATAAAATGATTTTCTGAAGTTTATATTTGATGCGCGTGGTGTTATGTGCGTAAGTAAAAATAACTCGCATAAAATATCATGTCGACTTTTTGTTTTAAATTCGTATATTATATTTCATATTTGTATAAAATTCTATCAAACAAAATATTTTAATATTTAATCTAATAAACATAATTAATAAATTATAATATCAAATACTTTTTTATAAAGATAAATATTACATCGGACTATAACATTTATAACTAATTGACATTTGCGAATTTATTGAAAAATCTTACCTAGTACATATAAAATAGTATTGTGTTAAACTATTGATTATAATTTACACAATTAAAACTAAACTATGAAAAAAAAACTATCTTTTAAATGCATCAACTTGTTCATAAAGAATTTAGTTATACATTCTGCATAATGAATATATTAGTTTTATGAGATTATAGTTGATAAACTCATGCCATTTAAAAATTACTGTCACAAATTAATAAATTAAATTTTTAATTATTTATTCTTGTACAATTATTAAATCATTCGGTTGATCAAAATGCAGTAGTAGTTTTTTAAGTTACTTTTATCCAAATACTGCAATTTCAATATAAATGTAATCATTTTAATATTTCATTTAATATTTGGCTTAAAATAAAATTCAAATATTATTAATGAATAAAAAAAATTAAAATATATTCTTTCTATTCAAAATTTTTATCTACATTATGATTATTTGGAATATGAATGTCAAGTTCACATTTTATACATTAAGTGCGAGCGTATAAAATGAAAAATTTATGTAAACTTTTATTTTTAGTTTTATTAACTTATCAATTTTTTTTGTAAAAGATTTATTCTACAGCTCTTTAATTTTTCAGATAATTGTTTGAATAATTAATATTTAATTAATTTGTCGGTTAAATGTGTTTTGTTCATTGTGAAAAATATAAATGCAGAATAAATTGAAATCTATTTTACATTTTTTTCTAATAATTGTCAAAAAAGTATACATTGGAAAGTAAAATGCTAGTTTTTTTCGTAAACTATTTCTTAATTAAGATATTAGAATGCTAATTATTCATGGGCTTAAGATAAATTAAGCAAATTTGAGATTTTTAGAAATTTGTTTCCTGTTATTTACGGAATATACATTTAGTACATATAATTACTTTCGAAATTTACATGATCGAGTCTCTTGTTTGTGGGATAGATTTGAAAATCTTCAAAATCAAAATTTACATTCCTCAAATCATGTAAAAAAAAGGAAGAGGGCATTTAAGATAAAATTATTGTTTAAATTAAAAAGCAGACGATAATTGTATTACTATTTAATTTCAATGGGTTAGATTATAATCTTGGATAACGGTGTAAAATGTTATTCTTATCTGTTGGTTCGGGTGTGGGAGTGAAATGCGATATTGAAATATTTAAAAAGCCGATCCAACTGCGGGGGCTCATGAACTATATGACATCCGTCAGTTGAGCTTAAATAAAGTTGCTAGTGTTGAGTTCCCCACTCAAATCCACCCTCTTTTCTTGCCTCCCTCACCCTCCCTCGCCCCCGTTCCACCCCCGCGCGGGGCTTGGCTTTCAGCTTTTTAACGGCGTTCATGGGTCGTAAAGCTCACGGGTCGCGCCCGCGCCGATCACACATAAAGTTCTCTGATGCGCCGCTGCGCTCGTAAATTTCCTTCGCTCGGGGCTTTTGTCCGAAGGAGATCCAGTCCCCCGCCCCCGCCCCCGTCCCCCGGTCCGGAAGATGCTGGGCGCGACGAGCAAAATCGCTAGAGCCGCAATCGCCGCTTAGCTCCCAGCCGATAAAACACGCTCCCAAGGTTACGAATGCGAGGTGTCGTCGCCGTTTTCCCATTCGCACTCGAACCCATTTTTAAAGGACTCGCTCTGATCTCCTCTTGTCTTTGGAGGAAATCGTCCAACTTTGGCTATCCGAAATCAGCGGATTTTACGCCTTTCCTCGACCAACTTTTCTCTTCCTTATTGATTCGTTTTTTTGCTGTCGTCAAATATTTACTCTTTGTCACTTTCCGCACTTCGAGCTCCTTTCAAGTGTCTTTTTGATTTATAGAATGTTGCAAAATGAGCACATCAACATTCTTTTTTCTTTCTTTCTTTTTAATTAAAAAATAGAATTATCGCACTTGATTTATTTTACTCTCGGCCAACAAATACCTTTTTATTACAGGCTGAAAAATCTTCACCTCGGATTAATTGTTTATGAAAATAAATTTTAATGTCTCTATTTTGTAATCTATAAAATCTTACTCATAAATTTCGAATCCGAGCTTTATTTTTATGAAATGATTTCTTATACAAGCACTATCGATTTTATGTAAAATGTAAAAAATTTTATTTTTTTTTTTACAAATTTATGAGCTTGTTTACATTATTTATACTAATTAACTTTATGACAAATGTAGACTCTTTAATAAAATATAATTTATCTGATCTTGAGTTTAATAAATTAGCCTTATTGAATGGATTTATCTTCTGTCTGTTTCAGGTACGAATATAAAAGCATTGATATTACCGCTAAATATTTAAATCAAAGGCTGCGTGAGTATAATGAAAAATTATGTAAAATTCAATGTGCCTAAATATAATTTATAATTCTAATCTTTAAAAGACATAATTATACATTTCCAAACCATATAAATAATAGAAGAATGTTTGCAGTATTTATAAAGCTTGTGTTATCTTTTAAAGCTCCTACGATTGATAAGTAGTGGCTGATAACATTTATGTTTTATAATAGAATAACTTATATCAAATAAATGATAATTGAATAATTGAATAAAATTGAATTAATTAATTAATTAATGTCTTTAAAATAAAACACTTTTTAAAAAAACTTGAAGAATAAAAATAATTGCTTTTGTTTGTGAAATAATTAAATTAATACATAAAGTTGTATTGGCAAAGTGGTGAAAATTTATGGAATGTTTTTAAAATTGATTGAAACAAAAAATAAAGATGCGTTAGTTAATTTTTTATTCGTTATTATTGTCTAAAAAAATTCCTCTTCGGGTGAAAAAATGCAAAATGTATCAAAGAAAAAGAAATACATTTTTCCCGATGAAATAAGCCATTGAAAGCCGTAAGAAGGCTAAAGCTTTTGCGATAGATCACCATTTGCTAAAATCCCACAACTGTTTTTCACCTCTACAAATAAATATACGAATGTGCAAAACAAATCGGAAAATGATTCGTCATTTTGGCAATTATATTTTAAAATATGTCAATAATTTTTTTAAATTATTTAACATACAACATGAACATTCATTTATTACTATTATCATATCTAGGGTAAAATAAATTTTAAAAACTTTTGATAAAATTATTAATTAAAATTGATAATTAAATAAATATTTTCAAGAACTTTTATTATATTTTACTTAGAATTGTATGTACAATCATATTATTAAAAATATTTTCAACAGATTGTATAAATTTCTACAAGATCTTACAATAATCTTTATGTATTTTTGTATAAACGTAAAAATACTATCAGAAAATTACAATATATTTATATGGAACTATACTTTATCATATCGAGGAATAAAATCTAAAAAATAAATTAATAAAATTCAAAATACAAAAAATATTATAAATAATAAGGCATTGTATTAAAAATCCTTAAATATATTTATTATTTCGTAATAGTCGTGCATCGGAAAGGCGTACATCAGTGGAAGAGGTACGTAATTGAAAGTATTAACGGGCTGGTGTGAAAAAGACAGAGTTTCGATCCTATAATCTGAAATTCTTAAGAAATGATGAGTAATCTGGGTTTTAGTATCCATCCCCATCATTTGGTCCATATCTCCATGGGATCATACCGTGGGTATTATATATATAAAGATTAAATGTGAGTAAGCGCGTATCCGGAGATAAGGAAACTCGTGACGAGGAAGGTGAGAAAGACGAGGAAAGCAATAAACGCAGATGGCCACTTACATGCCTTACCACCTCGTCAAATGCCCTTCAAGTCACTTCTATTGAAAAACTTTAACTCTTTCGTTCATTCCATCCGCCACTTCCCATATATTTTAACTCCATTTTTTATTTCAAGCGGATATATAAAAAGGACGTAATATACTTACACAAATCAGAAATCTTAACCAGAAAGCTTGAATTACTTTCTCTCTCTCTCTCTCTCTCTCTCTCTCTCTCTCTCTCTCTCTCTCCCTCCCCCCTCCCCCCTCTCTCTCTCCTTCTGTGTCCAAATACAGTACGTTATCATTGCACAAACTCTACCAGCTTTTTATGACACTTTATTATCAATGGCAAGGAAAATCGAATTGCATTGGCCATGTGTCGCTAAAATTTAAAACGAAAACAGTCATTTCATTTAAATAAAGTCTAGCTCTAATTTTTCTCTCCTTTTCCATTACAGAAACAATTGTTTGTAATTTAATCACATGTAGACACAATCAGTGTAAAATCAATCAATTTTATAAATTATAGTTTTATTATAAATATTAGACAAAAAATCACATTTATTTAAAATAATAATATATCCAAGTAAAAAAAACATTTTTTAAAAAGCAATTTTATTACGTGTAGTTAAGCGTACTATATTGAATTCTCAAATCATGTTAACATAATCTACTAAGATCACGGTCACGTTGCTAGACGAACGAACAAATTAATCGATCGATCAGATTACGAGTTGCGCAAGCGAATTAAGTTTTATGTTTCCACGTGAAATTAATAACATTTCATCGTTAAGTATGAATTAGTTTGGTTTACAAGAAGCAATATAAACTGAAAGTAACTCGCTCCAAACAAACTATTGGATTGAAGCAATGCTGTTCGAACAAATGCATCCCATTTCCAATTATTGGACTTCATATATAACCACTTACGAGGCTTCCGAACCTCGAATCAGCCCGACATTATTTGTTATCAAAAGTTAATACTAGCCTCGTGCAATTTTCCACACCAGCGTAAGCGAGCGACACCGGAGGCACCCCGGAACCCGACGTCATGCGTCAGGGCTTACAAATCGTATTCCCTGTAGAAGGCGAACGAAAATCCACCCCAATAACCCCCTTCCACCCCGATCGACATACATATTGTCTCTTACTCGCCCCCATCCCTTAGCGATAAGTGCCGCACCCAGTCAGAATATAGTTTGCGCGTGTGTGCACCACCTCGCAAGTTCAGTCCAAGTGAGTTGCACAACTTCTTTCTGGTTTCTCAATTAAATGTGCCCAAGCTGAGCGACCTTAACGACAAATGTGTGGAAATGAAAACAGGGTGAATTTGGAAAATGTCCTTTAAGGAATGCACCATCACGCATAGTTTACATTTCATGGCTTCTCCCACGGTAATATCCTCGTGTGACTTAGTCATTGTTATTTATGCCAGTATTACAAATGCTATCACGGGCCATTTGTTACGATAGCTCTCTGTCTCTGCTTTATTCATTTGAGACTGATTAACTCATCCTTAAATTGTTTTATTATGGTAAACTTGTAAAGTGGCACAATATAAATGAAATATTGTCACCTATAGAAGATTAGGTCTTTTCACTCGATTACATAAATCCAACATTATTTATAAACTTTAAATCGTTTAAATTGTAATTTGATCGAGTGCAATTAAAATGGATGAAGTTTCAGTGCCTAAGTTAGTTGTTAAGAATTTACTTTAGAGATTTTTCGCCAAGTTAAAATTAAAAGCTACTTAAGGGCATATTTATAGCCTCGAAACCAGCAAGGAATGAAACAAAAGGTTTTTAGGTTAAATGCTTTTAGTTTGTGTATTTGTAACCGCATAGAATAAGTATTAATCAAAGCGGACAAATGTAAAAATAGGGCTTTGCGGTTAGTTAACGTGGATGGAACCGCAAACCCCTTATCCACTCGTAAAATTACTAGGAGTAGCGCTTTAAATTGGCGGCCGATGTGAAAAATCGGCCCTCGTTCTACAATTTCAGAAGGATTTACGAAAGCAGACACCTTCGCTCGGACCCTCAATCTATTTATCGACTTCGTCTTTTTCCGAAACTTCAATACTTTTATACGCGTATGCCGCTCATTTTCAAAAACTAATCAAATTACCCGAACCTCGTTCCTCGCGATTTCTTGAGCAGCTCAGCCGAGAATTCCCCAGAAATGCCGATATCATCTTTTCCTTGGTTTTTTACTCTCACCGGCTCTCTGCTTTTTACATTTTTCGAAGAAGTGTGGAAACGATGAACTAGAAAACTCCATGAATAAAGGAAGAACGAGACGAATTACTGCGGTTAAGCTGCTGCGTCTTTTCTTAAGAGGTTCGAAGAAACCCGTCTGAGAGCACCTTTTCTTCACTTTCTTTACTCCTGACTTTAGTTTCTCTCGTACATCTATTTTTACATTTTACAGGTGCTAATTTTTCGCTTCTTGCGTGAAAATTTATGGCTATTTTTAGTATTTGAAATGGCAAGAATGTGTAGAATAGGCTAACTCGAAACTCGCTTGTTGCAAAATATTCAAATTCATAGAAAATTCTTAGCCTTTTATTATTAGCAAAACCAATAATATTATTTGAAAAATTATTAATATATTAAAAAATAAAATGGTTTTCATTTTTTAGCCAACAATTTAATGTATAAATTTTAATTTAATAGTAAATTCTTGCATGCTGTATATAGTTTTTATTATAAATTATGGCAGATTTCTTTTAAACTTCAGATAAATATTATTTGATTTATTTAATAAACAAAATTCAACTGCTTTAATAAAATTATCATTAAAATTTAAGAAACAATTGTTCAATAGAGATCCCAGCATGGATCATTATTTTAGAAAGTACAAATGATTACGGTAAATTATAATTGACGTGTTGTTTTGTCTTCATTTTGTTTTTGCTGCATTTTATTTTTATGCTTTTTAAATGAATATGTGTGTTTCTTGTGTTATGTTATATATATTGAAACAGTAGCCATTAACATTATATATTTATGTGTTAACCATGTATAAGGTATTTCACATCCATATATTGATTTCGTAGCTTTAAAAAAATAATTATGTTTCTTTTCCTTTACATCACGAACATATATTTTCTCATCAAATAAAAAAAGTTAAGCTACAGCTGAAAATTGGCTTCCCCATTGAAATTATACGAGAAAGTTTTATAGAGGTAAAATTATTTTATTTAATAAGTATTATTTGATCATATTCATTCTTTATTTATTTCTTTACATAAAATTAAAATATATTTTATATTTTGAATATAAAAAAAATTTATTTAAACAATAACAAGGACATTATAACAAGATTATTGTTTAATTCACATGTAAATGGAATTAAATATTATTAGTAATAATAATAGGCCAATACATAATACAAAATATAAATACGCCATGTACACGTAATAATAATAAAAAAATTAATAAAATATTTTCCAAAAAAAAATTATAAAATTTTTTAATCATTTGTTTAAAATTTTATATTCTATAGCAAGTTATAAAAAGTTATGTAGAGTATTAAATACCATCAACTTTTTAAAATTTTTAAAATAGTTTTATATATTACGTTAATTATGTATTTAAATAGTGATTATTCGAATTAGTAAATCTAAACCTTTGAAAGTATTGTAGGTCTTTAACTATATATATTTTTATCTAATTTAAAAAAAAAATTATGAGCTTCTCTTATGTGTATTTTTTATTAGAAAATGAAAAAGCTCGAATATTTAATAAAATATAAATTTTAAAATAACAGTGTAATGAAATTTTTTTTTTAAATTCTTGTCTATAAAAAATATGTAAATGTATATAATAAACACAGATTAAGTAAAATAAAAATGAGCCGGTGAAAGATTGGCAAAATAAAAATTTTCAGAAAGTATTAAATATTATTAACGATGTATGTTACTAATGATTTTTCTTAATTCGCTGCATGATCGTGTTGAGAATGAAAGAGTTCTTTTACAGTGTGAAAATTCTGATGGTTTGACCCAACAATATGAAGGATTTTACCTTTCCTCTTCCCTTATTCGCAACACTTTTCTGCCGCTATATTGTAGACATCAAACCATACCAGAAAATAAAACGAAATAGCCTGAAAGCTGTATAGGCATGGGAAAGAAGAGACTCGAATTCTCTCCCCTTCATCTTCTCATGTTCTTTCTCTATCACTCCCATGTTACGTTGCAGCATTGTACCTGTATTTACGCATAGATAAACGAGAAAAAAAAACTTGGGCTTTTATTTCAGAACCTTTTATGAGACGTCGCACATTTTATATAAAGTAGGTAGTGAAAGCTGATAGTTTCTCAAATAATTGATCTAGACTTGGCTCTATGTAATGAAAATCGAATGGGGTGATTGTATAACAAATGCCAAAATTAACAATGAAAAATGATGTAAACGAATTTTATGATATGGTTGCTGCTTCTCACATTAACATTTATATCGTCCAGAATTTGTGGGGATACAATGGATCTCCCCTATTGATTATAAATATTAAGCGAAATGATGCTGAAATATCTGTTTTCAGAGAACTCATAATATTACGCCATATTATACATTATCCTATCATTATTTTGCGTATATTATTGCATATTCAATAGAAACACTGAATATATTATTAGTCGATTTTATATATTTAAATTTTTTGTATAATCATAGAAGGTATTCAACGAAAAAAGTTTAATACTGATTTGGGGTTCAAGTTTATCTCCGAGACGAGTAAGAATTGCTATTTGAACATTAACAATGACTCGCAACAAATGAATGAAAAGTTTTTCTAACCATTATTCAATACGTAATTAAAACATGTTGTTCGTTTTATAAAATACAATAGGTAAATAACTGGAGTTTTTTTATTCAATTTACAAAATAAAATAGATAATTGGCAAGGTATTCATCGTTTAATTTGATAACTATAAAATAATACTTGGATGAATATATTATACGGAAGTTGGTAATTGGTTTTAACATATATCTTTATATAAATAAATAAAATAATTAATATGCAAAACTTTCTTTTAGTAGCATTACATTTGTTTAAGTGTGTGCAGCTATGACACTTCACTTGGTAATACTTTCAATCTCAAAGTACCAAGTTGTAAGTTGGGTCTCAACCAAGTTTCCAGTACTTTTGTCTATTGAATAAATTATTAAGGATGTGCAAGTTTTTCTGGGACTCTTTCGACTACTAAGTGAAAATACTAAGTTACTCGTGATAAATAATGCGTTTGTAAACAATAAATTTCTATTCAACTAAATGTTTAACAAATAGTAATTATTAAAAATGGTTGCCAAATTTAAAATGAATAGGCCTCGTAATTTTAAGTATCTTTCCAAAGAAAGTGATGGAGTGAAATAAAAGAGGATTTGTTCTGAAGCATCTCCCCTTGAGCGAACTAACAACGACACATTCAAAGGATGCAATTTGAAATCTAATGGGCACGTCAGCAAGAAAAGCTAAATCAATTTTCGACCGGGGAAGTACTTGTTCGCTTGCAATCGTTCCTCAAGAGCCCCAGTCAGTTTATCGCAGCACTGCATAGGGTAACATTTCAAGGGCAGCACACCTTAATTTTAAGGTGGGATGGGACTAGCTAAGACGCTTATCTCATTTCGAGTGAAGCAATCGCAACGATTGTCTTACCGGAAAAGACGTTGACACCTTTCACTTACACACACGCGTGCGCGCGTACACGTGGAGGAGGATTTCCTCATGAGAATTAAACACCATCTCCCGGTTTTCCTCGTGTTCGAGGCAGACTCCGACACGCAGAAGAAGTAGGGGATTTTGTTGAATGGGATGTTGTTATCGCGACATTCACTCCCTATTTATTTTAGCCCAGCCCCTGTTATTCCTTCATCAGTAGCTCAGTCCTACCGGGTGCTGGGCTTTCTTTTCGTGGTTTTTCCGGTACTTTCTTGGCGATGATGGCTTTCATTGTTCGAATTACTTCTTTCGACTACTCAATTATACCAAAGAAAGACTCCGTTTATCGGGAGCTTGTTCTTCGGTTCTTCGGGCTCTCCTCCGACATTAAGACAGCTGGTAGCGTTGATTGATCCAAGCATTATGATGAATTAACTTCTGAGTAATGGATTGCTTCGACTTTTTTTCGCAGGCGACACTCATTTTTTTTTGTATAAACAAACCGCTATCTACGAGCGATTATGTTTTTAAAAACTTATTTTTAGAGAGGCATCGAAAAGTATTTTAGTATTGGGACAAAGCTGAAGTATAAAAGTTATATGAATCAATGTTTAGAAAGTAATGTTTAGAAATAAATTTGTTTTTAATCAATACTACCGTAAATATCTCTAAACTTAAACTATCAAATATTTTATTGTATTTTTTTTTTTTATATTCACTTTAACTATCACTTTATTATTGTAAATCAAATTGTAATCATTGTATACACATTATTTAATTACGCTTATGTTAAATTTAATTAAAGTAATATAATAAATCTTTTGATGAAATATCCTTTACGAATGCTTTCAAATCTGTTTTAAGTATTATATGCTATTATCACTAAGTCAGTCTTGATAATTTAATAAATTTACATGTTTCAAACAGAGCTACTTCAAAAAGATTCATAATTAATGAATAAACAAATAGTGTATATAATAATTTGTGCATAATAATTTCTTCACATGTAAAAAGTAACCATGCAATTATAATAAGTGATTTAAAATGTTCTAGATAAACGCAAATAAATCGAGCATTACAAAGTCGTTAGTCTTTTTATACTACAAGTTAACAACAGCCCAGTATTAGAAAGGTTCTTGTTCTTTAAGTACACGGGAACTACTTTGCAATTTCGTAATCAATGCTGCTTTTCAAAGAAAAAACATTTAATCAACTTAAAGCTTTAAAAATAAAAAGAATCACAAAAAAAAATATTAAATATTCTTTTATTTGTAAGACTGTTTATTTTCATGAAAATTCATTATATTTAATAACCGATCATAAAAATTAAGTAAACTTACTTTTTGACATTGTTTTTTTAGAAAAAAGACAAATTATTTTATGAATTATTATTTATAAATTTTAATTATGCATCAAAAAGGAAGCACTATCAATACCAAAACATTCAAACAATTTAACTATTTTGTAAAGCTGGTGACCTAACGATCCACTAAATTTCGTTTACTAAAGTGCAGAGGCGAAGCACATTTATCGGATATCAATATGTCGAAAAAAAAGGACAGTGAAAAGAAGATTGCAATTTTTAATGGAGCACATAAAAAATTAGTATTCTTAAGGTTGAGGAAAATATAGCGTGATAATCGTTTACGTTCCAGATCCGTTTTTACTGACCAATAAAATATGACACACGAATTAGTAGTTCAGTGAACTTGGCCAATTAATTTAGCGGTGGGATTAACCCAGAGACCGATCCTAAGTCGCTTTGGCCGAGTGGTCCATTGGTTATCTATTGCCAGGTCACGTGACACGCGATCTACGGCGATGCGATTTTCTCGTGCGAGGAATGTGGTCTGGTCTGATCTGGTGCCACGTTCGCCTTTTCCTAACCTCGCTCCAGACGCCGACCAGGATGGCGACGGTGAGCTGCTGTTAGAGAGTGAGAATTAACACCGGTTCCTTAATCCTTTTAATCACCGTTTGTGCATCCACCCCGGACATCCCGCCAATAATAGTCCATCCACCTAGGGGCATAAAAAATCATGGGGGCAATTCTACATCTTCCTCTTAGTGTCATTTCATTTTTTGATTTGTTTCCTACATTTTGCTTGTGCGATTTTTCGGTGTCCGACATTCAAGTGCGTCGAAGCTTTTGAAAATGGATGATCGGACTATCTGCGACACGATGCCTAGACTAATTTTGCATTCATTTACCCGCGTGAGATATCATCGTTACATTATTGGGGATGCTTTAATAATCGATAATCACATTAAATGCACGACGCTTATTCATCTCATATTAACACTTTATTTTCCAACTAATGTTAATATTCTTCCCATAGAATCGAATACCTGTGTGTAAATACTTCAAATGCAAATTTATATGAAAAACTATTAAGAGTCAATTAACAAAATGAAAATTAGTTTAATTAATTATTGTGAGACTAATTTTATAGTACAAGTAATAAAAATTATTGTATAATTGTATATATCTTTCGTATAATGTTGCTGTTAAAATTACAACAACATTATAATGAAATTAAAAATTAACCACTAAAAATATCAGGTGATATATAAAAAGTTATACTTAAGATACAGTGCTAATTATAATTGTAATAGTCGGTGATTTGAATAAAAATGTACATGAACTTATTATGACAAAAATAGTTGGAATAGAAATATTAGAAATATTTTGATAATTATAAAATACTTATAAAATTATCATAGTATATATCATATCATAGTTATTAGTAGATACGTCAAAAGTAGCTGGTAGATATAAGAATGAAAAAGATATTTGAATGGAATATTCCGTAAAACGAAATTAAACAATATTATATTGCTTGTTAAATACAGGTATTCCCTAAAAGAGAATGATAATAAAAATATTATAATAAAAATTTCATTCAATCATACATAATGAAAGACCTACATTATTGCATTTTTTCATACATTACGAAATTTATAAATGTTTAATTTTTAAAACATTTTACCTTTATTATACCAACAATTAACTTTAAATGATGAGCATTAATAAAGTAGAATAATTCTCATTATTTAATAATTTATTCTAATTACAGCACTACTAACTTAAAATTCAATTTGTAATGCATTTAATATAATTGTATTTTTTTAAATATATTTTGATTAAAACTTATTGAAAAAACTTTTGAGAAATTTACAAAATCAAAACATGGAATTAAAGTGATCTATTAATTATGTAAAATTTTGTAAAATAAAGACTTTATGGTTACACGTGTAACGGGGTGTGTACATTGTTTTATACGAAAGGAATTTATGAAATTGCTAGGTAGCTATTTTACGTACATAATTCTTACGAAACTCGTGAACGTGTAAGAGCTCGACCTGCACATGCTAAAATTAATTTCTGCATATACTAAATCACTTTAAACACCGCGTCGTATCAGCGAAGAGGAAGATAGATAAAGAGAGAGAGAGAGAGAGAGAGAGAGAGAAAGTGAAAATGTCATTAATAAATGCAATGGCTAGCGTTTGGTTATTATCAATTTTTGTTCACTTCTTCGCCATTACAGAATGTCCGTATGTGCGGTAATTTTATCGTATAGTATTGATTATATGAAAGAAGCATAACTGGTTGTAAACTTTCGAATGATCATTAAATAAATATACTAAATGCGTTATGCATTGGGATGTAGTGTTAGTTAAAATATAGAAATGTTAGAAATTATAAGCCTCGTGGATGAATACTTCAATCGAGAAAATTTTTTAACTTACAATAATAAAAAAATAAATATATGTAAAGAAAATGAAAGATAGTTCAGTATTTAAAAAGGTAAAATATGTATTTATGTTTATAAATAATTTAGATGATAAAATATTAATGGTTTACCAATCTATCAATAGATATTAAATTATCGTCACAATTGTATTAATTATTTTCTTTTACTAATAACAGACTAATAATTGTGTGATTCAAAAATTTTAAACAGTAATATCGTTTACTGATTGATTAAATTATAAATATTTGTAAATTTTTAACTCCTATATAAGACAGTATCAGGTTAAAAAAATTATCAAATACAATATTATACTTCAACTATTCAGATTTAATATTATTTTATTTCAATTATAAAATTTTTAGAAAAATATAAACCTGTTATAGTTTCATATTATTAGATTAAGTACTTTAAATTTATTTGTAAGTAGTTATAAAAAATTTGTTACAATTTTCATTTTTTTAATTTTATAAATATTATTAAACAATATAGAATATCTAATAATATGCTATTATGTCATATTATAAATAAGAAACATTGTGATTGGCTGCAATTATTGATAATCATCTATGATTGTACTTCAATGTAAAATTATTTTGAGTATGATAAAAATGAAGTTATTTTTTTTATTTTCTGTTCAATATATAACTATTATACAGTTCTTCTAAATGTATTTCATATATTTAATAAAAAATTAATTCTGTGAACCTCAATTTATGATAACATAAACATCTTCATTTTAAGTTAATAGAAATTAATTTTTTTATATTAAAAACTTTATAACTTAATATCTTATTTTCCATATTTGCAAAAAAATCTTTATAATTTTAGTATATATTAATTATCTTACCATAATAGAAAAATAGAAAATTTTTAAATTGATATGTTTCATAATTGTCTAATTTTTTATATTTTTTATTGTTAAAATATTCATTATTTTTAAAAATCTTGTATTTTTATATAGTTAAATTTAATTTAATTATTTATATGATTTTTTATTTTGTTATCTACAAAATTTTGCATATTCATAAATATTAAACTAAAAATTATTTATTAATAACTAGTATCTTTAAGTACTTTATTTTGTGGGTATATATTTTTTTATATTTTTCTCTTATTTTTTTTGGTTATTGTAATAATACATACAAATTAATTTTCTTTATAAAATATTTATTGATACATGATACAACCTTTTACATTTGGCTAGAGCATTATCGTATATACTAGATTAAACAGGAATTTTTTCTATGATTTATAATTTTATTATCTGTACAAATAGAATGTTATTTACGTTATTACATAGAATATTATTACATAGAATATTATTACATAGAATAGTAACAATTCTGGTTTGAAAATTTTATTTTTATTTATTCACTTATATTTAATGTTAAAACAATAACAAAATATTTATTTTAATAACATATAATATTGTATCATAATTTTATTCGGATAAAGTAAAAATTGGCAATTTTTTTATCTAAAATATTTGTTCTAAAAATAAATTAAATTCTCTAATTTAAATATTTTTTACATAATGAATATAGATAATCTTTTACTGATGAGTATATTTATCTGTTGAATTCATGTTTTACTTTTATTGAATGATCGTAAATATTAAATAATTTATCGCAATAGTTTCTCTATCTAGTACATAAAATAGTTTGTGATATTGTTTTTGATATTTTGTTTGAGATAGAAAAAGAGATATAGAGATATAGGTAAGAACATAAAAAATAAGAGCAAAATTTTGAATTTTTTAAAATTTTCTATTTCTTTTTTTTTTATTTTACCTGTAAATTTTTTAGAATATACTAAAAAAAATTCAATCATTGAAAATATCAAAAATTTACTAGCAAAGAACTTTATCAAAACTATGTTAATAAAAAATATGCTTATTTAGTTATATTCTTTATGAGGTAAACGTGATTTTATAAAATGTAATTTAAATAATAATTTAATAACAATAATTTTATAATTTTATTTTATCATTATTATACTACTGGGAGAAAGAATTATTATTATCTAAATTTAAAAACATTTTTTCTAGGTATTGAAATTACAATTATATAATATCTAAACAAAATTAAATTTTAAATACTTAAAGTAATTGAACAATCTAATTTTGGTTTATTTTTATCAATTTTATTTAACAGATACTTTTACTCTTTCTTATCTTTATAAAGGGGATCGTGTGAAAGAAATATTAATACATAATGGCCCAGAGGTGTTTGGTTGCAGTCACAGGTTATCTGTAATAAGAAAAACAAAGAAAAATAGAAAGGGGAAAAAAGGGACGGTGGATAAAATTTCGGTCTTCCATTGTACCATATTGTTTTTTCTTATTTTTGATTTTTTAGCATAATTCGAATTTCCTTACCATTTGAATATATCATGCAATGAATACTAATGCTTTAACTGAAATAATGTTAAAGATAGATCCTCTTCTAATGCATTTTAAAGTATTTACGTACAGATAAAATTTTGAATAGCAGAAGCCTCGAATTACCAATATTAGAAAGTCATACTTGAGAAATAACGGACGGATCAAGAACATTTATGTATGTAGAATCGACGTAGCACCGTATTTAAATAGAAAAACCGAATGCGCCTAATTAGTAGTCGCAACAATCAATTGAGGATTGGTTTTTACGCTTACAGTGTCTGAACGTTCTTTCGCAGTTTATTCTCGCAGTTAAGCTACTCTCGACTTATAAACTCGAATCATTTACCTTACACGTGGAAATTATACGTGCCATTTCCCGTTCTCACTCTCGGTTTTTCGCGTATTTCAGTAATAACTTGGCGTAAGGCTGTCTTTATCGTAGAAGCCGCGGTGCGGAATTGCCGAGTCTACTATTACCATATCGAAGAGATAAATACCGGGCTTACTCCTCACACTCCATTTCCATAGTTTAGACTATGATGACATAATACCAAATAACTGCTATATTTTAGATCCTACATTATGATGATGAAAGAGATGATAAGAGGCGAAGAGATGAAAAAGTAATCAGATGTATAACAGAGCAGCCATCGTATGTTTCTGATCTACGGATGAATTATGAAGATTTTTTTTTTGATTTTTTTCTTTGATTTTTTTTTTTTGATTTTTTTTTTGTACAGATATGAAAATGCGCATTTCATATTCTTCGTGGAATTTAAAATACCTATTCTCCTCTCTTAAAATATTAATCGTAAAACTCTCCTTATAAATCATGATATTTTTTTTTAAACTTTTCAATTTATTTTTTTATTGTCTAATTCACATGTGTAATATACGGCACTATTGTTGATTGTTGCATTTTTATTTTATTCTATCTTATTTAAGAAAATGTTGGTTTATCATTATAAATGACTTGTGTTTATTTTTATCGATCATAATAATTTTATGATACTTAAAGCTCGAAAAAATCAATATAATTCTCTTCAACAAACAATAAAGAATTTATTGTCAAAAACTAAAAATTAAAATTGTGATGAGATGAGAAATTTATCGAATATATTTCGATGCGACCCGAAGTTTAATCATTTCTTTTTTATCAAATATTTTTAATTATTTAAAATTAAGGTATTATTCATCCCTTATCGTATTTATTAAAATTCATTAAAGAATCAAGCAATATATTGGAGAGCTAAAATTAATCTATGATTATTTATTTACAGCATCCCGGAAGTACAAATAAATTGAAAAATAATGCAATTTAATAATTGAATAAAAAAATCCACGTTAATTCGTTATAATTTATCAATTTTGTAATTATAAATTTTTTCCCGTGAGATTATTTCGCGAAATATGAAAGAGCTAGAATTTGATAATATCGAGGAAATATTCAATAATAGATAATCTTCATTATAAAAAATGTTGCCTAATATTGATAATTTTTATACAATTTGAAAGGTTTTTTAATATTAAAACCACTTAATTAAAGCAACATATAGAACAGTATACTGGATAATAAATATGCAGATGTGTTAGTTGATGGTGAAATAGAGTTTAATAATTATTTGTTGAAAGGCAAATTACTTTAGCCTGTTTCATAACTTAATTAAATAATAAATATTGAAGGATATAGAATTATATGCATCGATAGTTGGGTTGCCCGGGGTTTGTTTTATCAGCTTTTACGAAGTACAAGTACTTTGTTCTCAACAATTTCACTTGTCTGTAATTTACCACCTTCGTACAGACATCAAGTGAAAAAGCTCTCTAAAATGCTAAAATGCGATGGCAGCCATGACGCATTTATGTCTCTCCCTTTTGTGTCCCTCGCCTTTCGTCTCTTGAATATGGGAACAAGTGCATAAGGTTTTGCGGCGACGAAAATTATAGGGATTCCCTCCCCTTTGACTCCTACCCCCCTCTCCGTCTCTTCCGCGCACACACGGCAATTCCTTGTCCCCTGCGCTCAAGATAATAATGGCGAAGCACGCGGCCACTTACGTGGACGGGGGGACACATTTAAAGACTTTCCCATAAGGTTCCCATAGCCTTTGCCATACGCAATGAGAAAATAATTCGCGGTGAATTGCGGAAAACGTATGAGCGACGCGAAGAACCCCTTTAATGTCCGAGACGCTGGGGCCTCGACGGTACATCGATCAGGTAATATGTTATGTGTTATGGGTCCCTAAGTATAGGGATGTCGGTGGAGAAAAACAGGCGGCAACGCGTCGAGTTTAATTGCCACCTAAAGTTAACTCCGAAACTTCCTCTCGTTATTGAGCACGTGGCTCTTTTTTTGTTACTTACCGCGATTTACGAGATCGTTACAGGCTTTATGAATTGATGAATATTCGGCCTTTTACGGGGCACCTTTTTTTTAGTCCCAATGATTTTAAATCAGGCTGCATAACCGTATGACATTTTTTCATTACTCCGTAATAAATCTTGAGTTGTTTGTTAAGAGCTAGTTTATTCCGTTAAAAAAAAAGGAAAAAAACAAAAAAAAAAACAGGAAAAAAATCTTAATTATTCTATGAATATTAATTAATTTAAAGGCCGACAGAGGTATTGGCTTCATTTTAGAGAAATATTAGAGATTTTAATATTTAATTAGATCTTAAATGAATTGCCAAAGGAGCGTTAGCCATTTATCCACCCAAATTGTCCAATAACTGTCACATTAAAACAATTCGTTTTAATTGATAGTATAATCGGCTTTGGCGATAAATAATATCGATGTGTTGGGAATATTTCACTTATTTATTCGTTATTTATAGAATATAGACTCAGTTATCACGAGGTAAAAAGTGCAATTTAGAGAAAATATTGTGATGATATGGAGAAAGGGTCGAAACCAGGTGAATTTTAATGATAACCGAGCAATTTGCCGGGGAGTTTATAATTTTCTCAATATTGCTCTCCACGTATAAAATGGAGCGTAAGAAATCCCGACACGCTAAAACTGAATTAAACCTCTCATTAATAAGCGTAATCCAAGCGGAATCTTACGACTTGCCGAGTACTGAGATAAAGGCAATTTTCATAAACAAAGAAGAATAAGCAATTCTCCGGGATGTTAATTCGCGTGGTTTTTTTTTCTAAACCCCAAGGATTATTTCAGGGCATCGCAAATGGTGCGCCATAATCATCGAGTGACGTTTCATTTTTTGGGGCTGGGAGGGGCAAGAGGGGGAGAGCGCATTGTGTACGTGTCAATACGAAGACGACCCACCACGTGTAAGAAAGAGGAGCCAAGAGGCAAAAAAGGGTGAGAGAGAGAGAGAGAGAGAAAGAGATTGTCTGAAGCACGTACGCCTTATCTAACCTCAGATAACGCTCTCGCTAATTTCTTGACTGTTCCACCAGCGGAGACTGATATTTATCACCCTGGAGTGTCGGTCAATACTTAGAAAACTTTCTCGTGACCCTCCGAGGAGTCTTGTTGTCTCTTTTCATCTCCTGCTTACTTAAACTCCCATCGCACATTAAGAACTAAGTATTACTCTTATAGGAGTTCGGCGTCTACTCAGACTCAGAATGATGGGTGCGTGTGTGGTACGAAAATCTTTACCAAGTATTATGTTTATTTTTCTTACAGCTCATTATCTGTTTTATTTCATCACTAAACATATGCTTAATATTTTAATGTGTGATTTTAATTATGAGAGACATTCGATTAATCCATACGACGATAAATGATGTCAATTATACAATATTTATATATTTCCAATATCTTCCAAGAAATCATGATTTGAGTAAGAAGCATTTATTTTTTATCTTTAGTACTAAATCATTTTTTTCAAAGTGTTTGACCATTAAATTTATTTGAGATAATTGTATGACATATTTAAATAAAACTATACTGAATACATATTAAGACATAAATTAATTGACTTTGCTTACCACTTACCAACAAATAATAAGTACTAAAAAATAAAATTTGAAGAATTTTTGTGTAATTTAAAATAATTGATATTGTAGTATCTAATATAAAAATTTGTTGAAGATTTCTACATCTAAATACATTTAAAATGTATTTAAAAATCTAGCTTATTGCTATGATTCAAGTTTACTGTAATGTAATTTAACTGACTTTTAAGCATACAGTTACATTTGATTAAAATACATTACTATTAATTTGAAAGTTATAATCGATTGCATTTATTGCAATTGATTATAACCAATTCCAGAATTAAATGACTTTAGAATGATGTGTAATTATAATCTCTACTATTATCAACTTATACAAACCCAATAAACATTGAATTAAAAAATGAAATACACTTAAAATAAAATAAATTAATTTACTTTGTTCTCCTACTTGAATCATGATTTTATAATTTTCAAAGTATTCATAATCTTTTTTTGCTTAAAAACTATTAATTATTTTGTTCCAAAATTTCACCTTCTATTTTTTTGTTAGTCAATTTTTACATCACATTAAACTAAACACTACTTACTTATCTTATAATTTTTTATTTATCAAGAATGGAATTTTTTAAATTATTGTAATTAAATTTTTTTTCAACTTTTCATTAAAATTATGGATTTTTTGTATATTATAATTTTAAGGCCATAATAAATATTAACCATATTTTTATATTCAAAGTTTGTATTATATTATATTTTAAAATTAAATTTGTAAAAAAATAAAAATTGATGCTGACGAAAATTAGGAAGTGTTTTTAATCAACCATTTCATGAAGAATGATACATTTTTACGTAAAAATTATAGCCAAATTCACGTGAATTCTATTTTTATCTTTTTAAAAGTATTATATTTATATTAGAAATTTTTAAAAATAAAAAAAGCATATTGGTTTTTGTATCTGAATATTTGCGCAATAAGATTCTCCGATATGAAAAAAAGGTATTTGATTAGTCAATTAATTTTAAGTCCATCTCAAACTGTTTTGATTACATGTGGAAATTTCCTCGACAAATTGACATGACATCTTTCTGTATATTTACGATCTCGCGCGCATCTTTACTCTTGCGTAGCTTTACTCTTCAGTCCGTAAATTCGAATAAAAGACAAAGGAAAGACGGCGTGATGAAAGGAAACTGAGAAAAAGGATAGAATAGAAAAATAGGTATAAGGAAGACCCAGTGCAGAGATAATTAGCCCAGCAGAAAATATACCTGAAGGCGAATTATGGTTTACTAGAGGTAAATACGTACATATACTAACATTCTTTCGTTTAGTCTTTCTTATCTCCTATTTCTTTCCAGAAATTTTATTACTTTTCTGTTCCACCCACTCATATTTATATTTATTATATTTATTTTCCACTTTTCAATTAATATTTTTAGGCATTATGTAATTCTTCGATGTGGTGGAAAAATTTTTTTTATTTAAATTTCAAATTTTAATGCAAATATAAAAGAATGTATACTTAATTTTTTGAAAATTAAATATTACAGTAAAGTTTTCTGGAATATATTTAATAATATTTTATATAATTACTGTTATTAACGTAACACTTTTTCTTACATATAATTAGCGTAACTAAAGCAATGGTCAAAATTTCCATCTTACCCACTTATATAAAACTTAAAATATGCAAAGATTGAAAAATTGGTTCATCAATTTCGAATTATTATAGTTACAGGTTTGTTTTTATTTAGCTTGACAAGTGATTCACTTCATAATTGAAGATTAATGTTGCAACCATTAAATTACATACATTTATTAGTATATAATGTTGACCTTGAAATTTAGGTAATAATAAACGATGAAATTTCTTTTCACTTGACACATGTCCACTTAAATATACATATAAATAGATGTACAAAATTGTTTATGGCGCGTTTATCCTGTCGGCAATGTATACAGTGAAAAGGCAAATATACCATTTCATTTTTCTCTTTTTGCTTCTGTCATAAATTTCCCAATTCATGGAAGGCAAAAGCATTGGCTTTTAGTAGTCTTGCTGTCTACAAATTTTGTCTTGCAAATTATAGACAAATTTTCTGGACAAAAATTCTTTACTTCCTGTGATCATTAATTCCTCTGATATAAGCTTAAAAATATACATGTACAAATGTTATCAATATATTAATTATTTAACTGGAATAACCATTATAAGTTTAATTAATACGTCGAAAGTAAGAATTTTGAATGGATGTACATTATATACTATTACGATTTGATGAATTCAATACAAGTATTAAACATCATGCTTATACGTACAAGTACATTTTTGTATGTCAAAAAACATTGATTGAATGATTGAAAAAAAAGTTTTATATCTATCTCTGTCTCTTCTTCTCCCCCTCTCTTTCTTGCTTTTTCTCAATCTATCCATTTGAATATATCAACGCAGATTACTATGACTCTTTTTTCGATTCTCATTTTTGCAATTTATTTACTCTATAGAATTCTTAAGTCAATAGAATTCCTTACGAATTTAATATTTATTTTACAATGTGTTTTTATAATATTTTAATGTAAGATATAAGCGAAAAAAATAATTATATTTCTTAAAAATTTTGTATAAATGATTTTCATTACAAAAATGCTAATATTTGGTATAAATATTATTAATTTATATTAAGCTTTTGAGTATAAGAGTTTAAAAAATAATATTTGTACTTATCTACTATCGACTACACGTATTTATAAATATTATGCAATTGACATTATAAACTAATATCGTTAATCGTATATTATTTATAATAAATGTAATATACCATTCAATTTACAGTGAGTATTAAATTTACATAATATTTATTTTTAATTAATTTTTTATTTTAGAATTTCATTATAATTAGTATATCAATAAAATTTGTAATTAATTTATTACAAGTTTCGAGGAAAAAATAAAGCAATAATACTTATACTGATGTATATTATTTACTTAAAATAAATATTAATTTTCTTATAATAAAAAGAGACTATTATGTACACATTATCTTTTATCTATAGTCCAAAAAAGAGATATGTACTTTTATGTATTGAATTTATATAGTGTTATTGAATTATTTTTATTTTTATATAACCAATTTTTTTTTATCGACATGTGAAAAATATTGCACTTTTTAACGTAAAATATTTCGATCGCATATTTTTGAGAATGATTTTCTTGAAAAATATGAAGAAAATTAGTTAGAACAACATATTAAAAATTTACACTACATTAAATTATTCATATTTTTCCAATATATTGGACCTCAAAATCGTAAACTAAATATTGAATTAATTTTATTATTATTGTTAAATATAATTAATAATTTAAAAGGAAGCCGAAGGAAATTATTTTATTTAGATTTTCTACTGAAATTAATGATGTAAATTGAAATGTAAAATCTATCTCTTCTGATATAATTTGAATTATGCCGTTTTTACTTTCTTATTGAATTTGATCAAAGAACATATATTATGAATTTCAATTGAATTATATTTAAATATTGAATCATGGTATGTATATCTATAAAAAAATGCAACGTTTTAAATAAGATATACTGGAAATCATTTAATTTTTATCATTTAATAATTTAATCATTTAATTTTGTGCATTTAATTTTTATCAATTTATAAAAGTGAAAAAAAATATTATCGGTACATCTTACAATTTTAATTAAAATTATGAATTAGCCATATGAGATTGTATGGGATTTGTATTGGGATTTAATTGTGAAATATATAAGCCTACTCGAATACACATATATTTACATAGGAAATGAATAACGGTTTGATAAAAGAATTAACATCCTGTGTATGAAAGATTAGAGTATAAATATTTATGAATGTTATGTGCGAAAACTTGAGTGCAATTATGATAATGTCAGTACAAATTATGAATTGAAATGCAATCAATACACGTGTTTTTGAGTTATTGAGCGACACTGGAACCGCAAAATAGGGTTCAATTACTTTATAACTCGAGCAGAGTGTTTTGATAATAAGCCAAAGTGACGAAGTTATAGGCGTAGTTGTTGTTGTGTCAACTAAAATCAGTAGTTTGTGAATAGTTGGCAAACATTTTAATGATACGATTATCGAACCATACTTTTTGAATTTGAACACACTCTCCGGTTTTTTATCCTTTGGTTAATAGATATTTTGTCAGTTGCGATATTGTATTGCATCCAAAGAATTATTTATCAATAATCGCAAGCATGTCCTGCGACCATTGCGTAAATTCGTATAATAAATGATAAGAATAATAAACAATACCGGATAGAAACCTTGACATAGTATTTTTTGAGGTTGGCGATATCGTTAATCGGCTTACAATCTCACGTTTGGGACTGAGCAAAAGGCTCGGAGCCGCTCCAAGTCATAATTCACCTCCAAGATTTCAGGATAAAGTCGGTCTAATCAGAGGGAAATTAGCCGGTGCACTGTTCGAGAGACCCCACACAAGCCCTCGGCATTAAGCAGGAACGGGAAAGCGTCAGCGTCTCATGAATCCAGTTGGTATTGAGATAAACACGCGGGTCTTCCTGGCGGTGCCATTCCAACGAGGCTTTTCGCTCTCGCGCCCATCCCCGAGATTTGCAGGGGCGAGTGGGCTCCAGGACCGACATGACGCGTAATCGTCCAGCTCGTAAAGAGGCGTAATTGCACCTCGTAATACTCGGGCGAAAGCCATAACAGGAGTCGGAGCCAAGGGGATGACGCTCCTGCCGGCGATGCGTTGTCGGGGCTCGGCCTGTCACGTGTCCGGGACGATGAGCTACGAGTACATGTGGAAACTACCTCCGTTACGATCTGGGGAGTCCGAGCTTTTTGCGCGCCTCTTAGGTTCTGCCTTTTATTGAGCAGCCGCGATGCTGCGGCGCAACAACTTCCCGGCCCATTCCACCTGTGTGGCCCTTCTTTATGACGCGATAGACTAATTACGCGGAAATAATGAAGATCATAATGACCGAGATAGCCTCCTGCTGTATACAGTAATTGCGCTTTATTATGCACATCCCCCGATTAATGTGGACTCTAGATTCCTCGAGATATTCAGCAGCGTAAGTCTTTGCAAGAGAGAGAGAGAGAGAGAGAGAGAGAGAGCTGAAGGTTCGGCCGGGCTGTTATAAGGCAAACATCGAGCCTCGTGTTTTGGATGTAAAACTGGTGAGCATTAATCTTCGCAATGTTGAATCGTTGATTAAAGCGCTGGTCAACATTTGCCTTACACGCAGATCGAACTGTATATCTAACTGTAAACATAGGATTCGCACTGGTAAATCGCTGTCTGCGTTGTACCATCGGGCACAGTGCGATGCGGCTGCCCAACAATATTTCCCCATTTCCTCGACGCTTTTCCCAAGGCATGTGCACGTGGAAAATTCCGGCAACTCGATCCCGGACTTCGCCCGAGTGACAAAGGTACTCCTCGACTTGTTGGTTCCACGTACGACTTTCCCTCTCGAACCTCGTACTTGTAACCCAGTAAATACATCGGGGCAGTGGCTTTCGCGTGCACCGACTCTTTTTCATTTTATTTTTTATGGTTGGTATGCTGCGTTCAGTCGCACGCGTGTCGTGATTTTTCTCCTGCGGCCTCGATCTTCGCATGCCGATCTTCCTTCTTTTTTTGCGCTGCGCTTATGTCGGATCTCTCAACCTTCTTCTTCTCCGATGTGTCAAATTCCTGAATTTTCAATTTTACGTTGAAAAATCGCTGATGCGAAAAATGCGATTAAATTGTTGCAGTACAAATAAAGATGGAAAGAAATTTTAAAAATGTTATTGAACTTTGGGAATTTATCGGACAATAGTAATTTTTTTCAATAGAATATCGTTTTTTCTCACTCATTATAAATTCTTCAGTCAAAGATATTTGTAAAAAAGAAGATTTTAATTATTTAAATTTCTGCTCTTAATGTTTTATTGTTTTTTGTTTTTTTTTTTTTTTTTTATTAATATTATAAAATACCCTATTGATAACCTTTATTAACTCGAAATTAATTCTCAATAATAATGTTATATTGCGCACAATTTCACAAACTATAATTCGAATCGATGAAAAATATTGAAAATTATTTGATTAACGATAATTGGTTTTGAATATATAAATTTAAATTAATTATCATTAAATATTTATTAATGTTATTTTCGCGTGAGAAAAAGTATTTACGAATTGCGAAGGGTTCACCTGCGAATTAAAAATTTAAAATTACTCGATCCAAATTAAAAAATTAAACGTCTGGACTGAGATCAAAGAGTAATTTATTTCGACTAAGCAACGAGAGACACTTATGTTGTGCGGTACTTGACAAACAGAATGCAATTGGCCACTATTAAATTGTCTTGAATTAATCGTGGAAATGGTCAGGTAATAAGAAATACCTTTTGCTCCACTCTCACTCGCTTTCATTCTATTTACCGGAACAAGGAACAAAAACAGAGACGCAAGGATGCAAAACAAGAAAAAGCGAAACCGAGGCGTCACGTAACGGAAGTTTCGGTGGATGTAAACGCAGCTTTTCCGGAAATCGAAATCCAATGGGCGAGGGTACGTGACCCGCAAACTCGGCGCGTCGATGCTCCCCCTTGCGCATCGAGGGGGAGGGGGTGGAGCCGATGGGCGACACACACACCCGCACCCACACCCACACACGTTGCACCTCCCGCTAACGCAATTATGATTTTAGCGCAATCCGCGTTAATCGGAATTTCCCTCTGCAGGAGTGTACGTGCCGGTTCCACGAATGGAGGCAGAGTAGCTCCTGTCACTCCGGGAGTCTGGTGTGGAGAAATCATGGGAAATAGGGGGAAATGCGACAAATCGGCCAATAGCTTAACGCGATTGCCTATTTTAAACCCGTAACTTTGTTACTTGTTTTCCTCTCTTTTTACCTCTTGCTCACTTTCTCGCTTCTCTGATAAATTGTTGGATTAATACTGTGCAAGAATGTGAATGTAAATTAATGAATAGCTTACAATGTCTGCATTTCCAATATGTTATTTCAATCATTATTTTGTAATTTCCAATTTCATGAATTATGAATTTATTAGCTAACAGTTAATCCAACTTATTACAGCGTGCAATCAATTAAATGAAAAAAAAGTTTTATTTCATTTCAATCCCTAAAAATATAATTTTATTTCAGAGATATCTTGAAGCGATGCCATTGTTAAATCTATAAATTGCAACTGAAATATGTTTAAAAAACAAATTACTTTAAACATTTTTATTTTAATCCTGCGTAGCGTATATTAAATCTAATATACCTGTATATATACATATATTTAGTATAAATGTTGACGCTAGTAAAACATATATTAAATTTTCAAAAGAAAACAAATGCACACTAGCTTTATAAAACTAACGAGTATTTCACAAAGTACCATATTTACAATTTTTTTTCTTAATTAATTAATGTAAAAGTTATTGTGAAAATTACTTGGTCGTATTTTTTAATATTTCGGACATTACGTTCTTCCGACAAACGAGATCAGTAAATTTACTCGCCATACGACTATACTCTTATTTTTGTTTGTGCTCGTTTCATTACATTCTAAATTACTCCAAGTGCAACATATCTCCACGATTATGTGCTCACATATTTGGAAACGTACGTGCACACAAGTGCATTTATCTCCATTTCTCTTCTCTCCTCTTCTTAAACACTTTTCCTATCTTTCTCTTGGGCTGCATTCATTAATTAGTGGATCTCTCATTAGCAACTATATGCATACGCACTGATTCAACGGTTGTTTGCGCGCACGCGCACGCGTACAACTGCGTTTTGCACACATTTAAATACCACTCTCGACCATGCACTTCTAAATTAATAAAACCGTTTGCTCGTGTCTGTGTGCATCTGTATGAGTCCATATTGCACTGAAATTCAGGAGCAATTATTATTATTATCGTAAGAGCTCTCGTATATTTAGTCTACATTAACAAATATAAAAGGATTACCTTAATTGAATTGTTTTAAACGATAATCCATCCATATTTTATTTGAAATTGTCGAATATATCTTAGTTTTTATTCATTCAATATGATTTAAATTTTTTTAGTGGAGCCCTTAAGGGTTTACTCATTTTACTTCTTTAAATTCGATTTAATTAAGATGCGTAAATATATTAACATTTAAATTCATCGTATAAATATAATTTTTTTATATTTTGTGCGTAATTATTTTATTATTTTTCTATATATGCAGCATTGCGAGAATATCAATGACTATATTTAATCATTATTAAAAATATTCATTTTAAAGTTAAATTTTAAATGGTGTAAATAAAAATTATTTGTTCTTTGGCGAATAGTGTCAATCATAAATAATGTTTTCATAAAAAAAAAAAATATATTTTTCATGTTATACATGAAAAAATTGGTAAATTTATTGCAATTTGATTATGGAATATTTTTTTTTATATCCATAATTAAAATGAAAGCTTTAAAGTTCATAAAAATTGACTTAAAAAAAATGGTGTAAAATTTAGACGATTAAAAATTAAGTTATACGGCATCCTCTCGGTTTCTAATGACTTTTTATCTCTAATTGATCGTTAATTGGACATGGAAAATTGCAGTACTCCTTAGTTAACGATAAAGTCTTTTAAAGATCCAAAGCACATTAGGCACTATTAGGAATAATAATCCAATCTCTATCAAAAATCTCCAAATTGATATCCATTTATACTGCGTGAAAACAGTCGATCAATTAAGATGTTGTTTAGAGTGTATGTTCTCATAGACGTGCCTCTCTTTTTTAAGCCCATTATTAATTTTCAATTTTTTTTTAATCAATTTTACAGGAAAAGTAAAGTAAACGTCGTGACGGATTTAAACTTGATAAACTTCTTTTCATTATACTCACATCAAATCAATGCGAATTTTAGCGGAAAGAAAGTTCCGAGATGTAGTGATATAAGCTAATAGTTGTTGTTGGTAATTTTACAGGGATTTGAGACCGGCGAGCCTGGAAAAGGGCCAGGAGTTGCTGAGACTGCGCTTCTACGGCGCTTACGCCTGGGGCGGACCCCTCATCGTCGCGGGACTGGCAGCGTTCCTGGATCATCTTCCCCAGACACCCGGACAGGCGTTCCTGAGGCCACGTTTCGGCGAGAAGCAGTGCTGGTTCTACGGTCAGTGTTTTACATCCGACCCGAGCGTTTTCGATTAGCCTCGCGGTTCTTTGTTCTTCATTCTCACATCTCCAACTCACTTTCGCACTTAGAGCTTCCTTTTATCTTTTTTAAACGTAAATTATTGGAATTAGTGGATGTCTGCTTGATTTAATTTAATCCTTTCCCCTCTCAATCTCGACTGTAATTTTGAATTCTGCAATCGCTCAATCCTTCTAGCATCCATGTAATATTATGATTATACCGATTTTATTCTGTATTTATGTTTAATGCCATAGACAGCCTCTAGCATGGTTAGTTCACTAATAATGGCAATGCTCGTACAAAAATATTTCCAGTACAATTATCAAATTTAAGTTTTTTTATATTGCGGCTGGATTACGTTAGATTTATATGCCGACTTTTGCATCATTACTGTTACTAAGTAACTAATACTAAGACATCTAGGGGAAAAATGTTGCCTAAAAATGTAGCAACAAAAAAGAGTGAGATAGTAAAAGAGGCAGAAAATGGCGTAATTGATAAATAAAAATATAACAAAAAGAACTTTGATAAATAATGAAGTTTGATAACATAATCAATGGTTTGAATCATAATATTTCATAATCATTAAATATAATAAATAACCAACTTACAAGTAATATTACAATTTATTCACAAATATCTCTGTAAACTTTGTTCCCTCAACAACTAAGCAACTAAATATATAAATATGCAATATCTGTTTATGACAGAAATACAAAGGCCTGTCAGTTAAAAGATATGAAGGATATGTGACTGCATAGATCCAAATAAGTATGGGTTAGGTTTAACAATAGAACATATCGATAGTGTAAACGATAGGTAGTAATTCAATTTTTAATCACACTGAAATGAAAAACATGATTCAATTTATTATTTATTATTAGTTTGAAAGATTAATTTATTGATTTTTTTTTTATATAAGAATAAAAAATATGATCTATCTAAAACTATTATTTTTAATTATCTTATTTATATAAAAAAGTTCTCCAAATAATCCTATAAAATTATAAATAAATTAAATTCGATAATTAATGCATGAAGGTATAAAATGGATATGTATTTATATTTACTATGACGGCAAAGTAAAATCAAATATGAACACGTGATTTGATAGAAATAAATGTTAAATATACTACTACAGTAATAGACAATTGTAAATTTGATTAAAGGAGTAAAACCTTTACTTTAACTTATAAACATATTACACTAGATTTCGAATAAAAATTAGTGAATCAATAATTAATTTTAGTATTTCCGTTTTGAATTACAAAATATTAAATTTTTAATTTAAAAATCAATTTATATCTTTTCTTACAGATTCGTCTTGTATATACATATATCAGTTTTATAATTTTTTAACTCAATTTCACGTTTATAATTAAAGTACTTTTTGAGAGCTCGTGAAGAATATTTTATTTTACATATAAATTATATTCACTGACTTGTAGTGATGTAAAAATATATACCTGATAGGTTCTAATATTATTATCTTTGCTGATTGGTTAATAAGATGTGTAACAAAAATGATAAAATTTATCAATAGTAAATCATTGTTAAAAAAAAATAAAATTCATTTCGAAATTAATATTTGTTTTTAAATTAGAGAATGAAATGGATATAAATAGCCGTATTATCATGTTTCATAAAATTTCCAATGATACGAGTTAGTTAAAAATTTATTAATCACTAGTTGCGGCAGAATTGTGTGTTTAATTAAATAGACTCGAATTTAATTACGTCAAATTGCACAAATGACGTCATTTCCTGCAAGACATCCAAGCTAAAGAACCCTCGTATGTCAGTTGTTTCGCTGCACGATTTTTGAATTTGTCCAATTTGCAACAGCGTCGGAGAAAGCCGGGATGTAAATTTGAAGCTGAGGAGGAAACAAAAACCACGCAAAATTGTCGCCTTGTAGTTGAATAACGATGCCGAGGCACCGATAAAGGAAATGAAAATTTTTTAAATTGTCGACTCCAATTTTCTGCAAGGAGATTCACAAGGTGAGTACGAGTCGATTCACATTAGGAAGGGATTCGGTAATTCGTGCTTTGTGCTGGCTAATGACCTCGAGTCACGATTCACGTAATGTCCGACCTCCTCCCACTCATGCTTTGCCGGTCTAATCGCCCGCGATCTCCTCGTGTGTGAGTTCCTGCACAACAGTTACTCAAACACTCTTGCCCGTGTGTTTTGTGCGTGGGTGGATCTTGTGATTGTGCTTCGTGATTTGTGTGCACGTGCAGAAAAAATGCTCGAGCGTTAATTAGGGTTATGAACTTGAGCGGACACCGACGCGCCTCTCCCTCTACACCTGATGATCCGGGTCAAAGTGCACACAGACGTTGGTTTATCTAGGCATCATACGAATCGGGGGAAATCCCATTAATGGCTTATACAGAAGCCCGCGAGTAAATTCACCCACGACGTAAATTCCAATAACTCGTTTCAGATTTCCCCTGACTTACATGGCGCGCGCGTTCATGAATTATCCTACCCTCTGCCCCTCTAATATCTCGCATGCAACGATGAGCCAACCCCTTCAAGGGCTGCTCACCATTCCCGAAATTGCCCGATTTCCCTTTGTCCCTTTCGTGAAACTTTGCGAAACTTCTCCCTCGAGTAATGATATCGATCTCATTGTCGAGGATCATTGCCAGCAGTTTTCTAACGAGAATTGCCCGTGTTTAAGCCTCTCGTTTACATCTTCCGATATCTTTGGATGATTGTTTTTAAGTAAAATTTTTTATTACTTTTGTTTCCAAAGCACTTCATTTCATGGTTCATGATCTTGAGTTCAATGTTAATTCTAGTTTTTTGAACGAAGTAAGTAAGTAAGTTCTTTGAAATTTTTTCTCACCTTCACATTTACAATATCACACATTTTATATTCTGATACACAAGGCTCTTGATGTCCATAAGATTATCGAAGAAGTTGAACACCTTATTGAAGTCAAAAATTACACGACGGTTCAGAGTTCTAATGGTCAATAACACACTTATAGAGGAAGAGTAAATACTGCTTTTAGAGGTAGAAGTTTGTGCAATTTGAAAATTAAATGTATGTTAGTATTGAAAAGATTGTAAGTGTTTGTTGCTTCAGCGTCACTTTGGTTGAGGCCGGGTTTATCGCATCCCATTAAATGTTTCATTAACAAAATATAAAAGTATAACATTAAAAGTAATTTTTTAAATTTGAATACGGGGAAGGAAATTAAATAATAAAAAAAGAAGAAAAAAAAGAGAAAAAACAGATATTTGGTCGAGCGGCTGGTGGTTGTAAAAAGAGGAAATGCCAGTCAATTTAAGTTTCTCGGTAAAGTACTGGTACGAGAGGAAATAGGTACGCGTGCCTGGAAGAAAAAATGTGCTCCACTTTTGCGCACGTACGTCTATTTAAAGAGGGCAAAAACACTCGAAACTGAAGTAAGTTGTTTCGTGCAGTGGAAAAACGTCATAAGCAGTCGTAAATTCGTCGAGGAGCACAACTACATGCAGAGCCGTGGATTTGCGAATTCCCGGCTCGGGAAAATAAACCAAAGTCCTCGGTTCTGTTCTTCCTTCTCTATCGGGTTTTTCGCAGGTCTCTCCTTGTCAGTCGCAGGGGCTTCTCTTGTATTCCTCATTCGGCTGTTTTCCCCGTTGACACTTTACGAGCCAAGACCCAATGCGCCGTATCGTTAGAGGCGCGATTCTAAATCAGGATAATGGCGTCCCTTGGAACTAAGAAGCTCCTGTCGCTCTCTGACAATCGGCTCGCGGGTAAGGAAAGTGGTAAACGCGTGCGTGTGTGTGAGTTATTTTTCCTTTTTCCGCTCCTGCCCGGGAAAATAAAATCAATCCTTTAAGAAGAGACCGGGCGAGAGGTGCCGGATGTTGCCTTTTTCCAGGGGAACTATGTTGTACATATTTGCACAGAATGAAGGATGATTTTTCCTGCGCCGACTCATGACAGAGAAAAATTAGTGCTGCTTCTTCTGTGAAAGGCCTCGTCCCACTGGAATCCACGAGTGCGAGTCTTCCTTTTTATAAAATGGCCATTAATTATAATTCATATTCTTTTTTTCGCTCCTTCAAAGCGGTAATTGATCTACACATGGTGTTGAAAGTGAGGTTACGTTCATTTTATTTCAATGAAATTTTCTATTAACTTTTTCATCATTGAAAAATCTATTCGTCACAATGTGAACATTTAACATCGAACTTGAACCAATTTATTTTGTTTATTCATTTATTTGATCCTCATTCTGACATTAAACTTTTGTGCCACTACATCTATAACTACAGATTAAAAAATTTGTACTTTTATCGCATCAGTACTTTTTTTTTCACGCATTCACAACATTCTTACGTGATTATAAAAATCTACGGAAAAGAATAACACTAATTTCTTTAACGCATAGCATAATATATTCTAAAATAATAATTTACATTAGAGATACCAGTTTTTTCTGTATAAAATGAATGGGCAAAAAATAATGTAATTTTTAAAATAAATAACTAATGACATCTGCTCTAGAAGCTCATTTTAAAAAACAAAAATGACGTCTTAAAAAAAATATCTGCATTAGCAATATGGTTTTTTTAATTAAATTTATTTTATTTATTTATACAAATATATATAAACTTTTTATTTAATAAATATCAGTCTTTTGGGAAATTAATACGTTCAGTAATTAAAAATATCTTATTTGTAATTTTTAATATTAATTTAAAATCTGATAAAAATTCATAATGTATTCAACTAATTTTATTCAACATGATATATAAAATTTAAGCATTTATTCAGCATACGAGTAATAAATTTACTATCTGTAAACAGAATTTTCTTTGAAAAGTCAGTGCGGAATATTGATTAGTAGTTCTCGCATTAATTATTTGTTTTACGAATAAAAATGAAAAATTTTGATCAAACTTATATTTTTAATAAATTTAAAAACATAAATTAATATTTATCATTTAAAACGATAATTCTAAAAAACAACTACAGCTGATATTGACGATAATGAATTTTTTGATGAATTTAATCAAAAGAAAGCACGAACAAAATATATAAATATATAAGAAAATGTTTATTGAAAAATAAGAAACGAAAATAATTGTGTCGATAAAAATCTAAAAGGTGGATTATAGGTGGCAAATAGAAAAGTCTGAAAGTTTTTTAATGATATAGATGTTAGATGGATAAAGAGACATTAGAAGTGTAAAGCGTATAAATGAAAGTAAATACTAAAAATACATTTAAAATCGTAAGAAGAAGGATCTGGAGTTAGAATTGAATAGGTTGCAATAAAAATCAAAGAAAAGGGAGAATGAAAGAGTCTAAAAGTAGCCCTTACGTGTGTTAGTGATATACATGTACTCGGACACATAAACACCCCGGGCCACTTGATGTACGTGTACATTCCCCTATTATAACTAGGAGGTACGGATAGCTGATGGGGTGGAGATATAAATTTGGCGCCAGCTCGTCCTGAGATTCCATGCACATCCAATATCGAATATGCAAAGCCACTCGACACCCACTTGTGTCACAACATGTTGTATGTCAATGCAAATGTCAAAGAATTTTTTAAAAAGAGTTATTATGAAAACCATCGTCTATTTATAGCGACATTTCTTTCCAAGATGATTAGAATTAATCATATTAAATTCCACACGCATTACTGTTGACTTTCATAATTTTTGTGATCAAAACTTGACATTTTTTTATTGTGAAAAATAGGATGCTTTTATGAGGTAATTTTATCAATTAATTTGTTTATAATAAACTTATACTTTAATTAGAAAATTTTTTGATTGACCAGAATATGTTATTTTCAATATGTAGCTTTAGAAGTTTATTTTTATCTTATTTTTATCCGACGGTTAGATATGATTGTAGTTACTTTTGACTTGGTAAAATACTTGTAAAAATCATTAAATATACATGTTAATTTAATAAATCACTAGATCATAGTGAATTGACTTGTGTAACAATCTATTTACATTTTACGATCTATTTAGTATTTTCTATTTTCCTTCATATCAATACTAT
The DNA here is from genome assembly GCA_018907245.1 of Eupristina koningsbergeri. NCBI lineage: Eukaryota > Metazoa > Arthropoda > Insecta > Hymenoptera > Agaonidae > Eupristina > Eupristina koningsbergeri. Next base: position 1,914,834 of record JACCHV010000151.1, read on the forward strand.
TTTATTTAAATAAAAGTTAAATAGTTTTGTTTTAAATTAAATGCAAGTAAAATACAAATTTTATTACCCATAGATCATATTTTAAAGCACAATTATTGATTTAGTATACTATTTTTTATTCTATAATATTTTATTGCATTTATAGAATTATAAATGTATTATCGATTAAGAATAAAAGTAATCAGAATTTATTAATGTTTTTCCCTAGATTTTTTCATAAAAAAATCTAATTAATAGTAGTTGCTTTTACAAAGTCTTTTCAAATTGGCTCATTAGTTGAAAAAATGAATAAAAAACTAGAAAATCATGAATGAATCCAAGAATTGTAAAGCAGATTAAGGAGCAAGTTTTTAAGTGATTTTTTCCCCAAGGTAAAAGATAGACACAGAAGTCCGAAAGGATGAACTGGCAGTGATTCCGGAATACTTGCTAGATCATGTTTTGCTTTTCTGTCTTCCAAATGAATAATGTCGGCTATTCTCGTCACTAAACCATCTATGAGATCATTGCAGTAAATTGACGAATGGCCAAGTACCAAAACGCATCGGTGGTCCAGGTTCAGGATTTGCCAGCAAGGACGTAGCCACAATGCACACACTTACAAGAGGTCACAATGGTTCACTTGGGAGTCGCAATGCGCAATTTAGTGCATGTAGCTGTGTGTGCTTGTGTGCTTGTGTGCTTGTGTGTGTGTGTGTGTGTGTCTGTTTGTATGTGTAATTCGGCTGTGAAGGACGATAAGCACTGCAATATCGTAGTCTCGATACAAACACAGGATGCTTGTATACCTCTGGACCGCATGCTCGAGATGTCAATTCTCATCTCCTTCCGACAGATCATTACAACTGGCGCTAAACTCTCGAAAGCAACGGGAGCACGTCTCGGAGGCTGTGGAGATGCCATCCCCCCACAAATAAAGCAAACTTCATAACTGGGGCTGCCCGAAGAGAGAAAAGTCCGCTGTAATTTATTTCGAATTACGCTAGGGCGAGGCGACGGTACCTGTTTATGCATCCACGCACAAATATTGGGGGTGAGCGATGAACAGAGAGAGAGAGAGAGAGAGAGAGGGGGAGAGAGAGAGAGACAGACAGACAGACAGACAGACAGACGGAGAGAAGATGTAGCAGATTGAACGAGTAGCCCAATAACGACTTGTTTCGCAAAAGAGCTTGATGCAATTATCACGATTGAGGGAATCACTCCAAAATTGCTAGACGCTCCGTTTTTCCTAACAAAGTCCTTACAATTTATTTCAATTAACCACTGGAATCTCTACGCTCGTTCATCTAATCACCATTTTTCAATTACAAATACTGATCCTACTGATGAGATACCTCTTCTCCTTTACAACTTTGAAGTTTCAATCGTTCCTCTAAACTTATTTTAAATGAATACCCATACGATCGGTGTTCCATTTTATTATTGGTAATCATCAATTGTTTCAACTTAAAGTCAAATTTTTATTTTAATCATCAGTCTGTCAATAATTTATTTCAATTATGTTTCTTACGTATTTGCGTATCATTTTGGTTATTTTTCCACTAAAAAATATTTTACAACTTATAATACATTAGATAGAGTAGATTAGATGGAGTAATTAAAATTATTGTATTTTGAGAGTTTTTTCTGTTTTGTACACGTGACTATTGTATGTGTACTTTGAAGAACCAATTCCCATAGCTTCTCCTTATTTAATGATTGAATGTTAAAACTGTAATTTATTTATAATAAGAAAATTGTTTTGAGAGAATTGAGCGTAGGACGAGAATTACTAGATTTTAAAGCTGTCCACATCTCTCCTTATATCTTGAGTTTCCTGACACTTGATTAACTTTCGTGAGCAATGAATTCAGAGAATAAAGGAAAGGATAATTAGGATGGAGCGATGAAGTAATGTCTGCATGCGGGATGCACTTGTACATTTATCGAATCGAGCAAATTAAACGATTTGGAGACTCCATTAATTTATTTCTCATTGGGTGTGGCACGTGCCTAGATTTTTCTTTCATATACTTCATAAATCAAAAAGTCAAATAGTATTAATTAGCTTAAAATAACTGAATTTCTAGCAAAGCAATTAAGTTTAATGAAAAAATTGATCATTCATTGTCCATTCGTTTAAGTGAATGAGATTTATCTTTCAAATTGAAATAGATTCATGTTTGAATTTCGCAATTAAAAGAATTTTTCACGACCGTTAAACCAGAGCTTATCGAACGGATGTGCTTGACACGTTTAAATGAAAAGATTAATTAGATTTTTAGTACAATGCATTTATACTTTATCTGCTATTCAGTAAAACAGTACCAAGTGTATTTATTTATATATCAATTCGCATGGAGTTGCCAATGATAATATTTCGTTAAAGTGATAGAAATTAAATAAGTGAATTAAATAAAGTTTATAGATTAAATTTACAGTATTATATCTCAGACGTGAATTGATGCGAAGAGAGTTGATAAAATTAACCCTTGCAGTATTGTAGTTACATCAATTTAACTAAAATTTCATTAAGCTAATCTTTATCTCAGAATTTATTATCATAAATTGTCATCAAATCTTAAACGCCACGATTAAGATATCGTTGAAATAGAAATAAACTATCACATATCACTAATGACAAAGAAGTTAATGGAGTAGCTCTGGGACACGCCGATCAGGTAGTGAATCAAGCCGTTCCTGGTCAAACAAACTTCGATAGACGAAAAAGAGACGAGGTTCGATTTATCGTTGAACAACCCCAATTTCCCAAAATCATGGGGTACGCACACGGGGTGATTCGGTGCAAATCAGTTGGGGTTCCTCGGAAAAAGGGGCTCTGCACCGATAAACCAGTCTGAAAATTTAACTACTTTGGGATCTAATCCTGATATGACGTCTGATCACCGTCTTGCGTGCAAACCAAACCAAGGGCGAGTTTGATAAAAGAGGCGATGACAGGCTCGAGAATTTTATTGCCATTTTCATGGCTGTCCATTGAGTTCGCTCCTGTCTGAACATCTCCATCGATTTCAGTTGATAAAGGCACGTCGGGATTTTCTGTCTTTGTTTGCAATCTCCGATTTGCACACTAGTGTTCTCAACCTCTAAGCAAAACTTACAGTCGTGTAATCAAGTGGGAAGTTAGTGGAACTTCGTATCGATCCAGTTTGACATGTGTGTACGTATGTGGTCTATGTGGTCTTTCAAAACAGTCATTTTAGAATTACATTAGTTAATCATTTTGGCATCAGCATGATTTTATATGATTGATCTATTTTATCAATTACTTTTTGTTCCATTATCTTCAAGATTTATTGTTTTCAAATTCGTGACTGTTTGTACTTTTATCTTTTGATTTTTAAGCAATCGGTATACTTTTTATTATCAATACATGTCGTATTATCAATTTTGACAATAAATCACAGAAATAAGTCAAATTATTAAAAAAAATAAAAGCTGAATTTTTCCGACAAAATTGGTGGTAAAATTGATAAATAATATACGATTTTTCGCATTTTATCCTCCAATAATAATGTTGCCAGATTATGATATGTAAATGTATTGCACATAAATCTTTATAAATACAGTGTACACGGTACAAAAGAAGGATATTGGAGATGTTCATGAATTTGGAATTTATGGTCATTATATCATCGTTGTTCACCATCCACTTGGTAAAATGTAAATATATAAAAACAACTTTGAAATTTTACTGCAGTTGTATGTGTTTCCAGTACGAAAATAAAGTAGCTGATACGTTACATAATATGCTAGTTAGCGTTGCTGGGAGCAAAAATACAAGAGAGATAAAACAAAGGAACGAAAATTTTTAAATGCCCGTGCAAAATGATAATACCAGAACCAAGCCTCCGTATCTACATACGTGCGGATGAATTTTCGGGACTTGTTTCTTTTTCCGGCGACTTCTGGAAAAGTCGGTTTTATTAAAAAAAGAAAAGAAAAAGAAAAAAGCGTCCAGGGCGGAGGCGGACACAAGCGAAGATCCACGCGTGCACAATGACCCAACGATGGCGCTAAGACATCGAACCAACACCCCCCCCCCCACGCCCTAATATAATTCACTCATGTTTGTTATGGGTTGCCATGGGAGTGAGATATAACCGGGCAAAACAGCTATTGTTGGCGAGCCGCCAAAGGCAAAAAGGGAGAAGCGGGAGGGAGGAGTGTGGAAGATAGCGCCGGTTGGCCTCCCGCCCAGGCGGCGAACTCTTTAAGACAAAATCCTCCCCTGAACTCACCCCCGTGTCTCTCCCCCGGAGTTACGAATTAAGCCGCGGTCGCTGCATACGTTTCACGGGAACGAGTCCACCCCTCCATTTGCGCCCTTCCGCGTTCTCGGTGCAATTTTGAGGACCGGAAGTCCGACTACGTATTCTCTTTCTGTCCTTCCCGGCATTTTATTTCGCCCAGAATGTCTGAAAAGGCTTTAAATAGACGTCCAGTCGATGTTCGCGACAATGCCTTGACGTGTTTTCGCGTTTTCGCGTTTTCGAAAATGATGCGACACTTGCACACATCGCACCTCCTTGGATATTTCACTATCAATATTCAAATTTTGCGAAAACATTTATTTATTTATATCTCTGGGCTTCCAGGTTTGTGGAGTGATTAAAATTGAGCTTATGCAATGCAAATGTCGGAAGATTTTTTTAACATTTTAAAAAGATTTAACTGAGTGTCCGTCTATTAATGCCTAGAATTAATCTTTAAAGAGGATTATAATGAAAGTATCAGAATTAATTTAAAAAGGGAAATCTTCTTTGAATTTTCGACCGTCTGAAGTAAAAATACATTTTACATGAATAATCAGAAGCATAATTCAATTATTTTACGTCAAAATGATGAAAATCGATCATTTAACCTTTCATTTTTTATCGCTTATTTGATTGTTAAATATCAAATGCCAAATAAATCTAGAGAGACATATTTAAACTAACTGTAATTTCAAAGTTTTTATTAAGGAAGCCACTTATTGCAAATGATTCCATCATATACAAAAGCTTATTCGCTATTGTAACAACATTTATTTTAACGCAAAATCGTGGTGTTTAAAGAAATTAAGAGTTGGGTCTGTTTCAGGTCGATTGAAAATGCAAAACTTTTCGTCCTTATATTTGGAGTAAAAGGAAAGGTAAGAAGAAAAGTGAGCGTAAAATGTGCAAATTGGTGGAATGAGAAATGCGTGGCACGAAAGTTTTCCAAGATATTTGGCGACGCCAGCCTCGGCGGTATTTTAACTATTGTCCGACGCACCCAGAAGTTCAAGTCGAAATTCAAATTCCCTTAACGAGCTTGGAGATCTTGTATTTAAATGTTAAAGTAGTAAAATGAAAGTTGAATAGCTGATTTCTAATTTTGTTACACGGCAATAATAATAATTAATTTCGCCACAACTGCGGTTAAATAATTTATAATTTTATTCAATGAGCGTGATTCATTTGCGATAGACCTTAAATGCACCGAAAAGAATTTTCTGAATCAAAAGCCAAGTCCCACGAGAAAAGAAAGAAAAGAAAAAGTAAAATAAACGTGTCCCGGTACTTCGGAGTCCCGCTTAAAAGAGAAAAAAGAAAACGGGTCGATCTTGGGCGCGTGAGCCAAGACATTAATGGTAGCGATGCATCCGTTCATTCATGAGTGGCGGCCCACGACCTTATGATCGGAGAGCAAAACACCCTAACGGGCAATAAACGGTGCTTAATAAAATATAAAAAAAGAAAAAAGGAAAAAAAGGAGCGAGAAAGATACGGTCGAAGAAAAGTAAAGAGGTAACGGCTCAGACTCCGGATTTTCGGACGCAATTGAGAGGCCTGAGCCGGGCGGAGCGGCTGGGGTCACGTGTCGGCGGCGGCCCAGACACACACACACACTCGAGTGGAAGTGGGTCACGGGTCAGGACTTCCCTTCCGCTCGCATCGCTCCCTTTGCTCGAGGTTCAAAACCTTTTAACCCTGGCAGACATTCATCGCGGGATCTGCAATCGTTTCTAAGAATTTATCTCGTTTGAGTTTTTTTGGACCAAGTTTTTTTATCTCTACTCTTGCAAGGAAGCGACATTGTTATGCGTATTTTTTGGATCTAGGCTCACGTCTTAAAAATGATAATAAATATTTGAAAGAGACTGCGTGTCGATAATCTAAGTAGCACTAACGGGTTTGTAAAATATGCTAGCAGTAGCTTTTCAAATTGTTCCACATAAAGTTTGTGCTAAATCGATGGTTTATTGAACTTTTTTTTGTTGAGCTGGTAGTAGACTTTTCATGGATAGCTTTCACGAAAACCGAGTAAGCACATAATATATGCAACATTGAAGCTTATCGCATTGGTTTAATCATCAGGAAATATTAAATAAATTGCCCTCTTAATAATTTTAATAAAAGAGGAATGTGTATCAAGTTGTCGAAATTTGTAAAATTACAAATTGCAATGCAAATTGATGCGTAACACAAATTACAACCGGTTTTAAATTACAACCCACGTGCCCATTTGGTTTTTATAAATGAGTTTTTACTGTTAGGGCACAACAGTCCTCTTGAGAATCTTCCGTTTGGTAACACCTAACTAGTTTACGAGTACAAGTGCATTAGTCAGCATGTGGCAACCAGAGCTTTTGTCGTTGGAGATTAATTGAAGACAAAATCTAGAGCAACTAGAATGACCAAGAGTTCGTGGAAAACTGTCTCCGCGCGCTGGTATGGATGGGGAAAAAATTGGAGTGCGAGCTCAAGCCATCAAGAGTCGAACTCGTCAGAGCCGAAACAGTTGATCGTTAGTTAGTCTATTCAAAGTTGTCTCTTATGATGCCTTTGGCTCACTAATTATTCCTCTGTCCATTCCACTTAAACCCTACCAAGAGCTACAAACTTTAACAGCTGCATTTGCCTTTGAATTCATCAACATCTTGAATTTAAAATTTTTATTTCTATCCTACATGAAATTAATACTGAGCAAATATTACGACTAACTCTTTGCAAATTTACCATCATTTTCATTAAATTTATATATAATATAAATTAATAATGACAATAATAATGTACATTATGATATTTTATAGACATTGTTTCAGATCAGTCTTCTTTGAAAATAGGTGTTATAATATATTTCCATACCCTATGTGTGCAATGGAACGCAAAATAATCTAACCATTAAAAAAGAATTATTAAAGAATTCATAATAACATTATTCAATATATTATTATACTTTCTACCAGCACCAATTTATAATTCCAAATTAAAATTTGATTATAATTAATCGTTATTTACCGCTATAAATATTTTATTAGACATCAGTATTATAATTTTTATTGTATTATTTTGATTAAAAATTAATTTTTTTTTTAATTTTTGCTTGATTATCATAATTTTTTACCTTGTTTCAACAAATTTTTATATTTAAAATAAAGCTGTATAAAAGTATGAAAATTAAATTCGTTTGTCAATTAAAGTGTTATCAATATAATTAAATAAAATTATATAAATTTTAGGCATAAATTAATTTCATTAAAATAAATTTCAATTTTATGATTTAAATCTTCAATAGTAATTTTGATTCACGAAGAGCAAACTAATTTCAATCATAATATTTAATAAATAAATACAATGCAATACATACATTTACATATTAATAAATTAATGTAATAAATAATAAATAAAAGCAACTAATTTTAATGATATATAATAATTAATAAAATAAAAGTTGAATTAAAATGATGAAGTTAACACTTGTTGATTTTATTTATGAATTTAGCAAAAAATTATTTATATATTTATTTATAAATTATTATTTAGTGTGGATCAAAGTAAATAGCAATGAATTTTCTGAAAATGTAATTTGTTTAAATACATATTTTATTATTGCTGTTATCTTTATTAAATTAGATTTACAAAAAATCTTTTTTTTTAACGCATTATATCATTTCCTGAGGATAAAGTAAATTCGAACTGTAAAAGTGAAAAACAAGAAAACTCATAATCATATTTCCAAGATCGTGAGAAGCACAGCAACTTATTTGAATAAAAATCTCAAAGGGACAAAAATTTACTATGATAAACACGTAGATGTTAATTTTGTTATTCCAGGGTAGAACCAAAAGTAAAATAGATATAAACTGAATTTAATTTCTTGTATAGTAGTACAAAAGTAAGCAATCCTTCTAACTTATGTAAATGGAAAAATGTTGCTAAAAGTTAAAAAAAAAATGCATAATCCAAAATGTTAAATTTTCATGTTCTCTAAAAATATATATTGTAAAAATGCTTCCACATTAGACTACCTATCTTACGCAAATAAATTTGTATTAATTTATATATTTACATGTTTGTTTTATTGTGCACATATACGTATATTTATTTGGAGCTGATTATTCTTCATTAGCAGAGAGTTTTATTAATTGAATGATCTGATAAAATCCATTTGTAATTTAATACGACTATTTATTGGAATAATTATTAGATTAGAAAATATCTGTTTGACCCAAATTACAGTTATTAATTTAACAGTCTTATCCTTACGTCGGATATTGAACAAGCAGGAGCATTAATTTTTAAAGGCATAATTAAATAAACTGATGTAATTCTGTTGGTAATTATTAATATTTTTGATAATTATACATGCTGATGATAGAGATTCGAAAAGATTTAATCTCGCATAGCCAAAAATATATGATGACATTTTTATGCGAGACGTATAAAATAGACTTAAGACAAATCTTTATGCTGACAAGAATCTGCAAAATTCCATTTACCGAATACGTTATGGACCATAAAAGTTTCTGCAATCTTTGCTATGAAGTAATAATTCCCGTTGAGGTTTATTTAATCCGCTTCGGGGAAATTGCCGTCCTCCCGACAGTTGCGAGCGAACAGAATCCGATTTTACCCAAATCAGCTCACAAGAACAATATTTTCAAAGACATATTTAAATATTTTATGAATTGCTAATAAAAGTACGGGTCGGCAGCTAAAATTAACGTTGGCAAATTCATAAAGTGTTGAAAATGAGCGTGTGTGTGATTCGGATAAATTACGACGTCGGTTCAGGTGCAATAAGAGCTAGTGATAGTTTACCAGATAGTTTATCAAGTTATGTGAATATTAATATTAGTCGCTTAATATATTCGGGTGTGTTTGTCAAAGGCGAGTGGGAGGGTAAATACTGATTGCCGCAGGTAACCTTAGCATATGGAGAATCTGGATAATCGCGAACTCGAATTCGTGGGGAATTCGCTCCGGAAAAGCCTTAACACTAATACTCTTACGTATACAACCAATACGGTGGTTTTCCCTTGAACTTTCTCATTAAAGCCAAATCTTAATTCTGAAAATTCAAAATTACAATTCGCATTCCAAATGGGCAGCCTGAGTTAGATTAATTCCTAAAAAAAAAAAACGGGGTTTGTTCAATCGTGTAATTAGGAAAACTGACACGAAGTTGATATGATGCTCTCATGTTTACAATGGACCATTAACATTCGTCCAGAATAAAGTCCGCTGAAATGAGAAGGGCGTTTGATGTAAAAGTAGTGGGCGTAATTGTCGCCAATCGCAAATCTCAATAACTAACCGGATTTTACGTCCCGTGACGACCGGGGGAAATGCGGATCCTTCCGTCCCTTATCCCCAGGCTTGAATGTCCTTCGTCCAATTGGCAGTATTGAAGCTTTTAAAAGGAGCTTTTCACGCGCATACGTGCACGGGCGCACATTTCCTACATTTTCCCTAATACAGCCTTTAAAAGTGGCGGTAGCGGATACGCGGGCGAAACTGCACCTCGTGAAAAAGTAATGCTCTTTTCATGGGGCGCACGTGAAATTTTCCTTTACCCTCCTCTCCTCCCCCCCCCACCCTCCACCCCGGCCCCCGGCCCCGAGCAATGCTCACCTCTTTCTCCTTTCTCTTTTTTCCCCGCCACCGTAGCTTTTACTCCCCCGACAAGAGACAACGCGAGTCCTGCGAGGATGCGCGATTCCCGATAAAGTGCAGGATAAGATCGTCAATTTGAGCTTTTTCGACGAGTTTCGCTTGTTAAGCTCCGCTGGCGCTCGAGCTTTTATGCGTGTCCCTCGAAGCGCGATTCGACCCGTAACGAGATTTATTTATCGCCGTCGCGACGATAAATTTTTCGTTGATCAATCGCGCGAATCTCCTGATCTCTCCGGCTCGAGGGATGAACTCTTTTATGAGCTTACTTTCCGAATAATTCTTGATCTACCTACTTGCACTCCGAATTACATCTCCGATAGAAGACAGAAGCAAATACTTTCTAATGGATTTTTTTGAGCTCATTAGTGCTTTTGCTTCACATTCATCAGCTCCACGCTTCGGCGAGATTTAAAAATCATTACGTTGTTACGCCCTACTCATCCGATGATTAATCAATTTTTCCGCTCATTCCGTACATGTGAATTATTATTTTTAATGACTTGTTGTGGATTATTAATCTGTGAAACATCTAAAACGATATTTCTCCATATGAAAAATATTTATAAGCTTATTTACAATAAAAAAAATTTTTAAATTATTTTATAAATCGAAATTAACAAGCACTGCCATTTGACTAGTTCCGATGAATCTTAATAAGAATTCCATTAGACTTGATATAAAATTACCAATAAACTATGACAAATAATACGACAAATACTCTTCAAATTATAAAATTGATTATTTTATATTAAATAAAACAATTACAATTTAAATTTAACATTATGTTTCATTTTAAAATTATTTTTTTACTTATGAAATTGAAATCTTTACATATTTATAGTACTTTTACAGAATTTCATTTTATGTCTAAACAAAATAATGAGATTAAAATACGAGTGTTAAAATATGAAATGTATTTTCGAAGCTAATCATTATTTCATATCAGTTTTGCTTTGAATTCATAAAATAAATGTGCCTTAAATTTTTTATTTTCAAATACTTAAAACTTTTAGAGCTTTTAATTCAATAATGTACTTTCTCTAAAATTTTCACGAGGAAAATATAGATTTTTGTTTAAAGCTTCTTGAAATTTAATTGAATTAAATTTTGTTCTTAATGTCCGTCTAATAATTTAAAAGAGTTTATAAAACCATTAAAATATATGTTAAATAACTCCAAGGAAATATTGATGATATTAATAGCGACATAAGTTAACGAATTAAAAATAAAGTATACACACGACTAATGTAATGATTTTGATTTATCTAAAGAAATGAAAAGGTAATCCAATATCGATGAGTGTTTACAATATTTAAATGTTATGCTCTCCACTCGATAATGAAAGTGTCAGGAAACTTTGAGATTATTCCATTCGAGCGTAGGTGAAACTCGAATTTTAAAGCACGAAGAGTCAACTTGGGTATGACATAAAACAAGGAATATACGTTTAGTGCTTTCGGTCCATTTGCAGGGGGACAATAGAAATGTGTACAATACGATCAGTCGGCTTCCTATAATTCTTCATAGACGTATACGACAAAACGGAAACTCGTGGAAACTGCCTTACACTGCCACGCGAACACTTCTTTATGGGAAAAATCAACCTTTTTTCGATCCAGCAACTCCTTACTTTATTATTTTTACTTAGACGCTCCTATCAAGCAAATTTTCGATTTTTTCTTTCAACATTAATTTGCGCACAACTGGCATTATTCAGTTTCTATAGTTTATGCATTGCTTTGCCATTGGAAAATAATTTGAAAAACATAAAATACGATTGAAAATTTATGAAATTCACAGGCAATCTCGCCGGAAAAGATTTTTTAAATATTGTTGTTATAAAATTTTAAACTTTAAATTTCCTTTGGATATTTATACAATTTTAAAGTTTATCGTAATGGATTTTCAATAGAAATTTGAGCTGTGTAATCTTTTGTCAAGCCACGTATCTTGAGATGAAAGTATGCGGATTGACGAAAAATTAAGAGTGAAATTTAAAGTATTTATACATAAGGTGTAAACAAAGGAATTTGATATAAAACGGAGACCCGGTCCTCTCCTCGATACCGAATAAATGAGCCTATAAATAACGAGCTCTAACCAATGGTTTTTTTTAAAACCATTCATTACCTAAAAATAGAGAAATGAAGGCGTTTATTTTTTCCAAGGCTCCAAGAGCCAAAAGTAAATAAAATTATAATGTTGAAATTCTGTCAGCTTAAGCAGGAGCTTTGTTCGAGGAAGCCCCGCGGGTCTTAAAGTGGTGGTACAGCATTGCGCGAAATTGGTTGGAGATAAAAAGTAACGGCTGAAAAAATGCCGGGGCAAAAATCGAAGTTAAACAGTCGGCGCTGTTATCAGGAAAGAAAGCTTCTCGGCTTGCGATACGAATAAAAATACCCGAGGAGCGCGAGACATAACAGCTCTCGTATTTAAAGAGCAAACACGCGCTTGGGCAAACGAGCGCCCATTGAATTATAATTCGCATAAGGTGAGGATTGCTTGCTTGTGGCTTTCGCGAGCGAGCGAGTGCGTGTGTGTGTGAATGAATGTGCGCGCGTGCAAGAGAAAGTGGGGCGGGGGGGGGGGGGGGGGGGGGGTACGCGAAACTAGAAAGTTAATTGCAAGGGAATCTACGCGAAAATTTGGGCGCGGATAAGCCAATTGAAGGTAACGGGCGTCGGGGCCACTTATGCGCTTCTCGGCGATTTTCGTCCTATTCCAGCTAATTTCCGACTCGCTTTGGAGCGGAGCCTCGTTTGCCGAACTCGACAAAACCCGCAAAACTTATTTCGCGAATTATGTATTGTTTTAATCGCGAGTGAATTCTGGAGGAGGACTTTCTCCGTTGGCAAATTTGGATCCCCGCTCTTCCCAGCCAGCCACGCGTTCATAATGTTATTCAATCTTTGTTATCCTCACTACTTTATCTGATAAAGTGAACATCAAAAACTGAAACTACAATCTAAACTAATTATATGATTTCTTTTATTGTCATTGAATAAGTAAGAAAGTATGACTTTAACCGTATTTTTCTCATCACACGTAACATATTCTTTATTGTACCATAATAATTAAAATTAGAATGACGGCACTTTTTTGGTAGCATAAATTATAATTGGAAATAATTGTAGAAATATGGAAATTTAGCGACCTCGATTTAATGGGTATATCAGCACTATCAAATAAGATGTGTTTCACAATTCAATCCCTTCCATTTAATTTTAACATCCGTTAAAAATTAACTTTTATAAGATTCTAATAAAGTTAAATAGCTAACTGGTATTATCAATTATTTAATAAATTGCTACATATTGACCCTTAATAGTTATTTTTAAGGATAATTATTGAGTGACCTAAATTGTATCAATTTATTAAATTATTAAATTATAACGATATAAAAGTGATATTTTTATAAAAATTAAATCACAAATACAAATTAAAAATTACAAATGAAAAAGTATTTATTAAAAATTTTATAAACATAACTATGCATGATTTAAAAATTAGAGCCATTTTAGTACCTTTTTTATTCGTGAAGTAATTTCATATTTCATGGTATAATACAAATGTTAATACATTTTAAAAACTCTTTGCCCAATGGGCACAATGAAAGTAATTAGATTTTAATATTGTTTCGTGTTGTACCTCTTTCAGGTGACATGGAAATTCTCGCCTACTTTTTTGGACCGATTGGCGTTCTTTTGGCGATAAATCTCCTATTTTTCGCTGCGACTGCTCGAGAATTGACATGTGGTCTCTGGAAAGGCGAGTTTGTAAAAAGCACGACTGAAAGGTAAGTTGAGATTTCTCAAACATAAAGACTGTTGTAAAAAGAAAACATAAAATGCGACAGTGGATAAAGCTTCTAAGCATAAAGCAGCTTTCTTTGCACAAATGAAGAAAAAGAAGAAGAGTATCTAAAATAGCATTTTACTGTACACGAGTGCAATAATACATTTGTTATAAACAATTTCTTCGTTTTCGTTATATTTATAATCTCTAACTGATGCTGATTTCTAAATTAAGCCTGACGAAAGTAATTTATCCAGAAATTATTAACATTTTCGCAGCATTCGAATCATAATAAATACACATCTACACATATTGCATTTATGTCGAAAGAGATTATTGAAAAAACAGATTGAAATTATTTGTAGTAGTTGTCTCTAAAAATCTCAAGTGAGACAATTTAGAATTCTCTTTTTTTTTTATAAAAAGTCTATTGCTCGAGACTATTGATTAAATAAATATAGAATCTCTGCAAATGAAAATAAAAGTACAGATTCGCGTAATACAAAATTCATAAAATAAATAAACCTAATAGCTGTTTCACAAAGTAAATTAAATTGGATTCGAGTTTCTATTTCGAAAATCTAATGATTCATTCGCTCTTTTTATTCAATGTGTGAGAAATTCTTTATATAATTTTGAAATAGATTCATAAGTAGATGAGGGAAGATAAAGAACAGAAAGTCAGAGAGGAGAAAAGAAAAAATAAAGCCCGAGAAAATATTCGATTGTTAAGTTCGAGCTGTTTGGCAGTATCTTTTTTAAAGTCAGACGAATATTTTAATACTTTAATAGCTGTCCGAGTATTTTCGATATTTAAAATAAAAGAGAGAAAGTGTGAGAGGGTTGGGGGGGGGAGCAGCTGCAATCGAGGCAAAAGGAGTTTGATCACTGGCATCTTTTTCCCCTTTTTTCTTCTTTTTTATTTTTTCTAGATAAAGTTGAACACGCGCATTTTGCGCCGCATGCAAGGAATGTATTTTACATGTATACCTGTCTGAGATAGTCGTCAGCAGCACTGACGTGAACTTTACTCGCACGAGATCTTTCCGTGTTAATTCTTGCTGGGAAAGGGCAGGAAATTTCGTTTTAAACGCTGCGTAGAGAATAGTTTGACCAATAAACCTTCCAAGACTACTGCTGAATTATATGCAATGTTCGAGGGTACTGAAAGTTTGATGTTTGACGTTTTTGGAAGATAAGATTTGACGGAGAAGTAAAGTCTAAATTTCCCTCTGCAATTTAAGCAACATAAAAATAAAACTCATTTTTTAAATTGCCGTAAATAAATCATCGCGAACAACTCAATATCTTTGAGTCTCGTGTAGTCAAAATAACAAGTAAATATTCGTGTAGTTTTCGGCTGCCGAATGCTAAATAAATAAGTCGCAGGTAATTAAAATTCCAGCAGCGCGTAATAAACTCGTGAAAAAATGTTTGATCACCAACATTAAATTTAAAAGCATCGATATCATTTATGCGTGCTATAAATTTTTATTTTCACGTCATACAGTGAATTAATGTGAACTGTAGCTTTGATTTGCTGAAACATAAAACTTATTAATGCACGTGGTGGTACTGGCGTTTTTAATTTTTATGAAAGGGCGTCTAGACACCTTTCCATAATACTTCACTTACTGTCGACATTTCATCTAATTATTCTATCGCAATCTATCAGATCGGCAGATCGGGGATCATTCTCTCGCGAAAAGCCGGAATCCACTTAGTCAGCATTTGGTTATTCCGCTCTGCGACGATATTTCCTTTGAATGACTCGATGGCAATTTTCCTGTAATCGATCGCTCGAGTTTCCTCGGAAGAAAATGTGAAAATCGACGCCCCCCAAGGGCCCGATACCGATTTCCCGCCTCAGAATGTCGCAGACACATAAAGACGTAGAGGAACAATTACTCCCGGCTCATATTCCGTGTACTAATGGCGCTCACTGCGCGCGCTTCCCATAAATCAGCCTCCCGATTTCGTCTGAATCATGCGGCGGGGGGTCCAGGGGGGGGGAGGAGGCAAGGGAGCGGCTCCCGGTATATCGCGTCATGCTGCGAGAAAGTTTACGTTTCGATTGCGGGGGCGGAGGGAGTACAGACTCACGATGCGTGGATGATTAACGTTCTTCGCGTGGCGAGCGTCGGGGCGCCCGCTCGATCCTCCATTTTTCTATTAATAGTTACCCTGGGACTGTGCACACACCTTCGTCCCTCCCCCTTTGCTACCAAAAAAAAACACCTTCCTCAAGGACATCCTTATACTTTGCAGTGCATCGCGTATTTACAATCGCGCATCTACAGGTGATGGCCCTTGGGCTCCTTCCGAGAGCCTATGGTTTATTTATTAGATAATTAAAAGATCTCTAAGGAAATGGTTAATTTTTTCTATCACAGCTGTCAAATAATTCGGTCCTCTTTTTTTTTTGGGATCTCGAGTTTCGTCAGTTCTTGAAGAAATTAAGCGGTGCCCTAGAGTCAGACTGATCTGTATTTTTTTAAAATGTGTTCACAGATGTGTCTTGCATGCGAACACAAGACAAAGCATCGTCTTATATAAGTCTTATAAAAATATATTTTGTTTTTAGAAATGAAATGTCATTATTTGTCGAGAAACACGTACCCTCTAGATTTGATTGCATCATTTATAACTTGCTCGGATTTCTGTGTAAGTCTGAATATCTTTAGTTTTTGCTCGAGTATTCTCTATCATTTTTAAATCAACAATTCGCATAATTTATTTCGAAGAAGAAGAAGAAAAAATTTCACTCTTAAAAACGCTATCTTGTCAGGATCAATAAAAGCTTCAAGAGTTAAACTGACAGCTGCAATAAAAAGTTATGCACACCCGTCGAATAATTTCGGAAATTATTTATGATCAATAAGGAATGGGGCGGCATTTAATGCACGCGAATCTATTTCAAAAGCCCAAAACTCCAGTGGCACACTTATCCAGATAGGTTGCAGTTAAAATGCAAAGACGCATCTTGGCAGAGTCTATCGGAAGCGATTTAGCAATTAAGCTCCAAAGCCACAGCCTCCGTTGCCGAAGGCGGAACGACGCGTTATCACTGTTGCGAGAAGCACTTTCTCCTCTTTCCTTTCACCTCCTCTCCTCGACCTCGCAACCCCTTTTACATCCTCTACCCGGGAAAGTTAATTTCGAGACTCCGTGAGTTCGATGGATCATCTTGCATGCTTTTTTAGTGCAAGCAACCCACACAACCTATTCCACCGTCTATTAATGCAAAAACATCTCGTTCCAAAAAATCCTCTCTTAATTATCGTACGTTTTTTTTCTCTTTTACTTTTGCTACAAAGTTTATTAATCAATTAATTTTATTGGTGATTAAATATAATTGTACTTCCATAAAAAAAGCACACATCGATTCGTAAAATCAATGATATTTGGAAGTTAGCTGTATTGACAGATATAAAATAATTTTGACGTACATAAATTCTTTGTAAGAAAATCAACTGAGTCAATTGTCATTGAGGTTTTAAATGTTATACAATCGCTCAAAGTGCTTGAATCTACTATAAAATTTAATTCTGGAATCGTTCCAATTGTGTATCTAAAATTGTTGGCTTTAAAATTCATGTTGCATTAATGAGTTTTAACCACACATACACCATGCAGTTTAATTCTGAACTGGTATTTATTCCGTGCATTATAACTAAGATATGCAACTCAAAAGAAAGTATTTAAATTATACTATGCAATATTAAAAATAATCCGAAAAATAGGTGAATAATAAATATTTGTAAATAAGTGTTTTTATTTGAAAAATTTTTTGAAATAGATTATACAATTTTTAAATAAAAAATTCAAATAAATTCTTGTGTACAATTATTAAAAGAATCAATGAATAAATCAAGTAGTGTATCACGAATTAACAGTCAAACATATAAGATTTTCGTATTTTGATAGTTTAAAAATAAATATTCTTAAACACTTAACCAATAAGTATAAATTTTACAAATACGTATTTATGATATTAGTAACATCGTTGCTGTATTTTGTTTTATAATTTAGTACAATTATATTCTTATATGAGTATACTGAGTAACATGATATTTCGTTTTATTAAGAAAATATAATTACAAGGATAACATTAGTTAATTCAGATTATATCTTTTTATATATATTATTAGATACAAATTTAAATCATCAAATCAAATAATTCTTAAGGGAAAAAATGAAATTCACGAAGATAATAAAAACTCACAGAATAAATTTATATTATCTCTTGGAATTAATTGAAATATTACAGTTGATCTATTTCCTGTGCTGCAAATTTTTATGGAGTCATTTAAAGATGGTCGAGCATTCCGAACATTTATTGATTGTTACTTCTATGTGAAACTATTGTTGATCCGAGATATAAAGTAGGTCATCGCTACACATTTTCATGGCGATCACTGTGTAATTCAAATTTTTCTTCACTATAAAGCCACTTTGGCGACATTGTTCTTGAATCTTATTGTCGTACGAGTGTTTCTTGGTCTATAAAATTTATCGTTCCTTGTATTTCAATGATAATTTATTGAGTTTGCATATGTATTCCTAGTCGTAGAAATTTACAGACTAAACGAAGAAAACAAATTTTATGATCTATGTGTGCATGGAAATGAGAGGGAGATAAAGAAATAATACTATTACATAATTTTTTCACAATTGTGTATTGAATTTCTATTCACATAAATTATAAAATTTTATTTTTAATGCATTTAAAAAAAACTATTAAAACTTTAATGAAAATTATAATTTTTGAATACTAATATTAATATTATCTATTATATTTTTTAATGAATCATTATCAAAAACTCTGAGGTAAATATTCTGTATATCTTTTACGAAAGAATATGAATAATAAATTACCATTATTTACATAAACATTTTTATTATAATTGTATAAAAAGGCGCAGAAAAACATTTTAAATATTTCAAATATATAATTACAATAAAAAGTAAATAATTATGAATACATATTTTCTATATATATAATATTTTCTATATGACAATTATTACTAAAACCAGTGCTCTTTTATCTTTATTATTTTATTACTATCAATATAGATTCCTTCGTAATAATAAGATATTTTTAATTTAATAAATGATTTAATTAAAGCTTAAATATTATAAATATTTTTCTCTTTAATTCTGAAAAATCAAGAAGAATTAGAAGTTGAATTAAATGAAATTCAGGCAGTTTTGTGGACTCATATCTACATACCAAGGGCATATAATTTTTAATAAAATTGCATACAATTGCTCTCTCTCTCTCTCTCTCTCTCTCTCTCTCTCTCTCTCTCTCTCATATCCTTTACGAGGCCGAAATAAACAGTACCTCTTAATAATCATTAAAGTGAGCCCTCGAAAGACAGAAGAAGAAGAAGAAGCAAAAATAAGGGAGCACACGATGTACAGCGGCGGCAATTACTATACGAATACTCGCTCGCTGCCATTTCATTTTTGCTTATTTTCGCTAAACTCAGGAAAAAACTACGAGCCAACTGTGAAAGGCCCGAGTGCGATTGCTAGACAGGAGAATTTATAAAACTACCTTCTTAATGCCGTTTCGTTTGATCGCCATCCTTTCCAGGAGAAATTTTTCACTCCCAGTCTTATTTTTATATCTTTACTTTTCTTTTGCTTCTCCCGAGAAGCCTCATCATGCCGATTTTAGATATTGTTGCTCATACGGATCCTGTATGTTTTATCGAAAATAGTATCCTTGCACATATTTTATATCGTTTTCCTGAAAAACATAAACCTTTATTTTTATTTTCCTTGTGTTTATGTACTCTTTCGACGATTTTATTACGAATTTAACCCCGACAAAAAGATATTTATTGCATTGGTAACTAACAGAAGAAATTAATAATATTCTTTATTCATACATTGCCTTGATTTTCTTCTCAGTCTAAAAAATTCTTTTCTTTCCCTAACTTGTATATTTTTTTTTTTTGGCTTTTTCTTCAAAACTCCTATTGATTTTTAATACTTGAAAGTTTTTATTATTAATTACTATACTTTTCAGACTTTTTAAACGTAACTTAAATACTAGCTTCATAATTTCAGTACATCAGATAAATTAAATTTATAATAAAAAAAAAATTGGTTTACATTTCCATAGATAAATTTACATTAATTTTGTATACTTATATTTATTAAATTAAAGTATAATATAAATAATCTCAAGTCTTTAATTTTGATGGCTAATAAATTTATTTATAAAATCCAGTTTATAAAATCAAATATTTTTAATTGTATTGCTTTTGCTCATTTTTAGACACTTATAGAATTTTATTTTCTGGTGCATATATTCTTTTAATTAATGGATTTGATTAAGTTAACAAGGCAATTTAAATAATAAATTTTTATGAAAATATTCAGATATTTAATTTTTAAAAATATTCAAAATAATTTTTTTAATTCTCAAAAAAACGCACATTATTTATAATATTTTATTATGCTTATGTGTTTTATACAGATAAATTACAGATAAATTATTAAATAATCCAATCTAGTGTTAAGAATTCCACAAAATATTCGTTATACTCAAAAATTGCATTAGTCACCAAACGTGATTTTAAAGTCTGCATTTTCACTTGTAAATTTCAAATTACGATGATATTCTTTAAACAAACTATTACATAGCTGTGTACATGTGAAAAAAAATTATTAATAATAAAGAAATATTTTATGTGGCAACTTTTTTTTTTAACCGTCGAGATATGTATGTTTATTTTCTGAAAGCAAACTCTCTGTGTCAATTTAATAATTGGTACATTTGAAATATTGTAAAATACACTATTAATACCATAGTCTTAAAGTTTTTGATATTTAAAAAATACTCAATATAATCGGTACTCATAAAATTGCTTTCTCGTATCGAGCATTAAGTTGTTGAGGAAATTTCTTTACAGTATCAGGATATTTTGATTGCAACGATGATCTGTTATATCTTTATATTTTTCTTATTTATTTAAATTTTGAATCATTCGCGGCTTTTCCCAGTTTCGCTCTGCTTTCTCGCGTTTTTTCCTTTTTTTTTTTTTTTTTTTTTTTATTTAATTTCTTTTTATTCGTCGAGAAGTTCAACGTATTCTTTATATTCACTATCTAAAGTTTATTTTATTTGCTTGCCTGTAAGCTATTAATTCTTTGCGAGTCGTGTCGTGACGTAAGAGCGGAAAAATATATGTCCCCAACGCTCCTGTTATTGCTTAAACACAGGCTTTTGTTTCATTTAATTTACAATCGAGAAAAATTCTCCAAGCCAATTCCCAAGTTAAAAATTGTTTTGCAAGCACTTGAAATAACGCTTTCACTTGCACTGCGTCTTTTTCTTTATTTGTTTTCAACAGCCCGATTTCTTTTGGCATTTGCAGATCGCGCGCCATTCCGAGGACGAAAGAAAGCGCAAGAGATCGCAGCAATCGTAGGTACGAACAACTTTTTTTTTTATTACTTTTTTTTTACACGCGCCTCACTGGGAAGATGATAACATTTGTAAAATACTGTTCTTAAATACTTTGATGGTCGATCACATATGCGGTATTGAAATATTTTTTGACTAAATATTTTTCCATATGCTGCTTTTTTACACATGTTCAAAAAATTTAATTATATTATTGAATACTGGATAAGAATGCCTAATATTCAAAAATATAAAACTGAATGTCAATTATTCAAGATAGGTAAACAATATCTATGTATTTTTAATGATTATTTTTAATACTTATTTTATGTGAATATTAATAAATAAAAATGTTGGGATGAAAATTAAAAAACATTTTTCTCAATTATTATTATTTCAAATAAATTCTTATTTTTAGTATTGTTCATCTGTTAAATCATTTGTTTACTGTATTTAGTTATATTGTAAATTGATAAGCATAGCTTAATTGATTATATTATGTTTATGAGAAAAATAAAATTTACAACTTGCTATAGAGTGTGAAGTTTAAAACAAAATTTAAATATGTTTAAATATGTCCTAATAAATTAAACCTTTATCTAATAATAGAACATGTAAGTAAAATATCAACACGTAAGTAAAAATAGTTTATATATACAAGTGTTTGAAATTTATTTTCGAAAAATAATAAAAATTACTTTCATACATTTTTATATTTACTTACATTGAAAAATTTTCTTATTCGGAACACGATATATTTGTATTTGGTTTTTGAACTCGAATCAAATATAAATATAGACGTATAATGTATTTGTATATTAAATTGGATCGCTTCGTATTTCAATTACTGTAATAACGATAAATATAAAATGACTTCATAATTTATGGGGTTGATATTTGTCGTCTATTTATGATATCTGTGAATACGAAAGCGAGTTCGTACCTTTTCCATCCTGGTTCAACATTGTCAAGAGAGAAAGGATGATCAAATGAGGATTTTATCGTAGTGGTAGATCCCGTATAAGATTTTTTTTTACGCTATAAGAATTTCACGGGCAGGAGAAATAATAAAATGTTTTTGACATAAAAAAAATAAACTCTCGCCACAAGGAGGGTTAAAAATAAGGCTCGCGAATCCCTGGGTAGATATTTTAAATATCGTTTGATATCTGCAGCGACGCAACAGCAATAAAGAATAAAGTATAAACGAATAACGAAAATTCCGCATTGACACGCGAGGCAGACAGAGAAGTCAAATCTAAGAGCGGAGGCTGCGGTACAGCACCGGGTGTACGTGGAATAGTAAAACGGGAATTCACGAGGTAGTGCTGGTGTCGGAGGCTCGTAAACCTCCTCGGGCTCCGTCCGGCGAGGAATCCTCGAGAATTCGCGGGAAAAGTTTTCCGCGACGGCCACGCTCGGATATCATCCTCTGGGGGAGGGGGAGGGCGAGTTTCCAGCGACTCCATTTCCTCCGGGCGTTATCTCCGGGCAACACCTACAGGAGGCACAACTCTTTATTACGATAATACCTCGTAAAATCGCGCTGAAAACTCCTCCCCTCCAGCCTCTCATTCATTCGCTCTAAAACAATCTTACTCCCGCGCTTATTCAGACTTCACCGACACTTTTTTATCCGGGTACAGTTTTGTA
The DNA here is from genome assembly GCA_018907245.1 of Eupristina koningsbergeri. NCBI lineage: Eukaryota > Metazoa > Arthropoda > Insecta > Hymenoptera > Agaonidae > Eupristina > Eupristina koningsbergeri. Next base: position 1,937,631 of record JACCHV010000151.1, read on the forward strand.
TAATTCTGTTTATCGTCTTCAGCGATAATTTGGAACTTGTGCACTAATAAAATATAAAATTCCACTTAATTTTATATCCATCTCTTTATAAATTCAAGTAAAAATTTGTTGGTCTTGCTAAAAGACACTTGTTTATTCATACCTTCAGGGATGCGTCATTATTACTATTAGTTATTCAAAAACAATTATACTTTTATTAAACATTTATTACTATCTTTCTAACTTTTCACCATATTTCTAAACTTGAAAGTATTTCAAAACTAAACGTTGATCAAGTATTAATTGTTCAATGAATTTGTCACGAAAACAACATAGAGAAAAACCCAAAGAAAAATAGAAATTAAATGGTGGTGAATGAAAATGAAAGTAATATTTTTTTGATAGGCAAGAAATTTATATAGATATTTAAAGTAAAAATACTTTAAAAACGCGTTTATTGATTAAATTTTTGTTGATAATACGTATTTTGTGTCGATTTGTCAATGAACTCGTGTGATTAATTGAATCTTATTTTAAATTTTAAGTCAATCAGAACTTCAAAATATGTATCGCGATTAATTTAAATATTAATTATCAACATCATATGGTAGGTTTATATCATTTCATGATTATACATGCTTTTACATTTGATAAATAGATATCTTGACCGAATGACAGATTTAAAAAATCAACGTAAAAAATCTTTAAAGTAGCTAATTGTAATTAACATAAATTTGGATAGATTATCTTATATGTGTACTTATTTTTAAAAGTTTTATATATGCGATTAAATTAAATTGGTTAAAAACTGAAATAGAAATGAAAATTTAAATTCTTAATTAATTAAAAAATTTAATATTTGGAATATTGCAAGCAAATATTTTATATTTACTTTTAAATATGATATCATCTTAAGATTAGTTCTTACAAGATCCATTATTGATCAATTTTTTAAAAATATGTTTTACAATGAGATCTCAAATATGATAACCATTTCTAAGTAATTTATAATATATAAAAATAAAATCTAATAAAAAATTAAATAATATTTTTTTCTGTATTAATTTTAAGATGTAATTATCATAGAGTTTGAACCCTGAATCTCTGCACTAAATATTGTAATAATTTTTAATTGTTAATAATAATAATATTTAAACATTTTTAAATTAAATTTAAAAACGAAATTTGATTTAAATCAAAATTAAACTACATAAAAATGAATCAAATTAAACCGATCATATTTGCATAATTGCAAAACTTTATAAATAAATTTTTTTTTTTAAACATTATTTCGTTTTTTAAGAAAATAAAATGAATGAGAACAATATAAATTTCTTTTTTATACTAAGTAATATATGTAAACATTATTTGAACAAATAAAAAGTTTCTATAAATTTTGAAATGAGCATATAAATTATTTTCTGGGATTAATAAGTATAAATAAAGTTAGATGAACTTTGACTTTAAAAGGGGTAAATAAATAAAAATAAAAAATGCTTGTTACTTTATTGGAAAGGCAAAAAAAATTGTTATTTTATGGGGTCTGAGTATGGATAACATTAGGGTTAATTACAGCAATAAATTTTTAATAAATTCCTTGGAATGAAAGCACTGCAGCACTTGTTTCTGATTCGATATATCGTGCACTTGCCAACAATGGCAACAGCAAGAATAAGCATTGTTCAGATCTAAAAAGAGTAATATTTTACATTCTCGTCAATCTGGCAAAGGGAAATACTCGCCATCCGCCGTAAGCTACCTTATTGCGTTTTTCGTGTATATAAAGCACAAAAGAATTTTCTGCAATATCAGAGAGTGAGAGCGCGAGGGGGAGAGGGGAGGGGAGGGAAGAGAGTAAATCCATCGTTCTCATTAAATCTCCGTAATAATCTTAGAGCGCGGGGTAGGTAGGTAGAGGGGAAGGTAGAGGTGGAGGCTCGAGGGGAAAGCAAGACTGCTAAAAGCCCGTAAACCAGAATATTTACGCGACTGCCCGCGATATATTATCTCCGGCCTAATAAACGTCCCGTCCTCCTCATTATTATACGAGAGGAGCAAAAACGAGGAAGGGCCGTCGGCACGCGAACCCTTCCCCCCTTACTTTTTTCCCGGAGTCCCGAGAGGTGTTGTCACCCGCTCGCTGCTCATTAAGCCAATTAAAGTCTCCACTGATTCACGGCCTTCGGGGAATGCCGATTAATATTTTCGAGCTCGTGTCGCGCTACCAAACGAGTCCCTTCGGCCCTTGGAACTTTATCTCTTCCACCCCCTCTCCCCCGCTGCACTTCTTTCGCCTTCGGAATTATCACACATGCTCGATCCCATTTCACGAATCGAACCTCTGAAAAGTTTTTAAAGCTTACAACAACAAAAAAAGGAGCGATCTTTACGATAAAAACACGAAACTTATTTTCTTATGTTATGTCAACTTATTCATACTCTAATTATCTGTATTGTAATGTTAACAATGTGCACACACCCTCTAAAGCTTATGGCAATACCTCTCGATCGTAAACTTCAACTTTGCTCATTACGTGAAATACGACCCCTTCACATTGCCATACCAAAGTCACCGAGTGAATAAATTCGAAAACTTCTCATACCAACAAAACAAAAGCTGATCGCGATTCAATAACTCTTTCTCTGTCTCCCGCAACTGCATTTCAATAAGTAAAAGTGATTTTTCGCAACCAAGACTTTGCATAAATCATGGGTGTTAATGCTCGGCATTATAAATCTAGTGAATAATCGCCGGACCATCAATTTTTCGCTACAATATTCCGTCAATGGCGCGGAACATTAATTTTGAACAATTAATCGCTTACACGTTGTTCGGTCCATTACCGACTCCCATTTATTGCTCCTGGCGGTGCTTAGCCTCCTTGCGTCTCTCTCCGCCTCCTCCTCCCTCGCCCTCCTCATTTGTCCAAGAACCGGAATCATCTTTCTTCGGAAGGGTGGCATTTTTCAGGGACGACGTGTGCAACCGCCGACTGTAATGAGTGTCGCACTAATTGCGACATCTTACGAGATTGTCTTAGGAGCAGTGCAGCCTCCAGCTCGAGCAATAACTTTCCGAAAGAAATGTGAGATGGGACGGGGGGAGCTTTTCGGAAGCTGCGACTGCGATCGAAAAGATTGAGGACCAAGCGCCATGTGGGAGAGCTTTTTTCCTTTCTTGACTTTTCATATTTTATCCTCTACCGGTGCTCGAGCTCATGAGGATGTATCTTGACCGTTAATTTTTTATTTTAATACTCGACACCGACAAAAAATCAATCGAAAAGGTATCATTTCTCAGACCCACCTAATTAACAGGGCGATACTAAATTTTATTGCATTTCGGTGCACACGTACTTATTGAACTCTTTATGATAAAGATGCATGTATTTGATTACAACATTTTTCTAAAACAGCATTGTAAAAAATATTTAATGGGATTTAATGCATTAGTGCTTGACTGATTCCAAGACAATGTAAATCTGTAGTAAAGTATATACTCGCAACGACTTAATATATTCTTTATATTGTCTCTTAATTCCACGATTGCATTCGTGTATATATTCATGCATATTTTAGTGACGAATTAAACGATTATCACGTATTAAATTCACGAAATAATTTAATTTATTAATTCACCAAGTTTCTAAAATTATATTACATACTAAATTAATGCTATTAAATTAAGCAACAAGATTTTTATCTAGAAAATTTATGTACACGTATATTATACCAAATAAGCTTATACAAGCGACATTACTGCGCCGTAAGCATACTCTAATTTTATAATTTATTCAATCGTGAAATAATTAACGTTTAAGTAATTTTTTTTTTATAACTTTAAAATATTTAAGTGAAAATAGATATTTATTCAGACAAATAAAATTTATTTATTCTATAAAACCTAGGTTTTTAATATACGCGAATGAAAATGATTTTAAGAAAGGAATTATTTTGACATTTCATATTTAAAATTACGTATCTTTAGAATTTAATTCGTGAATCATATTTTTCATTCACAATAAAATTTTTTCCTTATAAAATTAATCTTTTTTTTCATTGACTCTCATTTTGATTTTATTTTTGATATTTATTGTATGGTTAATTTTTTTGTGATAAATCCAAATTTATGAAAAATAAGAATATATATGCTGTAATATATACTTACTAAATAGATTTTATATATTATGTATTCATATTTTCCATAAAACGTAAATAAATAAAACTAGATACATATTTTAATGAATTATAAACATTAACTCTTTACGGATCTATATTCAATCTTGCTTCATATTTTTATTTTTTTTTTTTTTTGGTAATATGTAATTAATAAATAAAGTTCTAATAACCTAGAAAATATTTTATATCTTTATTAATAAAAAAACATTTTTTTTTAAATTATTGCTGATATAACATAATTACAATGTTGATAATAGTATGGTACTTATACTTCATATTTGTATATTGTGCTATTAATAATGCATAATTTTAGATTTTGTTTTATAAAATTGATAGCTGTTCATGTAAATATTTTTTCTAAGTTACCAAAATAATTTTTTTTATAAGTAATAATAAAAATATTAAGGCCCTTGTTGTTATACGATGGTATCAATCTTTAATAATGTACAGCGTAGTATGTTTTTTATTAGAATCATATTTTATCAAATTTTTTAAATTTTTGTTTTTTATTTTATATTTCAATATATTAAATATTTTCTTTAGTTATGATATTAAAGATAATTTCTTATCTAGATTCTGAATTTAGCTTCCTTTTGATTATTATAATTTATAAATTGCATTAAACACAAGAAACAAACTTTATTTAATATTGAAAAATGACATTAATCAAACAAATAGTTTTATCGACTAACTAAAAATTAATAAATTGATAATCGTATTGATGTTCCTTTTATTGATATAGCTTTGGTATTTACATTTATAAATTAAAAAGAATAGAACATTGTAAATTATACAATAGCTATGAATGACAATTCAAATTAATATAATAAAATTACATATACATGTATTGTGGAATGTATGTTAATCATTGTGCTAACGCGTTAGCAAAATGATTATTTATTTAAAAAGATAGCGATGAGAATTGAATTTTTTTTTCTTTTTTTTGAAGTACTATAAATACTACCGATAAATAATGAGTTTGGAAATAAATAATAAACAAGTGTGGAATATGTGAAGCGGCAATGAATGTACGAAACATTGGATTATTCCACGTAACATTCCATTTCCACTCTCTTTCTCGGCAATCGGGCGGCATGTCTCGGGAGGAAAAAGCAATTCTCACACTCGCGTCACCCTGGACAATTAGTGTCAGAATAAAACGAGACAGCAGTCGGCAGCTGAACCGCCTCTAACCCATTTTTCCGATGCCACACTCGCAATTCCCCCAGCCACCGGCCCCTTTTTATGCTCTTTCGGTAGTTGTCACCTTGTGTGTGACAAAGCACGGCAAAACACCCTCAAACTCATAATAATTAGCGCGAGGAGATGGAGATGGAGATGGAGATGGAGATGGAGATGGAGATGGAGATGGAGATGGATATGGAGACGGAGATGGAGACGGAGACGGAGATGGAGATGGAAATGGAGATCAAGTTGGAAATAGATACGTTGTGCACTGATGCCGCAAAGCTAAGCGCGACCTCATAAAACAGTTAAAGCCATCGCGGATGCTGTGCTGCGGATTAACAGATTATGGTTTACCATTACTTTTCAGCTGCAGTGCTTATCATTCTCTTTTTATATTTCACACCGTTTCATTCGAATACCTCAATAGTCCATTAACAGCCTTCTCCACCTTTAATATCGCAGTTTCATTTGAAAATTTATTTCAACATTACCTTTTCGAATTAGAAACTTGATTAGACTTAATTCATACTGGAAGTAACACGAGTTTAACTATCTAGGCGAATTAAAAATGACGAATGAAAATTTTTTGGGTTACTCAAATTTCTTTATAAAAGTAATAAAAAGCTTGAGGTACTAAAAGGATGTTATAACAATACGCATTAAACTTTAATCACAATACATTTATATACAATATTCTATATAAAGAAATTTTAACCGTATTCTTTTTTCATATTAAATCAATGACAATTGCTGTAATACTAAATGACCAAAAGATAAAATTTTTTAGTAGCCAACGCATGTTGTACTACAAGCATTTGGAAATAAACTTAAATTTCATTTTTTACATATTACTTGTATATTTTATATTAAAATTTTTGTATAAATATATCTGTGAAATAATGCATTGATACAAAATAAAAAAAAATTTCTTTGAAAATAATTCTACAAATTCGAATGATGAAAATGCTAAGAAATGTACAGCCAATAATGTAAAATAATTATTAAAAAAAAAAATTAAAAAAAAAAAAGATCAATTTTCCGTTTACAATGATTAACCGTAACATGTAGGGTGTTCACACCGATAATCAATATAATATCACGATTAAAAATAATTAAAACAAATCTTATAGTTGAAAAAATGTACATTATAATAGTAAAGGCCATTATTTAGATTAGATATGCACGGAAAATGATATATTGTATTGTAGGCTAAAGTTAAAATTCAATGTAAATCTCAGATCCCAGCAATTTTATCTGAGAGCAATAAGCAAAGATGTGGTGTACAAATTATAAAATGAGCAAATTACACCAATGGACTAATTACAATTTCGCATTATCTTATTATTATCTTCCGAAATAGAATTAATTCCTGCGCTGTCTTGTAATAATGCTGACGACGCACTTCCTAATCAATTGCACTAACTACCTGCGCATTTACACATTCCAATTATATAACGTAGTCATTGTTTGGGCTCAAGCATAGATTCCGCATTAGTGATAGAGCCAGAGGATTCGGGCACTCGAGGAGTCGACCGAGACTCAGTCAAGACCTTCTCCCCGGTAGATGCATTCCGGCAAGTTGGTTCATTCTCTTGCCATCTCCCCCCCCCCTCATCCTCGGCGCATTAATTACACGTGACGTTAACGCGCTCGTCCTCTTCTCCGGGAGCGAGTCGTTTTCCGCGGGCGAGCCGTTATCCTCGAAACAGCCACGCGCGCCCAACGTGGGGGACGAGGGGGTGAAGCGAGGCGGCAGACCCTTAATTTGCAATTTATACGAGTCCCGGACCCAGAGCCCAGCCCTTCCGAGCAATTTGCGGAAATTTACGGAGCAGTTTGTAGCCGCTGCAGATCCAAGATCCGAGCTCGCGTTCCCCGTTTTGCGCGAATTCACACGCGGACGCCTATCTCGAGTAGTAGTTGCCACTTGCCACCAAGTTGCCGAAAGAAATTCTGAATCCCGTTCATGGGACGCCTGCGAAGCACTTTCGAGTCTGATATTCGTGATTCTGGTCTCGTTCCCGTTCCCGTTCCCGTTCCCGTTCCCGTTCCCATTCCCATTCCCATTGTCGCCGATGCTCCCTTATCTTTAATGAGTGAATCCAGAGTGGTTTCTGCGTTTCAGGCTTAGATCCTCCGCCGCGATAAGGACTCGTCAACTTTTATCACCCTCTACGCGTGAGCTGTATTCCCTGGTATTTTTCCCTTATTTTGTTTAATTTTTATCGTATTCGACTTCGGTTCCCTTCGTCGCTGCACAACCAGTTATCCCGCTCCACCAAAATTGCACCATCACACCATAATCGCTCATAAATTTCATTCAACAACATTAGTCTTTATCATTTTTACGTGCTGTCTCGTTTCAATTAAATAAATTTATTACTTTATCATCTTTCGATATTTTAATCAGCTTACTTAAATACAATTATACATTTTTATTCCGCACACTAAATTAAAAGTGAAGATAGCACTTAAACACATATATGGGTAATCGAAATTGTAAGGTGAAACAATAAAATACGGTATTTCTATACGACTTTGTTTTACTGTGAAAATTAAATAAAAACTTTTATATTTTTACAAATTTTATGTGCGAATAATGCATAAACATTAAAATTTATTATTATTTCTCGTTGGGCCTATTAAATTAATACTTATTTAATTATTAAATTACCTTTGCTTAATTACGTTTGAGAAATAGTTGTAAATTCTATAATTTACAACGGTTTCTCATACTTATTTATTTTACAATTTACAACTATTTTCCGATGCACACATAAGTAATAATACATTTGTGTGTGTGCGCGCGCGCGTGAGTGTGTATAGATAGTTGTACGATAGTTTTATAATAAATAATTATCTAATGTTCACATCTCCGCATGAATAGGCTTCATTTTCAAAAATTTTGTACCACCTTTCTCACGACTCATGTACAACCGTTACCAACATTTTACAAAACGCTCCTTTCTTCCACATCCCACGAGTTTTATATCGGCACCATCTGTTCCCGCATTTAATTAAAACGCTTACTTTGGAAATCATCACACCTTTTCTTTTTTTGTATACATATGTTACACAAAGTGCAAGCTTCATGAAGCATCATTAAATTACATCTTCAGCCGTACAAAAATTGTAAAAACAAATAAAAAAAATTTACAAAAATATATTGCTTTCATGATGAATAATGCATAATAATGGTAAATAATGATAAAACTATAATTTTTTAATATTTATTTAACCACCTGACGGTTAAACCTTTGAATAATTTCTTTTTTTACTACATTTCTAATGAGTTTTATTGTAAAAACGAGTAAGAATACTCTTCTTTTGGGTTAGTTTTATGCAACAAAAATAGAAAGAGAGAAAAGAAAGTTAAAATAATAACTTTAAATAGTAAGAAAACATTAATAAATAAAAATAAAATATTTGTATTTATTTTTAAAGAACATGATTAAATAATTGTTTTTATTTTATTTATTTTTTATAGTGTAACTTGTATTTATGAATTATTATTTTTTTAATAATTAACATGACTTTTCGTAAGTAAAAAATATATCTAAACAAAATAGTCAATTATAATAATCTAAATATCAATTTTAATTGTGTAATACTTTTAGTCTTATTATATGCAAATATTATGCAAGTAGTCAGTAACGAAAGCGTTCGTACATTTTGAATTTTTCATATAAATATCATGCATTATTTGATGTTTTATCGAATACACATCCAGAATTTATGATAAATTTTATTTTATTTAATTTTGTGTGCCAACATATAAAAATTATATTGGGCAACAATTATTGAAATTTTTAGTGTCTCCGTATAGGTAAGAAACTGATGAGACTCTTCCCAAAGCGGAAAAATTCAACATTCAGCATTCTCTTTAAAGGAGAAATTAAAGAAATGTGTACTGAGCAGCATAATATACACATGTATATTATGAAGTATATTATAATGTTATACACTCTGTTTATAATAGTACAATTCTAGAAACGAACTTTACCAATAATTATTCTATTAAAATCTCAAGTCTGTAATAAGAGACGGTATTACTCAAATTGATCGACACTTACAACCAATTACACACATTTCTGAAAAGGCTGCGCCTGCAATTTTCATTTGTCCAAAGTAAATTTCCGCAAACCGTCCCATTATATTAATTATGACATTATATATTAGCGAGCTCCAACCTTATCCTCAGGTGTATTGTGAGGAGCCTCGATACTAACGCGTATCCGTATCTTTTGGTTGCAGGGCCGCACTGGGGAAAGTCTGCCTGAAACTGGTAGTGGTGATGGGCGTGCCATGGATCTTCGACGTGATCTCGTGGCTGGCCGGCGGACCCGACTTCCTCTGGTACGTGACTGACCTCTGCAATGCCGCCCAAGGCGTCCTTATCTTCATCGTCGTGGGCTGCCAGCCGCAGGTTCGCGCAGCCCTCAAGCGGCTCTGGTCCCGGAACCCCCGAGCCAACGCCAACAGACAGGGCAACGGCCTCAGCACGACCAGCCACGGGATGCCCAGCATGGGCGACAGCGTCACCCAGAACCCCAGCACCAAGACTGCGCCCCTCGAGACCATCTGTTAATTATCCAGCGAGCGATGGACCAGCGATTCGCTTCCTCTCAAAGAGGCCACATGTACATTTGTGCACCAATTGTGACTATTTAAAGCGATTTTGTCTGACCGATTGAGCGAGCGACGTGCCCAGCTTCTTGTCCACCCGTCGTTACAACTCGGACGTGTGAGCTCGCGAACAATGACTCTCTTGATCCGCGCAAGTCACTTTTCTCCGATCCGCGAACAATGGCTTCCGAGCGACAGCTTCGTCGCGAGGAAAATCATTTTCCGGAATAGAATAGAATTGTTAAACCTGAGCGGCGTTTACCGCGTTCGCGAGCTCCTAAAAACACGAGAAATTGGATGGAGACGAGACTGCTTTAACTGTAAGCCTGGTTTTATTCGTATATGTCTTGAAGCGACGAAAGAGAAAGAGAAAGAGAAAGCGAAAGAGAGAGAGAGAGAGAGAGAGAGAGAGAGAGGAGAGTAGCCTGGCTATGTCTTCTTTTTTGTCCATCTCTTTTCATGACGCTTTTACGAAGTTGAACAAGATTTATACACGCGACTTGCTTTACGATAGTCAGAGAGAGAGAGAGAGAGAGAGAGAGAGATTCAGTTTTTATAGTTAGATCGATCGAGACTGCTCAAGGGCTGATATGCCTCGCCATTGGGTAGTCATCATTTTTTTACCAAGTTTTTCTTTCTACAAATGCTCTTTGTCGTAATGGCGTTGCGTAAAAAAAACGATGGGGGCAAAATTCGAATTTTCTAAAATTCTGACATTTGCCGTGTAAGCGCATAAGCTGGTTTATGGGATTTTATCGCGATAACGTAAAAATTACTCCTTTTCTTTGGTTCAACTCAACTGAATTAAAATCGAATTTTACAATCTCAATTTTTACAAGCCCGTAGACTAAATTTACTTGGATGAACTTTAATGCATACTTAACTTTACCTTTCATTGCTCGATTCATTTTTTCATCATTATTACCATTCGTACAATTTTTTTTTAAGTGCACAAAGATATACCTTCAAATACAGTCGTCTTGTTAACTTTTTACATTTGTTGACAATTTTTTACAGTCTCATTTACATAAATTTAACAATATCTCCTACGGACGATTTATAGAGTTAAATATAATTTTAACAGTATGACAGTGCATTAAAATTCTCCTATCCAGGTTAAATTACAATGATAACTTCAAAAAAAATTCTGAATACAGGGCGAATTATTCACTGATATATACATATAGTGGAACAAAATAACTTTTCATGTGTCTCGATGTATCGACGTTAGATAATGCATAACGAAATGTAACTCACTTTGTACATCTCCAAATCGAAAAATCGCAAAGAGCGATATTTTCAGATCTAGGGGATACATTTCCGTTGAAACTAGAAGCTTCACCGAAAAAGATACTTTGCGTTTCTACAATTTTGATGCACAAAATGGATTCAATGGACTCACGTTACCACGATATACTGATCCTTGAGTGCGTATTTCAGCTTCCAGTTTGAAATTCCCGCTCAAGTTCTAGTGACAATTTTCATAGCGAGTTTTTCCCCCATTATCGTTTGTATGTGTGACATCCCGAATATTTCTTTTTCTAAGATATAAAATAATTTTTCATAGTTTGAAATAATTTTATGTGTTCTTTTTATTTAAATTAATTATTTTGTTTGATATATGAATATTCTACCATTGGAATTGCGTGTTCATTTTTCGTTTTTGTTTTATAAATAGTGAATAATTTTTAAATAACTAAGTGTATTATTATCTAATAAGTTATGACGAAAATGTAATGAAACACGTAATTTAAATTGGTTAGTGGAAAAATTCCATTTCCATTTTGATGTATATACAATTATTTTATCTTTAACATTAAGTTTCATATCTTTTATAAAATAATTAATTTTTTTTTTTTAATTAACACGTATGCTTATTTCAAAGTGAAAAAGAAATTTTATATCTAATTAATGAATTATGACTAATTCATTCTTTTTATAAACAACAAATGAGACCAAAACTATTATCGATTGTAACCAGAAGATGCGACAATTTTTTTTTTTTTATTTTTTTAATATTTGATTTTGTAAATAATTAAAATTTTGCGCTTTTTCGGGCAGTACATGACTTCAATGTGATTGATTAATTTAAAAAAAAAAATAATAACTATGAATAAGACATTCTATTATTATATTTGTAATTTATGCGTCGATTAAAAATAATTTTTTGTTCATTAATTTTATCAAAAATTTAAATAATTTAGTACAAGCTATTAGAATAGCCTAGTAACATAATTATCCTCTGTATAAACATAAGAATCGCAAGTAATTCCACATACATTGTATAAAAAATAGTGTTAAAAATATTCAAAATGCATACCACTTATAAAAAAAGTACATAGATCTTCATTTCTCTCACACGCGAATGTGCACGTAGTATTTTATTTGGCCGAGTCATATTCTGTAGCTCAGCACTTAAGCACAGCAAAATCAGCTCCGAGATTTCCGTTATAAAAGACGGAAAAGTCGGAAGGAAGATTTTCCTTCGAAAGCTTTTTTCGTTCGGCGTGGCCTCACCTTGTTTTAAAATCGTTTTTACGAGTCAGGTGTGGCGAAGAGGTCCGATTCGTCCTCTCGATGTCCAGCCCTTAGCATAAATTTGCATAAGTGCTTTGGCACGCGGCTCTCCACGCAATTGCACTCTCCAAGACGATTTGCATATTCACCGAGGAGAGGGTGGACGTCGTCCCGGTCGTCGCGCACTATCGAGGCACACGGATCCCGCACCACGCAAGATCATCTACAGGAGGGTTGTTTTTACGAGAAAGATCCCCTACACACGCGCCAGAAACTAACACTCTCTTCACACTATATTATTGACTCTTTTTCATCTTCTTTTATCATAAAGTAATAAGCTTAAAATTATTTTCAGCTCTTCTAATAACCCTGTTTAGTTTCCAAAATTGTTTCACTGGTTATTATTATTATTATTATTATTATTATTATTATTATTATTATTATTATTATTATTATTTTATCTTGCAATTACCGATGCCTTTATAATTTATAATTTTGATAGTAGTTCACTGATTTAAATTTCTCATTTGATTTAATCAACATTTAATGCAAATGGTTTTCAATTAAGTGTGCGAATAATATATGAAAATAAATTATTTCGGATAAATAATTATAACATTAAAAAGATTTAAATTTCAAAGTATTAATTCTTATTTGATAATTAAATGATATTAAAAATAATATTATTACTTTAAAATATTAAAATGAATTTGAGTTATATATTTATAAATTTAGAATAAAAATCTTTTATACATATGTGTGGTTAAAAATATACTGTATACGTGAAAACTATAATACAAAGGTATATACTGCCGAAATTCTAAACTAAAAATGTTTTATTTTAAAGGGAATTCTATTTCTCTTATAGATATTTGCAAAAATTTTTAATCCTACTCTTCAAAAAGTTTTTACTAGTACCTTTTTTACAAGAAAAAAAAATAGGATTTATATAATATACATGTAAATGCATAGAAAGTAACTTTGATTAATTGTCAGAGCATAATCAGTGACGAGTTTCATGACAATAAAATGATAAAAGTAAACAAGAATGATTATACGTATTATCGAAATCGATGGTTAATGGATTGCGTAATTAAACGTCATTGCATCGTCAAAACTTTATTTGATTTTTTTTTCTTTAATTGAATATGAAATATGATACAAAAAATTGTAGTATATTTTTATAAATATTGGTTTTTCAAAAAATATTAAAATTTATATTAAATCATTTATTACAACAGAAAGAAATATAAAAACGTTCGTATCGCTTACAGATCTATAAGGTTAAATTTTTTTTAATTTTTAAATTATCAGATTAATAATATTTGGCTTTTATGACTTATTCTCTTACTCATTTTGATATCTATTTATCACCTATCAATAAAACACCCTGCTACTTTAAAATTTTTTTAATCATAATATAATAATGCTGACTGTGGATATTGAAATTGAATATATAACACTTTCACGATTGATTATGAAGTTAATCATAATTCTTAGGATTTCAAGTCTGAAATTTTGAAATAAAATTTGAAATTTGCACAGCAGAAAATTCATTTTGAAAAATTAATCGTAAAATATTTATAATTCTTAATAATATTTTATTCAGTTTGATTACATTTCAATTGCAAATAACTTCACGATATATAATTAAAATATAACAATATTAATATTTTCAAAAACAATATTATACTTCAATATTTCACAGCAACACCATTAAATTTCATAATGAAATAATTTAATTTTTTGCGCATAGACAATAATATAAAGTACTGTAGTAGAGTAATATATTATATCGATAAAAAGTAAAAATTTCTCAATGCTTATAGAGAAACAAAACAACACACAAAAATAAATATAACATTAAAAGAAGCATTAAAAGTTTAAAATATAAGTGAATAAGAAATTTCCACATGAACGTAGTGAAAAATATTATAAATTTTTTTAATAAATATTTTTCTTGCACAATTTGTTTGGAGAATTGTCGAATAACAGCACCTGACTGGTGATACGCAATTGCAGGCGCATCAATTGATTATATGGCGAAGACGAGACAGGGTGGTCATTCATGAATTTATCGTTTTCGATCGTCCGATTTAATAACGGGAATCCAATGCCTTCTCAAATTGCCTTGTTCGTCTGGTGTTCACTCGTGCCGAATTGTGTTTAAAAGATTTGTCGAAGGTGAGCCCCAATGAGGTATACGAATCGCTTTGTTTATCTGGACCATTATCAAAAAAGAACTCAACAAGGCATTTTACCTAATGCCAACTCAAATTTTCTATCTCTTAACACTTAATCAGTTGCTAAAAAATAAAATCAGGTTTTCTTTATAAATTATTATTTATAAATCTTTAATTCATTACCTTTTTTATCATTAATATATCTATCATACATTGATATAATCTATTCCACGAGTATTTCTTGAATTTTATCTAATAATAATATATGCTGATCATTTTTACACAAAAAAATATATTTATAAACCAAGCAATAGAGTTCTTTTTCGCTCCTCGAGGAAATATTAATTTTTTTTTTATTTAAGGTTCAAGAATATTATTTTCCGTATTTCTTTGAGGTTCAAAAAAGTGCTCCATCGCTCGTTTTATCATTAAAAGACTCCTTCTGTTGCAATTAAATCATTCATTGATTATTTTATTATTGATGAAATACATACTTGGTCAAAATTCTACATCTTAAATTTTAATATTTATATTTTATGAAAAAATAAAATTTTTGTGGAAATTTAGTAAAGCTCTCTATTATTTATTTACAAATAATAAGTTTAATTGGTATGTATATTATTTCCGTAGACTATTACTTATATCGAGTAAAGCCGTGGGGTACATAAATTACGTTGATAAATTTTTTTTACAAAACAATTGAATGCGTACAAATATTACGCAAGAACAAATATTATTTTATTTTAAGAATTTATTAAATATTTACACACTAGTCATCTATTATTGGGGTACATTACACTTTTCAAACCTTACTTTATTTCTGTATTTTTTATACTCTATTCTACATTTTTTATGGTTTCAACAATTGTTTAATTTCAATTTCTAAATGTGTAACTTGTATACTTAACGAATATTAATGATGAGTAAATTACAAAAATTTCTAATAATATATATATATTCTATTATGCAATAATATTGTAGATATAACTTTTGTTTCTTAATAAAGGTTAAAACAATATTATACCTAACGATTCGTATTCCTCGATGATAAAAAAAAAATGAAAGAACTGAGGGTATATCCTCCTTGGAATTCTCTGACAAATTAGTTAAAAGTATGAATCAGTTATATTTATTAATGCAGAAGATGAAACTGCGATCGAATAAAAAAAGTTATTAGAATACAGTAAATAACCAAACTAAACATAATTTTATGAACTATATAAATGACAACTTTTCTTCAATGCATTCAATGTATGAATCTTTAAATAAAGTATGTAAAAAAAATAAATAATATTGTATGTATAGTTAAACAATAAAAACTAAATTCGATAGTACGTACAATATTGGTTTTGTAGGTCCATACTTGTAGTAAATTCTTGGGTAAAATTTTGTTCCAAAGAAAAAAGGCGGTGAATAAAAATAAAAAATTATATAACTTTATAAATTTATGTTCATATATTGGGTTTTTTAGTGGTTATATTTATTTAAAAAATAGGCAATTGAATTTTAAAAATTTCAACTATTTTTTTTTGAACAATTAAAAGTATCCAAATTTAATTTGGAAAATTTAATTCCTAACATCTAAGAAGTTTATTTATTCAGAATAAAGTGGGAATGATTACGTGGGAGTTTACTACAAGAAAACGATATAAAAAATTGAAAATTAGTTTTATGCATAATTAAATAGTAGATTAGTGTATTAGGGATGCAATCTATATAGCACGTATGTTTCAGATGTATTCATGTAAAAGAGACTGAAAATTGTAAGCATCGTGGAAACAAATCTTAATATAGCAATGTATCTGTAAATGCATCAATGTACCATGCTCTTACATTTAAAAAATTGATTTAAATATACTGGTAAATAAATTTCTTTTAACATAGTATAATTCTTATGATGAAAAAGTACATGCGGCGATATTCCGATATAAATGGTTATCTCCCCGAAAATAATAATGTAACTTTTGTTCCTTATATATAAGTAGCGACAACCATGTGATACAAATTGAGAATGAAAGATAATGAGTGTGCGCGTGCGAATATTTTCGAATAAATTTATAACTATTTATCGTGTGTAAATTTACGATAAAATCAACATTTATTGCATTTGTTCAGATTAGGCGTGACTCTGCTCGCATGAAAATTATAAATTTAATAAAATGATACCTAACTTGTATTCAAAAATGTTTAAATTTTATAACGTAATATGTGTTTAGAATAACTAGTAAATAATAATTATTACATAGTACACTATTATTATATAAAATGGTTTAAACGAGGTTACGAACAAATTTTACAACTTTTATAATTTTATTGATCGAATAGCTTCATGTAAATCTTGCCTGTGTAAAATCCATTTAAAATATTAAGTTAAATGAATCTTTTAAAAAGAGATAGACATTTTGTAAAGAGTTAGAATAAATTGGCTGTCACATCCCATTATGCTATCACTGTAATGTTCATTAATGAAGGAGGCGCTCAGGCGAGAGTTTGTCACAAATAAAATGAAGCGAATCAACGAATTGTAAAAGAACCGCGAGCAAAAGCGAAATATAAAGCTAAGAATGTCAGTATGTCGTAATCAACAAGTGGTGAAATGAAAGTGCGCCGAGGTGACACAAAATGAGTTGGTGACATGCCGAAAGAAGTATGGAGGTGGAGGGTTCAAAAGGGGGTGAACGCAGAAAAAGGAAAAAGGAAAAAGGAAAAAGAAAAAAGAAATTGGCGAGATCGTCACAGAAAGATTCGCGTGCACGCGAGACTCAAGTGGTTCGTTCCCTGCGATTAAGTGTTATTTATACGATCTATGACGTTTTAATAGGCCTAAGGTTCTGATAGGAGCATGTGTGTGTCAGCGGCGTGCGGGCTCACTCACACAATCACTAAATCGTGTAATTAGCTGATTAACGAGCAGGGTGACCATATCAGAAACGAGAGGAGGTTCTCCGTTAGATCGACCCCAAGATTGTACGCGATTGGTGAGTAAATTTCGCGTACTTCGCAAATTTCTCTGCTCAATCCGTGGACGTTGTACATAAAATTAGGTTGGCCGCCACTGCCACTCTGTTTTGTGTTTAGGTGACGTACATTTGCGCGTACCTGACAAATGCGATTTATCTCTATTTCGTATTGCGAAAATCCAGTCATGAAGCGTCAACCGTGTTTTAATCTACCCAAATAGTTTAGAAAATGAATTTATTGTATAGAAACTGGCAAATGACAAGCTCTTCGCATATTGACAATATTATCAATTACTGATTGGTATGAACTTATGATAGAAACTGAGTTTTCAGATGGTGTGCACAAGCAAAAAATTAGTATGCGCTACTAAAAAAAATTACAAATGAAAGTAAAAATTATAAACAAATTAATATTATGTATGCCAAAGTTGAAAAGTGTTATATTTATTTCAATTTTATATTTAGAATGATTTAATATTCACGCGTGATGTATTTACATTGAAAAAATAACTCATCTGTAACTTTTTATATGAAATATTAAGGTATCGATATACTTTCAAATTTCCATCCACTATTTTAGTATACTTATATATTCGTTATAAATAATCTTTTCCTGAAAATTATATCCTGAGACAACCAAAGCATTAATCTTAAAAATACATTTTTAAAATATATGTATTATTTTTTGGATATATCTTATTTGACCACTCAATGAGAAACTGATTTGCCTAAATTTAAAAAATGAAACACTTGTAACATTTTTCACTTATAATGAAAATAAAGGCACCATTATAATTAAGGGGTTGCAAGTTGCACGTTCTATTATCTAATTGTTTATTTTAAGAGTGTCATTTTTTTCTAAATATACAATAATAAATTTAAAAAAATATATTGTTTGATGACCAGAATAAATTAAGTATCGTATCAAAGAATGCAAACATGTGTATGTATGTGAATGTACAATATTTTTTAGCGATATTGATAGTAATATTTAGAGACATAGATGCGACGTAAAAGAAAAAAGTATTTAAGATAATAATTTCATTAATTTAAATATTTATATATATATATATATATATATATATATTTTGTAGTCATTCAAGCTTTCTTTTTTACATATATATATAATTATAATAACTTTATATGCATACGTTACCTTGCCAGTAAAAAGTAAGCTTAATGTGACAGAATCGAAGAAATTTATTTAAAAATTTCTTAGAGAGCCAAGATTGAACAAATATTCAGAAACAAGTAAATTAATAAAGTAAAGTAAACAAGTTTATTACTTTATACTATTTAATAAGATTATAAAAAAGATTATACTATATTAAGAAAAATATAATTCCATAGAAAAAATGTAATTCTATATAAATAGATACGTTGTCATTTCATCAGAAAATATGAGGAAGAAAATTTTTGAAAAAGTTTAAAAGAACTCTGGCTCGTTGGATGATGCAAAACATCATAAATATAAAAAAAAAAGTAATAATACAAAGGAAACTATATATATATATATATACTTAGTATACATATACATAAATATTTAGAATGATAGAACAATTGAACCTATAATGCAGTATAAAAATGGAAATAGCGATGGATATAGATAATGGTTGTAATAGACCTTAAAGTAATGAAGATTATAAAATAAAAAGAAAAATCGTTAATCTAATTATCGCACTTATCAAACTCTTAGACAGCAGCCAATGTTATTATCATATTCAAAGTTATTGTAAACAGTAATGTGTTAAATAAAAATAGAAGTCGTTTATCGTCGCCAATCGTACACCATTCCTACGATACATCGTAACAGTATTGCTATGTTTCACTAATAAAGAAGTTAAATAAAGAGAAACATTAGTAAAATATAAAGACTTGTTATTCTTTATTTTCAAACCCAATTTCTATTAATTTCATCAATTCTAACAAGTGATAATAACGCAAATAATAAACATTTATAGATAATAAAAAATAACTATACTTATAGTTCTTTTATTTTTATTATTAAAATTAGATCAAGTAACTAAATATTTTTGAATATATTTAAAAAATAAAGCTTATACTATTTATAAGAAAACCATAATTGATCTTATTGGAAATATTTAAAAATACTGCTAAAAGTGAAATCTCGAAATTGTTCCATAAATAGTAATCACAACTTTTCCTTAATTTAACTTAAAATTTAAAGGTAATCCGATAAAATATATACTTAACTTCATTATATATCTATTATATTGATTAACTTTTAAAATAAATCTTCTTAAAATAAATTCATTCAATGATATTTCTTAGTGTGTACATGTACTTACTATATATATAGCAAAATTATTTTTTTCATTTTCATCTGTTATTATTGTAACATGTTTCCTATTTCTTAACATACATGTAAAAAAAATAAAATGGCATTTATTAGTTTCCTAACTCGTTAATATTAAAAATATGTTTATTTGCAAAAAAAATAAAACTTTTGTGGTAAAATATACCTAGCAACGGCGTTATCTATAGGGGGTTATTATAAAAGTAATCCGATTTTCACCTTCAATGGCTTTAACCATCAAATAAATGCATACCTAGAGAATATTATTCGCAATATTCTTGTAACGAGCGGATTATGTAAATTTTGTGAAAACTATATAAATGAGCTGATAAGAAAATCTTTGTAAATCTTAAGAAGACCAAATTTTATTTGTCTTTAAGTTATAATTGAAACTAATTTATAAATAATCTACAAAAATAATATACAAGAAGAAATTAATAATAAAAAAAAAAATATAATAAAAGCAATAATTATTTTTATTCTTAATTAAATATTTTTATGTCTCTGATTATTTTTAGATATTATAGCTAAACATATGATATATACATACACATACACATAAAATTGATTTTAATTTATATTTACTATCAGAATAAACTATGGTCAGTATTTTTATCCATAACATTTATACTATGGATAAAAATATAGTAAATACAAGCTGCTCACCATTAGACATTGTTAGTCAATTACATCACATTAATCGTTTGATTATTTTATTAATTGTTTTATTAAAATTATTTATTATTTCCACTTATTTCAATTCATAAGTATTTTCTTATAACAAATAAATAATATACAATTAATTTTTTATAAGCTAATGATTATTCTCTTATAATATACATTTTCTTATAATATTTTCATATAATACGATTTAAAAATTTATTGACAATAACAAGTACGAAATTTATTAAATAATATAATTATAAAAAAAATAATTTTAAAAATATAAAATAAATAATAATTAATCAGTGTAATTTAATTATAAATTATAATAATTTTTTTTTTATATAAACTTGAGATTGTCTTATTGAGTTTACTTATTTTCTGATAAAACTTTTAAATAATAATACATTTCTTTTATTTAATTATTAATTATAAATACTAGCAATTTTTAATAGAAACATACACGAAAATGTAAATTTTATCAAACTTAAAATAAAATATATTTGTGTTATATTGTAAATGACTTTAATTCAAACAAAATTTACTGAATATTGTATGCAACATTAATTTTAATAAATATTTATTCATATATTACAATTAATAATTGACATACTATATCAGTAACTCATTTGTTAATATTCTTTTTCAGATATTTTAAATACTTGTTAATAATATAACACACATATTCATAAAATATATATGTTAAAAATGTTTTAATTATAACTTATAGTTATTTAATTATATGTGTATTCATAAATTATTATTTTTCGTAATAAATCTGAAGAATATAAAACTAATCAAACAAAAATAAGATCAACAAAAAATTAATACATTAAATTTGAAAGATTTTTATTTCCTTAAAAACAAACTATTATAGTATTATAAACTATTTAAAAAAAATTATTTTTATAAAATTAAATATAGTCCTGTATAAGTTTTTATTTACTCTAATAAATATTCTTATTACTAGCTTTATAAGATCATAAGATAAAATATCCAATTACCATTTGTAAAGGATGTTAGACTCAACCGCATTATTATCGACATTACAGTTTAACTTAAAGTTTGCTTATAAAATACTAATCGGCAGTTGAAATTTATATAAATTAAAAATAAAATATATCTTATATTTTGTATGTATATATAATGCACGAAATATAAAAATATTTAAAAAATAAATAACGAAATTTACTTATTTATTCTTAAATTTTATTTATTTATTTATTTTTTATTTATGTTTTAATTGGTAATAAACATTAATTTTTTTTTATAACTTCTGCTCTTTCTTAATTCTAAAAAAAATATTTGTGCGAAATAAATACTAATATAAAAAGAAAAAAAATCTATAATTGGAACCACCAATTTGTTGATAATAAATAACAGAAATAAGAAAGGAATTATAAATGAAATTTCGCTTTTTGATTGTCTTCATTTCTTACCATGTAGTTTGTTTCCATTTTTAATTATTCAACAAAATTCGAACTTTTTGGTAACATGTATATTGTATTCGTAATGAAAACAAAAAAATTTACGTAAATATTGAAGAGCAAAAACTATATTTTTATTAAAAAAATATGTAAAAGCATTAATTTTTTTAAATAAATTGAAAAAGTAAATTAAATTTTAGTATTGATTATCTAAGTTAACACAAGTATTGATTATGTGTTCTGTATTTAGAAAATAAATAGAGTTGTATGTATAAAGAATATTGAGTTCAAGTGTTTTTAATCTGTCATTAAAAAAATTAGTTGCTTAGAATCTCATCGGTACTTGCTAAAGTAAATGTTTATTAAACAAATTGAGAATTTAATTGCTTCGAATAAAGCAAAAAAGAGTTACTCTATAGCTGTTTTCTTTATAAAATAAATTTCCATACGCTTCGAAATTAGAGAAGAAATTTAAATGTTAAATTTAACTGATCCTTTGATAAATAATTACATTCTATTTTACAGCTTGAATAATTTATTATTAAATTGCGAAATGAGAATTTAGGTCATTATTTTGAATATATTAATTGAGTCGAAATCGATAAAAGCTAGTCGAAGTTCTCTGGAAAATCTCGACTACTTGTAACAAATGGGTGAAGTAGAGAATTAGCACGCCGTTTATGTATTGCTTATAACAAGATAACCCAAGTCTAGGAAACGAATGATTTATTACCGGATAAACTATTAGATCTAGAGAAAATATTCCAGTTTATCGCAAAAAGACTGACTTTACCTCAACAAACTATTTAACAATGATTGTTTTACTCTGTATTTAGTTTATTCTATTGAATTCATAACAAGTCACGAATATGGATTTAATAAGTTGATCGAATAACAATAGATTAAAGTTAGTTTCATTATAGACTGTTTTTTAAGAAATCCACTTTGATTCATTAATCTTACGGAAATTGAATAAATAATTTAAGAACATAAGTTTTAATTTCTCAAATATTAATTTCAAATTAATTAAATTTATTAGATAAATTAAATATAAATTTATATAAATTATGGATAATCAAATATGTAATTTTATATCACGTACCGGAAATCTGAGCTTATAAGATTATAATCTTAATTTAAACAGCATCAGCTTTTACTATTTTATAAAATTGTTTTGTTTTCGAAATAATCTCTAAAAATTAATTCAAGCAAACTCTTTAAAAATTCAAGTCATTTGTATGTGCATTTTTCTAAATTACCCAAATCTTATTTCAAGACTTAAAACGCATTTTTTCTTTTTATCGTTCTAAAATTCTTTTATGATGTATGCTTATGAAATACATGAAATTAAAACTTGGATTGAATTTTTAAAGTAAACTTTAAACTTTATGAATATAATCCAAAATTTTACGAGAACATTATTTTGTTTGGTTATGTTAATATTTAAGAAAATCAAAAAATTATATTAAATGTATGTGTATAAAATTTTGATGCCTTCCTGTTGTACTTATGTTATGCATTCTAAAATATCCTCTTTAAAATATCCAGCCAGAATTTCCGTTATAGTGAAGCGGCTAACCCAATTTTAAGAAAATTTTATATAAAACAATAATTTTTTATAAACCATAATTTTAAGAAAATAAATAAGTTGATATTTTAGTCATTCAAACTATTTACAATAATCTGTTACCAAATATCATTTTTTAAGCAAACTTATACTAATATAGTCTCCTATCTTTCATTATAAAAGCACCACCATCCCTTGGAAATTGAAATTTAAATTTATTTACATTAAAAATACTCAAATCGATGTCTCTGAATAATTAGTGGCGGTTGCACCCAAGGTTCTTTGCAAAAAGTTCCTCTGTATAGTAAGAAAAAATTGTCGATCGAGGAAATACAAAACAAGTAAAGCTTGGATATCGAAGGCCGACTCTCACGTGATTACCATGAGTAAAACATAGGGGACGTGGTGGCATTAGTGCCCGGGACCCATCGACAATTTCCTCGAGGAGTTACATGCACTGGTAATTAGGTTAACAGAGGTCCACTAAAGTCCAAGGACAGGACTTGGGTCGCCTAATTCAATCGACCAAGTCCGCGTTCCCACACTAGAGCATTTCTGTGTTTTGCCTCCAGAAGTAATCGAGCGGACTTTGGACTTTCCTGGAACAGAGCTTGGAAGCTCGCAATTCCTACTCTGTTTCCTCGGCCCTTCAAGCGCCGAGGAAGTTTGCAACCCTGGTTCTCGGGGGAACTTGTACTCTTGCATCCGAAATTGCCAGGTAGGTACGGGACGACCTAGAGTATCGGGTGCGTGGAACCAATTCCAGAAGTTGAGCATATCAACGCTGGCTTCGAAAAAGTCCACATATTCAAGTATCGCTTTTCCTTTTCCTTCCTCATCGATCAATTTTTTATTTTTATTTTTTTTCTTGCAATGGATGAAACATTAAATACCAGTAAATGCTCTAACTATTTTGTACAAACTTTTTTTAAATATTTTTAGTTTCAATGTTATTTCACAACTTTTTAAATTAGACTTGAGATTATGCTAAATGATAATTATTTAAAAATAAGACAAATATTTTTTTCTTCAATTTAATTTCATCTTTTTCACCTCTCTATTCGGTTTTTTTTTTTAATTTAAACAAATTAAAAAAATTAATAATTTAATGATAATCTATACAATACAATGTTTCTCTAATATTTTTAAAAAATAATACAAACTACTGGATTTTTAAAATTTTAAAATTTCGTGATTTTCTTTCGAAACTGTTTCTTCTACATTTCCTTTTGCGAAAATAAAATATTACACGATTATAGAGTAGTACCATAATTATGCTAATTTATAAGTATAATAAATAATTTCAGTATTACAATTGTTTCCAATTAACAATCATATTATGAACAAAAATATTATGAAAATATCAAGATTTTCTTATGGATATTTAATTTATAAATAAATAATTTAGGTATTAATTTTACTTTATTAATATTTTCAGATTTTAAATTTTAAATAATATATTAAAATATATATTAATAAATTATAATTATTAAATTTAGTTAATGTATTTTCTTTCGATGATAAATAAATCTATTATTTGTATTTTATAAGCTTAATGTATTCAGTTATGCGATTTCTGTTATAGAATTTCTTCATGATTAAAATTAAATATTTTAAATTTAGTTTTTTTAATAATTAATTAAAGTCAAAATAAAAGTAAAATAATTGGCGAGTAATAATGTAAAATGCATATAATTAATAATAATAATAATAAAAAATAAAAATTGGAAAAAAATGCAAATTAAATAAAAATTGAATAAAATGCTCATGATAAATTTCTAAAAAAAATGAAATAATAAAGATAAAATGGATTTACCACAAATTTATTCTGCAGATGATTTGAATTTTTTATTCCAACTATCGTCGCTTGAAGGCGTGGATTTTTAACTTTATTTCATAATTTTCAAGTTATCGATTTAAAATCTTCCAATTCATTACGATTGGATAATCTTTGCGATCTGTGCATCAGTACAAATATTAGCTCATATCGATGAGTTCGCCTACAGCGCAGGTAAATCGATGGAAATTCTGTATAATAATAACCGTATATCCTTAGATACATCGTACTTTAAATATAAAATATTAAAGATGCACTATTTTTATACTATTTGTAATATAGCGTAAACAAAAATCTTACATAAAATTTGAAAAATGAAATAGTTGTAGACTATTTTAATGTTAATATGAATGAATATATTTATAATTTATTTTATTGAACATGTCAATTTGTTAGGAATCGAATTATTAGAATAGTTAATGACTATAATATTTCAATATTCGTCGTATCCCAAGTCAATGAGTGAATTGCATGTGAAGAAGAAAATTTCCAAAAGTTTGAGAAGCATTTTATATTTTTTGAATTTATATGAAAGAATAAACAATTATTAATTAAAATTTTCTGAGTTAAAAGAAATGAAACTGTACATGTAATGTACAATAGCAATTGCAATTGATCTTATTAAAATAATGAAGATTTTAGCGTATGAAAGTGTATGAAGTATCGTATAAAAGTGCAGATATTTGACTTTCACAAATCAGTTATTGAAGAGTGAAGGATGGTTCGCAAGAGGTTGAACCTATAGTTTTCAATGGATCAAGAGTCGCCACATAAATTTAAATTAACTGACTCCATGTAAATTTGTAGTATCACGTATGATACGAGTTCTATTATCACGATAGATTATAAACCGGTTATGCTAAAGGTTAAATAAATGGTGACCTACTCCTGTATAATGCTTATGGGGCTAAGACATAACCCATACATTAGAAGAAGAATGTACTTTTTGCATATTATAATCGTAAGCCTTGACAATTTAAAAATTTTGAATTTATGCAAAATTTACAAATTTTTTTTAACTTTATACGTTGATAACGTCAATTTGAAGCTATGTTGTGCTCGACGTTAACTGAATTTTTTTATCTGAAAACTCGCCAACTCTCTAAAATTTTTTCTAAAAGGATAGTTTTCTTTATTCTATAGGTAATAGAAGAACTGTTTTTTTTATTTTTTATACTTTACAAGGATTTTTTTTACTTACCTCGATTACGGATAATTTATTAAATTTTATAAATGGATTTTCATGGATAAAATTGAGAAATAGTACTAAAAAAACATAATAATCGATAAAACATTTTAAATTTTAGCAAAAAGTAAGTAATCATAAGAGAATTACATCGACAACAGTCAATAAAAGCAATCACTGAAGAGTGTAAAAATTATATTCATTAAATCAGTTTTACTTAATATTTACTAAGTGAATTGTTTTTTTCATAAGGTGCATGAAGCCTTTATGTATACGAGGACCACATAACATATCATTCAAGTATCTGTTTCCCTCTGTCTGTCTATCTGACTGTGTGTAGGGGCTTCCTTCTCTCTCTCTCTCTCTCTCTCTCATTCTTCTTTATCTTATATGCATGTACTTGTAAAGCAGAAGTGAAACCATTGAAATTGAGTCTCTAGATGTTCTTAAACTTTCTTTTTTTGTTTCATTAAATAAGGTTTTTGTAGCTGTCTTTTTTTATACTCCCCTCTCAAGTATTGTATTAAATCAGAAAAATCTCAAATAAAAATGAAATGAGCAAGTAAGCTCGTATTCTTTTGTCAATATAATATGAAGAAAAGTTCCATACAAAAGACTTTTTTTTAACAGGATTGAATTATGTTGTAAATTTTTTACGAGTTATAACCATTAAGTATATAATGCTTAAAATTGAAATAATTTGATTATGCTTAAAGGTTACAATAAATTATTAAATACACTTTGATGTATTATATAATTTGTATATAAAATGTATAAAGTAAATTTTATTGTTTTGTTCTTTTTTTATTTTGTAGTTATTTTATTCTTTAACTTATTATATATATCAATTTTACATGTAAAAATATATGATTAATAGGTATAATTAATTATCCATAATGATTAATAATACTAAAACAAAATACATAATACATAATATTTAAATATAATTTTTGCACATTTAACAATATTTCTGAATATAAATATATAATTTCTCGTTATTTTCTATATTTAATTATTAATATTAAACATTTAGTAATGTATTAAAACTAGATATTACTTTATTTGAATTAAATAATTTATTTTTATAGTGCTAATTTAGTCATTATAATACCTTGATTATTATTTTACAATTAAATTTGTATTTGAGAAAATATTGATAAATGCTCATAATATTACTTAATAAATATATATTTTTAACTTTAAAAGGTAAATGCACAATATCCTTTAATATATATTTAACCTTTAATAAACATTTAATATATATATTTGTCTGAATGGGTTTAATGGTAATCATTGAATAAGATTAAAATATTATTTTTTTTTATTAAAGTTAAAATTAGATTACTTGATTTTAAGGAAATTTTAAATATCTGCTTTAAATTCTCAATTTTCAGACACACAGTTCTAATATATTATGTATTCCTGCATACAATACACCTATGAGCTATCTTAATAAGATATGTATTTAAGCAGAAAACAATACTGTGGTAAGACTATGAAAATAATCAATATTTACTGGGTATTTCACTAATTTATGGAAAAACTTTTTTAAATAATATGTTGCATATTATTAATATAATAAATTTTGTGTCTTTAAAATTGGTTTTCCAAATGATGAATTTTGTAGGACATAATTCATTTCTAACATCAAATTTAAAAAATTGATGTTAAATTACATATAAGCTTTTCTCAATAATTTTTAAAATCATTCACCAAATATTTATCTTTCCAAAGATGAACTTCAATTATATTTTTAAATTTTATTCAAATATTTTGTATTATTATTATTTTTTTATTGTTGACATTCTTTTTTTTTATATGTGTATAACTTTTATTTATAAATATTATATTTTTTCATGGTTAATATTTTTCATTTATTTAATATTTATTTAATATGCGAATATTAGATTAATGAATGATTCATTCATCGAATGCATTGGAAAGAAAAAAATACAAAATAAATGCGATTCAAAGATGCCTGCGATTTAATTCGAAAATAATACATTGCATGTGGAGTCAATAAAAAAATGTTTTTATTTTCATAATTTATTTGATTGTACATCCAAATACAATTTTGTATTTTAATATGTAGTCATAAAACTAATGTAAAATCTTAGAGTATTATAAAGAAGTTAATACCCATGCTTAACCTGTATTAAGTAGTAAGTTAATCGTCTATAAGAATGATAAATAGCTCTTGTAGTTAATATGTAGTTAATACCATGAGCAAAGTAAACCCTTAAAATAAAATGAAAGTAATATACGATCTTAAAATTTTGAATTTACTTACATTTATTTAAATAATTTGTACTTTTTAGTAATATAATTATTATCATAAAGAATTAATAATTAATAATAATTTAAATTAATAATTTAGAATTATAATTATAGAAAAAATCAAATATCTAAGACAAAAAAATTTTTACATAAAATTAAAATACCAATAATGTATCAAAATATATTTTTATTTATTTCTATTACAATATCATTTTTAATTTTAAATCAGACTAAAAAACAAGTGCATACAAATTGTTGAAACTTTGTAATTTATTTTTAATAAATTAAATAGTAAGTGGCTTTAGTGTAACAATGTATTATTATGTAATAGGAATCGATAAATAATTAGTATTAATTCGTACCTTTGCCCATACGCACGATGACAACAACATTCAATCAATAATCGAGTACACAATTATTTTCTCTGTCAACATAAGTAAAAATATCATTATTTTGATAAGTAATTTTAAATATACGGTTGAAATTTGAATTTACAGATATTTCGAAACTGATATACATGTATACTTGTAGATTATTAAAAAGACGTGTATAACTATTCATTTATTTTGAAAACTTTGATCGAAATAAACAAAGAATTAAAAAAATAAATATATATAAATCACAAACATGAAATATTAAATATTATTGATCGATTTAACCACAGGGTAAAAAAAAACAACAATAAAAAAACAAAATCGTGGCAACAAATTAGAGGTAGCCTGACAACAATTTGAACCCAAATAATATTATCTACAATATACTATCATAGAGTAATGTTATTGATTCTATCACTAATATTACTTTTTCACTTATTTTATCCTATACTTTATAAGCTTAATATACAATTTCTATTTAGGTTGATTTCAAATACATGTATACACGTATTGAGTGCGTCGTCAGTTATTCTAGATCTAGTTTACTATACTAGCGTAGTCAACGTATTGAAAATACAATTCTAATACTTAGTAATTATTAAACCACTTAAATATAACTTAAAATATATATGCAATAATAAATAAAGATAGTTATTGTATGGTAATAAAATATATTTATCTTCCAATTTTGCACGTTCAACATTGATGATTGAAGAACTTTTTATTGCAATAAAACATCGTGCAGATGAAACATTGTAATAAAATATTTTAATTAACTTTAAACAGTACTATAGAAACTGCAAAATCCTTTTCACGCAACTTAGTAGTTCTTTCACTGTTTCAGACATTAATTTTTTCTAACAAATAAGCAATTGTATGCGGCATCCTTAAAAAAATTTAGAGTATGCTTTTGAAAAAATATATTATATTTATACAGCATTCCTTTCAGAAAACTATGACTATTCTGCATAAATATACATAAAAGAATTATGTAATAGCCATATTCTTAGGGTAGAAAGAAAGTATCTTTTGTTTTTTAGAAAGCTTCTATTAACACGAAAGCATTCATAAACTCATATTGATAATGTGATGCATATCATACTATTCTACTTCTCTCTTGATATGTAAAATAACTTTTTTCTTCTCTTTGATTATGGATACATAGGCTTGATATCAAATAATTTAAAATCTCAAACTATTTTACTTTTGAAAATATCAGTTCTTGGAGGGCCTCATAAAATTTCATAATCATTTTTTCTCTCTAAGATCTTGTAAATATAAATGGTTAAATATATTTATAAACGTTAAATAATTCTAAATTTTAAACGAGTGATATTAAACAGTAGGAACTTCATAAAATACAACATATCTTGAATATTTTTGTACAGAAATATTTAATTCAAAGCGATTTTTAAAGGTTCATAATTAATACCGAGAAACGTGTTTGTACTCTTAAGAATCTTATAAGCGTTGGAAGTGGTTAATGTTATATGACATCCAATATCAACATCAAATACAATGTTGAAATTTGTTAGAGGACTGAAATCAGTATCCTATAATTTATTGTTTATAATTATAATTTCCAACAATCAACCTTTCGCTATATTAATTTTTAACTTAACAATTAACTCTACTATAAAATTAAATTATAGTAAAATTAATATTAAGAACAAAAAATTAGCAATATGAAGTAGGAATTACTCATAAGGAATATTTGATCTACTAAACTAACAAAACTTATAATTAATGCTATTAATTCAACATATGAAATTGGGTAAAATAATAGAATAAGAATTTTAAATAAAATAATAATTTATTTCATCAATAAAATTTTTACACATTAATGCTTTTGTAAAAAATTATATAATTTATAAACAGCAGCAGGTGATACACCTTCTATTGAACTAGCAACAGCAATCTAAAAATTTGAAAATATAAAGATTTTAAATAATTTAATAATAAAATGATAAAAATATCAATAAGAAATTCAACTTACATTATGAGGTTTTACTTTTATTAGTTTTTCTCTATCTTCCAATTTTAAATTTAAGGAATGACTGCAAAATTTTGAAAAAATTTTGTTACAAAAGTATTAAAAATTTTATTATATTAGTATATTACAAAACTTACGAATTATAATCAATATCCTTAGGTATCAAAAAGTTTTCATTTTTTCTTATTTCTTCTATTCTATATTTTTCTTTATTTACAGAATGCTCGTACCTAGCTTCAATCTGTAATAATAAAATTAATTATATAAATAAACTATTACACAAATAAAAGTTTTAAATATTCTGAAATATACACATACCTTTACTCTATTAAATAATCGAGGATTGTCTTTTATACAATCAAGTTGTGGTAATTGTGTAGTTAAAATATTAAAAGCTAAATCTTCATTTTTTAACAAATCGAACAACGTTCTTGTATTTGTTTTTTTTTTAATATCTGGTAAATTAAAAAATTCTTGCCAATCCTGAAATTTTCTTGAGTAATTCTTGAATACATGTAAACATTCCTCAATTTTTTGTAGAACATTTTCAGTTTTTTTCCATCTTTCTTCAGACACACATCCTATTTTATAGCCTTTTTCAGTTAATCGTTGATCAGCATTGTCTGGACGTAATAATGTACGAAATTCAGATCTACTTGTGAACATTCTATATGGTTCTGTTGTACCTTTAGTTGTTAAATCATTAATAAGTACACCAATGTAACCTTCAGTTCGACTAATAATTAAAGGAGTTTTATTTAAAACCTGACAAATTTAAAAAATTTGATTTTATTAATATAATTATATTATAAAAAATAATAATTATGAATTAAATATTTTACCTTAGCAGCAGCATTGATTCCAGCAATAATACCTTGGGCAGCTGCCTCTTCATAACCAGTTGTTCCATTTATTTGACCTGCCAGAAAAAGTCCTTCAATTCTTTTTGTTTCTAGTGCAGAAGTTAATTCTGTAGCATTAATATAATCATATTCAACTCCATAGCCTGGCCTTACTGAAAATTGTTAAAAATAACTATATTGTTTTTTAAGTAAATTTATTAATATTAAAATAAAAAATTTATCAATTTACAAAAGTAATTTTTGTACTTTACCCATTTTTGCATTTTCCAATCCAGGAATCTGTTTAATTAATTCTTCCTGTTTATCTGCTGGTAAAGTACAAGATAAGCCAGAAGGATAAATTAATGGAGAATCGAGTCCTTCAGGTTCCAACCAAACATAATGTCTTAATTGTGGGTACCTTAAGACTTTACTTTCTATACTTGGACAATATCTAGGACCCTTAATTTCTTGTGTTATATGTATATTATTATGTAAATTATTCATAATAATATCAACTACAGGTTCAGTCGTTTCAGTTAAATAACAAGGTAACTGATTTTCTGGACTTATCCAAACCGAATCATTCATAAACGAAAATGGTTCAGAAATTTCATCTGGCTTAACGCAGGTTGCCTTAGAAAAATTTATAGTTGATTTTTCTAAACGTGGAGGTGTACCTAAAAGAGTAAAGACAGAAAATTTAATTATTCTTATACAAACAAAAAAATATACAAATAAATTTATTGATTTATAATTACAATTATTAAGAAACAATTATTTAAATTCACTTTTGTATATTATGTCCGATTTTATAATTCCTTTATATTATTAAAATTCTTTTTTAACTCAAAGTTTATAATAATATAAAATCTATATATAATTGAATATATATATATATTATATTAAAACTAATATTATTTTATAAATACCAGTTTTTAATCTTCCCATTTGAAATCCTAAACGATGAAGTGTATCGGCTAGTCTAATGCTTGGTTCATCATTTAATCTACCAGCTGGTCTTCTTTCCAAACCTATATGTATTTCTCCTTTTAAAAAAGTTCCAGTAGTTATGACAACTGAATTGGCATATAATTCCGTTCCATCCTCTAAAACAAAAGTTTATTCACATAAATTATAATAAATTCCAAATATTCAAAATTTTATTATTGAAAATCTATTATACTTAAAATAACTCCACGACATATTGTATTATCTTCATTCAACAAAAGATCTTCAACAGAAGATTCAATAATTTCCAATCCAGGTATATTAAAGAGTTCTGCTTGTAAATTTTGTTTATACAACTTTCGATCAATTTGTGCTCTTAAACCTTGAACAGCTGGTCCTTTACTTACATTTAATATCTTGTAATGAATACCTGAAAGATCACAAATTCTACAGCATATACCATCAAGAGCATCTATTTCTCTCATAAGATTTCCTTTGCCTATTCCTCCAAATGATGGATTGCAAGACATTTCTCCTATAATTTATATTTTGTATCAATAAAGTTAATAGTTTGTAAGTACAGAAATTTTAACAAAATTTTTTATATTCTTTTTATAACTAACCAATTGTACTTTTCTTTTGAGTAACAAGCAATGTTTTGTTAACCATACGTGAAGCTGCAGAACATGCTTCTGTTCCAGCATGACCTCCTCCAATAACAATAACATCATATATTTTTTTACTGGTGTTAAAATTTAATGATAATTTTCTCCTTGGTCTTCCAAATTGTTTTAAAGAAATGTGCAATGATGATGATTTACAATATGTTAAAAACATTCTGAAAAGACTGAAATAATAACAAATATAAAATAATTACTCTTGGATATAAAATTCTTTATCCTTCAAAGATTTACAAAGAGAAGAATATTTTAAAATATTTTGTATTCTGGGCAAAATGAATACTTTGCACATATCTACTTTATTCATAAATTGAACATTGCTGTACTTTAATTTATTTAAAAATGAAATCACAAATGTGAAACAATTAAAATCTATATTATAATTATGAGCATTCCATTTCTGTTCATTGCACATTATGGTTAAAATTTCATCCCAAAATGTAATCCAAGAATCAGGAATTAATGTAATAGCTGCACAGTTTTTCCACTTTAAATCATCATTTTTCACTAAACCACATTTATCATACTCAATTACATTTCCATGTGAATTTGTAATTCCAATATGTAAATCATCCGTAACATTATAATTATCAAGAAAATCTCCAATAGATGGTCTTATAACAATACAACATGGATAATCTTTTGCATTTATTAAAGGATATGGAATTACAAATGGTTCTAACATTAATGTTGTTATACAATATCCACAAATTGGACATTTTTCTGGAACTTTCTTGCAAAATATATTTGTAGGACAGCAATGTTGAAAGCAAATTAAATTTTCAATTTCACACATTTATAAAATACTTAAATCGTTCAATATGTATGATAATAAAATAATAAATATTTATTATAATTTAATAACCTGTTGATATAATTACACCTAATGATAACTGCTATGTTTTAATTCACTAAGTAGAATCGTAACAATATAAAAAAGTTTTCAACGCATTGTAATAAATATTTAAATAAATTATTCAGTATTTACAATTTTTAAATTAAAAGTTATAAAACTTCTTTATACTTCATCGTAATCAAGCACGTAAAATTACATGATTCTGATGAAATATAGATCAAAGATAAAAACAGAAATTTATGTGCCAATGACAACGTAGGGTAAACTGGAGTGGGAGGATCTCTGGCGGATCATTATGGAACTATTATTCACGATAAACAATACTCTGATCTTGTGTCATCATATGGGCGGTTTTTCCATATGATCAACATCCAAAGTTATCCAAATAAAAATTAACAACTGTGAAATGACTTTTAATTATGCATTAAATTTTCAGATACACATAATGCAATGCATTATGAGGATTTATTTATTTTTATTAATGAAGTAAATTTTAGAATTTGATACAGATAATCATTATAAATGAATACAATCATATTGAATGACCTGCCTTTCTTGTAATATTCTTAACAAGTACTCGGTATTTCTTTATTAAACTCGTGAATAATTAATTTATTCGAATTGCCAACTCGAAAGCTTTAATGAAAATCTCATTACTCTTGTTTCCGCCAATTTACCTGTTACGTCATTCGGCTGATATTAACAAGGTCACACAAGAATTCTCTGATGACGTTTATACGTTGCTTTTTGTAAATGTGAATGTTGGTGGTGATAATCTTCCTCATTCTTCATTTGATTTCTTATTACTATATTCAAGTATTCATGTATCGTGAAAAAATATTTATAAGAATATAATTAGAATCAAGAGATATTCAAAAACCAAAGCAGTTCATTTACAGTAAATGGTGTCAACATTCCTAATTGTCAATTTTATCTTGATCGGTATATATCGGTATATATATTTGGAATATATCATAATTCACTAATACCAAACATTCAAAAGCTCTTATCTATTTCATTTCAACTTTAACATTTGGCAAATCGCAATTCCCAAATATTCCCAACATGACAGTATTACATACATTACTTCATTTTTTCAAGATACCCCCTGACATACTTTGAA
This sequence comes from Eupristina koningsbergeri, assembly GCA_018907245.1. Lineage (NCBI taxonomy): Eukaryota > Metazoa > Arthropoda > Insecta > Hymenoptera > Agaonidae > Eupristina > Eupristina koningsbergeri. The sequence goes on from JACCHV010000151.1 coordinate 1,973,356, forward strand.
TTATGAAATTTTCAGTAATCTTATGTAATACCTTATGATAAAATTTAATACGCAAAATTGTTTTATTCTAGCAGTCTCTGTAAAATAAATATAAAGAATAAATATAAAGGTTTATTTTTTAATGAATGCAAAATTATTTTGAAAAATCATAATTTATTTTGAAATTTATTTTAAGAATGGTATAATATAATTTTGAATTTTTCGTAATAATATTAAATAAATTAATTAATATAGTTGTTGACAATATTTTTTACTGTTATGAAATATTATTTTACCTATCAAGGAAATTTCCTTATTGTTTGTATAACGTGACAGTTATAATCATTAAGATTCTTAGAATGTTTGAAGTCTAAAAAGAATAGAACAAAATTTCAATGTCCTAATTTTGTCGTTTGTTTATAATAAATATATGTTGTATAATATTGGTATGGTGCTCTAAGTATCTCAGACAATTTTAAGAAGGTTCCAAATTATCTCTATTCACAATTTTTTTTTAAATCTAATTTCTATCACTTAAGTAATTCGTATAAGAAATTTGATCAATCTAACTTAATTGATTTATCAATTCCGAAATTTTTGTTAAAAATCATTAATTATGCATAGAGTTCAAGTCTAAGGCAAAGATAAATTTAACTTATATAACTCCTCTACTTATTAACTTTGCAGTTGATTTTAAGATTTTAAATGCTAGAGTAAGATTTGGCTAATTTAATTCTTGAAATTTACCTTCTCTGGATCATATAGAAATACTTATATTGGTTAATTGAGAGTATTGAATAGGTAAGTGAATAATATAAATACAATGTCGGAAAAAGGGAGGTCAAGTTGTTCTAACACATGCTCGAGCAGCTGCACCGTAGAAATATAGAAATGGCACACAAAACTCAAGGGGTTTTGTCTCAATTTTCAACCCTTGCCGAAAAGGAACAACAGAACTCTAGGAGTCCGACCTGGTGAAAAGAAAGTATGTTGCTTGTTCCGGGCCACTCCAATTTGGGTAACCTGGTGATTAGCATTTTAAATTTTCAGAAGAATAAACCTATAGAACCAAGCTTTTATTTGATAAATAGTCGTTTATTATTTTTTTTTTTTTTTCTTTTAATATTTACGCTTAAAAACCATGGCGCACAATACAACTATTTAATAACACACAATATTTAAGAGTAACTCTTTATTGATACTTTATGTATTAATCAGTTAATAAATACAGGGTCGTTTAAATTTTTATCATTTTAAAATATTTTGATTTGGCAAATCTATATTATCATTCTTGAGAAATTTCTTGATTTTGTTATTATACTTTAAATATGACGCTATAGATATTATTTATCAAAAGTGATATTTGAAAAACGTTTGAATGTTACAATAGAATAAAAATTTGTCTATTATGCGTTGATAAGATATGTATTTCATTAATACAGTTTTTATGATGTAAAATTTGTAATATTGATTCGATTTTTGTATAAAGGTAAACTTCATTAAATTTTATTTAATTCTGGACTTTAAATCGAAAAGACGTATCTTCCACGTATATTAACCATGTAAGCTTTTGTATAAAATTTAAATAAATAAATTCCGAATTAAAATAGAAAATAAAACTAATACTAATTGTTAATTGTCGGCAGTAGATTCGCATTTAAAACTGAAAATATTTCTTTTTCCATTAATATAAATATGTTAATACTATATACTAATAACAAATACACTGCATTTTGTTTTTGTTTTTTTTCGTCAAATTTGCAAAATGTTTACCATTTGAAGAAATTGTGATGGATTTTATGAGATGCACCATTCATCAATGGTAGTATGAGAATACATGGTTAATAGATATATGTATAACTCAAAGATATTTGGTAAAATTACCCGTAACTTATTTTTAAATTTAAATTGCAATATATTTTTTTAAATAATTAATTTTTTTTTCTTGTATATTAAATGAAAAATTATAAAATATTGTAATAATGAAATTATTAAATTTTATTGATTAAAAACAATGGTGCTTAAGAACACAAAATTTTCAAAATTGCGCAGACGCAATGGTATACATGTGTTCCATGCAGACATGTTAATATTACAAATAAATTTTAAACAACAAAGGTACAATTTGTTATTCAAATAAATTTATTCTGAATGCTTATCATATTTAAAATAATAATGCACGATATTGAATAAATATAATTTTTCCTCTAATAATTATTTTTTGAAATATTTTTTTTATCTTTCAACCGGCATATAAAGGGTACAGAATTTAAATTTTGTACATATTAACTTACAATTTTTCAATATTTTTACATAAATAATAATTTTATTTTAGGAAAATATAACATCAGCTTTTAATTTTGCTAAATCTGGGAAGGTAAGTTTATTGGAAAAAATAACGATTATCATACATACGTTTCCATTTTTCAAACTTTCTGTATAGGTTAAATTTTCAATGAAAAACATTTCAAGCTTCTTTGAAAATTATGATTTTCAGTTATAAAAATGCATAAAAAATATATAAGATTCATTTCGATTTTGCGCATTAATATTTTATTTTAATGACTTTATTTTGAAGTTAATCTCTCCATGTAATTAAATTTTTAAACAGATAATTAAAAATTGTCTCTCTAAAAACATATAAGGGTTTGTATACAAATTCTGTTACACAAAACTTAAACTACCTAAATACTTAAATGTATAAAAAGTTTCAAACATTTATAACTAATTAGTAATGCATGTAGAAGGAATTTTATAATTATGTAGCATATATGAAGAGATATTAGTAATTTATCTTACTCAGGAATATACTTAAAATAAATTGAATAACAATGTATGTGTGAAATTTTTTTTTTAATTTCTCAATGTGAATTATTACTCGACATGATAAAATCATAAGTTTCAATACAAAACAAAAAATTATATAATAAATAATTGTTTCTCAATTCTTGAAAGAGTTTAGAAATAAGAATTCATAATTTATTTTTTAATAAATTTAACAATACATGAGAAAACAATGAAGAAACAATATGTTTATTTTATATAATACATAGATTATACACGATCAAATAATTTTAAATATAATTACTTTTAAATATAATTTTTTTTTTTATATTTAACCATTTCCTATATATGAATAAAAATTTTCTATATTTATGTTTACGGTTCATTCATATTTATTTGATTTTAATTTAATTGTTTATATAGTAATAGTATTTCAATAATATAGTAAAAGTAAAGAAAATCCCTTTATGATTATAATAAAATTAAACAAAAAAATTATTGTTTTTAGTATAAACTATTTTTATCTAAATTATACTTTATTCAAATATACTATGACAGAATAATTGTTCAAGTAAAGAAATTTGTACATGTAACATAATATAAATTAATTTAGTTTTAATATAACTTTATATTCACATTATTATTTATATACACATTATTTTTAAAGAAAGATATAATTATTGTATATAATTTTGGTGTTTATTCATACAAAAAATCTATTGAATAATTTTCACATATATTTATTAAAAATTTGATATAAATAAATTCATACATTCAGTACATATCAATTAAAAAATTTAGAATATTTCAGGATAATAAAAAAAAAATTTTATATAAACTAAACTAAAATTGTTTAGAATTTTATAAAGAATTTCAAATTTTATTTTAAAATATAAATCTATTAAATCATTAGACTTATTAAAAACTAAAACTGAACAAAGTCCAAGTAATTATTATAATGTAATTGTTTTAACTAATTATTTGAAGTATACAATATGTAGTAAAGAAAATCTACGTATAATCTATGTATCAATCACAATTTTAATTAAAAATAAATTATTTGCTTACTCAGCAAATTAAAAAAAAAAACATTGTTTTTTTTATTTTTACATATTATAGATAAAGTTAAATATTTTAATTGCACAGTCCATTAGAGAATTTCAAGATCATAGAGCAGAACAGTAACAATTATCAAGGTTCATATTAAATATTGAATTAATTGTAATAGTTAAAGAATAGGATAAACCAAAAATAATAATTATTAATTAAAAGAAATTTATAAGTGAAAAATAGATTTTATAATAGTTGATCCGCAATGAATAATACCAATGTTTTGTTGACATCTTCAAAATGTTTTCTTTACTTACAAATAATCACTAACATAAGTCTAATATTTCATTCAAAATATATTTAAATTTTTGTTTGGTTGATCTGACGTTACAGTATATAAGATATTAGTAATTACTATATTACAAAGTTATATACTTATTTAATGAGATTAAGAGTACTTTCAAGTTTTAAATTACTTTTTGATCAATTCATAATTACTATGATTATGAAGTATGAGCAAAAAATTAAAAACATTTAAATTCTGTAAAATTAATTTTTACATGATTTACAAATTAAAATTTTATAGACCTCATATTTGTGGATATTATTGATATACAGTATCAAAACTAAAACTTTTTTTATAAAAATAATGATCTGTAGTATAATAATTTATAAAAAAAAAAAACTTAATTTGTTGCAATATAAAAAGTCTAGGTTAAACAAAAAAATCTAGGTCAGTTATTTAAAAAAACTTCATTATATTAAAAATAAGAAACAAATTTTACTTAATTTAAATTATAAGAATCTAAATGTTTATACATTTAATAATATACGTAAAATTATAATTAAAATTGTCATTATATGGTTATTAACGGATTTAAATATTGTTACGAATGTGGGCTCTTAACTACCTTGGAACGAATAGAAAAAAACAATTACAAATTAGTACTAAATTAAATAGTTTCGAGATATAATTTATTAACTTTGATTCCGCGGATGAGAAGATCTTCAATGTTATTCCTGGTCCAAAGGTGGTCGTAGACTGATTTCTTGCTTGATCTTATTATGTTTCGCTTATCGCGGAACCTCGTACTCCCAAGATCCGAAAATGTACATATTACATTTCGGTCCTTGGGGATGCAGACATCCTGTCCGTTGGTCCAGGGCCCGACGGCCAGATGCTGTGTTTTCGCAGATACTCTAATTACACGTACCTGCACCTAGATCCGGCTGACGTTACAATATACAAAAATTATTAAATTCATATATGAGTGTTATAAATTATTTTTGTCTAATTAGTCTTTTTTTTAATTACAGTCTATATATTATTTAATATAAACTATTCTTATAATTCGCTATATAAAAAATGCATTGATTAATTTATAATTTAATAATAAAATTAATATAATTATATTTATTTTATTATATTAAATTATGTATAATTTTTACTAATATTAAGTAATTGTTTATCAATATATATATAATTCTAAGTGAAGTATTAAATAAAATAAAATAGCCTCAGCAGTTAATGAACCAATTGTAGAAAAAAATCAATGTAAATTTAAATAAGTGTTTTACACAAAATAGCTTTATGTAACTATAATCATTAAAACGCATTAGCTATTTTAAGCACTTGTAAGCCTTTCAGATTATTTTTTAGCTAATTCGTAAATAAGTGAAAAATTGATTTTAACTTTTAAAAGGGTAAGTATTTCAAAGTAAAGTATTAAAAATTCATAAAAATATATTAAATCTAATTATAATATTACATGTACGTAATCTTTGGTTTTTTTTTATTCTTAAAATAAATAATTTGTTAAAGAAAATAATATAATACTTTTAAAAATATTAAAATTTTTTTTTTTTAAATTTAAACTTTATAAATTTTATGATATAAGGAAGAAATTTAATGAAAAAGTAAATAAATGTTTATAAATATGCTATATTTAACAATATCGCTAAATAAGGATAAATATTTAAAACATTCATTAATTTAAAACTTTTGTATTGAAAATTAAAATTATTGCATAAATATTTAAAATAAATTTAATACATTCTATTAACTTATAATTGAACAATAAGATTGAATATTTAATAAATTCAATTTAATATTTACTTAAAATTGCTTTTTCAGTTCAGATTAGAAATATAATTAAAACAATTTTTTTGTAATATTTTTAGTACGTATTGCACACTGATCAATATATATAAGCTGCAACAAGTTTTTTATGTAAATGCATTCCCATGCAGTATTATGAAGCTTAAAAAAAATTATTCACAATGAATAGTCTCATCATATTCTATAATCGGTTTATTGACAAAGTCATTTTAAACGTCCATATTTTATTTAATAGAAAATAATAGTTTCAGTCATCTTATTTTATTTTTTACACGATATTGAAATAATTTTGACAATTATGAAAAATAATTTATTATCTAATAATCGGAATTTGATTCTCTTTTATTTTTCTTGTAATTTAAAATTAGTTTATAATTAAATTGAATATCTAAGATGGCTATGAAATTAATCAATTAAATTATGAATTTAGTTTCCGTAATAATAAAGTACAAATTGTTATAAATTTATGTTTATCTCTGATAAATGCACTTCTCAAGATGATCTCGTTATTTATAAGTACATGTGCAAGTGCAAGATTTTCCTTTCAGTTTTCTATTGATTTATTGAAATAAACTTAGCACAACAATGTTGTTCGGGGCTGGTTTTGTTGAGTTAGGGATCCTTGTCAAATTCAAAGACTAGAGTGCTATGATGTTTTGGCCTCTAGGATAATGCAATTTAATTCTCAATCGACAAGTACGTGTTTGTGGATCCAACACTATCCGGGGAAATCAGGTGAAGCACGAGGAGGAGAAATACAAAACACTAGCTTATTAAAATATCTAAATATAGCGAACGAGCAGTGAGATAAATATTATTTTAAAACAATACGATACCATGTTCATTTAATCACCTGTCATGTCTGTGAAAATATAATAATCTACATGGATGCAGTGAATAACAAAAAAAGGCAGTATTTGAATGAAGATATTTTCTTTATTTCATGATTCCTCCTTTTATTTTTCATCCTTTTTATCTATTTTACGTGCTCCTATCTGCTCAAGTGTCCAAATAAGTCCAAGTACTCCGTAATAATACTTTAGAGTAATCAATTCGATTGTCTCCTCGTCTTCCAGTTGTTATCATGAAAAAAGATCCATAAATTAGTTGAATTAACTATTTAGAAAATTCATCAGCGTCTATTATCGAGATCTATAACCCTTTAATTTTTCAGAAATATTACGGAATGTTGATTAAAATAATAAGCAAAAACGAGTGAGACAACCTGAATATGATGATTTTCTAATGAATACAAATTGGATATAATTGAAAAAAATTTCTTTATCTATACATCATCTACATTTATTGTACATTTAATTTTTAATATATTAATAAAAAAATGTATCTGCATTTTTATTTGGATATTAATTAAGTCTACTTTACCCGAATTCTAAAGCATTTAAATATTAATCTGGAATACAAATAATCATTAAAATATAATTTCTACTTCAACTTTACATTCTCTACTTTATTTTTAAAAATTTGTTATTTTTTCTGTAGATATTAATTATTGCTGAAAATATAGTAGGAAATATAGTAGGAAACGTTTATTAATAATCTTTTTGATTAAAATACACATTTCCAATTATTCATATGGATGCATATCATTTATGTGATTGTATTAATATATAATCTGAATATATTCAATTGAATTTATCATTCAAATATTTGAATCAATTATTATTTAAAAAGTAATACAGTTATCTATACATTATTTTATATTTTTAAATATTATTTATTTAAATATTAAAAATTTCATAAATAATTTTAAAGAATTTACATCGATATATTATTAAATTACAACATAGCATTTTTATGATTGCAATAAATGATCTAAGATACCATTTACGTAAGATTATTTATCAAATTTTTAATTAATATTAATTAATTTTTAATTCTTTATACGCATCAAGAATTATTGATTTACAGTTTTCTACTGTATATGATAATCTTAAATTCAATTAAATTGCGTATAAAAATATTAAAATATTTCTAATTATATAATTTTTTATACGTGCATATTCAACTGAATAATTACTTATGTAAATACATATTTAGTTGATTAAATGAAGACTCAAAATGTTAAACAAAATATTTGATACGAAAAATCAATTTTTAATGTCATTATAACTTATTGATTATAAAAAGCTCAAATGATACTGATAAAAAATATATTTATTGAATTGTGCAATATAAGGTCATTCATATTTTTTTTATTATTGTATATGTTTCGTATATATATGTATATATATATGAATTTATTAATAGATTATCATTAAATAATTATACTACCATATATGTACACAAACGTAAATAACAGTATCGGTTAAAACTTGTTTTATTATTTTTTTTTTTCAGAGTACATGACTTAAACTGGTTTAATCACCGACTATAGAATTGAAAAGTTGTGTGGGTAACTGCGATCTTGACTTTCTTACAAATCCTCATGTTTACTCGAGTTAGAAAGATGATTCAGTGTGCATCAAACGAAAACATTTCTTCTTTATTAAATTACGAGGTAAGTAGTCTAATATTAAACATTTAAATTATTGCATTAAATAATGAATGCAAAAATGACGGATTGCAGTTCTGTATTCTTAAGATTTTTCTATGAGTAAAATCAAAAAAATATTTAAGATATATGATTTTACTTTTATAATATGTAATCATTATAGTTTAAATAATTATAAAATACATCTCTGTATCAAATAATTAAAATAACTTATGCTTGAATTTAACAAGATATAAAATATTTATTAAGGATATTACATTAACAAGAATCAATACATTTCTAAAAGGATCTTGTATTTGTATTTTTAAAGAATTACAAACCTGAGTAAAATATTTTTATAATATATATTTAATCAACCTCAATGCACAATCAATATACCACACAAAAATTTCTAAAAACTTTCTTTAGTTATTTTTATTTTTTGTTAAATTAATTTTAAGTTATAGCACATTTCAATTAATTTTTTAGTTTGAATATTTATTCTAAAATATTAATCAGTTTTGTATTATATAATATTAAATTATATTATTATATTAATTACATTATTATTATAAATTATGCTATTATATTAAATTATAATGTAAAACTTTGTCATATTGTATTTATTTGTATAATACTACATATTTACACATATTTAAATTGTAACATTAATTTTGTGAACAATTTTATGTATTTTACGATTTCGGGTCATCTTTTTAAAATCATTTGGCTTTGAATTTATGTTATTGATATATAAAATATTATTTTCACAAACTTTTCATAATCCAATCGAATATATACAAGTAATTTGATTTTCCAAATATTTTTGATAAGAATTTGAATAAAATATTATGTTATATATATCTGTTTTTTACAAATTAATTAATATAAATTATTATAAGGTAATATAAGTTATGGCTGACAGCCTTTTACAGTTTAATTCATATATTTAAATATGTTGTTGTATTGGAAATTATAATAATAATAATATTTTTTTGATAAAGTTTAATTGAATTTAGTTGTATTAAATAAAAAAAATTGTTTCTATTATTCTTCAAAGATAATTAACAGAATCATAATATTTAATAATTAATTAATATTATAAATATAATAATAATAAAATAATAATATTCTTTATAAAAAGTTTATATAATTTCACTGTTATTACATAATTATTACAAAGATAGTTAATGTTATTATATTTTTGTAAAATAAAGTTGAAGTGTAATATAATGTATGAATTCATTTATATATTATAAGATGAATGTATTTAAGAAATGCAGCAAGTTTCTGTACTCATGTAATTTGTAGTTCAATAGTAAATAATAAAGGTTATAGATCTTTTTATGAACACTTTTACAATTATTGCTTTAACTAATTATTTATTTATTCATTATTTTCTATTAGGAAGCGGTAAAGACATTAAATACATTACAGACTACTGGGTTTATGTTGCATAAAGACAAAGCGTCTGATCCGAAAAAACTTAATAGTTTACAGGATACAACGAAGTATTTAATTCGGTAATTAATATATATTTTGGTTAATTATTGGTATAATTCATTCTTTTGTTGACTTTATTAGTTGTATTAAAATTCTAAAAATAAAATATGCCAAAAAATTATTTTATATTTTATGAATTAAATTTTTTTAATTAAAATTATACGATATATTTAATTTAAGTAAAAAAAAAAAAATTTTTTAATATCATGTATATGTTTTAAATTATTTTTACAAAATATATTTATGATAAGATATCCTTAAGTAGCAGAAAATATACCAAAAATACAATTATTAATTAATAACATATTAAATATAATATTATTTGGATTATGATTCAATATGATAAATTTGGTATATTTTTATTTATATTTGAGTAAGATTATTATTTTAATACTGTAAATATTAATATATTTTTGAGATTTTTCAAAAAAAATATTTAATTATTTGTGTTGTAAATATCATTATTTACTATTCTTTAACTAAATGTGACACATGTAATTATGAATGATATTATATTACTTAAAAAAATGAATTTAAAAATCAAAATAATGTTTTTATTAAAAATTTAATACAATAATAAAATTAAAAGTGAGACATATAATGGATAAGTATAATATATATATATATATATATATATATATATATATATATATATATTTGATACAAAATATCAATTTATTTATATTACTAAAAAAGTTTGGAAAACAAAAAAACATGCTTATAATTTATATATATATAAATTCTTATCAAAATTAATTTTTATTATTGATTAAACATGTTTTGATGAAAGAAACACGTTCCTTAGATCAATAATTATCTTATCTGATTATTGACAGTTCATATATTCGTTAGTAGGAATTTGCTGTTCATGACCCCCCTGTTTTCTTAAATTTTCAAAATTCCGGTAAGGTGGTAAACTGTTATAGTTATACAATGAGCAAATAAAAATTTTTGATAAAGATTAAGTTAGTTTTTATTTTTATCTAATTCTAGTTGAAATATATACGTATTTTTTAAACTTTATTAAGCTTACGGTTAAGATACATTGATATAATCATTAATTAATTTTTTAATAATTTAAAAAAAAAAAAACGGAAGGTAATATGAAGTTTATATTTCATAGATTTTTTATATAAAAATAAAATTATAAGCTGTATTAAAATACTATAGTCATAATAGACCGAAGTAAATATTATAATTTATGTAAATATGTTTTAAAACAAAAATTGATAATGAATTAAAACTTGTAAGACTGTATACTCATAAATAAAGTGAAATGAAGAATTAGAACAAATTTTACACGTCTGAAGAATACTAAATTCAATTAGTGTCCATTTAATAACTTAAACTTTCGATTTTTATAGACCAGATTTAACTTTTAATTTGTTAATACTTTTATTTGTATCTTTTGATTAAAATTATTTCCGAATTAATGCATGCAATCAAAGTCCTTTGAAAGTGTTTTAAAAGTTTTTTTAAAAAATGACGAAAATTGCTCGTTGAACATTAACATTTTGTTACTTCATATAATTTGTTCATAATATAATCTCTACGTTGGTATAATTATAATCTTTACCAATATAAAGTCATATATAATATAATACAATATGTTTTTCTCACACAACCTAGTTCTGGTGTGAGCTTAGAGCAGCTGGACAGTTTGTCGGTTATTCACGTGGCGGGTACGAAGGGCAAAGGTTCGACGTGTGCCTTCCTCGAGTCGATACTCCAGAAGCACGGGTTTCGCACGGGTTTTTACAGCTCACCTCACATTATCACAGTGAGGGAGCGGATTCGCCTCAATGCCGAGCCCATCAGCAAGACCAAATTCACACATTACTTTTGGCAAGTTTACAATGTACTTAATCAGATGAAAGAGAGCTCCGATGACTTACCGACGTACTTCAAATTTCTTACAATAGTCATGTTCCATGTTTTTCTCAAAGAGGACATAGATGTAGCTATAATTGAGGTACACTTATAAAAATGGGAATAAATTTTATTTACTATATACATATACATACATATATATATATATATATATATACGAGAAAAAAAAAATTTTCTTTTCTCTTATATATATTTATTATGAAATTTATTGATCAACAATTTGAATTCAGTTTTGAACTTAAACTTTAATGTATTTATATTGTTTTTATATCATACTTCCAATTTATTTACAAGATAAAATCAGATTTAACAGAGATTTCAATTTTTGAAATATAATGTCTTCTATTTAACAGAATATATCAGTAATAGTACTGAATTTTTAAGAAAATATCTAGTGCATAATCAAATAAATGTAAAACAATTGAAGTGAAAAATCAAACATTATATTTCATTTTTGTAAATATCGAAAAGATTTACTGAAAATAAATCTGTCTATCAAGTATCAATTTGATTATTATAATAGTTAAAATATTGGAATAATTATTATTGTACAATTAGTTAGTTTCAAACAATTTCAAATATATATAATAAATTGTATATTATTGTAATATTACAATATAATGTTAATAATAAAAAAACCACTATAATGTTAAAAGATCAAACACTATTTAAATATGGTGTTTAAATTTTTAAACAAAGTTTTTTTTTTTTTGCTTTGAATAAATATTTTACTTTTAATGGATTAATTACTATTAAATATTAATATTAAATAAATAAAGTTCTTGTTTGCTTCTAACTAAGTATGATGTGTCTCATAGTATTAATTAGGCAATGTATTTGCAAAGTTTTTGCACGTTGCTTCGTTAACTTAATATGGAAAGGTTGAAATTAAAAATGAAATTGAAGCCAATGCACTTGAGTTGTGTGTCTCGTAAAATAATGAAAGCGAGGAAACAAAGAAATTCGATAATGTGATGTTGGAATGAGAGATATTGAATTGTGTAATGATGGCAGGTGGGTATAGGTGGCGAGCTCGATTGCACAAACATAGTGAGAAATAGCGTGTGCACGGGGATCACGAGCTTAGGACTGGACCACACTCACGTCCTGGGCGAGGATATCGAGTCGATAGCCTTTCAAAAATCCGGGATTTTTAAACCTGGTGCTCCGGCGTTTACCGTCCCCCAATCTGACAATGCCATGTCGGTACTCCGAGATCGCGCCCGTGACAAGAACTGCACCCTGAACATCGTGCCGAATATCGACACCTACCCCTGGAACAAATCTGTCCCTCTTCTAGGTATTCAATTCTTTCCTATCTATATTTCATTTATTATATTTGCAGATTAAATTATGACTAATTCATTACACGTGTGTTAAATAATTGGTAGATTGCTTAGCCCTTCGGATAAATATTTTAAAATTATGTATATTTCCTTACAAAAAAATTATTTTCTTGTAAAAAAATATTAACAAAAATTAACATACTTCAACAAACTCAATATTCTCACAAACTTTAAAGCTTTGTTTTTTATATAATTTTTACAATGTACTAATTTTTAAATACTTATATAGATATTCGTATATCTAATACAAAATTGATTCAATAAGAAGTTAAACAATAATAAAAAAAAAAATCAATAACACAAAGACGGTACTGTAAGGCGAGATTGCAATTACCAATTTCATTCTTTAAAATTATAAATATTGTATTAATATTTGATGATGATGACGATGATGATAATAATAATAATAATAATAATAATAATAATAATAATAATAATAATTTGTAGCACTGGCTATATAATACGAGTATTCTATTTACAAAAAAAAAATTAAAGCTTTATCTTGTAAAGAATTTTCAATGTTTTATGATAAATATTATTTATTGATGCTTTTTTAGCTTTGAGTCAATTTTTTTTCTTTTTTTTAATTGAATTAATTGTAGCGCACCACGGTTAATCGTTTAATTATAAATGACGGCAAATATTTGCATTTCAGGAATTCGCAGTAGCGTACAGAATAACAATGCCTCGCTCGCCATACAATTGGCTTCCAGTTGGATAATGAGGTATAATATTTGCAGAAATAATTACTCGAATGCTCCCAAGTTTACCGAGGAGGGTGAAATGAATACCGACGCTGCTAATAAATCCAACAATAATAAGTGGAAAGATATGAACGATAATGAGAGTAAAAAAATGATAAAACTTTGTTATTCGAAAATCGCCGAGGCCTTGGAGTGTTGCAGGTGGCCCGGAAGAACTCAATATTTACCGGCGGACACAATGGATTTTTACATAGACGGCGCCCATACCATTGAAAGCATTGAAAGTTGCGTTTTATGGTTCCGGAATATGACCCAGAGCTTAGGGTTAGAGGCTTATTATTAATGTACCACGGATATTTGTCATGAATATATATATATATATATATATATATAATTAAGTCTGTCGTAACAAAAATTTATCAGCTGTGTAACTGGTAAACCGCTCTATTACATAACAGTTTTTTGTTCTGGCATACAAAATACGCCGACAGACTCAAAAGAATGAATTATCAAACGTTAAGAAATTTTGTAATTTCATAAAGAATATTTTTATTTGGTAAGAGTAATGAATTGTATCGTTTACTTTTAAACAAATTTAACCAATAGACGCAAGATGAATGGTTGAAAACGGGTTGAACTTCAAATTGTAAGAAAATAGCAAAGAAATGCATGTTTCATAATAATTACTTTAATTAGTTTTGAACGACGATAAGCTTGTTCTAACAGTTTTTTATATTACAATACAAATTTTCTTTTGCAATAAATAATGATAATTGAAATTTTGCGAATTAGGAAAAGGAGGCCAAGGTACTTGATTTTCAACACCACCGGGATACGGGATTCATCAAAGTTATTGTCACCCTTGAAAAAAGTGGAATTCACCCGAGTTTTCTTCGTGCCGAATGTGAGTGGTTTAACGGAAAATGCTGAGCAAGCGAATTTCATGACCAACCTCGACAACCAGATGGAAAGATGCCATCATCACGTCCAAATCTGGGGTGAAAATTCCATTGCAGTTAATAGTGTCTACGAGTCTCTCAAAATAATCGAAGGAGAGAAAAGTCCAGAAAATAGTGAAAGGCACAAACCGCAAGTGTTGGTGACCGGATCGTTACATTTGGTCGGAGCCTGTCTTTCGATTGTCGATCCCGATTTGACTTTATCCATGAAATGATGATGGCTATGCGTTTCTATCAGTATCACATCGAAAAGCAAAGAGTATTAGTGTTTATAGAAACTAATTCTAATGAATCCGAGGATTCAAATATTTTTTATAACCTTTTTTTTACACTTTTCCATTTTTTCATTTTGTAAGATTATTTTCTGATGCTGTATAAATTATGTTTTTTTTTTTAGTCTTTAAATATTATTTTTCGATAGAGGTATTCAAAGTGGTTAATCATGAAATTTAATAAATGTTTAATAAATGTTTAATAAATGTTACATGTTGTTTTATATTAATTGAAAAATTTTTTATAACAAAACGTTAAAAAAAAATTGAAATATACATTAGAAATGATAAAAATTTTTACTTTTATTTTTTTATTGAATATTAAGCATAAAAGTTGAACGGATCAAGTATGAAACCAACACTTGAAAAATATTTTATTTTATTTAATACACATCAGTATAAGTAAAAAATCCCAGATTGAACTTGAATGTAATTATAACATAAATTTAATATATATTTCCAAGTTTTCTTTCAATTTTAAATAAACTTTTTTAAAATAATCTTTTGTTTTTCATTCATTATCCTACAAATTAAATATTAATTCGATATTTTTTTAATAATTATTTGATTAATTATTGACATGGTAATTTTCAAAAATATTTTCTATAAATCAAAATTTATAGATTGATTTGCAATGATTGAATACAATAATACTCTATAAACTCACAATTTTTAATTTAAAAAAAAAATAGTGTATTGTATATTTAATTTTAAAATGTAGTTTAGTCATTTGTGGATTATTTAAATTTGATAATATACTGTAAAAATACACTTGGAGATATATTTCTAAAAAAAATAAAATTTAAAAATATTTTTTATAAATTATTACAATTGATTATTAATTAATATCCTTCACTTTATATTGCTTTGAGCATTTTTAGAAATGAATTCTACGTATTTTCTATTTTTTAATAATTTTTCAGTTCATTTTTTATATATTGATATATATCAATAGAAAAATACTTTTATAAATATAGGTTTTGATTTTTAATAATTATTTAAATTTAAATAAAGTATTGAAAAAAATTGAAAATTAAAAATAATAAATAATCAATGTTAAAAACATATTTTAAAGGAATATTTATAATTTACAATATCTATAAATATATTAATATATTAACAATTTCATATTTATATATAAATAAAATAATTTTTTTAATTCCCAAGTAAGTTATTGTGTATTGTAAAATACATTTTATTATTTAAGGTGGTTTATTTTTTTTAAAGAGATTTTCCATCAATACATAGAGATAACAATGGTAAAAGATTTTGTACAATCAATTGAAATGAATGATAAGTTTTAGTAATGCGTCTTTTAAAAAAAGACAAAAAATAGTTTTAGTAGAGCATGAAATAGAGAAGGCAAAGAGGAAAAATTTAATTAATCACTTGAAATGGAATTTGATTTAAGAGGAAATGTCACTTGGAGCCTAAGAATGGTGTTTATAAACTTAATTATAAAAGTCGATCATTATTATTTGAAAAGTGAGATAAAACGTCAACGAAAGTAAACGACTTTAAACCTTTATCGCATGGTGCGGTTACGCTTAAACTCTACTTATTATAGAATATTCAATAATACGCGATAAAAATTTAGATGAGCCTTGCAATGCGTCAGCGTAGGAATTTATGAGACACATTAATGGAATTTGAATGATTCGAAAAAGTGAGTTATTTGCTTGGCACACCCGATGCGTCCAGATGTGTCCAAAGAGTCTAATCTTGATTAGAAAATGCCTCGAACTGTTGGGAATGGGCGTTGGGCGTTGGGCGTTGGGCGTTGGGCGAGTAAAGAGCGAGTACTTTTTGGCATTTGTTTGGAGACAGACGGTGCGAATTGTCTATTTTTGAGTGAGTTTGGTTGGTGAGTTCAAGGATTGAATGGATGCTGTGATCCAATGTCCCCGAGGCGAGGATCGGAGATTAGGCGGCAATCGAACGCGGGCCAACGTGAGTCGCGCACATTTGGGGATGGCGATGGGGTTGGGGGGTTGAGGATTGGGAGGGGTGAGGAGGGGTGAGGAGCAATTAACGGTTCGACGCGGTGCGCGTGCGTACGGTTTCCTAGTCGAAACCGAGTCGAGGAAACAGCAGCTGCGGTCGCGGCTACGGGTGCGGGCCTACCTACGTACGTAGACACCTCCCGTCCCCTGCCTACGGCGCCGCGCCGCCCCCGCCCCCGTCTCCGGCTACCATTGCGCACGGCATACGCTTCCTGACGTCACTCGGCACCCGAAGTCTGCGCGAGCGACAGAGACCGAGCTATGGCCGCCAAGATGGTTGTCAATGTTGATAAGAGCCTGGTATTTAGCTACGCATTCGTACACCACTGAGAGGAACTAACAGGAGGACACCCGTTTCCTCCCTCGCGCGCAACCCTCGACAGTTTGAGCACCAGATATCCCCCGGACACCATGAGGACGAGGAGCCCCGTCCTCGAGTAGCGGGTTGCGGTCTCATCGAAAGTTCGGCTGGAGGTGTGAGTCGCGACAGGCCTTCCAGTATCTGCAGTTGTTGACAAATCAGTCAGTTTTCCTCGGGACGAAGAGCGTTGGCTGGTCTTTGGGAGCGACCGAGGCTTCTCAGCACCATTGACACGACGGCCACGGCAACCACGTCGTCGTGCCTCCGCGCCCTCGAGGGATGGCCGACACCGAGGATGCGGAACAAGATCTCCGTAGAGCCCTGGAGGTCGTCCAGTCGATGATTGATATATCGGCGGACCGCCTCGAGGGCCTCAGGACCCAGTGTTCCACCAGTGCGGAGCTCACCCAGCAGGAGATTCGCACTCTCGAGGTTATCTATGCTATTGCTTACAAACTTACAAACTCACATTTATCTCATTAAAAAAAAATTCACAGCTTTAACCTCTCAAGTACTTG
Organism: Eupristina koningsbergeri; assembly: GCA_018907245.1. Lineage (NCBI taxonomy): Eukaryota > Metazoa > Arthropoda > Insecta > Hymenoptera > Agaonidae > Eupristina > Eupristina koningsbergeri. The sequence goes on from JACCHV010000151.1 coordinate 1,991,335, forward strand.
CATAATTTATATTGAAAATGCTAGTTATACATTCTGGCAAGTTACAAGGTTACATTAGTACACATGTTTCATAATCTTGACCGTAAAGTTTCCAATAACATTTTTATGTATGTGTAAACCTTTCAACTTTTGTTCTGAGTATACTATTTCACCTTCAAAGCTCTGTTGCTTAAACGTTTTTTTGCAAGAGATTTATTTGCTCAATAACTAAAAATAATTTTTTATCAATGTATTTATTGATAAATATAATATTAATTTATTATTTTCATCTCTTAAAATATATTTTATCTTTTTCGCAGACTTCAATAAACAATTTTATATTAAATTTTACATTATTTATTTTACAAAGATATTTTAACACTATATCTATTATTTAAACATAAAAAAAAAGCATGATATAAAATATATACATGTTAAAACGTCACAATAAACTTTTGTTTTGCTAATATTCATTATAAAAATTCAATATGTGTATAACCATATTTTTATTACTACCAATATTATTATTAACAATTATCAAAAATTTTAATTAATATGTACAAAGTGATTACAATTCTCAATTATTATTACTATCTACTCTTTTGAATATACAATATATTTTGGTTTATAGAAATTGCGTTTTTCTAGGAAACAATATCAGAAAATTTATTTGAATATTACTTTTGAACTAATATATTTATTATAAATCTAATAACATAAAATTCTATCTTGCTAATAAATATAAAAATATTCAAACAACATCAACAAAATGTCGATATCCAATTCCTATTTCTAAGCCTAAATGCTGTTCCTTAGAATAATGATAAAAAGTATTTCCCAAATTGCATTAATGCATGTACAATATATTTATTATCAATGCTAATAATTTTTTGTTACATAATATGTAAAATTTTAAAATCATGTAATTTTTATTAAAGTTTTTAATAAATATGTTTTTATAATATATCATCTTAAACAATTAATATATATTAATATAATTTAGTCTTTAAAATAAGTATAATTTACTATTAAATATTTTTTAAAAAAATTAATTTCTAGATATTAAATTATAAACATAAAAATATCTAATAAATATATATATATATATATATAAGTAAATATTTCAACTAATTAATAAATTAAAAATTATATTTATTACAGTTTTATTTATAACTATACTAAATATTATAATTTTGTAGGGCAAGCTAATAAAACTCTACTCAAAACAACTTGTTACTAAAGAGAAACTTGCAATTGAATCCTTACCTGCAGAGATGCGACAATATCCATCTTTGCAACAGTGGTTGAGAGTTGTAGGTCTCACAGAAGAATCTATACAGGTTAATAAACATTAAGTAAATTTTATTTTTAAAAAATTTATAATTTATAAAATTATTGTAAATGATTTTTTTAAATATATTTTTAGTTGGTTTGTTCAAAAACTAACTCGTTAGAGGCTTTAAAAGAAAAATCTGAACATGAGCTAAACATTATTCTTGGGGAAAACAGTTCACGACGTGAGGAAGAATTGCGACGATTATGCAGAGCACTTCACAATCTTCGTCGATATATGGGTAAAAAATTGTGTTTTTGTTGATTTAAATTACATTTTCTTAAATTCATGTACTGCTTCTTTAAAATAATTTAATAAATATACTGTTAAAGATTTGTAGAAGTTATGTATAAATGTCTAAAAAATAATTAAATAATTTTAAATTATTCGGTGTTAGATGTGCTGATTAGAGGTGATATAGAAAATAGTGATATGAATCTATTCTGGGATTCTTGGGACAGACATCATTTAAGAAGTGGACCATCCCCTCGATCTATAAGATCTCGCATCACACGAAGTTCAGTACCTTCTGAAGATAGTATTCCATATCACAATAATAACAATTTTAATCATGACGCATTACCTCAAGCCACATCTGTTGTGTCATTATCATCTGCCAGTCCACCTTCTACCCCTTTATTGATGAAAGCACAAGGTACATATTATTATAAAAAAACATCTTCCAATTGTATAAATTAATTAATTAAGAAAGATCCTTTTCAGGTGTGAATAATATACACAAGTGTAAGTGTTGTGCAAATTATTTGACAAGTTGTCTGTTACACTAGCTACATTAGAAACATCTATTATTACATTATTACACTATTACACTATTAATTATTATATCTGTGTACCCTACTCACATCTGAAAAAGATCTTCTTAATTAATCAATTACATTTTCCTTACATTTATACAAAATTATACACAATCATATTATTGCTTATAAGTTTACTTACAATATTAATTATAAAATCTAGGTTTAAAATTTTCAAATACTCCACCCCCATGTAAAAGAAATCAAGCTGTAACAGATAATCCATTGCAACCTGAAGTATTTCCATTAACAAAGTCAAAATCTCATGAATCACAATTAGTAAATCGTTATGAAAATGGAGAAGTAATTCCTAGGTAATTAAATGACAGCAAAATTATTCAGTATTAAATAATTAAAATTAATTTAAATATTATTGCAATTTTTTTAGTTCTGCTACTGAACAACAAGTATCTTCTGTTGGTAGAAAAAGTCGTTTATCTACGGAATCTGGTCCTTATAATGAGATTGTTGGTGATAATTTATTACCAAGTACTAATAGTCCTGTTAAGTCTCCACCTTATTCTAGTGCAGAAAGTGATGATAATAGTTTTAAAGGAACAGGTAATTATAATTTATCAAAAATTGAAATTATTTTTAAAAATATTTTACTTAATTTTATTTTTATCATTTTTATAATTAAATATTAAAAAATGAAATTCTTATATTGATAGTGACGACTTTAAAAGTGCCAAAATCACCTAGAACACCAACAGTGACTCGTGGCATGGGACATGTTATTAATCATCGCTTCACAAAAACTTTTAAAATGATGACAACTTGTGATTATTGTGATAAGCAAATGTTTATTGGTACTGGTTTAAAATGTAAAGAATGCAAATACAAGTGCCACAGAGATTGTGAATCCAAAGTACCACCATCTTGTGGCTTACCTCAGGAACTTTTTGATGAGTTTAAAAGAACTTTACAAGCTGATAGTATGTAAAAAATACTTTGTTTTTTTTATTTATATTTATATTAAATAAAGTATTTAAAATGATAATTAATTAAGTAGAAAAAATTGAAATGATACTTTAATAAGGAAAATTTTAAATATAAAAGTAAAATATTTTGAATATTTTGATATTTTAAAACTTAAAATATTAAAAAAAAATTTAAGTTGTAACATAGATTGTTCGTATGGAAAACATTACTTTTACATATATTGAATGTTTTGAACAACTTAAATAATTTAACTTGTCAAACATTTGATATTTATTAATGTAAATATTATAAGACACAAAAAAGTACTGAAATGGAATTTTACCTAGACCTGAGGAACTCTTATTGAAATCTTTGTATTGCCATAATTTAAAAGAATTCTTAATGTATCAAATATTGATACTGTATTTAAAAAGATAATTTTATATATACATATAAATTATCTTAATTTGTAGGTATGGTAAATGTTTCTCCAATTTTAAACAAGCCAGGAATCATGTCACCAAATCACCATAATTCAAATTTATTAGCCTCTATTAATCGAAGAGATCGAAAACGATCTCATCCACATCCGTCAATGAATATAGCATTTCAGGTAAAATTCGTAGTAAACATCATTTCACTTGCCATCCCATCTGCCATACACATTTTTTTTTAAATATGGTGTAGTCAAATTTTATTTAAATTTCTTTATTTTCAAGTCATATAATTTTATTTAAGAATAATTGTAATTCGATTTTCTCAGTACACTCCCATGACAAACTTTCATAATAATTATGATTTCATTACGTTTCTGCGTGGTACAAAAAGCATTAATCACTCTACCATGTTCTTTTAAAGCCTTAGTCTTTTATTTTTGCAATCTCTAAATTACATTGTTGACATTAATAACACCAGAAACGTCGTAACGCCTCATCCAGTTTTCAAATTCACTTTTGGCATACTAAATATACGTGCCGTTACCAGGGTGCAGACTCTAGTTCGAATACCTCGAGTTGCAATAGCTCAACACCTTCTAGTCCTGCGTTGTTACCTGCCAATGCTAGCCAAACTCCTCAGGTACCCGTCAAACAACAGTTCCATTTTCCCGGTACGACTACTTATTCAAAAACAAAAATTAACTACTATTTTGACAAATATTAAAAAATTAATGTTAATAAATAATTTGTTACATGTATTTTAGACATTGCACCCAATGATAAAGGTATCACTTTGGAAACACATCGACTTGAGGGAACAGTTTGTAGTGATAGTGACAGGACAGTAAGTATCTCCGGTTCTGGAAGCGTTAGTACAGATTCGGAAAGAACTCCTGTTCGGGTAGATTCCCAGGATTCTCAGGTTTCAGATGGAGAACTAGGAGATGGTCGCTGGCCAAGGCAAAATAGTGTAAGTAGTTTTGCTTGCACAAATTATATATATTTTTAATTATTTTTAGTGTTTTTAATTTATTTTATTTGAATCAATGTAAGTGAAATAATAAAATAAGATTAAAAAAAAAATGAAATATTAAAATTTTGATTGAGTGTAAAAATGTTTTATAGAAGCATTATCAAAATTAATTTCATGAAATTGTTAAATGATTTATTGATATTAATGTCATGAATAATATTTAAAATTATAGACATTTTTAAAATAATAATTATTATGCATATAAAATCTATTGAATTAATGAACGGATATATTTTTTATTGATACCATTTAATTGTTTCTGTCAATATTTTACAAAAAAAATATGATTATAAAAATTAATAATACTAAATAATGATACAATGTTTTATGTAATTCGTAATTTAATTTAATTAATTATAATCGATTCTAATAATCTCACTTATTAATAGTTTGGTTTATAGATTGACATGGCATTTATAACTGAATGAATGTTCAATTTCATATTATAGACTATAATTTACTTTAATGATGTACTATTTCACAATTAATAATTTAATAACAACTAGTTTGTGCAAACTAATTTACGAAATTTATTTATATTACATATTTAAATTTTTCTTATAGTTATCCATGCGTGAATGGGACATTCCATATGACGAATTAAAAATTGGAGAGCCTATTGGTACTGGAAGATTTGGCACCGTTTATAGAGGCAATTGGCATGGAGATGTAGCTATTAAGGTTTTAAATATGGACTATTACCTCGATGATGATAAAACATTAGAAGCATTCAAATTAGAGGTTTGCATATGAAATAGACTTTAATATTTAAAATAACATTTTTTTAAATATAATATTTAAATTAACAGGTTGCAACATTCCGTAAAACGAGACACGAAAATTTAGTTTTATTCATGGGTGCTTGCATGAAACCTCCACGCTTAGCAATAGTTACTAGTATGAGCAAAGGCATGACTCTTTATACCCATATTCATTTACGCAAAGATAAATTTAACATGAACAAAACTACAGTTATTGCTCAACAAATCTCTCAGGCAATTTGCAATTAAATATAATTTTTATTTATTACTATCAACAAAACCTAATAAATTTGTGTATATTTTTAGGGAATGGGATATCTTCATGCTCGTGGAATTGTTCATAAAGATCTCAAAAGTAAAAATATATTCTTAGAAAATGGAAAAGTTGTGATAACTGATTTTGGATTATTTAGTGTTACTAAATTATGTTATGGAAACAGGTAAATTTTATTTAATTAAATTTATATAAAGTCTTTTAATGTAAATAAAATAATTTGATTATAATTTGTTAGAATGGGTAATGGATTGAGTATACCACCAGGATGGCTGTGTTACTTGGCTCCTGAAATTGTAAGACGTTTAAGACCACAGCATAACAGAGATCAAGAAGAGTTACCATTTTCAGATGCATCTGACGTTTATGCTTTCGGGTAATTTTCTTAATAATTTTATTCTATGAATTAAATATATATTTGTAAGTTATAAAATTAGGAGATTGTAATTATGTTTTATTTGTAGAACTGTTTGGTATGAACTTTTGTGTGGTGAGTGGCCATTCAAAGCACAACCTCCAGAAGCTATCATTTGGCAGGTGGGCAAAGGAATGAAGCAAACTTTAGCTAATTTACAGGCTTCACGTGATGTAAAGGTACAATGCACAAGATTTATAAAAAGTAAAATTTATTGAATACATAATTTTTATAATAATAATATCAAAATCTACACAGGATATTTTAATGCTGTGCTGGTCATATCACGCAGAAAATAGACCAGATTTTGCAAAACTTTTAACAACGCTTGAAAAACTACCTCGGAAAAGGTTGGCACGTAGTCCTTCACATCCTATTCATCTTTCTCGCTCTGCCGAATCTGTGTTTTAAATACACTTTAAACCTATTTAAGTATGATGCTGTTCTTGTAGTGTATATATGTAGATGTGTGAGTTATCGCCTGATTTTTGTTCGTAATAAAATAAAAATAATATCAAGTAATTAATAAATATTTTACTTCTTTAACAGTTCATATAAGATTTTTTTTATCAAATAGTTATTATATAGTTATTAAATCATTGTTTCACTATCATAACATTTTTAAAAAATTATTTTATTATAAAATTTGCAGTAAATAATTTAATTTTCCTAGTATTAATACCTGTGTAAAAAACTTTTTACAAATATTTAAAATTTAAACAGAATAACTTTTTAATTAAATAATTGTAATGACTATTCTTTTTGTATCAATGTTTTATATTCGTTAATTTGCTCTTGAAGAAAATTGAGACGATTTTTACTTAGTAATAATCTCTCAGACAAAATCTGTACTAGAGGTCTAGTGACTATATCTGTGACATGACCCAATGCACGAGTTTGTACTGTAACAGGAACAAAATTCATATCAGTTGGTTTTCAAAATCTAAAAACTAAAAACTGTGATTTACCTGCATTGTTATGTATGAAAACAAGAATATCTGGATGATCTTTACAATCTTTAGCCATATCTTCTTCTTCTTGTGCCAAAATTTTTGGTAATTCTATCATTGTCTTAAATATAAATATTTCCATTACTTATTTTTATATACATAAGTTACATAAATTTTTTAACTGATTAAAAAAATTAATTTTTGAAAATAAAAAATTTACAACAATATAATAATTTATAACTATTATAACTATAAATATGAATATAATAAAAGAGGAAAAATTTTAAGTTTAATTAACAGAATTATACCAACTTTACAACAGTCGATAGAAATATTTGGTGTATAAATAATTTCTAAAGGAATTTCTACTGATTTCCCATCAGCAGATTGAAAACATGTTAGTAATATATCTTGTTCCTATAATAAAAAAGTTTTTATCTGTTATAGTTAAGACATATATATTTTACTTTTAATGTTCTAAATTTAAAACCTAGTGATTGTAGGAATTTAAAAATGATTTTTTATATCACCTTAGTGCTTTGATCTTCTGAAAATACTGAAAATATTAATCCAACAAAACTAGGTTCCATAGTCTGATAATTTTGCTGTGTCCTGACATCTAAAGAAATTTTAAAATAAAAATAATATTAATAACTTTTTGATAGCAATAATAAGATATATTCTATTACCAACATGTGATGGACAAACAGTAATATGTGGATGAGAATGATACCATCCAACTACTCTCATTTCTTTTTTAAGCTCCTTGGATAATCGTTCAGCTTCAGCAGCACCCTTTAGTGTTTGATCACATGATATTTCAACTCTGTCTTTTTTTTTATCGGAACGTCTTAAAATTATAACAGCTGATATATTGATGATACAATTATTATTCTGAAAGATTCAATTAATATTGAATTACCTTAACGATAATAATTTTTCAATTTTCTTTGAATATAAACATACATCACCGATAAGTAAACCCATTACTTCAAAATTTTCTGTCGATAATGCATGTTGCAAACAAACCATGTAAACATCTGCTTGCAACCTTACTTTTTTTAATTCAGAAGACATTATTCTACTGGAATAATTTAAATTTAATTTTATTCTTTTTTTTCTATTATAAAATAAAATTTATTTACATTATTTACAAGAAATTAAAATGAAAAGTTTATTTAGTAAATTAAGACAATGTACTCTGCTTATTTATTTAAACACAATAATATTTTATAATTTTTAAAGAATTAAAATAAAATTAATATTTTTGTTTCAACGGTAAGAAACAATTTTAAACGTAGAATAAAATACTTCTATTTGAATCTAACCTCAAACAATTCGACGTTGTTATATTTTTTAAGCCCACGCTCGGACTATATGATACACACATTATATTTGTATATAAATTCAAATGTGTACATACAGAATTTAAGTCCTACAGGTTCATCCGACATGGGTGTTCATGGCAATTACACGTTTGGTTTGCGAAAACAATTACAATGAGAATTATGCTTATTTATTAACTCTATTATAAATCCAAACACATCAGTTTAATTAAAAATAAAATAATAATTTATAAATCTTTAATTTAATACAAAATTATTTTTCATATTTTGTAAACTACATTTGTTTGAACAATTTATTAAATATATTTTTATTTAAAAATAAATATAAATTCATGCTTAGATACAAATCTTAAATTCTTGACATAATGTCGAATGAATATTGAACATTACACATTTTAATATATCCAGTCGCTTTATTAAATGGAATATCAAGTTAAAAAAATATTTCCACTATTTAAAAATGTACTGTTAAGAATTTTAAATTATCGTTTCCTCAATAAAAACTTTCAATTCTAAAAACTTCTATCAAAAACATCCTGATAAAATATTTATTTCAGAACATACTTTACAAGGTGTCACTTTTCTTAAGGACAATACAAATTTTTACCAAGTAATGAAATATCCAGATAGTCTATTGTTCCTCTAATATGATATTACACTAAACCTTACATATATTTAATTCAGCCGAATTTTTTTTTTTTTTTTTTCTTTTTATGGTGTCGATGATTGAATAATTACGGGATTAAAATTTCTTTTTAATCGTTTGATTTTTCAAATAATTTGTAATTCATTCCTCGATATTTGGAAGACAATTTAATTTATAAAATATTTTCTGATTCGAGTAGATATTCCAGAACTATTAAAGCTCTTTTAATATATTTAAAACTCTTTAGCAAAGCGTGAAATCTGCTTTTACTTTTTTATGCATATATATCCTTTCCTAGAGTAAGCTATCTAGTTCATCTATTATTAATAATGTTCAATTGGAAATTATTTCGAATTGTTCTATATACTTATTTATAATGGTCGTCTAGTTCATGAGACATGGAACAGCTGCAGCCCTTTGGGTCATTTTCGAAACGATAAATAAATTATAATAGGCAGCCATTAATTTAATTAAAATTTTTTTTCGACACTGAAAAACTTGTGCTAATTTGTACAGTAAAGTTCTACCTGTCGAAAGTAAATAAAAAAAAAAAAAAAATCAATAAGTAATCTAGGTGAATAACAAAGGAGTTCAGAAAAGGTGTCCAATTCAACTTCGCCAGTACCTACACGAAATTCAATTTAACTGCATTCTTGACATTCATCTCTATTTTTACAAATTTTAAATCAAAACTCAAAAAACACTGACTGTATTGCCTTAACTCTCAAATAGTTATTCGAAACAACAAGTAGAATAACACATTTCTTCTAAATAATTATCCAAACATTTTCCTAACTTTAGAACCTGTATACATTTTTAATGGTATTTTTTTAGAATTTATTTTAAAAAAATTTAAACACATTTATAAATATATTTGTAAAAGTAACTTTTTGCTTTAGATGTAATGCCCCAATATCATTTTACAAAAGAGTACCATTTCACATTTGCTTTTTTCTCGTGCACGTATTATGAAATTCTCGAAATGTTGTAATAATTTAGAAACTGTAAGCACAAGAATGTTAAAAAATTTCATGAAATATTGTAGTTAAATAAGCTCGATTAAAATATTGTACGAATATGGTGATCGGGTCATGGCCAGTGCGAGGAGGAAGTAGTTCTGGACCGGAGACCTCCCGAAAGCGCGGGAAAACCAAGTTTTTCCTATTTTCCCGAAGCGGGAAGTTTGCTGTGCGCCGATTGGCTTGGATATTGGGCGCTAAGCCCGAACAGTTAGCCCTGATTGGTGCGGCAGAATTTCAGTTTAAGGGGTCGATAGGATAGGGTCGACTGAGAGAACGAGAAAAGGGCACAGGAATTGAAACGCAAATAAGAGCTGGAGCCCTTGACTTGTACATCTATAGACAACAAAGAATAAATTGTTTTAAACAAATTATTTGGTTTAGTCCATTAAATTTATTTAAATTTATTTTTAAAAAATTTAAGATAATTACAGGTAGAAAACAAGGAATTGACACATAAAAATGTTATTTTAAAGGCATTTAGAAAAACCAATTGTCATGAAATATTTACAAATAAAAATAAAATTTTCTGATATAGCAATAAAAAATATTAGGGAATGTGTAAAATCGTTTTTAGGAATGTAGGAATGACGATTGATGTATTTAAAAAGTACTTTAGAAAAGAAATAGTCTATCATTGTTTTTGTCAAAATAAGAGAGATTAAATATTTTAAAATAAAAATTTCAGAGATTATTATCGTGAAATTTTCTTATTCGATCTTTTTTAATTTCATTCGAAAATCTATATTCAACTAATTGTTCAGAATTTTTAAGTATGAAAATTATAAGAATTGATTAACTTAAGATTTTTAAATTTCAAATTCTTAAGAGTTAAATAAATGGTATTATTGGTTTAATTCATACTTTATATCTTATTCATCGCATTCGTAATTCGAATCTTATCTGTTTACATATAAGACAAATGGTTTGTTGTAGTAAATTTTATTGATCAAATGAATTACGACGCAAATAACTGCATAATTCAAAGGTCTTAAAAATTCATTTTATATGATGGGATTGCGAATTTGAGCATTATTTAATTTTTAAATCAATTTAATTTGAGTTTATATGACAAATTAGAAAAGATTTTCCCAGAAAATAGATTTTTTTTATTAGAACAATTGTGTGCTAAATATTTTTTAATCCTTATTTCTTTTCATTTATGCATTCACGAAAATGAATGTATATTTACATATATAATTAAGTTATTACAAATAAAAAATATTTTTAATAATAAATTTGTGGGACTGTGAATTGAGTGAAGGATTGGTGTTGGTGTTAAATCGAAACGAGTATGAGTGGCGAAAAAGTGTGAAGAAGAAGCGTGGGTGAGAAAAGGCGATGGAAAAAAGGACTCAGAAGAAAATTCGTTTGCGTTTCCTTTGAGAGGGGCGGGGCGGGGGCGGGGGTGGCTAGTGTGTTCTTCACCGCGGGGGTGTATTGTTCGTTAGACTGCGAGGGTGTTTTTGCCTGCTACCGCGTAAAAGGGTTGTCACGTTAGAACTCAAAGAAAGACAATGGAATTACCCTTTACACTGCATATGGAATTCATTATTTTTGTTTTATTTTTTATGTATCCTGTTCTTTGGTGCAATCGATTTTTTTCATTTTAAAATTCGATAACGACTATTCAATTTGCGCGACCGACAAAAATGGAATAAAATATAAATAAAGTATAGTCTGAAAGAATATTTTTTACGATTAGGTCAATTTTTAAACTTAAATTCAAAACTCTTAAATTTTTAAGCATTATTAATAACAACATTAAATTGTTAGCATTATTAATAGCAACATTAAAGAGTTAGTTATTTTAAAGTATTTAAAAAAACAAATGCTTAATTGACATATTTTTATAGTTTATACATAGTTACATATATTTACGTACTTGTACATTCTAATATATTTTATCATACCATTAGAGATACTATTTATTATTCTATAAATTATTTTATTTTTCAATTTTTTTTAATAATAATAAGCTATTAAGAAGAACTGTTAAATGGTTTTATGGTTAATTTTAATTTTTTACTTTATAAATATTATAAATTTTCTTTACTTATTAGAAAATTTTAAAAGTCCAGTCATGATATTCTCAGTGTAATGCACTAAACACTATATACAATTTGTTTGAAAATAATTGATATTATTGAATTAATATTATTTTAAAGTACATAAATTTAATTTTTTTTTTTTTTTTTTGCAATAATTATTCATTCAACATAATATTAGATTTCCGTATGATTTAATCGAATCATTATAACAAGTGGTATTTTTTTTTTTACAAAATACGACTAGTATAGCAAAAAAACATTTATTATTATATATTTTATTAATTACGTAATACAATGTTTAGTTATTTGTATAAGTACCTAAAATAAATTCTGCAATAAAGTAATAATAGAGTTTACAGAATAATCTTTTTTTTCTATGTTAGTCAAAGAATCACATTTGAAGAATTACAGATTGATATTAGAGATCGTAGATTTTAATAAATCTTTGACGTTCTTGTCAATTAATTAATTAAAGCTTACCGAATCTACAACTTCTAATAGATATTCAGCGTGTTTAATTGAATGAGTCGTGTAACGATAAACGGGAATGCAAATTTGCCTCGTTACTTGATCATGAGATTTTAAAAGTAATAACAGTTTCTTAAGAGTGTTTACGTAAGCTATCCGAAGGTAAAAAGAATAGTCGTGCTAATATTTATGTTATCGGTTGTCAAGCACTTATGCTTAACACTTTGTTGCTCGTCGTGATTACAGTGTCTCGTTTCACTTTGTAAGGATTAGGAGTAAAGTAGAAAGGGGGAGAGCGTCGAGTCGCCCCGATCGAAGCCTTAAATTTACGCAAAAAATTATTTGCCGCAAATGAATGTAATTTGGCGAGGAATATTGATTTTAGCCTGAAGCGCAGTGTAACGTGTAGTTAGCACGTCAGAGGCAAACAAGCGCCCATTGTTTGAGACGAATTGGACGCATTGATAACGTCACGTGGATGATCCCCTCTAGCAATGAGCATTAACAAACACCTCGGTTTTTTTTGTTGTTGTTGTTGTTGTTGTTGTTGTTGAATCGTTTGATGCTAATCCGAGGTCGGATATGGAGTTATTATTAATCAGGTCAGATCGCGGTGCATTTGGGCAAATTGGCGAGACCTCCAGGAAATGTCAATGAGAAGGGCAGCGCGTGTCCCCATGGAAAGCAGCCTTGACTTTGGGAGTCGGGCGCGTGCGCCTCGCCGCAGACAACACCAGCGCGAGAAAATCCCTGGAGCGACCGGAGCGCCGAGGGCCAACAACGGCGAGGAGTCGCGATAGTCGCTCGCGAATCACGTTGGGGCTTAGCAGAGCGAGCGAGGTTCTTCGTTCCCGTCTCGCGGAAGGTGTGCGACGTGTGGTGTGTGGTATGGTGCGTGCACGGGAGGCCAGACAACAACGCACACGACGACGTCGACGACGTGCACAGCATCTCAGCTCCACGGGATCCGCACCGCCCCCGAGTAAGAGCCCCGAAACCTTCTACGAGTAAGAGACTCGGTGCGCTCTCTTTTTTTGGTCCGAGCGTGCTTGGTGTGTGCTGGTGCTGCTGCCGAGCCGAGGACCGGACCAGTCCAGGAGGAGAGAGAGATAGAGAGAGAGAGGGAGAGAGAGAGAGAGAGAGAGAGGCAGGCAGGCAGGCAGGCCCCTACACCCCGAATCTCGCCCGTAAGTACGGCTCTATCATGCTATCTGTTAATTCATCTGGTCCCCAACCCTTGGGTTCACCCTTCCCACCCCGAAAGAGCCAGCAGTCTGCGTGTCTCTGGCATGAGTCAAACCCTCTACGGACACGCGGAGGAGGAGGAGGAGGAATAGGCAGGCAGGCCGAGTGTGCGAATCGAAGAAAGACGGAGCATCTCGACCGTGAGTATGCCAGCGCACCAAGAAACTCGGCGACTGGCGTTGCTGGTGGTGAGGTTGCCGGTGCTGCTGCTGCTCGGCACGTCGTGCATGCGTGATCCAGTTTGCAACTGACCGCCGCAGTCCGTATTTTCTCCTTTCCTTTCTTCCTTTCGCTCCCTCCCCGCCCGGACTCTCGCTGTCACTCTGTCTTTCGCTGGTGCCTGTCCCTCCCTCCCCCCCCCGCCCCTTCGATCGTGCGAGGTGTACGTTTGATAAAACGTGTACGAGTCGTGGACACAGGTGACGGATCCGCTGTTGCTGCCGTCGCCGTCGCCGCCGCTGGTGTCGAGGTCATCAGGAGATTGAGGAAGAGGCGGAGGAGGAGGAGGAGGAGGACGACGACGTGGTGGTGGTGGTGGTGGTGGTGGAGGAAGGGGTTTCCCGTTTCCCTTGGAGGCGCGGCCCTGAATCCGTGCTGTATAGGCGAGCGCGCGAACGGGAGCCGAGGAGACGAGGCGAGCAGAGCAGATTTAACGGGATTGTCCAGGAGGACTTGGCCAAAGACGCATTGCCCCAGTCGACAGAATGTCCAACGAGGAGACCTCCGCCGACCGCAATGTCGAGATTTGGAAGATCAAAAAGCTTATTAAAAGCTTGGAGATGGCCAGAGGGTGAGTGTTTTGCACTTTTTCATTGTGGACAAATTTTTACGAATTAAATTTTCAACATGCCATATGTTTCGGAGATCCGATCTTTTGGGTTCTCAACTTTTTTCTTTTATACGAATCGAAACACGTGCATTTGTAGATGGGGTTATGAAGGTATTACATATTCACTGTTAATAAACATTTTACTGCAAATATTAGTGTTACGTGTTTTATAACCATGTACACATCATTTATAACTTGAAACTTATTTATTAATTGCTTTATAATTCATAAATTTTTCTAATTCAATTGCAATTTACACAGCATTTTTTATTAGTACATTCGTTCAAGAAAAGTTGTGACTTTATTTACAATTGTTTCAAGATTTCGAATTTTAATAGCGTTATGTTATTTTTAACAATCTAAATGATAAAGCCTATCGCTTATTTAAAATTAATTGACATGAAAACAACATTAGCACTTAGAAGTTTATCTACATGTTGTATTACTCGTGTTAAAAACATGATTCAATTTTGAAGTTTAATTTATTTTAATATTTTCTTACAGGAATGGTACAAGTATGATCTCACTCATCATTCCACCAAAAGATCAAATCTCTCGAGTCAGTAAAATGTTGGCTGATGAATTTGGTACAGCATCAAATATCAAGTCTAGAGTCAATAGATTATCTGTCCTTGGTGCTATTACATCTGTACAGCACAGGCTAAAATTGTATACCAAAGGTATGAACAAAATATATAATATTACATTTCAAAAAATAATAAGAATCACAAATTTTATAATACAACTATTGAATCATTTCATATTGTTGCATATAATAATGTCAATTCAATTAAATTTTAAACAATAAATTTTTATCTATAGTACCTCCAAATGGTTTGGTTATTTATTGTGGAACAATTGTTACTGAAGAAGGAAAGGAAAAGAAAGTAAATATTGATTTTGAACCTTTTAAACCAATAAATACATCTCTGTATCTATGTGATAACAAGGTAAATAAATTAAATCTTCATTTGTTCAATGTTATAAATTTTATATTAAATACATTTATAATTTATAGTTTCATACAGAAGCTCTAACAGCGCTTCTTGCAGACGATAACAAATTTGGATTTATTGTTATGGATGGTAATGGTGCACTTTTTGGAACGTTACAAGGAAATACTCGAGAGGTGCTTCACAAATTCACAGTTGACTTACCAAAAAAACATGGTATATTAACGAATTAATTATAATCTAATAATATTTTTATTTTATGTAAAATATTGGTATATTTATATGTAAGTATTGTATGCTTTAGTTTCAACTTTTTTTTATGTATATTTTGTTTTCACTTCATTATACCTATAAATTAATTAACGTTTCCAGTTCCTGCAATTAATTTTTATGTACTCTTAATTTATTAAGTATTTGCAAAATTTATTTCAAGTTTTTTGTTCATCTTTTACTTATAAATTATATAAATCGTATTTGAAACCATCAATAGTTATGTTTAATACAACAACACTTTTTTTGAATTTAATATTTGTACACCAAAATATTTTTAAAAAATATATAAATATATTTTCAAATCAAAAGTAATTTTCAATTAGGTTAAAACCAATTTTACATATTACTTTTAGGCAGAGGAGGTCAATCTGCTCTTCGTTTTGCTCGATTGCGAATGGAAAAACGTCACAATTACGTACGTAAAGTTGCTGAAGTGGCAACACAGCTTTATATCACCAATGATAAACCTAACATTGCTGGTCTTATACTTGCTGGTAGTGCTGATTTCAAAACGGAGCTTAGTCAATCTGATATGTTTGATCCTGTAAGTTCAATGACATTTTTGATTTTCTTAACACATAAATTGATGGCCACTTTTTAATAATATTTTGGTTTTTTTTAGAGATTGCAAGCAAAAATTATTAAATTAGTTGATGTCTCATATGGTGGAGAAAATGGTTTTAATCAAGCTATTGAACTTGCTGCTGAGTCATTACAGAATGTTAAATTTATTCAAGAAAAGAAACTGATTGGTTTGTTTTCAATTTAAATAATTAAGCATTATAATTATATTCAATTTTAAACAATTCAATCATTTTTATATTCAATTAAAAACATTCGATTAATGTCTAGGTCGTTATTTCGATGAAATTTCTCAAGACACGGGAAAATATTGTTTTGGAGTTGAAGATACCTTACGAGCTCTTGAATTAGGTAGTGTTGAAACATTAATATGTTGGGAGAATCTTGATATCCAACGATATGTTTTAAAAAATCATACAAGTAATGAAGAGAAAGTTTTACACCTAACTCCTGAACAGGAGAAGGATAAAACTCATTTTACTGATAAAGAGGTGAATAATGTGTAAATTAAATATGAAATTAAATATAATACCATTATATTATTTTTACTTTAATGTTTTTTTATGCAGAGTGGAGTTGAATTAGAATTGGTAGAGTGTCAACCACTATTAGAATGGCTTGCAAATAACTATAAGAGTTTTGGTGCAACATTAGAAATTATTACAGACAAGTCTCAGGAAGGGTCGCAGTTTGTTAGAGGTTTTGGTGGCATAGGAGGTTAGTATTAAATTAAACGAAACCTCTTTTTAAATAAAATTAAAAATAGAAATCTATAATATAATTTAATTCAAATTATAACAATTAGTTGTTTATTTATGAAATAAATCGTGATATCTTCAGTGAATTAAAAAATGAACTATAGTAGATTTTTCTTTTAACAACAAATTTAATCTGAATATTTATAAAATTAAGCAGTTGCGAAATTTTATTTCATGCATAAATACATGTTTAAAAAATAATTCAATATACTAATATAAATTATTGTTAAGAAATACTTTATTGTATGTTATGAGTTTTCATGAAAAAAAATTATCAACTGATTTAAAATATAAACTGAAAATATTAAATAAGGACTTTCTTGTACATATTTTATGTTAAATATAAAGATTGAATGGAACAAATCTTTAATACCACAGTATTTCGGTATTTAGGAATACTTCGCTACAAAGTTGACTTCCAGTCATTACAGGCTGATGAGCCTCTCGATGATGTCGACCTCGATGATTATTAAATTCGTGTCTCTGTCGCTCGATCAGAGTCGACCAGGTAGCTTTCTACGATTATTCAAGCTCATTTCGATGTTTCGTTATTATTTTGTTTGTTTCATATTTATTATAATCATTTGCATTCTTCTTATAATATCACTGTATAAAGTGTATTATTCTACATTTATTTCTTTTTATTTGGAGCATAAATTTTTGTTCTTCGTTAAAACAACCATTGTTTCTGTTGTATTTTTTATACCAGTTTAGTGTTCTTTATTTAGTAGTTTAGATGTTTAGACAATTTTTGGGTCTTTTCCTTTATTTTTTTTTCATTTAGTTCTCGTATTTCTTTTTAAGTAAAATAAAAAGAGAAATAAGAGACATTAATAAATTTTTTCTTTCACTATTCGACAATTCTAAAAATTTTTTTGCATGTCATCAAATTATTTGCACTTATCGAATTTTTTAAATCATCATTAAGAGGACAAAAATCATCGTTTATTATTTCAACATTACGTCGCACGTATTTCGTAACTCAATATTCAAATTTTTTCGTTTCCATTTATTTTTTAATTCTTTATTCCAAATCTTTTGGATTTTGCATGTTAGATGTATTAGATATTTATTACTGTATTTAAGTAAATAAAAAATGATTAATAATCATTTTGGTATATTAAAAAATTATTTCTGGTAAATTTTTTAATTTTTATAATTTTTACCAAAGCGATTACTAAAAAAATTTATGTTACTTTTGATTTTCAATGTTGTTTAAATTATTTACAAATTTACTGTATGCTTACTTTTTATTTTACAAATTTATAATAAAATAATGTAAGAACAATGTTGTAGTCTTTGATTAATATTAGTATTCAATGTTTTTATTAGCTTGCACATTGGAGAAAGTAATAAAAAAAAGTAAGAGTACAAAGAGAAATGTAGTTGAGATAGTTTAATTATATGTAGCAAACTGAATTATAAGGTAAAAATAATGCATTTGAACTTATATTATTACAGGTATTTTACGGTACAAGGTAGATTTTCAGAGTATGCAGTTAGAAGAGGTTGAATTTGACAACTTTGACTATGATGACTACTAAACTTAGACCCCAATTTTGGATGTTTTTTTTTCGAAAAACTCACTCAAAAATGAAAAGAAGTTACACACAATAAATCAGCACCAGGAATCAAGGAAGGCCGAAAGTTATTAATATGTTCAATTTATCATCTCTTTCTCTCCATCATTCCAAATGGAAAATTGAAAAATGAAGACAGAGTCATAAAGAACTTCTATTTTTTTCTATAGAAAAAATAAATAATGTGGTTCTGTGAACTGTATATCTTTGAAGGATCGAGAGAAAGAGAAAAAACTCTGGTGCTGTGTTGTAAACCGAAAAAATAAGTAATAAAAATAATATTGTATGCTTATGAGTTAAACTCATCACAGAGAAGACTGCAACTACGTAAAATAAAAGCCAGCTTAAAACCTGCCTGTAATTTTGAGCTGAGGTTATGCCGTCGCAATTTTCTATCGCAACGTTGACTCGTCGTCGAGGCTGCTCTGAGACTCGTCAAACTACACACGAAAATAATTAATATTTAAAATTTATTCATAAATAATTGCATTGACTGCAATGAAAAATTTTTAATTCACGCATTTTGTCTTTATATTTTTTCCCTATTGTAATTCTATTACTAATAATTTTTGGAAAAAAATTCATTTCTTACTGTTTTTGTGCTTTTTAATTAATTGAAAGTCTATGATTAACGAAATTATAAAAGAATTAAATGAATTGTATTGTCTATTTCTTCAACGATGGTAATCGCTTTGAGGCAGTCGTAACGAAATCGGTCGATTTGTCAGCGGTACTCCTGTTCGTAGGGAGAATCATGGACGAATGTAATAAATTGATTGGTATTACCGAAATGGTGTATAATATTAAAAATACTTTGCATAAAAACAATGTTAAATAATTTAAAAAACATGAAAGAGATTGAAATTGAAAAATATTGAATTTTAAATATCCATGAAATAAGAGTAATCTAAAAATTCTTATCCTTATTTCCTACATTATACTATTCAAGAAACGCTAAATGTATGCAATTTTGTAAGAAACGGATAAAGAAAGATAATATTTTCATATTAACTTTATTATTCTATAAATAGAAATTATATTCTTTTTATTTAATTTATTAAAGGATATCAAAAAAAAAAAAAAAAAAAAATTGAAGGTACATTGTCAAACTTGGCCATACGTGCTACAATAATAAAGTAGAACAGAAAATTAAGTTCTATAAAAAAATTCTTAGTTTCTAAATTAATTATTCAACATTCCTTTTAAAAAAATTGTGATATACATAACATACTCGACTAAAAAATAATTATTTCCTAAATAAAACGATTATGTGTATTTCGATTTTTACTTAAAAACCAATTAACTAAAATATCTATAATTATAATAATTTTATATTAAATTAAAATTTTGTAGGTTATATGATAAATTCTAGTCAAACGGTTTGATTTAGGTATTTTATATCTTTTAAATTTATATTAATATATCCAAATTATTTTATAATTATACCATTGATGTAAAATACTTTATTCCACACTCATTATTTTTGTGAATTACGATTTTTTTTATTTTAAAACAATATTCAATTTTCTTTTTTGAGCAAAAAATTTTTCTTTTAGTTAAAGAAGCATTTTTTTTCTTTGAAAATACTGATGCAAACAAATGTGAAAAATTACACATGGGAAATTAATGATATTATTCAGTTATTCAAAATTTATTTATTACATGAAATTACTAGTCATGAAGATTCATAGATAAATAATGTCTCTATAAGGAGAAATTATTTAATAATTTATGATATAACAATTATTGTAATAGAAATATTTATATATCTAATTTAAAAGTTTTATATAATTATAAAAATCACTTAAGCATTCGTATAAAATAAATACATAAATATTTATTGAATGTCTTAATTTAAAAATTTATAATACAATTTTGTTTAGTTTATATTTTTGAATAGCCAAATTAAATTATTTCAGCTATAATCTAGAGTTAGAATATTTAACATTATAACTAAAAAAATAAAGTAAAATATTTTTACAGATTTTTGTACTTTTAATGTTCATAGATATTAAATTATCAGAAGCTACTTTTGTATGTACATAAATATTTACAAATTTCTATTGGAATGAATTTTTATTTTTATAAAAAAGGAAATTTTGGTGATTTATATTGATATATTACATGTTTTGAGTTCAATGGATGGGAGTAATCATGACATTCATTTATGAATGTGTTTAATAAAAACTAAAGTATTTCTAAAATTTAAATATTTAAATTATTTAAAATTTAATAAAATACAATTGAATTTTATTAATTTTTGTATTAGGGTTGAATAACTTACACTTTTTACTGTGAGAATTTATGTACTTAGTATTTTATAAATTTTATCACATAAAAGTTCTATTTTCATTTTAAGTCATATTAAAAATTAATTAGATTCTGGTACATGCAAATTAAGATTTGCATCAGTTACCATTGATCCAATAAATTTTTCTTCTCCACCTCTAATGCATAATTTTGGACCAGATACTTTAGTTTTTCTTTCATCCATCATACTGGTTTTTGCCCAACTTAAACAAGAACACATTTTGCAAGGTTGCGTTGGAATTTTGTCAAGAGTTACAGTTCTATTTTCACAATTAGTACATTTAAAGAATTTCTTAACAGCATTAATAACTTTAATAGGATGCTGCAATTTTTTACACAATTCAGAACTTGAAAATGCAGTATATTTACAAACTTTACAATAAACAGCTTTGCAATCAATTTGATACGTTTCTAACATTTTTTTTTCTAATCTTTCTTTTGATTCACCTTTCTTGAAGTATTCTTCCAATTCTTCACCTTCTCTGTTTTCTATAAGATCACAGTGGACCGATTTTTTTTCCATCATTTCAAGAAATTTCTTTTTCATAATATTTTCACTTTCATTTTTTTTAACTATTGTATTCTCTTCTTTTTCTTCTCTTTTACGTTTAATTCCTTTTTCTTGTAATAATTGTTTTTCTGGACGAATTTGGTTAGGATTAGATTTTTTGATACTACCATTATTTTTTACCCATTCTATAGCAGTTAATTTAGCTTTATTTATAAGATCCTTTGGAACTGGTTTTGAAAAGTCAATTATTCCTCCCTTCACTCCATTTCCTAGTTTTGGAATAGGTAATTTAAACTGTTTTTCTTCTTTTACAACTGGATTAAGTATATTTTCATCTTCACTCCATTTTCGCAATTTATTTAATCGATCAAAATCTTTCTTTGTTTGATTAGTACTTATTTCTATACCAGTTGACTTTAATTTAGTTTCAGTTAATTTAGTTTCTGTTTGAAAATTAATATTTTTTTTTTCTGTCATAGATTTATCTCCCCTTAATAAAGCTAAGCGTTCACAATCTTTCTTGTAAAGAGCTTCATTTCGTTTTGCTGGAATAGCTATAAAAGGTAATGCATCAGGATGTCGTTGTTGTGTGACACTTGGTTTTTTAGAAGAATCCTTAAAATTTCCAAAAGCTCTTTTTAATGAAGTTGATTGAAGTTCAGATCGTCTGGAATATTTTCCATATTCCTGTTTTATATGATAAATACAATATTCACAAGTGCTTAAATTAACTGGAGCTGTGCAAGGTTCTCCATTTTTTTTTACAGACTTACATTTTCCTAAATCTCTTGAAAAACCTAATATTAAAATTTTTTGAGCATTATTTACAGAAAGTGTAGCTAAATCTTTGTCATCTCTGGATTCTAAGACTGAAGGATTTAATATACCAACAACACTTCCACTTGATATTTTCCAAAAATTTTTATATGCACTACTAAACAAAAACACTGAAACAGTTTTCATATCTGCAGATAAATCAGTAATTTTCCAAATACAATACTGATTACCTTTTTGAGAAGTTTTAGTTAGACTTTTATTCAATAATACTCCTGCAATAACCCAGTCATCATTCAATTTTTCTACAGATTGATTTGTTAAGTGAATTTTTACATTTGAAACAGTAACTGCCTTTCGACCTTGCATTTTTTCAATTAATTCTGTTGATGAAATCAATGGTCTAATAATTTTTAAACCAAATATTGGATCGCTATAAACATCTTTTTTTACATTGGTATTAGAATTATTCTTAGTTTGTAAACTATTTTTAACACTTTTCTGAATCAAGGAACTATAACTATTTGGTAATGAAGAATTTTCTGTTTTTGATGTAAAACTGTTGCTTTTACCAGGAGCACATGTACTATTTGATATGTTATTATAACTATTTTCTGTTTTAAGACTTGATTTAAAATTTACATTTTCTGTTTCTTTATTTTTTAATAAATTTTTTATTTCTTTACCATATTCAGAATATTGCTGCTTTTCAAAATATTTTCTGTCTTCTTCATCTGAAGAATTTGCATGATCATCAATAAGTGAAACAGATTCTGTTGCAGACTGCAAAGGCTTAACTTCCTGAGTCTCATCAACAAAATTATTGGAAATTCCATCAATAAAATTATAATCGAGTTCTTTCAATATTGTAGGTTTACTTCTTTCAAAAGAATTAACATCAGTAGACTCTGTATCATTATCGTCATCATCATTGGTATTTGCCATAAGATTGGCAAGAACTTCATCATCGGAATCATCACTACTCATGTTTGTATTTAAATACTCCTATGAATCTGCAATGTACATCATTTTTATTTAATTTTATTTATATTTATTTCGAATTAAACTATTCATTACATAAATACACTGGATCTACTATTGCAAATTATCTTATAATAGTATGAAATTTTATTCTAAATTATTGAGTAAATTAAAAATTTAAAAATACTTGCCTTATGTATCTTATACATCTATCAAAAAAATTTTATAATTTATATATTATTTATAAATAAAACATGCATCATAAAAAGATATTTTTAAAATACATGGTTACAGAAAACATTTAATGTATCTGTTATAAAAATTTTTTTTTAATATTTGAATGATTAGCAAATATTTAACAATTTCCACACAAGTGTCAGAATGCTGACGACATTAAAATTGCATTACATGTTAAAACTCGGGGCTTAGTATCCCGCCAATTTCCGTCAGTTATTTTACTTTTTATTTTTATAAAGGTGGTATATTCAGAGCGCGAAATTCAAATATTTAGCGGTAAAATTTTCAAACTCTTCTGGTAATTATTAATTTGAAATATTTATTTTAATTTTATTCTATTTATTAATATTGATGTTTGTAAAATATACTAAATTAATAAAATAAACGTTGCATATAAAAATATTTTGCAATAATTTTGTTTTCGCATTAAAGTTTGTAATAATAAATTTTTAAACAATTAGCTGAAATGAAGAGAACGTTTAATAGGTATTTTATATTATTATAGGTGATTAATTTATTATTCTAAATTTAAATTTGTTTACGATTGTAGCCATAAATTACAAATCAAAATAATCTTATTACTAAAACTATGTCTTCACTGAAGCGAAACTTAGTGAAGCGATGAATATGCACGACCCAATAAAAATTATCGCAAGCAATAGTTGCAAGTTTTATTATATATCCATTATTCTCCAATTGAAAGGGAATACCGAAATTAGTATAACTAAAGGAAGCTATAACTAATGAGAGAGTTCAGTTTCGTAATAAATTGACTTAAATGCCGTTTAATGTCCACGAAGCACTGAATTAAATATAAGAATGTGGAATTGGGTTTGAAATCAATTGGACATCTTAAAACAGTTTGGCCGCGGAGTAAATTCAGGGGGTCAATACAAATCGATCGGCTCGAGCCCTCATTAGCATGAATTTGTAACATTTTTTTGAGAACATTGGGTTGAGGTGAATTTCGTTGTAAGCATGTCTGTTTAAGGTGGGGTGGGTGGAAACGGAGTCGCGACGTGGGGCGCGACCGCAGGGCAATACGAATTTTAAATTACCGCAAGACACGCTCGGACGATCCGCGTGTTCGAATCGATCCGAGGCGAGGGAGAGCGAGGGCGAGGGCGAGGGCGAGGGCGAGGGCGAGGGCGAGGGTGAGACCGGAGGCACTTGTGAAATATTCACCGCGCGGGCGGTCATTGCGATCTCGTCTCCAGGGAGTTGGGAGGGGACGAGGGTGAACGGAATCGGAAAAACGCTCCGAGAAGAGAAAAACCCTGGACCCTCCCCCCGAGGAAGGTCTCGGGCTTATTTTTCATCGAGCGGAACGGCGCTCTTTTGTATCGAGGGCGCCGTCAACTATTAAAGGATGAAAGCCAAAGCTGTTTGACTAGTGGAGCCTTCGCATTCTCCGCTCTACCTATGCTCTAAGGGGCTACAATTCACTGTATATTTAACACCAACCGATTTATAATTTACAGGTGTGGCCTGGTCGCCTATGCACCAAAAAGCCGAATCAAAACAAGAGATTTTTATAGGGTCGAATCCATTTGCAGGTGTCAAGGCATATCGGGAATTCTATTGCATTTCGCGGTTTCTTATTATTTACATTGTTGGCGTATTATACAAGAGAATGCAATTGGAAAACAAATTTCTCCTGGCATTCAAACCGATAAGATTTTATTTTTAGTCTCCCGAGATTATTATTGTATGTATTATTCAAATATAAATGATATAAATCTCTTAAAACATTACTATTCTTAGAATTGTTAGTTGAAATTGAAGGTATCGATAATGTCAATTATTATTCTTATATTATATTATAGTTATCAAACTAGATTCAACTTACATTTTCGATTGAAATAAATATGTATTTTTAACGATATTGAATTTTCTTTGAAATTTAAGAATTCATGTAAACGAAAGCTTTTAATTTTTTATTTCAATTAAACATTAATAAGATTCTATCTATCATTCTATATTTACTAAAGTTCATATGGTAATTGGATTGGCATCAAGTGATTTCAAAATTTATTTTCTTGCACAATTCTGCATTTACCAGTAAAATAACTAGTGGAAAATGTAATTTTAGATAAATAAAAATCGTTTAAAACTATAAGTACATTTAAATTAATATTCTTATTCAAAAATTGTTTTAAAAAAATTATTATTACAGAACTTTAAATTCTGAAAACATTTTTTAACTATATTAAAATAAACATTTAATAATATAGCGAATAAACAGTAAGTTATCAAGAGCACAATATTTGACGCGATAATTAATAAATGCAGCTATTTGAGTGAAAAGGAAAGATGCTGCAGATATTTATATACTTGAATAAATTGATATTTATTAATATTCATCATAAGTATCTGATTTAATAAATTATTCACAATCAAATTATTAAAGTAATAGTGAAATTGTTTAACCACATTAAATTATTCCCTTAGTGATCACCACCTGGTAATTATATACAAAGTTCGCTTTATTTTTAAAAATTTCATTTATAATACTTTTTTAATGAATGATTCATATTTAAATTATTCATATTAAAACAGGTGAGTTTAATCAATAGAATTTAAACTAAAATTCATGAACAGTAAATATTGTAAATGCATCAATTTTAACATATTTTTCAAGAAAAGTTATAATTTAATAATATATGAAATCTTTAATTGTATACAGAATATAAAAATTTAATTGTATTCTCTGGTAAAGTTTTAATCCTAGTTTTTATTTATTATTAATACCTAACATCTTTTTGTAAATGCAATAAATTTCCCAAGTAATTGAAATTGCAAATATCTGTTTATGTATTAATTTATATTAAATTTATAATAATCATACATTAAAAACATTTACTTTTTTATATATATTACTATAAATAAATACACTATTCTGTTCATTTAAAAATATATAAAAATTATTTTTAAGTATTTAGTTATATAATCTAATTTTAAACAAAAAATCATTTTACAGGATTTTTGTCTTTTTTATTTTTTTATTGTTATTCTTTTTTTTTTTATTGATGAATACATATGTTTTAGCGATTTCATACATCATTTTTGCATGAAAATGATTAATTTTTGTACGGAAATTATTACATATAACATCTAATGAACATAAATAAAATATTAAAATATTTTTATTGATTTTTTTCATTTTGTATCATTAAATTTTTAAAGTTTAAATTATGTATCATGTAATTATTGTCAAATTTATGTCACATTTATTGTCTATAAATTATTTGATCTTTGAAAATAAAATTTTAGTATTAAATTTTAGATTATATAACATAAGTTTTGCTGAGTAAGTCTGTATAAATGAAAGATAAATTTTTTTCCAATATTTCACAAAAATTATATTCTATTATTATGTATTTTAATGCATAATACAACAAATATAATTCGATATATATATTTTTTCCAAATGTACAAGATTATTATTCAAAATAAAATTAAAATTAGAAAAAATTTTTTTTAATCTTAAATATAATTTAGTAATACAAATATGAATATTACAAATATGTAAGGATATAGTCTTGTTGACAAGATATCCTGAATGCTTAAAGTATTAAAGAATTCGTATATTAATGGAAATTTTATTAATTTTTTAATATCAAAGTACATATTTATAAATTAAATTATTATTCATTGATGTTAAAGATAAAAATAGTAAGGTTTACTTCATATTCTATGTAATTTTAAAAAGCTTAATAATAAAATTACGATTAATTTAAAAAAAAAAAGTCTTAGTAAAATTAAGGAATAAAAGTTGCGTAATTTTAGTTTTATTTAACAATGAAACTTTTTTTTATGTTCTTGATAAGTAATATAATTTTCTAATTACTGTGTGCAAGTAATATTTTTACAATAAATAATATAATATTTGAAAGTTATTAGTTACGAAACTAAGAGTTGTTTAAGATTTCGTGAGCGTTCCGAGAATTTTATTATTATTGAATACCGATATTAAGTTTCTTTTACTTTTTTGTAACAACATTAAATCACTATATTTTTCCGTCAAAAAGGAGTACATTAAAGCACACAAAGCCGCAGAATAAAATTCAAATTTCGAAAAAACTATTAAACAATTGTTATTGATAATTTGAAATATCAAATAGATAGAGGAGGATAAAGCAATGGGTCTTCCTGTGTTTTCTCAGTTTATTGGCCTCTCGGATTTACAATGAATTAGTGGGTGTTGGGGAAAAAGTTTAAAAGGCCATCGCCCGATAAAAACAGAATTACGAAGGCTAGTTCGAGTGCGGGAAAAGTGAGCCGGAGGAAGGTTACAGGATCCGAGTCGCTTCCTCCGAGCTCGAAAAAAAACCAGCGGAGAATTTTCTGCAGCCAGCTGCGGTCGGGTTCGCCGATGGATGATGGAGTCGGGAGGGTGAGGGGGGGGGCAACGGTCGCCGTAACAGGTGTCGGGCTCCAGAGACAACCTGTCGGTCGCCTTTCCGGCTCTGAGCGCATAGCAACCTGCGAACCTGCTTCCTCGCACGCAGCGCCAGGGGGAGGAAGCATCTGCTCCCCGAGCCGGGCATTGCCGACCCGGGCTGAGTCTCCAGCACCGTACATCGGGGTGGGAGGAGCCGACGAGGATGGGAAGCGGTGGTGTCAATGGAAACCCGGATGTCGCTCCCGAGATGAGCGTTAATCTCCAGAACAGGTGAAGCGCCGCCGGGCGGTTCCGTGGCCGGACGCTGATTCCGGTAATAAGGGCAAATTGGATGCGACCGGGATGTATTCGAGGGTGCGGGAGGTTTCATCACGAGTTTGTAGCGTGATACCGCGAGCTGACCACCGGAAAATTGGGATGCACCGCGCCGCGTTTAGACCTCAAATTGCTTTTATCGATTTTTTGTCAGAGAGAGAGAGAGAGAGAGAGAGAGAGAGAGAGAGAGGGTGGAAGAGTGAAGGGATGAACGCGCGGCGAAACAAGCCTAAATTTTAGTGGGATCCTTTAAAAATGCATGCACAGGTTTAACGTGTTCTCTTGCTGCACGTCACCAATTATCGTTATAACCTTACAATTTTACTTTTAATTATACCTTTAATTGCATCCTAATACAGCGGAAAACCTGTACTCTCAACTTAACCACTTCAAATTTATCAGTGTTTAAAATTGAACAGGAATTCCTAATGGTTCTGATAAATAGACAGAGTCCCGTAATACTTACGAGTCTGAAATATTTAAGCTCCTAATGGATGAGATGATTTCTATTCTCTGACAGGAACATAAGTTATTCAAAGACTTTTAAAACTTCCGAATACTTTAATCATCACAATATGAAGAAATAATAACTGGTTCAACCACAAAGACATGTATGCATGTCAATTAACCTTTTTCGGTAGCATTTATAGTTTTAAATATGCATCAACCCTCGAACACGACAAGTTTATGCAAACTCTATTTAAAAAAGAATTCATTACATTTATTATATTTATCCTTTTTCAAATGCAATAAAAGATTTTTATTATTCATCTGACGATTTGCGAAATAGTGTATTAAGCCAATTAAAATGTTGTGCTATTGAGTTAATTTTGTGCAAACTGTGCACACACCGAATTTCTGGAAAAGGAAAGAGATTGGATATGGTAAAAGGTCAATTCTGATGCGTGAACGCGTGTGTACTCACTCTTACATTAGTAATTTTTCCCGAAAATCGTTTACGAGAATACGAGAGGAAAGCCGGGAAACACGATTGATCGCAAGGAAAAGGGAATTCGATTTTCTTATCCCTGTCATCGAAGAGCAGCCCCAGGAGCATCTGTGCTCCTAGGTCACCCCCCTCCCTCCCCCCTTCCCGTTTCCCTATTCCTAGGGGGAGGAAAAGGGGAAGACGGCCATCAGGTTCATCGAGCGTGTGATCGAGCTCGTTAACGGGCGATTTGCCCCACCCCAGGTCCATCTTTTCTTTACATCATTTTCTGTAAATTGCGGCCTCGTGCAGGCACAGCTGCATTTGTGTGCGTGTGCGAGGGAGATCGGGAATGTATATTTTCTGCTTTGAATTTTGTTATTTACAGGCTTATAAAGTTTTTAAATAATTTTATTAAAAGGACGCATGAAGGAATTGAAAACTTTTACCAATCAACGTATTTATGGGTGCAAAGGAAAGCATAATAATTTACTTTAATTAAAACGTAATTGTTCATAAAA
Organism: Eupristina koningsbergeri; assembly: GCA_018907245.1. Taxonomy (NCBI): domain Eukaryota; kingdom Metazoa; phylum Arthropoda; class Insecta; order Hymenoptera; family Agaonidae; genus Eupristina; species Eupristina koningsbergeri. The sequence continues at coordinate 2,020,985 of JACCHV010000151.1, forward strand.
TTGGTCAAAGCGATCCGGTAAACGCTGCATTAATCAATTATTTTTATTAATAAAATTATCAATTTTCAATAAATTACTGCTTAAATCAAAATTATTTCCGTTCTTATATTATAATGTAAAGATAAATTCTATTTTCATTAATCATATAAATCTCATTAATGAAAGATCGCACGTTTTTTTTAAATTAAATGAACTTAGTTTAATTTAAATTTATTTACTTGCAATGAAAATTTAAACGTATACAATAATACTAATCTATATTACTTAGAAATGAATGCGCACATAAATTTGTATAGTAAATTAATAAAACTACACTATTTATTTTCTAGACTATAATATAAATTATATGTGTACAAAGGATTTTTAATTCTTTTTTCGCTTTTATATATTATTTTAAATACAATTTCTACGGACAAAAATTTTCTAAACTCGATAACTTACGTTTAAATTTTTTTTTTTGAAAAATAATTTCTTAATTACAATAAATATTATTACACTACAAAGAAAACATTGCAGATTATAATTTGTATTCATATAACATACTATTATTAGCATCTATTGTTAAATAAAATGTTTTTTATTTAAATACTGACAGTTTTGATTTATTTAATTATTGAAATAATAATTATTGATCGATCAATAGTACTTTTATATGATAAATATATATGTGACGTAAAATTTATTTTTTCGTAAATGACACCTCAATATAATTACTTCATGTTTTTATAAAATATAGTCTCATGTATACATCGCAAAGTTAATATTACGTTGACGTGAGTCTACGATTATTTTTTCTCACATCTTATTATCATTATTTTTAATAGTTATTGATCTTTGTATATTTTAAGAATTGAGTAATATTTTTCAGAAATATTTTTTATTTTAATATTTTCAATATTTGATATATTTTCATATTCAGTATTAAAATATTTTCTTTTCATAAATAACCTTTGGTTTTTTCAAAATTAATATGTAATTTTAATTATAAAAAAATAACTGCATTGTGAATTTTAAATACAACAATATCAAGGCAATTTTTTAATAGAAAACTTGTTTATTTATTAATATTTAATGCACGATATAGATTTTAATTATAGATTTAAACTTAAGCTGCTTTAATTATTGCAAAATACTAATAATACTAAAAATTTGTATATTTGTTCACATTATTTCACTAATTGAGAAAAAATTTATAAGGAAATGAAGTAAGTATACTTTTTACAATAAAATTATCAGTGATCAAGTGAATCGAGTATTTCAATCAATATATCTTAAGTCAATGTACAGTCTAAGAATATTTTTCATTCATTAAAATACAGCTTATTTTTTAATAAATTATCCTTCTGTTTCAAAGTACATTCCAAACTCTTGTACTTGGAAAAATAAAGATTTTTATTCGTTAAATATTTGATGTGTTATTACATAGAAAAAGTCTATGAAAAGCTTGTTTTAAATTACTAATTAAGTCCAAATGAGAATTAAATTGACCTCTTAATTTTCTCAAAACTTACGAGTTCTTGACTAAGCTTTTTAATAATAAAGTCGACGCCAATAAAAGTGTCTTGTGTAAAAGATAATTTATTTAGTTAAATGTAATTTTTGTACGACCTAGATTTCAAGTGTTCACTAAAAAGTTCCAATATTGAAGAACATCCTAGGCCGATTAAAGTTTATTTATATTTATATTAATAATGTTCTTTCAACTGGACATTAATAATATAAATAATTGAGAGAGCTCGCTTGGATTTACTCGAGGAGATTTAAAAATCAACTAGCCAAAAACAGTCGGTTATCAAAAATGAAATATCCGCTAGAAAGTAAAAATGGAAGTGGACTGGTGCATTTAGGCGAACGCATGCGAGTCATTCAGAGTTTTTTAGCGCTTTTCACACGTCACTTTGAATTTTTCTCACAGTGAGAGCTTCGCGATTGGTCGACCTGGAGGGAAAGTATCTCAATCATACTCTCACAATTGGTTCGTCTTTGAACCCGGAAGATGAAAAGCGTCGCGGGTTCCCGCAAGCGACGATCAAGCTCTTCCTTGTTTATCGGGTTTATTTAGCGTCGCTTGTGGAAAATCGCCGCGAGCAAGAGAAGACGTCGAGCTCATGAAATTCTAAGCAAGTCCTGAAAACTCGTTATCGAGCTCATTCCGCGAGTCCAAAGAAGAAGAATAAGCAGAAGAAGAGGGTCTTCTTACCTTCTGTGCCCCTCAGCGCAGGTGCACAGGTCTTTTCTTGTCCAGCCTCTGAAAAGGGCTACTCACCCTCGCCCGTATCGCCGTGGCCCCGGGCGGAGGAGGAAGTCTTGAATCCCGGGTGTTGCGGTGCACGTGCGCCCGCACCTAGTGCAGCCAACATTTCTGCATACCTCCGTCGGCGACTTTGCCCCGGGGATTTTTCGCGGCCTCCTTATGCTCCGGAAAAGTTTCGACGAACTCTGCCGCATTAACCGCAGAACTAGGAAAGTTTGGCCAAGGAGGAAAATAAAAGTATTCATTGCGCGTGTATTACAATTGCCGTGTGGTGTTCGTTTTACGAGACTCCGGGCCTCGGAAAAAATATTTAACTGTCAACGATCAAATCCACATAAATATTCATCGACAAAGAATCTTTAACGACTCACCGTTATTATTATTGTCGCTTCAACATTGTTATGCTTAAATGACACGAGCGCTAATGCGAAGTATGCATTATTTATAAAATTTGTAAAAAAATTATTTAAGCACGAGAATGCGAATCTTATTCATTTAAATAGACAATTTGAAAATACAATTAAAATCCACTTAAAATTGCAATAAATATTGCAACTTGTATAATTAATTATTTTAAAATATTAAAGATTATTTAAATTATTATGGACAATGAAAGTTATATTTATGATTAGTTTTGTAAATTAAAGTCTTTAATAACTAAAACAATTTAATCATATTTTTTATTTTCTGCGAGCACATCTGATGAAATTCTTTGTAGAGCGTAAATTAAATTTTTCCAGTAAGAAAATACATGTCTTATGAATTATTGTAGAATTTTATTCAGAATTTTATTAATAAATTTACTGTTTTCAAAATGTAATAATGTATTACGTACATAGTAATTGCAATTGATTATAGATTGTCTTTGTAAATTAATTATTTTCATATTTAAATTAATTAAAGACAATATAAAAGTAAATTATTAACTTCTTTTTAATTTTAGTATAATAATAAACTATGAATTATAATCACATGTAAAAAATTATATTAATAAATTTAATATTTTATTTTTAATAATAAATGAAAGCACTGAATAAACTGCTTTTTTATTTATATTGTAACTATTTTAATATTTAATATTTAAAGAAAATCTTTCTTTAATTTTTTAACTCTAATTTATTAACATCTAAAATTTCAACATATTTATCAGAATATACTAACGATACACAAAAACCTTTCTGAAAAAATTATATATTATTTTAATTATAATTTTAAAATTTAATTCATTTTAATATTTTAAAGATAAAATTATGCATATATGTTTAATAAATTTTTATAGAATTATAGTAAATAAAACATGTTTTATACATTTTTTTATTATTTTAAGCGTTATTTTTGAATAATTATTTTATCATAAACTTATTTTTAAATTAAATATTTTATTTTAAATTACGCCTTCTAAAGTCACTTTAATAAGAAATGTGAACAAGATGTTTTAATGGTAAGTAACATCAATTACAAGATTGAAAATATTTTGTAATTCTTGTTCGCAGAGATATTATTTTTTTTTCACACTCCATTCTTGTTTTATTTTTTTTTCCTGCTTTATATTTTTTTTATGAATTATGCTTTATTCGTTAATATTTTTTCATCAAGTTTAATGGAAATATTGGTTTTAAAAGCAGATTGAGGATGTTTTAGACATTTTTACTATTTACTAATAAATATGTAAAAGACAAGAATTAAAATAGTACCACACATATTTTTTTTCAACTATTGGTAATTTTTTTTTTTTATAGAGTAAAATTTTTCGAGTAATATTCAAGTTGATTTATTAAATTTTATGTTTGAATATATTTAAAGAATTTTAAAACTTTGAATCAATGTGTTTCACAGAAAATTGTCTTACCGTAACAAAAAATATAAAGTTACAGTTTTGTGTATAAAAAAATATATGCATGTATTAATATCGATAAGTTAGTAAATATATTTATGTATTTAAATATTTTGGAATAACAATTTTTATTAGTTTTATTTCATTCATCACTTAGATAATTATTTTTTTTAAAGCTTCAATAAAATTTATAATTTAAAATAATAATTCATTGGTGTGTTGAGGAATAGAAGAGTATAAATGTTTTAATAAAAATAAGAGGAACATACATAACATGTTTTTCAATTTTTATTTATATATAAACTTTATATTTATTTAAAATTTTTAAATATATATTACTTTCTTCGTAACACATAAAAAAAACATCATTTACTTAACTACAATAGAAATTTGGTTCACAGTAATGTTTTTGTTTTAAAACTTCTATACAGTCAGATAATAAATCATGAATATCGTGGAGAAATATAAAGCTCTGAAGGTGTCTAAAAGTTTATAGAAAATATTTCTTTTCCAAAACGAAATATGCGTTATAAAGTAGTAATTAACTTAAATTATAAACAAAAAAATTTTTTACAAATAAAAATGGCTATTAAATAATAAAATTATATGATTTAGTAGATATATTATTATGCCAATTTTAGTAATCCTTGTATTATTGGTAAATTTGAAATTATATGAGTTAATTGTAATTGTTTATCAAGATACTAATAAGTGTTGCATATATCCTTTTGTAATTTGTTAAGAAGGTCTTTAATAATGAATTTATAAGTTTTCGTATTTTATAACAGATATATGTATGTACATTATATATGTATTTTTGTAGAATTAAAATTGTTCATAAGGATTGTGCCCTTATCTTTATAAACGTTTCAAATAAATATATCGATAAATTCTTTAAAAATATAATGTTAATAGTTATTAATTAGTTTTTTATTCGATTATTTTCTTTTAAATTTGATCGCTCATTATTTTTAACATTAATTTAATATTATTAGCTATATTTTTGAGATATTAATCTTGGAATAATTATTCAATTTGTCATCTTTAATAACGATATAACACTTATAATTATATTAATTTCTTTTTCTTTTTTAAATATTCAATATTATTGAATTAATGTCAAATAAGATAATTTTAATTAGTTTTTTAATAGTACTCGTTAAATTTGTATCGATCGTTTTTTTTATAATATCAGTATAAAACTGTTGTTTACATTTGCATATTTTATTATATTTTTTATCGTTTCTTTATAAACATAAGCTGAAAAATGTTTTTCTTTCATATCGATTATATTAGGTGTAGTTAATTGTGAGACGATGTTTTTGATTTGGCAAATGAAAATGGTGTACAAGAAACTATTCTTCATTTTTATTATTTAAAATTGCCAATTTAAGTTATTTTTGTAAGAATTCGGTGATGAAAAACTCTTGTGAAAATAGTCTCTTGTTGGTAGGTGATCCAGTTTTTTTATATTGAATGGTATAAAGCTTGCTCGTCTACGGGGAAGTGACAAGTGTCCACTCGAATTAGTCCCGATTAATTGATAATTTGATAATTCAATGTGGCTCTCGTTTCAACAAATTTTCCTCTCGCACGTTCGTGTGAGCTTCTGTGCTGTCTAAATAAGAAAGTTTGGTGTTTGGTAAGTTGGTCTCTTGTGTATCCAAGCTCATTGTCTAATTAGAAATTACACGAGAAACCGTCCCGCGGCTCCTCGGAGGCCTGATAAATTGAGGAAATTTAGCGAAGTTTCACTTCCGCGTTTAGCATTTGGTTGCATTAAAAGTTTGGTTCTTGGTAGGAGTCGAGTGCAAGACACCGCCACGAGTACTCGACATTGGCGTGACCTCCGGTTCGCAAACTTCCGATGGCTCTCGCTGTCCAATAATTCGCACGAGAGGCCGGGGAGCGAGATTTAAAAGAGGAACCAGAGATTATCCATTCGCAGCGCATCGGCACCACCAGCTCCGCGTCCAATAAAGTTATTCTAGCTCTAGGTCCCGCTTTTTCCACTCTTTTTCCTTTTCTCGCTGCACTTCTTACCCTTTGCGCACTTCGCTTTCTCTCTCGCTCCTGGGCGCTACGTACGTGCGGTCGCCGAGGGTGCGCGAAGGGGAGGGCGGGAGGATTTGCAGAAGGGGGGGGGGAGTGCACTTGGTCGCATGCAGCGTTAGCGAGTGCGCGCGGAGGGGCACCGGAGCTTCGCTCCCCTCCCCGCCCGGCACTCCTCTCCCTTCCGCGGCGACGCGCGCGTGCACCAGCCACCAGCGTCGCGCCCCTCTCGCTCGCTCTCTCGCCCTCCCGGCTCGCGCCGTCTCGCTCTGCCTCCTCCCACGGCGCCCGCGCAGGACGGCGCGCGCCCGTCCGTCCGTCCGTCCGACCGTCCGTCTCCACTCCGCCAACAGTCAGTCTATCGGCAACCTGCGTACCAGTCGCGCGACAGTGCCCGCAACTCTCGACGCGCGATCCACGACGCGCACCCACACTTCCAGCCACCAGCCGTTGACGAGGCCGCCCAGGCCCTCGCCCGCTCCGCCCGTAACCAGGAGGTGACGCACTCGCACGAGCCGCTAGTTTTCTCCCCGCGTACCCTCCCTTGCGTCCCTTCGGAGGCTCGCTCTCGAGTTCAACGGCCCCCGGTCGCTCGTCAGTAGACGCGGCGACGAAGACGACATCGACGGCACGGAGCGATATCGGTAGTAGCAGCAGCAGGTCCGGTGCACCCGCGCGACCTGAGCACGGGAGCCGGTGCCGAGTATCGATCGCGCTCGTTCATCCTCACCTGGCCGCACTCGCCGGCAGGTGCGCGCGCGTGACGGCGAGCACGGGGACGCGGACGGCACAGGGCGGAGCGGGTGGTGGGATGCGGCCCGCCGGCCACTAGAGCAAGTCCCGGGTCCACGGGAGCGCAGGAGCTCTGGAGCTCGAGGAGCAGCTCCAGCGCCAGGAGCGACGCGGGAGCTGGGCCCCGACGAGGGAGGTCCACCGGGTTTTGGGGTCGGCGGCGGTTTTGGCTGCGGCGGCGGCGGCTGCTGCTGCGACGGCGGCGGCTGCGTCGGCTGGCCGTGCAGTCCTGGAGCCCGGTCCCAAGGTCCTGCCAGCGGCAGCCCGGGGCGGCAGCTTCGCGGCCGGCGTGAGCTTCGCCGCTTCGAGCATCGCGACGGGCATAGCGGCGACCATAGCGCCGCCGGCGCTCAAACGCCCGAGGCGCGACAGCTGCGTGGACGAGGGCTCGTCGTCGTCGCCGCCGCCCGCCTCGACGGCCTGCGCGACGAGCACCGGCGCCACCTCCACCGAGCACCACCAGCTTCACCACCAGCAGCAGCTCGCCGTCGCCACGGCCGCCGGCTGCATCATGGACGCGCCGCTATCCCAGAGCATGGACTCTGTCAACACCGTGGCCACCTGCGAAGACGAGGTCAGTCTCCACTCCTCCACACGCTAAGCCATCCCCGAGAACTGCATTTCCTTCCTCCCCCAAACTCGATTCGCTTCGGTCGGTGATCCGAAGCCAACATACCATGCCGCAAGCTTACCGATTCTCCCGATCCAACAGATGTTCAAGCTTTGATGCTCCTCGCTGATAATTCCGTCCGCCCCCTCCCCTCCACTCCAGCCCTTTTAACCGCGAGCCCTTAATTATTGAAATTTGGGCGCTTAAAATGCGGTTCTCAAAACACATAGACACACACCTGCATTCTTTCTTTCTTACAAATTTATTTTAACCCGTTCATTTTATATTCGATTAGTTTTACCATAACATAAATTTAGTTCAAGCAAAACCTTCCATATATTCAATCAAACTCATCAGATTGTGTCCGACAATTTTACTCGTATATTAAAACTTTTCCCGATAAACTTAACGTTTGTTGTGTCGATAAAACAAAAAGCAATATTATGTGTACTTGTTTGGTTACTTCATTTTACCAAAGTTGTTAAACTGCGAATTTTATAAACGAGAATATGTCCATCAGTAATTCGTCGATTAATAATAATTGAACTCGGATCCAGCTTTATCAAAAACCAAATAATTATTCTATTTATCCGTAATACTATTGTTGTTCTCTAATCCTATTAAAACAGGTACGAATAATTCTCATTAGAACTATTTGTTCCACTTTTATATTCAAGAATTGAAAATTTTCACATTTGAAAATATACGCATTTTATCAGCATATGCATACATGTGTGTGAACATGTATATGCAAATTGAAACACTTTTATCATATGTGCAACAGAAAACTGAATATAATTAAATTATCATTTAAAAATATCAAATAATTATTTTCATTGCAATTATAGAAAGTTTTTTAAATGATTGTATGAGAAATTATATGAATACATTGAAAAAATGCAATAATAATTTTGCATTGAAATTTTTAATTATAAGCACAATCATTTTTTTTAAAGAAAACCTACATTTAATATATATATTCATTGTCATTTAGAAAAAATCAATTTAAAATGTTGTGAATGATATCAAATACTAATATTATTTTACATTATTTCACTAGAAAGAATTTTTATTAATAATTATTTTTTTATATTTAATATTTAAATAATTCAATTTTTTTTCCATTTAATTTAATAGTTTATACTTGTCTGATAAATTATTTACTTTTAACGTTTATTATATTTTTTTGGTATTCTAGTATTTATTTAACTTATCTTACGTATGATAAAGTATCTTATTAACAAAAAAACATTCTATGTGTCAGTAACTTAGAAACAAGTAGACTAATTTAATCAATATAAGTCTTAACGAATTAAATTTTTTTGAAATTTTTAATGAAAAAGAGGTATGGTTAACTTATTATTTTTATAACTTAAATTTATTCGCTAGCAAAAAATATTCCGATTTATTTGAAAATAATTGCTAAAATTATTAATGTTATAATAAAATATAGAAATAGATATGTGTATTAAATGATAACTGAATTCATTAAATTTTAATAAATTCAAAGTAATTCATATCATAGGATAATTAAAAAATATATTGGTAATGTTTGATTAATTATTTGTATAAATTATAATATTAAATGTTTGTATAAATTTTATAAATTAAAATATATAATTTACATTATGTATAATGCATTGAATATGATATGAATTATGATAAAATACAATAATAATAAGTATCCAATATAATTCAATTTCAAATCAAATTTTTGGGCTTTGACTATGAAATGCTGATTTATTTATTTTAAATTTATATTATATATTTAACTATCAATTTATATTATGAAACAAACATCACAAACAAATGTTTATAAAGAGAAAATTAAAATGAATTTAAATTTAATATTTTCCACCACTTATTTATAGTTCAATTAATTGAGAATTAGTTCTTTTTAATTGGTTATTTCCAATGATGAAGTTTATCTTTTGATTAACGAGGTTCATTTTTATTTAATCTATAAAGTATTGATTCGAAAGCTTCAAAAGAATTTAATAGTTCAACCTAATCGAATATCATTCTAGTACACGAAATCGAAATAAAGCCATACATGAGTTTGGGTATTGTTACGAAATAAATGGAATAGCACAAATATTTTCCATGAGTATTCGATACAAGCTGGCTTTTCCTAGATACAATGAAAAAAAGTACACACGTAATGTTGGAAAGATGAAGGTCTAAAGATATCATTGTTAATGTTTGTTGATTATTACCTGGGGAATAATCAGATAAACACAGAATGGGACATGAAAAATGTTCTTATTATGTATATCAAGGTATATCAATGAAGTTTTAATTCGTAGTTTGTGCAAAGAAGTAATTTCTTAGCTTCAATTAAGAGCTAATGCCACTGTTTAATGATGAATGAGTGGTATTAAATATTTTAAGGATGAAAAGTGTTGAATTTTCTTTTGTAATTAAAGGTATTTTAAAGTTGATAAATATATCCCATATGTTGATAAATTTTTTAGCATTGACATTTTCATTGTCATAAAATTTCTTACACTGAGATTTCCACATTATAACATCATAAAATTTAGCCTAACACCCAGTCGATTTTATGTCATGCAAATACTTTTACCTTTCCATAACAATTACACGTGGTAACTTTATTGAAGAAATCGCTCAGCAGAAGGGAGCATAATTTTAAAAGTCATGAAATCAGAAGCTGGACTGAAAAAGTTTAAATTCATGGTACTCCCATTGACTGTCAATGGATCCTCGAATTAGGTTGCTTGAAGTTAGTAAAGATATGCCCATTGTTCGGAGTCTTGTAGCTATTTGAATATTTATAAGAAGAGAAAGAACGCAGGATATGGAATACAGAATAGGGTAGCCACACCATGAGAGCAGTCGAAATTTCGGTCGAGCAGAGAAGTTTGTCCAAGTGGTTTTGGGGTGAGAGTAGGAGGAAGAGGAAACGGAGAAGGAGGAGGAGGAGGAGGAGGAGGAGGAAGTTGGTTAGTGATTGTATGCGGAATGTCAGGGTTCCAGGGGCGTAAGGACGACCACCAGCTCGGGTCGGCGCTAGGATCCGGAAACGACCTACTGGCACATTTGCAGTGGCACGTGTCTAACCATGCTCGAGGCGTATCTACTGCCCGTCTTATCCTTTCGCAGGACGAACCTCCGCCGAGGAAAAAGGAGGATTTGGCTCGGGGCTCTGCGTTCATGGGTACGGAGGTATGTCAGGTCCGTCTGATCGCCGAAATTCGCCGCCCTGAGACACTGACTCCGAGCCCCTGTGTCGACGTGAACCCGTATTTCACGCGCCGATCAATACCTTACCAACCGTCACTTCCACTTTTCGCTTATCAAATTAATTTTCCATTTCAATCTCCGAATCCGACTATTTTTAACGGATAAATCCAATTTTTCAAATACTTTTCCTTCGGCTCACGCATTTCTCCGTCAGTTTGAATCCTCTCGCTAACATTTACAAAACCCATTTTGCGCTTTATTATTTTGCATTACATCTCCTTTTAATTTCATACGTGATTTCTCATTTTGAATATACGATTTCTAAGATTAAATCTCAATATCTCTCTAGCAAACACAAAGGCTTTTCCAATTTATTCTCGTTATTTCAAAAATTTTCAGCAATTCTTGGCCAACTGTATAATACCAGGGAATGTCTCTTCGTGCTTTATATCATTCTTCCTTTGAAACTATTGTGCTCGAGAATCTTTAACTTATTCAACTCGTATTATGAATTAACTTCACCCTATACCTTGAAACATATAAAGATAATTTAGCAATTCATCCTGAATTATAAGATGTTCTCCTTAATTTAGTTTACAAAGTCTTTATTATCTTAAAAGTATCAAAATATTTTTATAGTATTATCTCTTATTAAAGAAATATTCAATTCAAAGCTTTATGACATAAACTTTTGTGTACTTTTTTGCCGAATATACTGAATATTGCAGAACATATATTTTATTAAACTTTTTACTTGTACCTGGAGCTTTTCCAAGAATCGATAATATTTCTTTAAAACTCTTAATCCAATAAAGTATTTTCTTTTTACATGCATATGTAAGATATTTTTATGTATTCAAAAATTGATTTTGATTCATTGTTTTAAACTACATTATTTCTATTTAAATAACTTCGTTGATGTGTACGACAGTAATTTGTAAACAATTATCCTTAAATGTTAAAATAAGTGTTTTAGTACGTAACACATCATATCTATTGAATAATGATATTATATTATTCAAGGGGTTAAATTGATTAAAGTACATATGAGAAAGGCTCGAAAACAAAAACCAAGAAAAAGAAAATCAATATATTTGTAAATTCATAATGTACAAATGAATTTTGTATTCGAATCCATAATATGTATAATTTCCATACAATATTCTATCGTTATCCTCTATCCTAAAATATGTGTATTAGCATGTTCTAGAGAGGTAAAGTGACCAAAGAAAAAAAGTTTCAACAAGCAGAGTAATTATAAATGCGGTTTGACAATCTTATCGTTTATTATTTTTTATTATTTTCTGTTATAAATTAATTGTTCGCGTTTATGATTCTGTAATTAATGTGATTACTCACTAGAAATTGCCTAATAATATTATACGAAAAGAGCTCACAGCAACGTTATTTATACGCTTGGATGCTCACTTTGTCTTTTCAGTATTTTTACATCTCATAAAGTTCGTTGCTTGCATTCTTGCGATTGTTTCTTTGAATTTAAATTCCAAAGGATGAAATTTTATTCTAGCCAAGAGATTTTTTATTCATTATAGTAAAGAGTGGAGAATGATGATTTCCGGGAAAGAAATAGCCAATGAATAAAATCTTATGTTTTCGTTGTATTACGAATTCTTGATTCGCCGACTTACTTTCTTTCTAATGAAGGGAATTCTGATTGATTTTCAAATTGTATGTGGCGCAATGTATACGCTAATTCTGAAAACGAAATCCTGGATGTATACCAGTCGTACGTCACATTCTTAGTGCAAACATTTTCAGAACTGCGGTGTTGGGTGCGAGGGGAAGTTAATTCAGTTTTCCCTGATTGACAGATTTGGATGTACGGGAAAATGAGATAGCGGAAGGACACAAAATCGTTTGGTTCACGGGAAAGGGCGGCCGAGGAAAGAATCCGCCGAAGAAGACAATAGTTGTCCGCTGCTTAAAATCCATTCCGATTCAGGAAATTCACCTCCGAGGAATCTGCGGGGGAGCGAGGGAGGGCGAGAATAATGCGGAATTGAGCGTGCCAGCACAAATAGACAGCACAACAGACGCAGACCCGACCTTACGCCCTGCGCCTGGCGCCGCGAGCGGGGGCGGGGTGAGGGGCAGGCGAAGAGAGGTTAAAGGGAGGCAACCCTCATAGTTTGCGAATTCGATCGCCGAGAACGCGCGAGCGGTGCGTGTACGAACCGCATGCATATGTACCGGGACGCAGGCGCGCCGGTACGCAGGTGACGTGCAGGAGCAAGCGAAAGCGCGCGCGCCCTCACTCACCTCCGCCAACCCCACCCCCCCTCTCTCTCTCTCTCTCTCTTTCTGTCGCTCTCTCCCTCGCAAGTTCCTGATGGGAGAAGGAGAGAAAGAGAGAGAGAGAGAGAGAGAGAGAGAGAGAGAGAGAGAGAGAGCGAGGGTAAAAGAAGGAGGACGCGCCGCTCCGTTGGCCACCACCATGCTTCGTTATTGATTTTTCTCGAGGCGCGCGGTACGCGGCTCCGAGAACGAGAGCCAGACTAGTTCGGGTCATGGTAAAGCTCGGGGAAAGGGGAAACGACAGTCGGCCCACCGTCGTCGTCGTCGTCGTCGTCGTCATCGTCGTCGTCGTCGTCGTGTCATGTCATGCAGAGGGACGGCAGATTATGCGCACCAAGACACAAGACACGCGCACATCTCACTGGCCCTTCGATGCCTCCTGGGCGCTTTCACTTACGTCCGTCTGTCCGTCCGTCCATCCGTCCATCCTTCCTTCCTTCCTTCCTTCCTTCCTTTCTTCTTTACACTTTCTTGATACTCACACAAGCTCTCACTTTCTCTCTATGTCTCTCCCACTCTCTCCCTTGCTCTCGGTGTCGAGTGCTCTCTAGGCATTCGGTTATTTACGTATTTGAGCAAGGGAGAAATTATTGGAGGGTCGGTGGCTTGTGTGTGGTGTCCTCGACGTAGTTTCTTGCATATAAACAATTCTCTAGTGTTTCTATATTAAAAATGATTTTGTACAATTATTCCTCGGTACACACATGTTTCTACAACTATTATCTAATTATTTCAATTATAATTATTTTTATATTTATCAAGAATTATTAATATTTATTTTTTTAAATATATTTCTACTGATTTTTAAAGATTTTAATTTTAAATTGCATATTTTCATTGATTTCACAAAGAAATATAGAAACAAAAATATTATCATAACAAAAGTATTACGGTAAAATCAATGAGCCGATATGCGCTATTTACAAAAGCAAATTAGTTGCTGTTTCATCTTTACTTTTCAATATATATTTATTAAATAAAATTTTGGATTATTTCTCAGTTTTTTATATTAATGCGTAAAGTAAATATAAAATATAATAAACTAACTATTATTATATACTTTAAACATGAGAGTATTTTTTTTATAAATTGCTTTGTGGTAATGGATAGACATTATTTATATAAAATTCTTAATTAAATTGTGGAATATTTTTAATTTTACAAAAAATACATTTCAATGTGAATTTACATTTCTATACTTTACGGAAAAAGCAATTTTTTTTCTGCTAATCATTTATCAGTATTTTTCAATTTACCTGCAGTGTATAAAATTCAATAAATAATTATGTTATTTTATTGTACTACTTTTATTAAACATGTCCATATTTTTGTACTCAAAGTAGTTAATGTTAGCCGTATAATAAATATAAAGGATTTATTAGTACATGTAGTTTATTCATTTAATTTTATTTTTATTTTTTTATCATAAATTCAGCATTCAAGTATATTTTTATCAGATTAATATTTTAAACTAAGCTGATTTATTACACCGTTTTAATCTTGTGTTAATCTATTATTCTACTGTAACTACACATAAGCAATTGTGTTTATTAATCACCTTAACCTCTTTAACTATTTTCATTAATTTTTTTTTTTTTATTTATAACATTTATCCTTAAAGATTAGTAAAATATGTTGTTGGGATTTAAAATTGTCCATTTAAAAATTAAATGAAAGAAAAATCATGTAAATGTAAGATACACTTTAACATTACTTTATCAATTTTATGAAGTTGAACAAAATTAAGTTTTTTATTTTTTCATACATAACTGTAAATAAACTTGAATAATGTTATTTTATTTAATTCAAATGTTTTAAATTGAATCTAAGAAACCATCACATCAGAACAATTTTTGTATTCTTATATTTTTCAACAAAAATGAATTTTGAATTTGAGAATATATTATATTACTCAGAATTGTATAACATAGCACATAATTTTATGGTTACGATTAATTAATTGAGAATTGTCTTTTAAGCGTTATCTACTGATTTGAGTATAATTTTGAGTAAATTATTGATAACTAAA
Organism: Eupristina koningsbergeri; assembly: GCA_018907245.1. Taxonomy (NCBI): domain Eukaryota; kingdom Metazoa; phylum Arthropoda; class Insecta; order Hymenoptera; family Agaonidae; genus Eupristina; species Eupristina koningsbergeri. Next base: position 2,036,076 of record JACCHV010000151.1, read on the forward strand.
CTTGTGATTAATTATGCTTAAAATTGGAAGCTTATATTAGATACAAATTAATTAATTTAGTAATAATTCCAAAGCCGAATGTTATTTCCATGTAATGTTCATTTAGATTAAAATTTATCGAGTTCATTAAAAATATACCCTCAACACCCATCATATAATGTAGAGATTAAAATAAGAATAAGAACGTTTAGCATTAGTATTAAAGTACGTCATCAGACATGCATGAGGTCGCGGAAAAAGAGCGAGGCAAAGCTCAATAGGATTCGTAGTTACAATGCACGGTTTTCTGTTTTTATTTCTCTATCAACGTCTGTCGGCTCTCGGTGAAAGCTCACCAGACCAGGAAGCTCAAGCCCCGAGGTCGACCCCGGAGCACGAGTGCACGTAGGAACCACCAACCGGGGCTCCGTGTGCAAGGTGCCGGGGGAGTTAAGAAGAGACTCACTTGAATCGGAGAGGGTGACAAAACAAAATAAAGGGCTTGAAAAGACCCCCGGGTTTCCCTGGCACTGATCATGAATTGATCGGTGCCAGGGAAACCTAGCTCACGCGTATTTTATGGTTTCACAGCTACTCACGTCGGATTATTTCTCTTGTCGAAGCTTGCCCACCACAGAAAAGAAGTGAGCGAGAAAGAGAGAGAGAGAGAGAGAGAGAGAGAGAGTGAGAAGTAGTGGGATTAAAGTTAAATTTTACCTTTGAGCTCTTATTTTCGCTACTCTCTTTTCATTCTCATTTACCTGCAAAACTCACAGACAATTGCAACCTTCTAGCAATTCAACAGATTCAGCTCTTTTTTTTCCTGCCAATCCTCCAGTTGAGTTAGAGGAACTCCGCGTTTAAACGCCCAACTATCGATCGAATAAAATCAACACTCACTTGCTTACTAATTATCGACAACGTTAATACTCTAAATTTAAATTATCTACTACACGCATTTTCGTGCAAATTAATTAATTTTAATAATTTAATACTAAGTTTGTCACTTTATGTAATTTTACAAATTTATTCAACTTGTTTATTCAAAGCATATATTCCACATTCTATATAATCGACAGTAGTCTTGTCAAGCCTATGAATTATAAAATTAATAAAATTTCGAAATAATTATATTTTAATTGGTATAAAAAATTAAAAAAGAAAATTATTTTTAAAATTAATAGAGTGTACTTTTATTGCATAACTTCTATTTATACAATAAAATTACGATTTGATTTATGAAATTATTTAAATTATTTTTTAATAAATATTATACTTAAAAATATCTGCTTTTTCAATAGATTTTCTAAAATAATCGATTATTAATCAAAAAATATTGGCGTAACTAATATTTTTATTTAAATTTGGATGCAATATTTATAAATATATATAAATATAATACTATATATAATAATTCATAAATAATATAAATTTTTTTTATTTAATGTCAAAATCATATTTTATAAACTAATAATAAATAGTAAACATTATCTATAAATGAATAAAAAGTTTTAATTCATTTTAAGGCTTCTTTGTAATAGCAATTACAGCAATTTTTAAAAATTGAAGTATAAAACGAACCCGATTAAATTCATTATATGGAAATTATTTATTCAATTCGTTATTTCTTAATATAGTACATATAAACGGATGAAGTGAGTTCTTAGTGTAATTACTCTTACTATAATAAAATGGTACGTTGAAAATTGATTTTAAAAATTAAGGTACCGTTCCATTTTCTAAGCACTAATATTACAAAAGGATTTTTAAATAATATTTTCTCTATTTTCAAGAAAATCTGTTTCTTTTTTTTAATTTTCCTTTTACAGTTGTCTAAAATATTTCCTTATAAAATAAATGATCATAATTTAATTTTTTGTAATTTGAGAAAGAGAGGTTGAACTATTAAATGCCAAAATTGAAGATAACTTTGTTATTGTAAATTTAAATTTTATCTGATGGAGTAGTGCATCAAGTAACAATTAATTAAAATGAATTCGTATTACAAACAGTTTTAATTATTATTTATAAATTGTAGTAAATTAATTGTGATATCGCAGGAATGAAGGTTAAAAGTAATAGTGTTATTTTGTATTGAGACTCGTGACGATAAATTAAGCATCGGTTAAGGAGTGCTACCTTTGAAAAAGGAGAATTTAAATGAGATTCATAAGCACAAAATGTAATTTGAAAAGTGGTCAATCTTTATAGGTGTGAAAGCAGTGTCGTGGTAAAATCGAATAAAGCGTTCGATTTTGTACACAGTATCTTGTGATTTATGTCGGCGAGAGCTGCTAAGAGAGAAAGAAAGAAAGAAAGAAAGAAAGAAAAGAGGATGAAAAAAGAAGGAAGGAAGCTAAGACAAAAAAGAAGGGCAAGAAGAATAGAGGTTGGGGGTGGGTGGGATTGCGGCGGGTGACGAGGGAATGGGGAGGGGGAGGGGGAGAGGAACCTCGTCATCGCGTCAGCTTGCGCCCACATTGTGTGGCTCGTTGTTGGTGCCTCGTTGTTTTGTGTGTTGTATCTTCAAAATGCGCGTGTCACGATAAATACTGATGAGCAACGAAATGCGCCCAGCTCGGGCTTCCTTTCTTCATTCCCGTCTGGGTCTTTCCCCGTAAAACCTGAGCCGTAACCACCGTTTACATGTCTTTTTATTTAATTCTTCCTTCTTCTCGACTGGCTTTTCTTATCGTCGCCATGGTTATCCGGCTATTTTATTTTTTTTTATTATGGCGTTCTTTGTCCGAGGTTCACCTCGGAAAATTGCATTTTTCAAATGAATCCCATTTTATAATTCAGAGGATTTGTTAACAGATTGTTTTATTAATTGATTTTGTTCATTCCTTTATTTTTATACAAATAACAAAAATTGTTATTTCTGGTATTTTTGGAACCCTAGAAACTTCCACCGTAATTAAACTTTTCATTCGGCTTGATTTTACTTGGAATTAATAAATTAATTTAATTAAAATTTTTAGGTTGCTCTACGATTTGTTGGAATTTTTGAAAAATTTACACTCTTAATTCGTGGATTTATTCCGAATCAATATCGATAGTATTTGAGTTATTTAGGACTTCATTATCATATTCAGAAAAACCTTGACATTTCTCAGGAATTTGCCTGCATTGCGCGTTATTTTGTTAAATATATAAAAATTAAGTTTAGTAGGTTAATTAAAAATTAAATTTATACAATAAAAAATATTATTATGTTCAAAAATTTTCTAATTAATAAATAATGTAAATCTGAGTTGAACAATAATATTTTTTTTTTAAATTTCGACGTAGAATGTACTTTATTAATTTGAATTTTTACAGTGAATGTTTCGATTTATTTGAACGATTTATTTAAAACATTAATGTATTTTTTTATAAAGGTATATAAAATTAGTAATTATTTAAATTTAATGTTAAAATCCTTTATATTTTAATAATAAAATTCGTCATTTGTAAGCAACACTTACTAATTTTTATTTGATTAGATTTTAAGTTATTATATACTATAAATTCTTCACTAAATATAATCATATACTTTTAGTTTATATTGTTATTTTAACAAAAATGTAAACGCGATATTAGATACTTTACTTAACTGATTTAAAAAGTTTCAATAGAAAATTTAAATTAAACAGAATTATTATGTACTCTTAGTTTATAAAAAGAATATTAATAATTAAAAGTACTTATTTAATTTAATGTATTTTAATTTACGTAACAGTTAAATGTCGATTGTACGACCATTGATTATGCAAATTGTTTGTATATTAAGTTTAATTTTATGCTAAAAATATTTAGTGTAAATTGCGCAAACTATAACATTTCTGATAGAAGCCCTATGTTATAAAGTTATGCTTCAATTTATAATTTGAATAATCTTATGTAATGAAATGTCGTGCCTCTGAGCTTCATTTGCCATTACGTTTTCAATTAAAATAATGATGCACACAAGCATTGATATACATTAAAATAAAAACTATGAAGGATTCCTAGTAAAATCACGAGAATGATTCAGTTTATAAAACTTTAAATAAAATTGCGCGGGTCAGTTTGAAATTACGTAAAAGCGGATACGAGATAAAAGAGTGGAAAAAGGTGTTTTGTCATTACGATCTTGCGCACTGGGTAGAAGTCTGAAAACTCATCAAACATGAAATCTCGGTGAGAAATTAAACTCGTCGTCCAGGATAACGTCCTCGTCGCGGTTCCTCTAGCTCATGCGACTCGCGATCAAAACTGGTATCACGTTCGTCATCGAGACCGACATTTGCACGAATTTAAAAATTATTCGTCTCGTGGTAGGCGCGTACCATATACCTGTCTATTAGCCGTGCAATTTATGAAGCGCAGAGACACAAATGGACAGATAGATAGAGATAGAGAGAGAGAGAGAGAGAGAGAGAGATACACAAGCTTAGGTTACTTGGTCGGCGTAGATTGAAACCTGATTCTAGAGCAGCGAACGAACGACACAGGAGTCCTACCACGAAAGCCGCACACCTGGAGTGAACTGGAGTGGGTTGAAGTGGGTTGGAGTGGGTTGGAGCGAGTAGGAGTGGGTTGAAGCGCTCCGTAAAGTGCACGATGGTTTATGGTCAAAACGAGGGTATTGTTCCAAATGCACAATTTTATATGCATGTGTATGGGCGTAAACGCAAAGCTCGTGTAACTCGTTTCCGCAGCTTCCCCGAGAGCATATTTGCATGTATCAAATGTACACATACGAGGACATAGTGCTCAACATATCTCAACGTTATTAATTTTTAATCAACATTCTCAGATACTAAAATTATAAAGGATCCGACGCACATAGATTGGTCAAACATCATTTAACGAAATGTTTTAATTTGTTTTAAAAGTTTTTACCAAAAAACTATTAAAAAATTGCATTTTTCATGCTAAATTCTGTGTGCGTACTTCGGTTTCAATATAAACAAATACTTTCATATTAAATTATACGTACCTCATAAGATTTTTGCAAAAAAACATTTTACTTATCTTGAAACATACACTTATCATATTATCTGTATATTAAATTGTTCGTAATTTGATTTTTATTTATTTTATTTAAAAATTGTAATTATACATTAATTGAATAACCTTGGTGCTAATATTAATTAATAATTGTATAATCAGGTAATAAGTATTTTTACTTTTTATTTTCTTAAGTAGGTAATTTTTTCATCGTAATTATGTTAATCATTTAATTCCAAAACACTATATTCGTAAAATACACAAGTTTAATGTATTAGAATTGATCGGTTCCTAAACATATGATAATATAGAAAAATTATATTTATAAAGATGTAAAAATTTTATATTGAAAATAAAGTTAATTTTCTTTAATCATTCTAAAATATATTGTATAATAAATGTAAATAATACATAAAAAAAATGGAGTAAAGTTTATTCATAAAGATATTAAAGTATTCTTATAATTGAGAGATTGTAAAGATGATTTGTTTTAAATTTATAATATTAGAAGATATATATTTTTTACTTAATTTTTTAAAAAATTATTCGTAAAATAAATCCATTAAATTAATATATTTGTTTTTAGTTCATATTATTTTTAATTTTCATTGAATTTATGTATAAAAAGAAATATATTTATTAATTATTGTAAAAGAAAAGATAAAGATTGAAAGGATAATTGCATGAATTTTTCGATTTATTAGCCATAAATATTATTTTAATGTATTAAGATTAAAATATTTTTAAAAATATTAAATCGAATACGAGATTTGCATACGCAATAAAATTGAGTTTAAAAGATACTTATTTAAAATATATTTAACGATCCTGTTAATAATTAAATATATTTATTTCTATAATTATTATACTTAGTATTTTAATTATATCTTTTCATTATTTTACAAAATATTTTATAATAAAATTGTAATTCTAATTCATTTGTCATATAATTTAAAAGTGATTTTTTTGTATAGTTAAGATAATAATAATTATATTACAATTATATAAAAATGATGGATTTTGACATAAAAATATATTAAAAAATAGAATTATAGTAATTTTCGATTTTTTTTTAAAGATTGTTGGTAATTGTTGATATTTCTGGTGTGGAAAAACCTAATGGAAAGTCAACATATTTATTTTTTCAAATTAAATTAATGTTTGGTAAAAAAACGTAGTACCATAAACCATCTTTACTCGTCTACTCTTTATCAGCTTTTTTTACAATTTCATTTCTCTCACGGTATTATTTGAATAACACGCCAAATACTTTTCCCACAATTGTTCTTGGAACGTACCGCCAAACGAAATGAGAAAGAGCAAGAAAAAGTAAGAGTGATAAAGAAAAAGAGACGGAGTGAGTGGGAAAAAGTTGTGCCGAGAAAGAGAGAGAGAGAGAGAGAGAGAGAGAGAGAGAGAGAAAGAGAGAGGAAAGATAGGAGTCAAGGTGGGAGGAAAGAACTAGAAATTCTTTTGTCTCTTCTTAGTGTTCTGCATGAATAAACTTCATTGTCGAAGGATAATTATAATTTCGTTATGGACGTCGCGTGCGCTATTCGCGTCGCCTCAGTAGTTTCGACAACTATAATAATCGCATTCGCGTAGCTCTTAAATTTTCTGTGACTCCGGGCGATAAGGAGTTAGAGTTAGAGAGAGAGAGAGAGAGAGGAGAAAAATAAAATGGTAGAAGCGACTGAGGAAAAGACGTCGTGAGTCGAAAATGAAAAACCTACGAATGATTAGAGTGCTGTCGTTGAGTTCTCTGGAAAAAGAAAAATAGAGTACAAGTACTTTTTTTGATCTTCGTTTTCATGTTCGTTATCCATTGAGATCGATTATTATTAATGCTTTTAGTTTATTTCTCTTTGATTTACAACTTTATCATATTTCCCATATTAAACCACTAAACATTATTCTAGTAACATTAAATTTATTTACGCTTAAATTATTTTATAAACTGGCCTAAATAATATATTTTTATTATATATTTCGAAATTTTCCAAATATAATCAATTTTACATTTAAATATATTCAAGAAAATATTTTAAAAAATAATACAAGCAATGTAAGAATTAAAAAATTTTTCTGATCGAAATAAGAGATTTTTATTAATATTTATAATTCTATTTGTTTTGCTTAGTGAACAATTTAAATAAATTTCTATATGTTTCATGTACACTATAATTTGTATTAATAATCAATTAATATTTATAAATTTAATATTATTTTTATGTATAATATTCTCTTTAAAAATGAAAATCTTTGTATTTATACAATATGCGTTAGAAAAATAAATTGACATAATTATAATGATTCCTATAAAAAATAACCTTTTTAAATATGATTAATTAATACATCCATTGATGAAAATAAGTTAATTTTTAAATAAAATAATTTATAATATATTAAATTTTATTATGGTATAAAAAAATCTTTAAATTAAAATAATTTCTACTCTTACAGCTAATAGATATTATAAAAAAAAAGTTTAAAAGTAAATATTTAGAATAACAATGACTGTATATTTAATAAAAAAAATATGTTTTTTATAACTAGTAAGATCTAAAATCTATATAAAAATGATAAAAAAAAATTTTTTTAATAGATCACGAATACTTAAAGCTATTTCATTTAAATAATAAAATAATCAATACATAATTAATTAATAATAATTTTTCAAAAAATATAAATCTAAATTGTTATCCAGATATTTTGATAATAAAATGAGAAAATCATTATTAATTTTAATTATTCGTACCAAATTAAATAACAATCAAACAATACATTGTACTTTGATGCTTTATAAATATTAAATTAATGAATACTCATGATAACATGTTTTATTCATAATTAAATTAATGTAATCGTGCTTAAAAATAGCCAATTCTAACTTTTATTTTGTCTAACAACTCACGGACTGTTGACCAAACGTCTTGTTTGCAGAGTAAATAACTAGAAAATAGCTCTTAGTTACCTTAATACATTCAATCTTGATGATATTCTATCTTGTTCATGTATGACACTATTTATTTATCTATTTTTTGTGGTCAAAATATTTTTGTTTTCATTCGATAAAATTACATAATTAAAATAAAATAATTTTAAATTGCAAATTAAACTGCTTGTAAATTATCGAATCATAAAAATACTATGAATAATAATATTTAATTATTTCATACTGTTTACCATTAATAAAGAGTTCATAAATCTGTACACAACATTATTTTACATTGAATATAGATTAAATATGTTACAACCTAATTTAAAAAGTCGATTCCCATAAAAGTTAATTTACTTTTTTATTTTAATTTAACTTTAAAATTACTTTAGGTTATACATATATCACTTAAGATTTGCAATGTGCAAGGAAGTACTTTAGATTATCTATTGAATTATTATGTAATAAATATTATTCTTTTACTGTTAACTGATTTTAACAAAAATTATCTTAAATCGTTCCTGCGCTTCATTACACATACATTTTATATAAATTTTATTAGTACATTATAAAAATGCTATAAGACAAAAAATAATTTTTTTACATAAATTTTAAATAATATAATAATTAATAATTCAATAATGATAATTGTAATAAATTTATTATAATTTGTAATATTATTATAATAATTATGAATATTATTATAATTAATATAATAATTAATATTTTTATTAAACAGTAATTGAAATATAGCATTTAAAATAATTTTAATTAAATTAAAATTAGAATCGAAATACGTTTAGTTCATTGCTAAATAAAGTTTAACTGTTAAAGAAATTAAAATATAAAACATTATATTACAACTATATTTAATATACGTGACAACAATACTTTTAAACTCTGGAAGTAAAGGGAAAAAATAAATAAAAATGTTAAATTTATTATTTTTATTATTAGTACGATGAAGATTCTCAAAATACTCGCATATTTCTTAATACTTTCATACAATATAATATACCTTAGATACTGCTTTTCACAGAATTCATTTTATGATCTCAGGCTTACGAGAATACCTATTCACTCATACAGATGTAATTAAACTGATTCAACCGAGTTCACATCTAAAAATTATTTGGATGCGAACTGGGACTGTGAATTGAAATAGTATTTATTCGTAAAATGCTACTGCTAAAAAATATTTTTTTTAAAACCTCAAGCTTTAATTGGCATTATTAAACGGAAATATTATAAATGTAAATCCATGTCAGTAGATTCAATTTGTGGACTTTTTTATTTCCATAATACATCAACAATTATTTTTCCTGTTTCAACGAGAATTCAAAATAAGTTTTAGGTAATTATAAATTAGTTAGTATTGTAGACTTTATGCCTTAACAAATAACATGTATATTTTAATTAAATATTATATTTACAATTAGTATTAACATTCTTTATTTAGCCAATTTATTTATCTAATCGATAGAATTATTATTTTACATATTTTATAACTATAAGTAACGTAAGAATAAATGTATATAAAATTATTTTAATTTATTCATTAACAAAATATTCATATGTACAATGTAAAGAATTATTATAATATAGAGAAATAAATATTGCTATAAAATATAATTACAACAAATCCTATTTACATCTACAAACTTTATATTTTTATATATGTTTGGAAATAATATCTCTTACTATTAAAACATTACAATAATATGTGTAAACATTATTTTCTATAACAAATTTATAATTTAACCTATTCTTGAGTATTGTTTGTTCAATTTAAAAACAAAAATTCCGTAAGCCTGTTTTGACATTTTGATAAGACATTGTTAAATAGATAGACATCGAAAAATCTTTTTCAATGCGAGAAAATATTTCAATTTTTCTCATTTATTTTCTACATTAATGTAAGAAAAATCATGAAGTTATTTTCCATTGATTGCATAATTTATAAAATGTTATGAAATGGATGAAAATTTAACAGCATAAAATTAATTTTAAAAAATTACGATATAATTGTGCATTAATTTCTATCTTTTTTTTTATTAATATATTGAAAACTTATATGTTAATTATATTATATTTTTAAAAGAAATATTTATTATCATGTAATGATTACGTATAGAAAACCATCGCAGAGTGTTCGGTAAATATTACTTTTTTTATCGATCTTAAGTTCAAAATAAATATTGATTTATTTACGATAAAATTATTTTAAATTCATATTCTATTAATGGAATATTTTTGTTTAACCAATAAAATCTTGATATTGTATAATTGTGTTATATACCTACGAAAAAAAGGAATCAATAGTATGATCGAATGATTTATACGTGCCATATAATTCCATAATTAAATTTGATGTTTAAATATAAGAAGATTTCTTCTTTTATTCATCGTCATTCTTCAATCGATTTATGTATTATCATATATTATGTAAGAATTTTTACAGCAAATGGAAAACAGTAATTATACTGTACAAAATGAAAATTTTCTATCACATTTCTGCATTACAAATTTACTTCTCGGTAACTCGTTTATTTAATTTTATTGATTTATTGATTAATAGCAAAAAAATAGATATATTTTTTAATTCTCCGATTCATAAATTTTATAGTAACGAATCGAAAACATTTTAAGTAATATAAATTGCTACATACAAGTTCGCGCTGCTCATAATTACAAGTATTAAAAATGAGAAATACAATATATGAATTAGAAAATAAAGATATACGATTCAATACATGGGATTAAAGTTTTGCAATGTAATGGAAAATCTTACACAAGCAGTCAATTATCCAGAGTAAATTAATACTTCTGCAAATGTCTCTTTCTTTTAAAAGAACACAGGAACGGAGAGAAAATGCGAAAGGTGGGTAGTGTAAAATAAACACCATTAATGCTTCGGACGTTAACCCACTGAAGGTCGAGTGAATAAAATTATGTGTATGTGAGTCGTGGCTCGTGTACATGGGTTGTAGTGTGTAATGAACACTCTCTTCAATGTTTGCACTATGTGCAATGTCTACACTGCACCTGACCGATTTCAAGTTTAGCACCTCGACGCCTTTAGGTGAACTCCGGGATCCAAGAAACATTAGTTTACACGGAGGTTCAGAGTATCATGACGTCAGCAAAGATTTTGGATTTTCTTTTTACTGGCAGTACCTTCAACTGCACATCGACATCACTCTTGATTCTTTAAGGATCGCGTTCAAATAAATTATTGTTCCGTCTATAGCTTTAAGATTTGTTATACAATGATAAATATTTGATTACTTTTACGATACTGTTACTTAAATAAAATAACTTTTATATTATAATGATTGTTTGTTGGCTTTATATTCAAATAAACCAAAGGCATTGTTAAATGACTATAAATACAGCATGATTCCCTTTTATCTGTTAAAATAATATTTATAAAAAAATTATATAAAATAGATCGCGTGAAAAGAAGAGGTAGAGTAAAATATTGAAGGGAAATCTGTTTAATTTTTAAATATCATGCAAAATAAATTAGCATCAGAGATATAAAAAAGCTTGTAAAACTTCTAGTACCTGAATTATAGCTTACTATAAAAATCTATACCTTTACATTATTTAATAATCATTAAAAATTTCTACTAAAAATTTTGTACGCTCATATTTTATTAAATCTTTTTTCTTTAAAAAAAAAAGACTTTTTTTATCAATTTATCAATAATTTTTATGAAACAATACAAGAGAAATATTTTATTTAATGTAGATTTATAAATTTTAATTATTTCTTTGAATATGTTACTTATTGTAATGTGTATTTATTTAATTTGATTTTTTTTTTTTTTTTTTTTGATTACTTTACAAAAAAAGTTTATCGATAAGAAATGATTTGAGTAAAGTTTTTTTTTTAATTTCCAAAAAAAAACTTATTCATTTTCAAATAAATTTTCTCTCTATAAATTTTGTAAATGAATATATTTGATAAATGTTCCATTAATATTATAGTTTACTTCAATTTCATAGACCTAAAATTGGAAAATTTATGCTGCGTTATCACTCTTAATGTCAGATGACGTTGCTTTTTATTAGTTAATAGACTTTTTTCCAATACGAAATGATGAATTTAATTGAATTTACCGATAAATTCATTTTTTTAAAAAAATGTCAACAATATATTTTCAGATACCATTGCTGTATAGATTATTTATATATAATTTTAAAAAAATATTACAATTAAAAATATTTTTAAAATGAACTAAAAATAGATTTTAAAACGGTAGGAATTTTTAGATACCTATTTAAAGTTTTAATTTGATCATTAAATTAAATGTAATAAAAATACTATAGTTTATGAACTTTTTGGCATTTATTCAGTTTCATTGTAAATCGATGAAATGAATAAAAAATTTTTTATTTGTCTTTTTTTATTATTTTTTAATGTACTTTTTAATTATTTATTTGTACTTTCAATTGTTTATTGATTTGCATTTATTTTATGATAGAGTTTTTTAATTTCCTATTTTAAATATTTATTTTTCATAAAAGTAAATAATAAATGTCATATTGTTTTTTATTAAACCACAGTATAATACAAATTATTAGTATTGACTATCACGGTACACTTTTTAATATATTAAGTTAATAATATATTCCTAATTATATTTCTCCAATTAAAATCATTATCGCAGTCTATTGATTGTAGGTATAATGTACATAAATATATTAGACAAGCAACTTCTTTTGAATATTTTTATGTTGTAACATAAATGCTACAATATAACACAAATAAGTTTTTAATTGGGTAGGAAATATGTAGCGTAAATCACGAATAATTTACATGTATGTGTCAAATAACAATTTATTCATTAATAGATAGCTTATTTTAGAATGTAATATAATTTATATTCTAGATATATTTTATAATATTTAGTAGGTATAATTTATTTAAAATTTGTAGAGTCCTTAATTATTCTTATAATTAATAGATTTAAAAATTTAAATTAATCTTCACAAAGCGTATAAAAGAATATTATTTTTAGATACTGTTTTAATTAAAATAATGATTTTAAGAAGCATTAAAATCAATATAGAATAGCAAGTATTATACTTTATTCCGATTAATATAAGAAAAAAATACTATTTGATAGGAGAGAAAAATGGATTGTTCTGAGAGGTTTATTAAAACATTATAATTAAATTTTATTCTTTCTCCCAATAGAATTATTTCATAATTCTATTAGTTGTATCAAACAAAAAACGTTTAAATTGAAAATACTTTGCTGAAAAAATTTTTTTAAAAGTTTAAAAAATAAAAATGTTTTTAAAAAAAATTCTGCATGATCTAATTAATCTAACTATAAATAATATATGATACGTCGATGACAGATGATGTATACGTCGAAAAAATATAATATCATTTTTTATGATAATACATTATGTAATTAACTTAAAAAATGTCTATAAACTGAATGTATTTATTATTTCATGATAATGTGCATAATATCGACAATTATATTTTTGGAATTAATATAATTTTGAACGCTTAATATCATAACTTGCAAATGAACTATTGGAAACAATTAAATTTTAATAAAAGTTTTAGTCTTGACCACATTTAAATTTGATATATACATAATGAACAAAGTTTTACAGAGCAGAGATAAATTTTTTTGAATTGCATGTGAAATTTATTTATAGAAAACTTATTTCAAAATAAAATGAATGTAAAAATAGTAAAAAATTTCTATAAAGAGATGCAAATTAAGGTTTTTTAATCGTTGCGCAATGAAAAATGATCATACTGTTTCTGCCAAGTTTTACCACTGAGTCGTTTGATTATGTCTACTCAACATTATAACGTGAACTTATTCATAGCAGCACTCCTGGATTAGGAAATATTTAAAAAAAGAAGCGCGTAATATTTAAATTAATAATTAATAAGGAAATAGATAAATAGATAATGTTGAGGGCAAGGGCCGGTAAACTCATGTAGAAAAGTGGAACATAGGATTTTCGAGATTTTCTGACTCGCTAGTCACGTGCTCAACAGTGAATGTCTTTTATCTCTTATTCACCTTGTTAGGTCAAAGAGGAGTAATCCCAAGACAACGTATGCGCCTCTCATTCTCCAGAGGAGAAAAAAAAGACAATGTCATTCACGTCGGCGCACTTGGAATTTCGTGGGCTTGGATCGAAGTGTCTATTGCCTGGAGCTCGTTCTGACGCATCCCAACTGATTCTACTGAAATCTCCAATTTGTATTGGAGATAATTTTCACGGTTTTCCTTCTGCTCGAGCGAGGCACAGGAATTCCTGGCACCCTGCTAAATTTACTTCCTTTTCCACTCGAGTTTTTCCTCGCTGCTTCATTCTCGCGCCTCGAGTTTCTCCGCCTCTATCTCGGTAACAAATGGGGATCGTCTCTCGCGAAAAAATAGAAAGTACGTGCCACTGGGAAAAGGCGTTTTTCTAGTTGAAATTATCCGTGCATAATTCAATCTTTCAATCCGAATTCGGACGGTAGTGGGGAGAGGATCGCGAGTTCCTAAATAAGCGAGTAGCGGCTAATCAAATTGACCAGGTAGCACTTGGGGGGGGGTAGGGGGAGGATGGGCGAGAGGAAGAGGAGGCGATCGACGCACTCGGCGATCCAGCTCGCCCACACAGGAGAAATCGCGTTATAGAGATGTCGATCAGAGCCACCGGTTTATTTTTTTCACCTCCGAGTCGATCATCCTCGTGCGTCGCTCGGAATAAAAAAGGAAAATATCGCGTGTCCGTGTCTCGGCGACTCTCCCCTCGGCGTTTACGGTTTGCTGCTCTCGTCGTTCCTCTTGGCTGGTTAACCGTTATACAACATCCGCTCGCCATGTTGTTGTCCACCGTCGCCACTACCGCGTCCTAGTGCGGGCCCAAGCCCGAGATCCATTGTTCCGCTCATTGCGTAATCGCCTCGCGGATGTAGGCTTGGCGCGAGCCTCTAGTACGAGTCCAACCTCGGGGATTCGGGTCTCAAGGCCATCCTCGGGGATGGAGAGCCTCTGAAGCTGGAGATTGGAGTCGGCGGTTGCGTGACACCGGGAGGTGTTGGGACACCTCGGGCGGGATGTCGTGTCGCGGTTACGAGCAACGCAGACCGAAAGTCCCTTTGAATATGGATGGATACCTTCCTTTCAACCTGCATTTTTTTCTCCTCCATTCATCTTTCTGTTCCCACGGGTTTCCACATGTGTAGGCTTGCGGCAATAGATGACTATTTCATTCATAATAAGTTACTTTCAAATGATCTTCATTTCCTTTGTAAACATTTTATCATAGTCATCTGAAGAAATTCAATGTTTATTATTTATTGATACATTTGAAAGGGTTATTTTATGAGATAAATGTGTATTTATATGTATTAAGAATCGCTTTTTTCATTATTATTTTTTCATTATTTAAGGGGCAGCTAGTACTTGAACGAATTAACAATATTATCGAGATGCAAATTGAATAGAGTCGATGTTGCCATTAAAGCCGAAAAGTAAGTTATCTGTTTAAAGAATCCAATAAAAATTCATTGATGCTTCCAAATTGTAAAAATTGTGTATTTAAATCAATGAACGTAACGACATTAATTATTAGTGACACTATTTGATTTCTTCTGCAATTTCTGCAAACGAAATTTATCGATAAAAATGATGCATAATATCGCCACGACAAAAACTATCTTTTCTTAAATCTTACTTCTCATAATAGTATTGATGTTTAGAGTAGGCAAGTATTTTGTATAGTCTGACACAACGGAAAAAATATTGTACTGCTTTTTAAGAATCATGTTAGTGCGCTGTTCGTGACGTCAATGAAAAGACTGTGTACGTATTTGAACACCTAAAATGTTGCCTGCGATAAAAGGTCTTGTACATTAAACTTATTTAATTATGCATAGTTCTAAAAGTATAAATATGCATAGATGCGAGAGAAAATTGTTATTAAAATAGTAAAATAGTAATTTTTAAGTTATAGATCAATTATTGAGAACAGGACCGGTCATTTAAAAGTCAAAGATCTTGTTACAAAATTTCGGAGAGTGAAGAGTTTAGGGTAAAATTGATTGGCAAGTAATTTGTTGTTGCAAATATCAGATAAAAAACAAGGTGGCCGGCCGGTAAATGGTGCCGACGACTGACCTGGCTGATAGATCGATAAAATGATTTACCAAATGATAAATCAATAGAGAGCCCGGGAGTTATTTTCGCAGGCAAGAGTGATAACCCGCGCGGATATGCCCGCAAAGCCGCCAAGGAATAAAATATAAGGAGTAATGCCAAAGAATCAATATTGGACTATGTTTAACTCGCGTACGTCGGTTTTGTAAAAAGGTAAAAAAGCAAGTAAGCAGCCTAGTAAAAAGGTGAAAAAGGTGGGAAAAGCTCGTTGGCCATTGGCTGGGGACTCTTTTTCCTCATATTGTCGCGCGAGTCTCGGAGCGCTTTCGAGGTTACTTACTGCGGCTAAATAATTAAATATGCAGTAGCCGGAGGAAGAGACTCAAATCGGAGAGAGACTGGCAATTATTTCCACATGAATTATAGAGCGATAAAAAAGAAAAGGCGAAAATAGTAATGAGAGTGGCGAGTCCAAAGCTCCTCGCTCGATGTGGCATTCAATTTTCAGAGGCGGCACCGGCTTCGATGTGCACGGCGATGTGGAGCGGCGGTCGCGTGTGAGGGTTGGGGGGGGGAGGAGGAGGGGAGAGGGGGAGAGGCGGGCCGGGGTGGATTCGACGGGTGGTGAGAAACGTCCTGCGCGTTTTCTACCTGCCGCCGCCGCCTGCCTGTCTGCCTGCCTGCCCTCGCGCTCTACTCTAGTCTATTTATCGATCGCGTTTTCGGACCTTCCCTGCTCGCCTGCCTGCCTGCCTGCCGCCTGTTTGCCTGCTTATTTTCCCCTGTGTTTTCTTTCGCTTTCCTCTTTTTCCTCTGCTTTCCCTACCTCCGCTTCCTGCTCTTTCTTACGGCTTTCGACACGCGCCGAGTTTTGGCTGCTAGGCGACGCTGCATTGCGCGCACTAGATTGTTTTTTGGCTTATGGGCTGGGTCATAATTGTTCATTCGTCTAATGGAGCCATACCTGGCGGATATTCCTTGATTTAGGAATCCCCGTACTTTTACCTTATTTTTTTCGCCTGTGGTTTTCGTGTGCATGAACCGGACTTTCCTCATTTGCGACTCGTTTCATGCTCGTCTTCTACACTCCTTTATACCTTTTGTAACCTCGTTATTACCAACATATTCTTTGGCAATGCATTTTATTAGGCGAACAATTCCACTAAGCTTTCCAATTGGTCGATCACTCATTTTAAATGGATTTTCCGTTACGGTCCACGGACTATAAATATCTTACAAACTATTTATTATTATATCATAATTATATTTCATTCCAACTACACGATTATTGTATGCAACTGGCTTGTTGTTACCGCAAACGCTGTTCTGCCTTTTAATTTCATTACCTTAAAATCATAACCACTCGTTTTATTAAATAATTTTTTATCAAGCTTTTATTTAAATTCTGACGCATGCTCAATCACTTTATTTGTTAATATTTTATATATTTTTTAATATTAAACTAGTTTATACGACAAAACTAGTCATTTACACGACGTTTATTGTATAAAGATTTTTTAACAACCTTTAATATTTATGACAAATTGATAATTTTAATTGCATTTTGTATATAATTTTTTTTATGTAATATTATTCAATTTTCTTAAAGATAAACAATATACGAGATATCAATGTTAGGAGACTTCAATTTTCATTGAAATCACTCGATTCGTTACAAAGTTCAATGCAGGCACACAGATTCACCGTGCTACTGTATATATGTATAAATACTTGTGTGTATAATGTACAAGATGGTATTATAAATTCTAAATAAAATTTCATTAAAATATGTTTTTAATAAATAGTAAGACTTGAAACTGTTTTATTTGCATCAGTAAAAACTTCTTCGAGTTCTATTAATGTCTTTCCTCTTAATTATTTTATTTTCAAGCCCCTGTAATTTTATTGCATTACCTCTGTTTCAAACAACAATTTTCTTTGAAGTATATTTTATAAGAAAAAAATAAAACTTAATAAAGAAATACCCTAATTCAATCGATATACATTTTTGAAAGTTTAAATTTTGTCCAAATAGAGTTATTGATCTAATTGCACTTTCAAGCTATATACTGGGTCATAAAATAATTCCGTAGAAAATATAAAAAGCTATACTTGGAAAATAAGGTTTGCCTACTTTCTTCGTTAAAAGTATTACAAACAATAGTTAGAGAAAATGTGACTGGCAATTTAAACAATTTTCTACGACACTATTCATGTATTATTACCAAATACTGGCACTGATTGCAAACTGTTCCAAATAGTAGAATTTTATTTTTTTGAAAAGGTCAAGAAGATGTGCGCCAAGTTTTGTTAGTTTACAGTTTGAATCTCCATTTAAATGAAGCAAATTTAATAGCTGGCTTAAAAAAAAAGTTTTTTTGTTTTTTTTCAACGGGTCGGTAGTCATCAACATTATTTTAGAAAATTGCATAAAGTATTATGCAAAGCATAGTTTTCACATTTTTATCAAAATTTTTCGTTATAACGAGCATTTTCATTCATAAATTTGAGCTCATTTAAACTTAGAATTTAACATTTTCTGTTGTTTATAAAAAAAAAAAGAAAAAGAGGAAGCTTGACAAAGTGTCGTAATTGTCATAAAAACAATTGTGCTTGTATAGAAATATGGTAAACAACATTAATATGATGCATCATCACGAATTAATTAGCGTTTCATAATTATCAATGTACCGCTTTGTTATTCTTAAATATTTATTTAGCAATTCTTATTAGAATATAAATGTTTACTCATTAGAAATTTGAGAAAATGAATGACAGTAAAGTATTGTTATTTATTCGGAGGATTATTTAGAACAATTAATGTAAGAAAGAAACTAATGAAAGAAAGGAATGAAAAGAAAAGCAATTTCAAAAGAAGTAGAAAACTTTTAACGTTTATCTTATGCACTTCAGTCGTAATTGGCATTATTCTCCGTTGCACATTTATGAGTGTAGGTGTATAAAATGCATTGAAAAGAAGTTTACACATATTTGCTTGTAAGAGCAGTTGTAATGGGAATAGAGTTTTGAGTCAAGGCGTACTGTGGTTTGAAAACGGAAATTGATTTTTATCGCGAATTCGGAGCCTTAACGAGCGCGTGCGTTAGAAATCGTAAAGAAAAAGAAATGATAAATAGTCTATAAAAAAAATAATAAATAATGAAAAAAAGACGAAAAGATTACGAAACAGGCGTGATTAAGCGGAAAAATATATTTTGAGCAAGGAGGATCTGGTGACGGGCAAAGCTAATTACACAGTGGAATTATCAGAAAACTCAGTTGGCCGAGTTGGTTTATCGGCATGAAATTTAGCGGATTAAATTAAAGGGAGGCTAATATTTTGTGCGCGCGATTCATATTTTAAGGGAGCTTTGTGCGATTAGCGCACCCAATAAGGTCTAAAGCAGCTTTGATGGCACTCAAAGTTGCCTCAATAATTAGCCCCGCATTGTCGGAAAAAACATATCCTTTTTTTTAATGAGGATAGTCACTTCATCGAGGGTCGACAATGAAGATCCCCGGCCGCGTCCGTGAAAGGTGAAAGGGGTTGCGATTTTACACGAACGTAACGGGGTGGTTGCGCGCGACAAAATCGGGGAAAGTCCGGGGCGAGTCCATGTAAATAAGCCTCTGTATTTGTCGATGTAGTCAAAGCCAAACGCCCTTTTCACTTGCGCCGGTAGTTCGCACATGTTTAGCCAAGCGAGCATATCGATTTACGCTTTGGCAGGAAAGAAAAAGAAAAAAAAATTAAAAAGAAGAGAAAGAAGAAAGAAAGAAAAGAAAAAGAAAAAGAAAAAAAAAAAAAAGAAAGAAAAAAAATGTACCCGCGAGCGCACATCCAACGCCTTATGTAAGTGCCGGGTAATTGAAAAACGATGTGCTCTCAAATCTCCACCTTCCTGGATTCCGCCGAGGCTTTCTTGTTTATGCTGTCGGCAGAGGAGGATCGCTCTGCCGGAAAATTCAGCTGCGATTCAACTGAAACTCCTCATTTTTTTTACGCATCTGGGCACGTTGCAATTAATATACTTTTTTTTTTAACCGCGAACCTAGAAAGCGTTTCCTTTCCTCGTCATAATCTATTAGCCTACTTTATTGACTGTTTATTTGATGTTTTGTTCGATTTCCTTTCCAATTAACCGGCTCTCTGTGTCTTTGTCTAGTGGACTTTATTATAACTTAATTTCTACGATAAATTTCATGTTTAATGCAATTCAACATAATTTAAAGAGATCATTTAAAGACGGAAATACCCTTTACAGAGATCATAAATAAACTCTTTAAATTTGTGCCCGAGTATTGAAACTAATGTCTCGGCTTGGCCAATTAGAAAAGTTTTTTAATCTAAATTTTGATTATCAACTTTAAGTTTTGATTAATCTAAAAATTAGTGCCCTTTCTTCCGTTTAAGAATTGTTCTATTTATATTGCATCGAATAAATATATAAAAATATGTTAAAAAATTTATTTCAATTTTTTATTATTCAAGAGTAGTTTTCATTTAGTTACCTCATTTTAAAATACATTCAATCGTTTTGTATTATAATTGACATTAAAATTTAATTATATTAGTCTTTTTTAACTAGTGATTTCCTACTAATGTTCTGTTTATAAAAATATTGTTTTTATAAATTGGAAATATTTCATTTTTTTTTTTACAGAGGATCCGTTAACCTTTATGCATTTGTTCCCTGTTTTCTTATTGCGTGTCAAATGCATATTTTATGGGGAAAAATAATAATATTCGTACGTTTCGCTGGAAAAAGTATTTTCTCGTAAAATCGTGCAATTACTTTTCGATTCCAGCATATTTTTAGGAAGAAGGTAAATTTTTATTAGCTAGATCAATACATAATACAAGCGACTAGAATAGTTTTCATTCAAGTGTAATTGCATAAAATATTTCTTTTTATGAATTCTTCATCACATAATTTTACGTAGTGTATTACTTCATTTTATTAGAAATATTTTTTCATATTTTTATTCAATATTATTGTTTATTGATATTTTCACACCAAGTTGTACAATATACATAAT
This sequence comes from Eupristina koningsbergeri, assembly GCA_018907245.1. Classification (NCBI taxonomy): domain Eukaryota; kingdom Metazoa; phylum Arthropoda; class Insecta; order Hymenoptera; family Agaonidae; genus Eupristina; species Eupristina koningsbergeri. Next base: position 2,057,142 of record JACCHV010000151.1, read on the forward strand.
ATGCTAATTTAACAATTATTTCAATATCCAGATTGTAACAGCTGCAATAAATTTTTTTTTTATCGGGGTTATAATAATATCAGTTGATAAATCGATAATCGTATTTGAATACAAGTTTGAAGAATTTGATAGCCTATCCAAGAAACTATAATAATAAATTTTGCGTAGGATATAACCTGATCCGCATAAATAGTGTCTGTTGAAACTTCATGTTTATCAATTTATGATACTCCAATTGAATATAATCCGTGGACAGTTAATTTAATCTTTGATAATTTAAGATAAATAATTGTATTATTTTATGTCGCTGGCTGGCTAGTCGGATATTTAAATTAAAATCTGAAACTCGTTATTAATAGATAAAATTGGATTATTGATACGCACATTTCCATACGATACGCAGTGATACTCGCGGACTCGTGATACTCGGTGAACAGCGGCAATATGAATATTAATTTGTAATTTTAAATACAAGTAGGGTGGTGCGAGTTGGTGCAATAGTTAAATAACCCTAATAGCCGATGGGTAGTTCGATCGATCACCGTGTCGGTAGTGACAAGATTGACAAATGAGTCGACGCACGACCTGGAAATTGCACGAGCAGTCTGTCCTCTCTTTTATCAAGATCCACCCCCGAGCAGCAGCCAACCAACCCCGGGAGCCCACCCCGAATATAAGCGTGCAGTTATATTGTGAAAATTATAGAACCCGGGGTGTCAATCCCTTGTGACGGGGCTGAGGCCCGCCGGTCATTAGGACGAAAAATCTCTTGCTCTCCATTGGAAAAACGGGTACTCAACCCTTGCCAACTTTGTTTCGCTCGATCTCAAGCAAAATTCCGGGCGTGTAATGGAATATTTTAAGTCGCTTTCGCAGAATCTTACTCGCGCATCCACTTACGTACTCTTATTTTGGCCGGTAATTCCTGGCGACCAGTCCAATTTCTCTTTGCTTTTAGCTTGATGAAGGAACAAGCCAAGCCCGTCCAGTTGTTAAGGATTTTTTCCTCCCGCTTGCTCGTGCAACTATATCCTTCGCAATCTCTTTTAATTCTACCTTCTTTAATAAACTAGACGTGTTCTTTACCTGGAAATCATTCTTCCACCTTCCTCTTCGTAACGGGAATATTCACAACAGATTATAAAGATTAAAAAAAAAGAAGCGAATTAATTTCATTTGAAGCGCCTAGTACAATTTGCGTGCTCATTTTATGCTGTGAGTCATAATTTGTCCTAGAACATTGTTACTTCTCTCAATTGTTCAATATTCTTTGGATTTATCGAAAATTTACTTATAAATATTTGAGAAATAACAATTTTCGTTATCCATGAAAATTCATGAAATAAGCATTAATAATCTTCAGCCTATTTATTATATTCAAGGTCACCTCCATATGCGAAGTTGAAGTAAAATATAAGTATCAATCGTATAACGTATACCATTAAACATTCTGATTTTTACAATTTTTTATTTTGAATATTATTTGGCATAAATCTATTCTATTCTTACGTTTGAAAAATATAATAATTCCGTTTATTAATTTTAAAAATAAGTATACCATCTACATTAACAAGCATAACACCAAATATTAAAACTATTAGGAAATATAAATTTAAAATAGAAAGAAAATCTTTTTAAATACAGTAAATAATATTTTCTGATGCTTTTAATAAAATTCAATAAAATAAGTACTTTGATGTTAATTTTTCAAAATGTATAAATGTAAAGAGGGGAATATAAATGAAAAAATAATCGTTATTTGGAATTAAAACTAATAAAAGTTTTTTAAAAGCGCTAAATGCGGTATTTCTACAAACATAATCAATTCAAAATAATAACTATTCATTATGATATATGTAAAAAGAATTTTGCACTTATATTATAAAATATCACATTTTTTATATAAAAATTCATTTCTAAAAATACTTTATAAATTATATAATCAGTATGGAACTGTGTATGTAGTAACTAAATAGACTTAAATAAAAATCTGAGTGTTAGGATATATGTACATGATTCTAAAATAATGTAATTAAATTTTAATATGATTAAATTTATAATTTTTGTAAATCTTTCAATGTAATATCTTATAAATAATATTCTTTAAATGTCCTTTAATAAAATTTTTTTTATGGTGTATGAAAACTTTGAAATTAATCTTATTCTTCATTAAATTCTTGATAAAAATATTAGAAAATTTGTCAATAATATTATTATTATCATTGTATCTTATTGGATTAATTATTTTTAAAATATTTTCAAATGTAAACTCATTACTTTTTTTATATTTTAGAAATAAATTATCGAGCAATATTTTAAAAAAACTTTATGAAAGGATTTATTTATAAGATTTATTATAAGAATTGTATTTAAAATAACAATGTTTTTATTTTAACAAAATTAATAAATTTATAATACGTTTTAATAAATAAATAATGAATAAAATTTATGTAACAAGTAGATTTTTTTTCAATTAAAAACATTTTATAATTTTGCATTAAATTTATTTTAAATTTTAATGAAATATATTATATATTTGGAATAAAAATTTTTCGTGCTTAATTTATTATCGTTCGATTATCAAATGAATAAAAAAATATCAAAATTAAATTATTTGTTATTGAAAAAACCTGGAATTTAATTACTTGTTTAAGCAATAAAGATTTGATTTTCATCAAGAATAGAACAAACCACTACCGGAATAACCACCACTTTAATGCATCTAGTAGCTTCATATTTACTTCTATCTCTTTTTGTTTCTCTCTCTCTCTCTCTTTCTCCCTCCCTCTCTCTCTCTCTCTCTCTCTCTCTCTCTCTCTCTCTCTCTCTGTCTCTCTATCGTGTGGTTCACACATGCATGGGCAAAATTTTCCTATCTACCTCGTCCATCCAAGTATCCAGCTTTTTTATTTTCCACGAACCTGTAATGAATTTTTATGATGTAACAACGGACGATATTTAGCAAAATTTCGCATAATACAATCATACTTTAAAGGCGACTTTCGCGCCAGGGGCACTTGAATACGACACGACAAGGAAATTGGTCCGATCATAGGCCACAATTGGCAATTTCATGCATTTTACATAGTCGTTGGTGTTTACATCGATCAACTCAGAATTTGGTTTGTCATTAATTGTAGCTTGCTTGTTTCTGCAGCAATCAATTGAGTTATTACATTTACATTCCTTTGTTTATTCCATCATTGTCATTTATTAAAAGACTTATCTAAGAGGAACTTATTTGAATACTTATGCAACAAAGTTCACTTATTTGGTAGCTAAGGATATTTTGCATTTTTCGATGATAATTAGTTATTCTAAATCACCGGTTTTGTATTTAGTTATAATTTTAAGTATAGAACATATCAATAAATTTCTAGAACATTACTTAAGAGTATTAAAAATAGAGTTCCAGAAATTGATACCTTGCCATATATATTGTATGTCGATTATTATGCAATTCATGATATCAATTTAGATTTTTAATCATGTCTTGTAGTAATTTGATAATGATTTTATATACATACATACATACATATATATATGTGTGTGTGTGCGTGTGTGTATAAAACCTTTATTTGATATAAGTTCTAATTTTACTAAGATATGTATGTTAATTATATAAATCGTTTATTAAATTGATATTTATAATTTTTGTTCAATTTAAAACTGGATATTAATTAAATTTACCTTATTTTAAAGATATAAATTTATTTTTAATGCGTTATCAATTTCATTATTGTTTTACTATGTGCACAATTTACATTATGAGTATTAATAAACGTAATAAATTTCTTGTTACATTACCATTCAAAAAGTATAAAATAACTCGAAGTATCGATAGATTAAAACGTAGTAGTTTAAAAATATTCCTGAATTTATTTTAAACTATATTATTTATTCAAGTGCCTGACACCTGTTTCGTATTTTACTTTATATGCATGATATAAAATAAGGAAACAAACAATTTTTAAATTGAAAGATTTTAAGAAACAAAATATATAGTCTTAAATTCATCATTAGAATATGTTATAGCAAAATGAATTTATTTTTTAATCAATAAATTTGACTTATTTAATATTCTGCAAATATTTTAACTATTCAATTGGTTTATTTTTGTTATTCATAATTTATCATATTTTATAATAAAAAAAAAAATTGAATAACAATTGAAAAGTCGATAGATTGTTTGTATTTTGAAGACATTTGAAATATTTGTAATATATTTATAATTACAATTAATAGATTTACTAGAAAAGTGTAATTTTTCGGTCATATAAATAATTAGCATTTTACGTATTCATGAAGGTAAATTAGTTAATGGAATTAAATGAAATTTTTTTGGACAGTGATTATTAATTTTAAAAACAATTTTTTACAAAAGTATTACTATTTTGGACTGCAAAAGAATTTTAAGAAATAAAAATTAGTCGGTAGTTGCGTATGCGTAGTTTCAATAAATTGATAATAATACATCAAGTTAATGAACGGAGAAAGTGGAAATGTGCAAGTTTTTTAATCCCAGTAATTTTCAAGTTTATGATTCGGTCCCACTGAAAGAAGCAAGTGAATAACAAAGTTTGTGATAAAAGAATTAGTCCAACTGCGAAAAGGAAGTGTAATTAAAAAATCTCGGGTGCAAATCTCGTGCAGATGTAAAAGTTGAGATATCCGAGTGGAGGAAAATAAAAGTTATCAGTGGTCGGGTCTGGTACCCGATAGCCGGTAATAAAAATTGGTAAGAACCGGGGATTTATACACTGAGTTAAAATTCCGCCTCGCCATCTCGGGGGCACAACTTACATAATAGCCGGGATTGGATAAAGTGAATCGCGATACCCTGTAAAACAAAATGGGGCGCGCTAATTTCGTGGGCGACGAGGGAAGAATGGCAAAAGGTCGGAGGAGCAAGTGCAACGGCGAGTCAGGGCCCGTATTGTTCCAGCGGTTATAACAAGCCCCAGCGAGGCAATTTCGAGAGTGACTCATCCGCGTCGCTCGCCTCGGAGGGAGCGAGACGCGCAACACAGTAGCACCTCCACCAGTGGCACCAACAACAACTCCAGCAACAACTCCAGCAACAGCAATAGCAACAGCAACAGCACCAGCGGCTCTTTACCAGAGTTCGATGACCCTGAACTACCTCTTCTCTCTCTCTCTCTCTCTCTCTCTCTCTCTCTCTCCTCCCTCCCTCCCTACCCTCTCTATCTATCTATCTATCTTCCTCTCACTCCTTCCCTCCCGCCCTCCCTCTACCCCTCCCGCAGGACCGAGGCCGTGGCTACCTTTTACTTCGCCGGCCGGTGTAGCTCCGCAAGGCCCAAGGATCCTCCTGCGTTTCTACCTGTGCATCCAGGATGTTATCGGATGTTATTCTCGACGAGTGTGAGTGCTCCGCGACGTCAAGATCGACGAGCTAAAAGTCTTCCATGCATTTCATAAATTTCTTTAAATCTCCTAATCATCCGTACCGGCTTACACGGCTTACATGCCCTCAGGAACATCCACGTAACCGAGGAATGATCAATTTATTATCTCTGACAACTGCCAGTAGCCGCGCTCTCCAAACTGTAAAAATCGAGAAAATTCTCTGGCTCTTATCAGCGTGTAATGATGCTCTCACGATATCTTGATTACTTCTCTTTTTCTCTCTTTTATTTATATTTTAATATACTTATAGTACTTTTTCGACATTCTTTTTTTCCATGTCCATTGCACAGTCAATGAACTTTGTAAATATTCTCATCTAGTTTGCATTGAATAAACGGATAGTTAATTAACTTTAATCAAATTAATAATTTAATATCCAATTTTGTAAACGAAAATATTACACGATTTTAATATTTCTGGATACATTGATCAGTTCAATACGAGATTTGAACATTGAGATATTTTTTTTAAAATGATTTTAACATTCAAGTTTTAATCAAGTCGAGTAATATAATATCATTTTAATTAATACCAAAATTCAAATAAAATAATATATTTAACTTTAAAACCTTTCTCATTTGATATTTAAAGAGGCTGTTAATATTTCAAATACAGCTTTATCCATTAATAATTAAATATCTTTAAATCCATAAATAAAATAATACGTAGTCCTGTACGTTCTCATAATCTTTTAATAAATATATTTTTAATATATCGTTTTCATTAGTTAGTTAATTGTTGTTAAATTAATTATGAAATATCTTTACCAACATTTGTTATTACACTAAGCAAAGAACGTGGTATATTTTAATCATATTTTGCAAAGTATTACCTTGTAATTATAAGCGGATTCTTGGAAATTTTGTAATATAAAATTGGCTAAATAAGTACAGCCAACAAACTAAAACGCTGTCACAATAATAGGATTAATTGTTCTTAAATTGATTAAATTAATGTTTAATTTCCTTTAAAATTTCTCGCGAAATTAAAAATAAAAATAAGAAAAAAAAAGATCTTTTATTCAAATTATAAGCATTTTAAATATTAATTATGAATACAATATAGTTATTTTTTATCTACATCAGTAAATTGACGCATAAAACAAAATAGTTTTCAATGACAACAATATATTGTTTTTTAAATACTAATTCTTACAATTAGAACGTTGGAAAGTAAAGAGTTAAAAACAAAGAATAGAACTGAGTAAATTTTTTTTACTCCTAAAACTACTTAGGGCTACGTAAACCAACTTCAAATAATGTATTCAAATAGTAGAGAAAATTTTTCTTCTTAAAGTTAGCTCTGTGACTCAGCCGGGATCGGACTTTTTTGTATTAACCAAAAGCGTTTCGAGAGTCTGGTAATTAATTCACGACATTGTCATTGTACTGATAAAGTTAAATGGTTAAAAGAGTAAAGTGTAACTGGGAGAAAGGCGAGAAAATTCTGTCGGTTGTGAGAAGCTTTATTCCAAAAACTGAACAAGGGCTAACGAGTGACTAATGCACACACCAGCGTGACTAATGCGGGAGGATACGTGTGAAAATTTTACTAATTAGCCGATAATTGGGTAAGGACGAAGGATTTTTGAAGAAGAAAAAGAAAAGAGTAAAAGCCGATGATTGTATGCAGGTCTTTAAACTCTGCCCGAGGATTTTCGCGATATGGTCGAAAGGCCCGTTGTTGTTTGTTCCTTGTTCCTTGTTCCTTGTTCCTCGTTCCTCGTTCCGTTGCGCGCGGTCGCGTCCGGAGAGATCGTGGGGCCGCAAAAAGAACGGCCCGACTCCACGCCCGGGAAATGGAGGGGAAATGAGAAAAAGAATATGTGCGCTCGGAGGCGGGTCTGCGTGCCCGCAAAAAGGGGACGTTTGAATAGAGCTGCCAGGCCGAATTGCGGGGAGTACCGGCATTGGTACTGGTACTGTTACTGTTACTGGTACTGGTACTGGTACTGGCACTGGCACTGGCACTGGTACTGATACTGCAGTAATCATGCTGTGTCCGGAAAAGTATTGACCGTCGCGCGACGCACGCGAGAGCGAACCCGCGGACTTTTACGCGGCGCTGCCTTTGCTTTTGTTGGCCTTTTTACGGGGCTTTTGTAACTGTCTTTCGCTCGCTTTCTCCCACTCCCTCCCCCTGACACCCGCCCCCCCAGGGAAATTTAGATTCGCAGTTCTTGCGAGCGAGAGCGGTTCCATGCATTATTTCATTATCTTGGCACCGCTCGGTGATCTTGGCCTCGGGATCCACGCGAGGAGCCTGGAACTTGGAAAATGTTTGTTTTATTATGAAGCCGCGATTCCCACTCGGCCAAATTATCTCACACACGTGTTACACATCCACGTCCACATCCACGTCCAGATCCGCGTGCACCGTCTAGCATTCGCAGCCACTCTCCGACATCTCCTTGCGAAAGACATTCGAATCTGGAGTTTACAGGCATTTTTCGCGTGTAGCTCCACCCATTAAACTGCATTAAAATGAGAATTGTTCACAGTCTCGCAACGAGGAATTGAGAACGCTATAAAGATAGTTATTTTCCCGCTCAGAATTTTCGATATGTGAAAGTGAGCTGATTGCTGATTTAGATGCTCAAGGATACTCATTACCTCCATTAGGATACTTTATTTTCAAGAAATTAATATTTTCCGACGAAAGTTTATTATTGGCTTCGTGCTAATCGATTTAACAAGTTCTTCTTATTTTCCAAATGAATCGGCTTTAAATTTTAAATTACGAGCACAAGCATTTGCAGAATTTTTCGAGATCCCTTAGAAAAAACATTATCAAGCAGCAAATTTTATCTTAATGTATATCAGCAATATTTTTTAACCGTACTATTTTAAACGCAGCTTTTCTTCTTTTTTTACAATGAATATTCAAAAGTTAAAGAAAATCTATTTGCAATATTTTATTAATATAATATTAATGATATCTCAGGGCGTTTTCTTAATAATATATACATTTTAATAAAAATCCTAGAATAATAAAAAAATAAGTATAAATAAAAATTGTATGTAAAAAAATTTTAAATTTCAATGCTTTATAATTTATGTTTTGTACTCTTTTCAAATTTTCTACACAAATAATTAAATCATTAAATTTAAATCAATAATCAATAGTCGTTTCATAAAAATTTTATCGTACAAACTCAGCCTTTTAAATTATTACTATACTTTATTAATTCTTATAGATAACATTTTTATTTGTTTATTTTATTATTTGTTTAAATTTTATTACAAGACATATATTATTACATATTTATTTACTATATGAAAATGTTGCTATATATTTATTTAGAATCAATAATAGTTTGTGTGATATTAACAAACAACAAATATTCGTTATCTGTTTTTGAAACAAATATTTTTAATAAAAATAAACAAAACAAAAAATATAAATGATAAAGTAAAATTCATATTTTTATTTTTATTAATAATAAAAATAACATTTGATAAATTATGATATTTTTTCCAAGGTTAATTTGTTATTAATATTTAAACTTTAATTGGCGTATAAACAATATTATGAATCTATTAATTAGCCTAATAACGTAAATTTAAATATCTTAAATAACTATATATATATGTATTGATATTAAAAATAAATCAATAAATAAGTGGATAACTTTAATAATAATATACAAGAGGAAATAAATGTAATCATTAAAAAATAGATACTATAATTAAAAATAAAGATTGAGGCGTAACATCATTTACTTATTTCAAATACCGTAGCATTAACGGCGCTTTATTCGTCTTTATTTTTGCAAGTAAGTTAGAACTTTCGAAAAGTGTGAAAGTTTTGGCAGACTTGGGTTTAGATCAAACTTTCTTGAACTAGCTTTTACGAATCGATATCACGATAAATTCTAAATTATTAAAATAGCACAAAATCCGAGCTCTTTGGTAAAATATAACATAACATTAGCCCAGGAATTCAGTAAAGAGCAGAAATGAAGCTTAGATTTTTGTGGTGACCTTTGTCGTTGTCTCAGCCCTAGGCTAAAACAAGGCTTATTCGTTTTAAAGTAGATAAGACATAAAACACCGCCGAATCATATGAGCGATTCTCTCAATTGTAGTTTGAGCGTAGGAGCAACTCCCTTCTTTTTCGATCCCCTTCTGTCCCTTTCCCTTTCCCTATCTCCTATCCATCTTATTCTTTAAAAGCGTACATCGTTATAGGAAAGTACATTAACGAAGTCGGAAATTCAAGCGCACATCGAACGCGTTAGACACGCGCAGGAGCAAACAGTCGAAATTGAGAAGGAGCAAAATAAAGGGAAGGGTGCTAGAGAGATAAGAACGAAAAAAATAAAATAACAGATTAGACTTAGGAAGAACGCAGGGCTACAAAGGAAAACTTATAAGGTTAATAAACGTGTAAGCTTCTCGAATTTTTTTTCCGTTTCCAAGCAACTTTTGGCTTCTAACTAAGTATCTTTTTGCTTACTTGTATAACACGCATGGAACACATTAATGAGTAATATAACACACATGTTATAATTGACTTGTACAACTTATACATATTTATAATCAATAAATTTTCAATATTATAAAAGATATTTAAATTTTTATTCTAATAGATTATTATACGTCTACATAATATTATTATAATCTATAATACCTCATGTATTTATGATTACAGAATATTTTTATCCGAATAAAAATCTTGTGACGTATCAAAATATTTTATTTATAACTTAATTTATTAGTAAGATTAGAAAATCCAAATCAACAATACATTGAAAATACTCAATGTGTTATTGATTATTATTATTTTATTATTATTTTTTTATTATTATTATTTTCTCAAAATTTGTTAATTAATGAAAAATATTTTGCTTTTATACATTTAAGGTTATTAATTCATTGTAAATGTTACACTATATAATAATTACAGTTTTTAAATATAATCATAATATTTGAAAAAATTATATAAAATATTTATTGTCATTATTTATAAGTTTTGAATTTTGTTTTCATGATTTGTTTTTTGCTTATAAAAATATTGAAAGCTTCAGAGAGTAATTTTATAATAATACCAATGATATTATACAGTTATTTACAAGACATTTTAAACTCAATATAGGTAACGATAATTAGATTTCATTAAACATTTATAGTGCACAACTTGCTATTGGTTGAACTAAGCGGTACAATTTATAATTGATTATAATAAAAGCGTTATCTATAAAAAGAAAATCTATATTTATAAAAATTCACACACCAGAGGTTTTGAAATAACAAGCTTCCTGCCTATGAGAATTAAAATTAAGTAATTTAGTTTGAAGCGTATGTGGAACCCCTGGAGTAGTATTTAAACTCATTTCAGAATAATAGAATGCACAATTTACTCTAAATTGTTGAGTAGCTCGATTATAGCCTCATCGCAACATAACATCTTTAAATAAAATGTTTTTATTAAAAAAATGTTAATTACCATAGCAACTTATCGATAACAATTTTTAATGCAACATAGTTGTCTTATCGTTAAATAAAAAATTAAAAGCTAAAAGCTAAAAGCAAAGAGTATAAAACTGAAAATATTATGTTTTACTTATTTTGCAGCTAGCAGTTCTTTTGTTTTCATAAAAGCTACATGAAATCTTTGCGGTTGTTGTCGTGATAAATTTTAATATTATTATAGAATTAATAATGCACAATGGAGGTGTTGGCAAATGAGGCTGTCACTGGGATTTGTTAAAAATATTACATTCATTTTCCAAACGCGTTCCCAATAATTTTATTGTTAGCGCTAATATTTAATAGCAGAGGGTAATTTTTACGTAGTCGTTGTTCTAGATTGACGCCATGATATTGTGAAAGGCACATTGCAAAAAAGCGTAAGAAATAAAACCGTGGATTACCTTTTCTTTTTTAACCCTCGGTTCTTTAGAGGGAGATTTCTCGAGCCGCACGGCGATTAACGTAATTATCACTTTTATCAGACGTGCGTTCGATTGGGAAAAATGGAGAGGCCGCGTAAGAGTTTTACCGCGAAAAAAAGGGAAGAAACTTGCGGGGCGCGAATGAAAGTAAAGGAGGGATTTCGTAACTGCCGCGGGAGGGTAAAAACAGGAGTGAGAGAAAGAGAGAAAGGCCGGAATCATTTCTGAACTATGAATAAGTGATCGGCGTGTTTTGCACTCACTCATACACACGCACACACTCGTTCACCTCTGCCCACTCCACTGCCCCCAAGTCCGAGCAGACTTGCCGTCGCCAGTGACAGGCCGTTTCCCCCTGCCGCCCCCCGTCATCGCCCGCACCTTCGCACTCGCGCGCTCTCTCTCTCTCTCTCTCTCTATCTCTCTCTTCTTTGCGACCACATGATGTAGACATAGCGCCGTAATGACGTCGCCAACAGCCAAGACAACGGCAATTCTGCTCCGTCTTTTCGAGCTCTTTCCTTTATCGCCGCCTCTATGTTTCTAAACCTCACATCTGCACTTCGAGACGCGATTACGCGGTCATTCCACCAACAATCTATTAATTTTTACAATCATTCATTAATCAATCGATCTACATCTTATCTCGCTCACTCATAAAACTAGAAATTACTTTCAATTCGAAAGAATGCACTTGTGCATATCATGCAGAAAGGATGCCTTCAATTATTAACGAAATATTTTAAGTTCATTTTCAACGTGAATTTCGGATAAATGCTTGATTTGTTAACAAAAAATTTACGGTTTTTTTTTTTTAAATATAAAACTTGAGTGCTTCCATGCTTTATATTAATTATTTACGAAATGTCATCGAAGAGATGCCGAGGTTTGTGGCCGTGGAAATATACTAATTGAGTTTTGATATCTTGACGAGTAGTTTTTTTTCATTATTGACAGTGTTGCAATTAGCCAAAAAAATAAAACATTCCATCAAAACATTATAAATTATAATTCTTTTACCAAAGCAGATTGACCGATTGAAATGAACAAATTATTCGAAGTAAAACTTCTTATTCGAAATAAATAAAAGCGTTGTTTGGTTTGTTACAAATATTCGTACACTGCAATATTCATGGACTCGACGAAGAAAAATAATTAACCGCATTTGCATTTATTAAAGCCTGTCGATTTTAATCAGAATTTTTATTTATAACTGTATTTGTGTCTGCTCTTGTTCAGGAGAGGTATAAGCGAGTGTGTACGTTCCTTGCCGTTCATTCAGTCCAAAATGTCAAATATCATCAGAAGCATGCGACTCGTATGAAGAGGAAAGATAACGTCGGAGGGGGAACGTCTGCGTTTAAGTAGTTACAAAATAATAAATAAGTCAATGCATCAAATGCAGTGCACGATCTAATAATAATAATAATAATGAGGCGCGCCACCTGACTTGCAATGGATACAGGTAGATGGATGGATGGATGGATGGATGGATGGATAGCGGGCGCTGCGAGTGAGAGAGGGAGAGAGAGAGAGAGACGCCCGTTTCCGTATTTCCACAGCCAAGAAGTGGTCTATTCCATTGTCGAGGCGCGTTCGTTGGTACACGCTATCGATTTAACGATTGCCACTCACTCACTTCCTTCGTGTCCGTGTACGTGCCCCGCGTACTCCCGGGCACTACACACTCTACACTCTAGACTCCGCACCGAACACCGAACACCATGCACTATAGACTACACACCACAGACTATAGAATGTGCCTCGTTTCGTGTATCCCGGTGGCTCGGACTTTTGTTTTTACATCGGCCACTTGCGGCTTCTCCAACTCTATGGCTTTCGAGGGTGAGAGCCGGGGAGTTGCACCCGAGGGGAGGAAACTCCCCCCGACACGTGAAAAAAAAGTTTTGGTGCTTTTGGAGGAGGTATTACGGGTCGATCGATCGGTGTCTTGGTAATTAATATCACTGGCTTCTCCGACTCCTCGACTCTATAAAACGGATTGGCACTTTTACTCAATTTTGCTCTTTGCCCCGCGGAAGCATCAAAACTGACCAATTCACTTGGCCAATCTCTATACTGTCAACCACTCGTATTTGTACAATCGGTTAGTTAAAATTGTGATTTATTTTCATTTTGAAAGTGACAGTTCACTTTTCATTTCTTATCAAAAGAAATTGGACGTTATCAATAATTTTTTTTTTATAGCCTTTAATTTTTTTTATTTTAAAAGGGGAATAATCTTTTATTCTATGCTTAAACTGTACTTCATTGAATTCATATCTGATTGATTATATCTGTTATATTTTTAACACTTCTATTAAGCGATATAAATTCATAATTTTTCCAATAGCACGCCTTCAATACTATATTTTCTATACGGTATTGAGCTAAAATTACTCTTAGCTAACTTCGCGATTGACAATAGAATCGTGAGTCACAATTCACAATTACGATTCATGTAAAAAATTCAGTACTTAAGTAGTAGTTAATAATGCTACTCACCGCTTAAGGCTCTTAAGAAACTATTAAAATTTGAGTGAGGGAAAGGGAGGGAGGGAAAGAGAAATAGAGAATGAGACAGAGAAAAATAGAGGAAGGAGAGAGGTGAATAAAACAAAGAGATAGAATTTGTATACAAAAATTTTTTCGAGTGCATTGATTTAAATATTAAAGTAAATATTTGTCATATTGATTTTTCAGTTACGTCTACTATTATCAATCAAAACATTTTTCAACTTATCGTGGATCAAGTACCTCTTTTATTTTATTTGCATGTGTACTTTGCTAAATATAGTAATATTGATACATTTATACAGTAATAATAATATATTATTACATGATAATTAATTCAATAAAATATTTTAGTAGTTAAATGGATAATTATATTTTACATATTCGTTAAACTTTTAAAAATATACATTGTTTTGTTCATATTAAATATATTTAAAACATATATAGTAAAAATGAAAATATTCCTTTTTAATTTAATGCAGTTGATATTAGTCAAGTACAATAGTACCAGAGTATTTTACGTTGTAGAACGTTTTTAAAAAATACTTGAATTTCAACGAGTAGTTTTTAATTTATATTTTAAATAAAATGAAAATTATCAGTTTATATACTAATATTAAATAATAAATGAAATTATTTGTCACTAGTAAAAATTTGTTTAGATATGTATTCTTAACCGGAGAAAAATAACTAAAATTTATATCTGTCACAAATAATGCAGTTTATCGCGTATTTAACTAATATATTTATTGTTCCCATTTTTAAATTTTTAAGATAGTACAAAAAATTAATAATAATTTTAGTAATTTTATTTATGCAAATTTAATTTCAGGAAAAGGAAAATTTTATTTAAAAAATTTCAGAAAATATACTAAAAAATTTGTCAAAGTTACAGAAAAATTTTACCATCAAGCATAAATAAGAAAAATAATTTAGACGAAACATTTGCAAAAGCTTGAAAATTTAAATTTTAATTTAAAAATTGTAACTTTAAAATAAACAAAATTTGAATAATCAGCCATAATAAAAGCATAGTAATAAGAATAATTAAAAACTATTCAAAGTAGGTAAAAATACTATAAATACATGATTACTGGAAAAACGCTTGGCGATAAAATTTTGTTTGCAACTGAATAAAAACAGTGCGGAAACTTTTAAAATGTTAAAAGAGACTAATAAAGATAATTGTATATTATAATCGCAATATGGAAAATGGTACAGAGCTTTTAAAGAGGGTCGGAAAAAAATCATCGACGAGTCCCGAGTCCTGACGCCCAAAAATCTCTTAAATCGCTAGGAACATCCAACGCGTGCTAAAAAATTTTAATTCAGATCGCCAATTAACTGTTAGGGCAATGGCAGAAAAATTAAATTTAACGCGATCTACGGTGCACAATGTGGTAGAAAAAATTTAGAAATGCGAAAAGTTTGCATAAATATCAAAGCTGAAGAGTTTGAGACTGCTTTTGAGACTCGGAAAACTCACCTTCGTAAATGTATTGATGCAGGAGGAAAATATTTTTTTTTTAACAATTTGAAATTTTTATTTCATACTGTTTGTAAATTCAATAATATATACTATTTTTATCAAAAAAAGTAAAGGTAAAAGACCCCTCCCAAGTCGTTACGACCAATAGTCGCAAAATAAAAAAAAAACTTGATACTTCGGGGACAGACCATGTATGTAATACACGTATTTAGTTCAAGCTTTAATTTATTAATTACAAACTGTAGACAGACACACTCTGTTATTTTATTCAAATCAAGGAGTAAGCATTTTTCCAAAAACAAGTTCTAATTAGTTATTTGTAAATGTTTAAAGATTGTTGTAAGAGCTTTGAAAGTAAAGTGAAATAAAATAACACATGGGAAGTTACAATTTGCTCATGATTGTAATTTATTCAAAAGAATGTTTGTTTTCGTGATACGCTCTGATAAACTTTCCAGTTCCTTTTTAGCAAATAAAATCGATCAAAATATTATTGTTAATTGGAATTTTAGATTCAAATATCAATTGAAAACGATAGACTAATTAAAAATGCATTCTGGGTGTTTGTAACAGATGATTGGTTTGTCCTAGAATTGCAGTTTAGTACAAAGGATTGAATGGACAAGAATTAAAGGAGAGGAAAATAATCGGTGAAATTAGTGCGATGGTGTTCAGTCCTCGGCATTCTAGATCCATTGATGAGCTGGTTACTTTTATAGTCGAAACATTTTGAAATGCATGTGAAAACGAGTACTCCAAGGTGTCAATAACAAAATTGCACGAGGTCAAATCAATTGAAATGTGCGTTGCACGAGAGCGACGACTCCTGCGTTTATTATTACTCCGGGTTGTCTCCCCGTTTCTGTATCGATGGTGTACTCGAAGGGGTGCTCTGTGACGAGTCATGCCGATTGGTCGAGAAACTTGGTCGAAAAGTGATTTAACTTCCTCGGGGGCTAGGCAGCGGTGGACTTAATTGTCATTATTTTATAAGTTGGACACCAAGGCAACGGCATTGTTTATACGCGAATACTTTTGCTTTTTGCTTCGACCCTTGATTTGTGTTCCATTTAATTTATATTTTATTCCTTAACCACGATAGAGTCTTTACAGTTGTCTTCTGTCTATACCTCCGTTGTTCTCAATTGAAGATACCGAGGCCACGAGCTTGAGCTTAATCGTGTCACGAGTATTTTTTAGATTCTAGAACTTTCGCCTCGAGAATTCATCCGAGCCTTCAAACGAGTAATACGCTCGTAAAAATCTTGTAACCTTACTTGAATTACCTCGAATTTAGCACGTCGTCATCGTCCACTTCCGATGTACGTTTCTGCGACAATTGTTCCCGTAATTAGTTTGTAATTTTGTCCTACTAAATGCAATTTATAATGTGTACTGGAATTATTTTTACTTTCGGCTACAAGGTTTTAACTTTACGACCGTATACATTGGCTCATTCCCTAACAGGTGTTGTTACGAAAACAAAAAACGAAAAAAAAAATCAAATAACCATAAATTGTTACTAAAAATTCCATTTAATTATTTATGAGCCCATAATAGTATAATCTACACTTTTCCTTTTAATGTTCTCTAAAAAAAATTCCGAATTTCTACATTCGTTAACTTTTAATTAGTTTACCAGTTAATTATTTGGTGATGTTTAAGTTGTTTTACATTAAATTGAGATTAAATTCTAGGTAGAGAGTTATAAGAATATTATGTTCCGATGTTTCATGAAAGATGTGTTTTTATTTTACAAAACTATTAAAAATTATATTTACAGAGTTTGGGTATTAAAAAACTCAAAAATTTGCATGTAAGAGCGAAGATAAGAGTATGGGTATGAGATATCGGTGGTTTTATGGTCCCAAAAATCTGTTTGCTGAACTAGTAAACGGATATCTTTGAATTATGCATTAGGGCACGAGCGTAAAGCGATGTAAATGTAAATGTTAATCGAAGTTCAGGAATTAAGGAATTAAACGAAGTTAAACGAAGATAAAATAAAATGAATGGGGGGTTTAAGCTTTGTAATGGTTAGAGCTGCATTTGTTCAAAAAAAAAAAAGAGCACTGCACAGGGTGTATCTTTTAAGTTGCTTCGTGTTGTTGTTGTTGTTGTTGTTGTTGTTGTTGTTGTAATGCAGCAACGGAATTCATGCGCGTGCACAATAATATTCAAGGTATTCTTCGATAAAGTTACCGCGCATTCGCGTTTTCATTTCAACAGATAAATAAGAGCCGCTCATTAATTTCGAAAGTGATTTATTCGAGGAAGAGGGCATGCGAGGCGAACGAGCCTCGAGCACCTGAAAAGAGGAAGGCAAGCGTGAAGTGCGCACGCAACGGTCGGATTCACGAAAAGCTGTTAAAATCGCAGGCCACCCCGCCCCCGCAAAAAATGTGAAAAAAGAGCGAAAAATTAAACAAAGCCTCGTTTTAATATCCCTAAACACTTACTCACTCGAGTACTTCGCACACTTTTAACTTCACACACGGCGAACCCTCTCACGTACAACCCAAGCAAAGGCAAACAAAGCCACTGTGCACCGCCGCCACAAAAGGGCCGCTCCCTCACCTCCCCCGACACCCCCGCCCCCACCCCCGATGACAAGGTAATAAGATCGCTGGAAAATGGAAAACGGGCGATGATCGGGAAACGGAGACGGTCCCGAGGTGTGCAACCTGTAACCCTCAGCCAAGCCGCAGCCCAGGAGACACCAAAACTATCGGAGCTTCCGCCGAGTGACCAGAAGCGTCGGCCGTGCTTCCGTCTTTTATCTCGGTCCCTCTTCCTCCTCTCGCTCTCGGGCTGTCTTCCTTGTTTCCGAATGCGTGAAGAATAAAGCGCCGGAGCTCGGGTTCGATAATCAGAAGCGGCTTTGAAACATCCAACACGCCTTCGAGTCGTGCATAATAAGCCGGAAGTTTTATAGAGGCGAACGCGGAATTCCCCGCTTATTTTTCATTTCATTTTTATTTTCACCTCTCCTATTCGGTCTGGAGCCACGACAAATGGCAACACGCGACACACACACACACACACACTGCCTCCCTTCTTTTTTCGGCGAGAGCTTAATCAAAAATCCATCTGACGTTTAATCTTGGTTTTTCGGTCTCGTTTCCGCCACCTTATGACTCCAACGACAACCATTTTCATTCAATTACTTTCGATCAAGTTCAAAAAATTGCTGTTTGCCGAATTCATTTTTTTTGTCTTCAGAGTCCGACCAATATTTCGTTTAAAAATAATCACCTCTAACAGGCAAACATTCTTTTCGCAACACAACAAATATTACTTTATTTCTACTGCTCAAAATCGAAAGCATAACGAATAAGAAGTAGACGAGTAAAAGAGAATCAACCTGCAAATTAGTTGAGCTATCTAAGGATCTGCTAATTGGGCTAGCATAAGAAAGGGTCAACTGCGTTTTCTTGGCCAACTTCATAATAACTTATTCTTTTTCTTCCCTTACATTAAAAAATATTCAACCGGCATATAAGCATTATTTGCGATAACTTTGAAGCGCGTAAATTCATTTAAAGTTACTTTTGTAAAAATTTATAATTTTTGATCGCACAACTATTTAAGAAAAGGATTTATTTACAAATAAATTTTATTAAATAAATAAATTTACTTTTTTCAGAGCTTATAAAGGGTTTATAAATGCGTGGAAAATGTAATTTTTATTAATTGTACAATAGATTTAACCGCCCCATAAAATTTTCCTTGTACTTTATTTTCCTTCGCTTTGCTGCGTGTCAATTACTTGAATTAAATGAATTAACGTTCCTTCTTTCTTCTATATTTTCAGGTGCGAACATTGTTCGTCAGTGGCTTGCCGATGGATGCCAAACCAAGAGAGCTTTATCTTCTCTTCAGAGCGTACGAGGTTAGTATGTAATTTAAACTACACTTCTTTTTCAAAGTACTTGAACCTTATTTATATCTCTTTTTTTTCAAAAAGTTTCATTTGTTTGGATCGTGCAATACTATTTTCAATCTTCTAAATTTAAAACTTTTGTATTCAATTTTTCATTTTTAAAGTATATAAAATAGTCGTCAATTATATAAAAGAAATTAATGATACAAAATAAGATTATTATTGCTGTTTCTTTGTGAAAAACTCTGGTAATTATGTTTTAAAGATAAAATTATAATATATATTTTGTAGAGAAACTGATAATTATGATTTAAAAATAAAATTTTATTGTATATTTTACAGTAAATAAACTATTTATATTAGCTTTAAAGTATTTGTTGACTTTTTTAATGCAATATAGATCTACATGATAATTACAAATAAATCTTCAATTTGTATTCCAAAATTACTTCTTAAATATTACTTTAAAAAACTATTTTAAATATTTAATTTAATTACTAATTTTTACAGATTAAAATAAAAATATATAATATGTGTATTATTTTTTATCAAATATGAAATTAACTAAAATAAAATTGTAACTAAAATATAAAATAAACTAAAATAACTAAAATAAAATGTTGAAATATACATTTTTTATTAAATATTTGAAATATAATTAAATTATATATATTAAATTATATAATAAAATTTTATAATTTAAAAACTTATACTAAATTTTAAATTATAAATAAATACTTTGCAGCTCTCATAATACATAAAAAAAAAATTATTGTTCTCAAGTGTAGTTATACTTTTAATCGAAAATATTACTTATTAAATTATAAATATATACTTTTATAGTTTCTACCGAAGCATTGTAAAAGAAAATTACATAATATACATTATAAAAGACAATAAAAAAACATTATTGACTATTTCACAATTATCAATATATTGTATTGATAAAAAAAATAATAAAAACTATAAATACAATAATAAGATTATTTATATCTTACGTATTCAATATAATATAAAATATTTAGTAATTATTATATAATTGCATATGAGAATCATGTATATCACAAGAAAAGAGATCCATCTAACAGATGCTTTAAATTAAAATTATGTATACCTGTATTTATAGATTTCAATTTCATTTTATCTTTTTATCTTTATAAAAATATATATGCATATATAATTTTGAATATATTGTAATTTTATTTCTATAAAAGATATTTAAATTTTACAATTACAAATACAAAGAAATTTATTATATTCTTAATAAAATTATTTTTTTGAAAATACTTTAATTGTACAAGTTTATAAAATTATCAAACTGGCAGTTGTAAAATGTTTATTTCATTTTTCATAAAATATTTTTAATAATTTTAACAATATGGATTGATATAATAAATAACAAATTAATACATTTTATCACTGTTGAGAGTTTTTTTTTTATTGAAGGTATTCGAGATTATATGTAAAAAGTGATTTCAAATAGTATATTTAAATATATATTGAATAATCTGTATTTCTATGTTTGAAGTTTTCAACGTTTTATGTAATACAAAATGTGTACATATTAAATATATTAAACAAATAAACTGATGAAACGTAATTAAAACAAATTATTATTGAATATTTTAGAATATTTTTATAAAATAAATTATGAATTATGAAATTATAAAATTAAAAAGTTTTGAATTATGAAGTTATGAAATTTAAGAATTATGAAAATATGAAATTATATCTTAAAAAGATAATTATCAATAGAAAATTTATTATATTCGCATAAAAATATTTTTTGTAATTTTAATTACTCATAAAATATGAAAATATAGTTAAAATAGATAAATGTGAGAAATGTAATTAAAGATACATATCTGATAATTATTTCTCGTAAAAATTAAAAATTTGTAAACTACTTAAGGAAGCAGGAAACTATATGTTATACGTTTCTTCTAATAAATATTTTGATTTGTAATTTGCACTTTATGTGCAAACTCATTGTGCAGAACTGTTATCGGTCTAATATATATTATCAGATCAATGATTACAATTCGAATTTTAATTAAAAATGTTTTTGCAAATTTTTTTATTAAACTATGCACATAGTTACCCCTTATTATCATTATTTAGAAATAATCGTTTCATTTTTTAAATCTCTTAATGTTGATAATATGATAATTAGATGATTTTATAGAAAATTTAAATTTGACAGTAATTATTGACAGACAATAAGCGAATAAAAAGTTGAATATTTTTAAAATTAATATTTTTATAATTTATAATTTCTATGGTAAAAGAATAAATGTAAGTAACAGAAATAATTTATAAAATGTATTATATAATTATGTCTTATATAATCATTTAATGTGTCAGATAACGAATTATTACTGAAAATAAAGAAAGCTTAAATATTGAATATATGAATAAAATTTTGACAGCTATTAATTAAATCAATGAATTTTAAATAAATATGTAATCTACCATATTTGAAAAAAGTTTATATTATATTCAGTTATATTATTCACAAAACTTTTTTTCATAATAATATTTTTTCTGGAGAAATATTAATACCTTTTCATGAAAAAATTGGATTTAAAAACATTTATTTTTAATGTAATTTAGAGTGCCTTTTAAATTTAACAAAATTAAAACATTTTTTATTTCAAGTCAGAAGTTTTGACATTCTAAAAATGAAATTTATTTTAAATACAGGTTCAATCTAATATTTTAAACTTTGATTTGGAATTATAAAAAATTGCACTGAAAATAACACGTAACTTATGTAACTTGAATGATATACTTGATAAACTTTTTTGTTTCATAGGGCTATGAAGGTTCTCTGTTAAAAGTCACGAACAAAAATGGAAAGTCTGCCTCGGTGAGTACATTAACATCTATTTTTTACTACTTTATAAAATTTTTTACGACAAGATTAGAACTTTTGAACAACACATTAAATGAGATGAAAAAATTTTTGTAAAGAAAGTTTATATATTTTATATATTAATATGTAAAAATTTAATTGGATTATATAATATTTAATACGAGTTCGTTGAACGTTTTTTTAAGGCAGAAGTAATCAAGAGTGTTCTTAATAAAATATAATTATGTGCTCAAATGGCAAATGCATCTTTTCGATTATTAATATAATATTAATCTAATAATAAAGATTCCTACAAGATAGAATTGAGAGAAATTGTCGATCTGCATGTCCGATCTTTGGTTTCTACATTTAATCTAAATTGAGATATGAATTTTCAAACAGTAATAATTCTTCTATATCTTTTAACTCTTATAGAGACTTGTTATACATACCATTGCGTCGAACGCTTATTGTAAAATTCTGACATGAAATTAAAATGCGTTTGAAAAAAATGAGGTTTTGATAAGGAAGTATTGCAATGAAGTCAAACAAAATAAAAGAAAAGAAAAGGCAAAGGAAAGAGCAATAAAAATGGCGAAACAGGTTTTTCAATTGCTTTGCCAACATTTTCTTTTTCTTTATTCGGTGAAGAGCCAAAGACGGTAGCGACGGTAGCATATTTTATTTCCACCAATCACCGATCGGATATAACTCTATAGAGCCTTACCATTTTGGCGTCACTGGCACCACTAGGTACGGCACTGAGCAAATCGATAGTTGCGAGTGACAGCTCACGTTGGCCCCGACCGTAGCTGTGCATTCGATCCGATTTTCCGGAATCACTTCCTGCCCTTTCATCCCTATCCTTGCCAACTCTTTCGATATCTCGCACTTTATCGCTTTCCCGTTTTATTCCACTGCCAATTTTACATGGATTCCGTTTTCAATCATAGAAAATTTGTAAAAATTCAGTTTTCAAAAACATTCGAATTGAATATTATCAATTTTACCAGCGCCACTCGTATTTTCATATAGAGCAAGACTTAAAATCAGTCTTTAAATAACATTTGTTCTGGCTTATCAGCTTTTAGTCCAAATAAAATTTTTATGCTCTTATATTTATCCCCTTTTAAGTGTAATTGGTAATTCGCATTTACCATTGGTAAAATCTTTCTATTGTGAATGATATTTTAGTAAAATTCTTTATTTCATAGGTTATTATTTTATTGTTTTATTGTTCATTCAAAATTAGATCAAGTTGACAACTTAATATAATCTATTAAATTATTAAGCAAAGAATAAACCAATGATTTTAATGATTGTATGAATTTAAATTAAATCATGAATTTTTATTCAATTTAATACTTTTTACAATAAACTCCATTAGTATATAAAAATATCAATAATATATTTACAATAATATATTAAAAGTATTTGTTGTTAATTTTGTTACAAAAAAATTGAAAATTAATTTTATTTTTTAATAGAATTGTCGGAAAACATGTTAAATATTCAATTGAAAAATGTTAGAAAAAGGAATATCAAATATGCAATTCAATCAAAAGTAATGCAAAGCAAATATTTAATTGCAATCGATTTATTTTATACCTTATATAGCTTTCGTTATTGGTTTCAGAATTACCATCAAGAAAATACAATATTGAATAATTTTTATTTCATTAGCTTAAGAATGATATGTAATTTAAGTAGTAATCGATAACTAAATTTATTAGAATTTTTAAATTAATTTATAAATAGAAATTAAGTTGTTTAGAACTTTTATTATGGTATGATATATATAAAAGAGATATATAAAAGAGAAATTACATTATTTTATTTGTCGTATTTTTTGAATTGGAGAATAACTATTTGACCTTTATTATTTAACATTAAATATTTTATAAAAATATAAAAACTCATACTAATTTAAAATTGCATTGTAAAATATGATCGAATAAATACATTATCGATATAATAGATATTATTTATCTTTAAACTCTTTTATAAATTTTGTTTCAATATTTGAAAACGTATGACTAAAGCAATGGAGTATTTAAGAAAATTGAAAATATTTTGAAAATAGTATTTTGAGGATAAAATATTTGGGTTAAAGCTAAAAGAGAAAACAATCAAGAACAGAAAATATTTTTGTAATTTCAGCCGGTGGGTTTTGTGACATTTCACACAAGAGCTGGTGCTGAAGCAGCAAAGCAGGACCTGCAGGTAAATCTACATTTTTATCAAATTTAACATTTTAAACATGCTCATTCAATATTTTCACAGAAAAAAAAAAAAAAAAAAAAAAAAAAAAAAAAATTATTGTTACAATTACTAAGAGAATATTTATTTAATACGTTTCCTCAGTGTTTAATTATCAAAGAATAAGGAGAATATGAATAATAAGTGCCTTCTGAGTTTTATTTTTTCCACGAGATATATTGTGCTCGACATGTTCAACTCTGAATACTTAAGAATTCTATCTTTCTATTTTCTCTCCTTACTTTTAATCATCTAAAATTTTTTCTTTCGCCTTTTAATCTTAAAACTTCTGTAACTTCTAAATCTACTTTAGCATTATTTTGTATCCAAATCCTAGTAGGCCCAAGTTTCACATGAAATCTTATCTTATTAACTGTAGCTGGCACGGGTTTTAATTTTACACAGCTATCTTCGAATAATTATTTACTCCTCTTTATCCTTTTACATTATTTACAATAAATTACCTTCAATGTTACCTGCAAGTTTTTTCCTTTGCTAAACTAAAATTGTTTTTTTTTAACGACACACACACACCCACAAACAAACACACGTAATCCTGGGAATTATACCTTTTAAAAAATGATGAATGACTATGCAGAAAAGAACTTTGCAACAGAATTTGTTACAAGAAACATTTACATTCAGTATTGATATACCTTTAATCGCACAGATATTTTAAATGAGTTTCAAAAATTAATTCCTAATAATTTTAAACAAATTATTTAGTCACGATATTTTTAATTAAAATATTTGAATCAAATTATTTCAAATTAGGTATTTCTTAATATAAAAATATGGTAAGACTTGTGTCGCGATTTTCTGTTTATCAATTTAATTATTAATTTTAGAAGCTCAATTAAAAGAGTAATACCGATGCCTTCCAAATGCAAGAGTGAAATCACGTTGTTTTGTATTTAAAATCCTTTATCACACAAAGCATTTGATAAAACACGCAACAATATATATATATATATATATATATATACATGTATATGATACATGTACACGGAATAAATACATGTGTTTAAACAAATATAAATGTTAGTGTTATTAAAATATTAATTTTGTTCCTCTGCATAAATTCGAATGAGTATTTATGGCAGAGAACAATGAATAGAAACAAAATTATTACTTTGCTTTCGAAAAGCAAACGGATTTTGGTAAGCTTTACACACGGCATTTTATATTAATTCAACTGCTGACTCTACGGCATAGACAAGGAACAAGGTGTTTGTTTTGCCTTTGAGTAAAAAGAAAGCGCTTTTCCTTTTCTTTTTCTTTTTTGATAAAATAAAAAAAAAAAAAGAAAGAAAAAAGAAAAAATAAAAGAGAGAGAGAGAGAGATGCTCGGGAAAAGTAAATTTTAGCATGTTTGTGATAAAGGGAAGGTAATGAGATTGAGTACAGTACACACAGAGTACAGTTGTCGAATACAAAGAAACTACTGCCAGGTCCCACAGCACCTCATTTTGGTAGGAGGCAAAATATGGTAGCCCCTATGGTTTGGCTCCGCTCCTCTCCCGCCCGTCCCCCGTCCCCCGCCCCCGTCCATTTTACTAATTTAGGGCTATATATTTGCAGCAGGGCGTTAGATTTGATCCTGAAATGCCACAAACCATACGTTTGGAATTTGCAAAAAGTAACACAAAGGTTAGCAAACCCAAGCAACCAGCCGCTGCAGCAGCCACCTCGCACCCTGCTCTGATGCACCCTCTAACTGGACGTAAGTATGCACCGCCACTCGTACACCATTGCTAATCATTATGCGTTTGTCTACCTCTGTTTATCTCTATCTCTGTCTCTGTGTCACCCTCACATCATACCTCGTCTTACTCTACCTCACACCACTTACTTACTTACTTGCTCACTCACTTACTTACTTACTTACTTACTTACTCTCTTCATCTTATTTCTTCGATATCCCGCTATTCCGAAACTCTGTCATTTAAAAGGATTCCTCGAATGTCTGCTGGAAGCAAAATGTTCAACTATGATTCTTCAATTACTCTAAACATTAATCTATATTTATGCTCAAACACAACACACGTACTCTCGCTTATTTATATTTACTCCATTTCAATTCAATTTACAAGGAAAAGTAAACTTATTGCATTTTTCCATTTGATCGTTTCCGAATTCAGATTTAGAATTCAACAAACGAATTTTACAAACAAAATAATATTTTCAAATATGAAACCTTTTGTATATTTGGGTATTTTATTCTATCCTCAATAAATGCATTCTTCATTAATCCTTTAATTAACTAATGGCATTGCCTTCCATTTGTGCTATTATTAATTATTAAACCATAGCGTAAATATTAGTCATTTGGTTAATTAAATATCACTAGATGCACCAATGTATATAGTATTCATTTATAATTCCTTCATTACAGAATGTCATTATTACATTTGGGTTTATCATGAGATATTAATAAATGATTATTAATATGGTATTAGAATATTAACTATTTTCTTTTAATTATACATAATTTACATGAATTTCCTTCATAAAAGTAAAAATTAAAATTAAAGATTAAAATTCGAAAATAAATAAGAATTAAAAGACAATCATTGACGAGCAATTTAATTATTATTATAAAATACTTTATACATTTAAAAAATAAAAACTTCTTTATTTTTATGAGACGGTAAAACAGAAACAGTAACTTTTTCTTTTAATCTTAATTTATTTTTTTTTTTTAGTTTATCTTACTATATTATCTGCTAAATGAATTCTTATCATATTTTACTTTGTATTAGCAATATTTTTTAGTTATTTCAACACTGCAGTTTTTTAAGATCTTTTAAAAGCTACAATACCATTCTTAATATTAACCAATTTTGAATTACTTTCAATAGAATTTACAATTCAATAATTACATATTTCTTGTATAAATACCGGATAATTTATCAAAAAATAAAAATTAATACTATAAAAATAACTACCTAATCGTTATTTACTTATTTTTCTATTTTAAATTATATATATATAACCATTGTATTAGACTTTTCTTCAAATAGTAAATTTTGAGTTAAATGTTCGACTAAAAAGATAGTAAAAATGTTATTATTAAAGCATTAAAATTAAGTTTATGTTTATTATTTTTTTTATAATCAATGGTTAATAAAAATATAATAAAATTAAACTATAATCATTTATTAATGCCTTCATTCTCATGATTTGTTGAATTAAACAAATTAGTAAATATATAACAAACGTTAAGGCACACAATAATCTTAAAACAAAGTTATAAAGAGTAAGTGGATATACAAATATTCATACACATATTCACATAATTAATTAAATAATTTCATTTTACATTATATTTTAATTGAAGAATCATATCTGACACCAAATTTAAATTCACAAATCGTAGAATAATATGAATTGTAGAATTAAGCACATATAATATCCTTATAAATATGAGTAATAAATCTTAATTATAAAACAATTTATATTTTTAATTAGTAAAAAATTTTAACTCATTAGTTTTAATAAATATATGAATAAAGTAATAAATATAATATTAAATAATTTTAGAAACTTTTCATTTCATTAATTTATTTATTTTCATTATTATAACAATAAATAATATTCTATATTATATATTAGAAAATAAAAACATTTTTTAATACAAATGTATTTTGTTGCACATAGTAATAAATTTAAAATTAATCCATGTATATCTTATATTAGAGTATTATTCTAACCATGCGGATGTTTAAATTTTGAATTGGAAAGGAATCAGCATACATTCCTATCAAATTATTATAGACACACCCTACACTTATCTATAATATCAAGTGAATTAGCTCTAACCCATTTATGAATAAAATTTAATAAAATTGTTCCTTTAAGATTACATTTTCCTGCGAATATTGCTGATTTATTTTTAGTTTATTAAAATATAATTAAAAAATTAATCATTGGAGTAGACATAGAAATTAGGAATATTAAAATTTTTACAAAATTAATTAACTACAATCAAGCTAGAGATATTATCGAAACTAATTTTATAACCAAAAAATAAAAAATTTTAAAACATTTTTCAAAATAGTTTAAAAAATGATATTGATTATAAAAAGAATTTTATAGTGCAAAAAATTAGAGCAATGTGGATTTGGATATTTATTAAAAAATATATATGATTTTAAATTATAGACATTTTTACAGTGGATATAATGTATCTAAATATTAATATTTTATATTTATGTCCGAATATATAAGTAATTAGATCCAATATCAATATCAAGATGAAAAAAAATCGCAAAATCGATTTTTTTCAGCATAACAAATGTTATAAAAATACGATTTACTTATATAAAATAATTAGATTTATTTTTATTTAAATTTTCATTACTTGTTTTTATTTTTTTTTTTACAAATATTTTAAAACAGTTAATGTTTTGAATTATTATATATTAACTTTACTATAATATATTAAAAATAATTTGACTATACAATTATATTTTTATACATGCTTAAAAATATATATATTAAAATTAAATTTCCTATTTTTATGATTTAAAAATGTACTTATTTTATGAGAAAAACTATTAAGATATTTAATAGGTTTTTCATTTTTTCATTCATATTTTTATCATAATAGAATTGTATTTTTTAACAGATTCTTAATGTATATTTAATAAGTAGTCATATATAAAATAATAAGTTTATTAATGTAGTAAAATTTTCCATTAATAAATTAAATAGCGATAAATTAGTATAAAGAAAAACTTTCTTGTTGTTATTAACTCTCATCGATCATATAAAAAAACGTAAATAATAATGTAAATGAATAATTATATTGTTAATTGTGTAATTGTAAAGAATTTCCTCTGGAAATCAGTGAAATATTAATTTTGAATTTGGTAAAATACTTATTAATAATCAGTCTGTAAGTATTCGCAAAATTAAAAATCCTTCTTTTAAAATCTGACGACACTTAAATTGCTTCTTACGATGAAGCCGTATGTTTGTAAAGCGATACTACGAGATCAACTAAAAGCTCGCAATTAAAATCAGTATTTTAATATTAGAGCAAGTTTTGAGGATCAATTATTTTGAATATCGTATTGAAAATTCTTAGTGATTAAAAAAATATTTGAATTTAAAAGAACTAAAGAAGTGCTGACGCTCTCGAGTGACTCAATTGCAAGGTAATGCTCAATTAGTAAATTTCCGCAAATAATTCTTCTGGGTGGATGCTTAAAAATAAAAGAAGAAGCACATTAAAGAGAAACAAAGGCTATTCTGAAAAAATAAAGGGAGAAGTCGAGTGAGAACGGCAAAACACGTAACAGCGATAACCTCGATTTGCAAGCGCTCGACTTCCGCTCCTCTCGACTCTTTTCCTCTCTTTCCCCCCCCCTCTCCCCCTCTCCCCCTCTCCCCCCACCCGTCCGCCACGTGCATCGGCGTACGTTCGATCTTCTTGTACACTTGTGCAAGTGCACGCGGTTAAGTGTGCGTGCGTGTGCACATGGGTGTAGAGGAGTGATCGAAGGAAGCACAGACGATATGCGATTACGAACGTGGTTCGATCAGCCAATGACAGCGGAGTAACCGAAGGTAACCTGGGGGTAATCGAGTGTGGGTGCGCGGTTTTAATAAAGTATGATTAATCGACGGTGAATCGCCGGCCAGGCGATGACGGAGAAGGGCCGCAGACGTAGGCCCAAGTGCGGGGCTGCAAAGGGTCAATCAGGAAGAGAGGATTTATGCGTCCAAAAGGTACACGAGCCAGGGCGGAATAGGAAACATTTCGCTGGAGTCGGTGGAGATCGTGCTCGGCGCCCCGGTGCAGCCGAATGGCCAAACATCCAACGGGACACATTCGCTCGGTTTCAAATCGATCGGAAATCATGCTTTGGTCTCCACAGGTCCACGCTCTTTTATCGCGGAAATATTTATTTCCTTTTTATGTTCCGGCTTTTTCCCGAGAAGCCTATTTTATCGATCTTAACTCATCTTCCTCCGGTTGCTTCCATACCAACAAATTTTCCACTTTGACTTTTACTACTAGCGACTCTATTGAACAATAATATCGATAACTCATTTTCTTTCACTTCGTGAGATTAATGTTTTCCGTGGAAAACCCGAGTATGATTGCCATGTCTCGTAATGGATCGATGAGGGCAAATATTATAATTAAAACTAAAAAACTAAAATCGGCCATTAATAAATAGGATTATCGGCAAATCATTTTGTTCTTTTGTACCATTGTTTCGAGTTGTAAAAACATATCCATATCCATCAATATTTTATTACTATTTACAACCAACCTCATTGAGTAGCATAAAGGTATAATTTTGTTAATACTACGTTAACATCCGTAGCTAGACTCTATTTTATCGATTTACATTAGTTAATAACAATTCAAATGACTGTATACGTAACCTACATTAATAAAAACTATTATATATATATATATATAAAGAAAATATAAATAAATCAGCAATATTTATTTTGAATACTAAAAAATATAAATTTTATTTGAAAAAAAAAAAAACTGAAAAGGAAGTACCTTTTTGAATTCTAAAGTTAAATTTTCGTTTATATATATTTTTTAAATTTTGTGCTTAAAAGTTTTGGGATTGTTGAAGTTGTTGCACTCTAAATGATTGAATTGTAGAATCTAAGATGAAAAATCATTAGAGTTAAATGAAAATTAAATTTAAGAGAGTGTTAAGAATTATTTTTATGATAAATGAAAAGATAGTAACGGTAATGGTGTACATTGTCGTTAAATAAAATTAAATATCATAATGATAGCGTTAGTGATAAGAATGTAGGAGTACGATGATATTAGTTGGAGAAGTAAACTAACGCCATCTGGTGGCCCCGTGTGCTTTCGGATCTGTTTCAGCACTTGGAAGCCCTTTCTTCCCAGGAGGACCCGAGCTCTGGCACCATCCCCTCACCTACTCGACGGCGGGAGAACTACCCGGAGCCCTGCCGCACGCCACCCTCGTCCACCCCGCGCTACATCCACAGGTCCCCGTACGTTCCTATCTTTGACTATCTGCAGACAAAGCTCTGGAGCCGGCGACGAGCGCCCCGATGCACGTTAGTGACTTCAACTGATGCTTTAAACAAAACGACCTAACGAGCAAACGAGTTGTGGTCCGGGTAAAGGTCGGGCCCAAGGTCAAGTCGCGCGCGGACCGGCTCCTGGCATCGGCGATCTTGGACAAATCGGTTGAACAAGCCAAAGTATCTCGCCTAGTTCGTCACCCTTGTTCCTACCCTGGCTGGGTGATCTATTCCAAACGCGTCCCTTTCTTTTCCCAGGAGATACTTTTTGCGTCCGTCCGGACTCTTGCCCACGACTGACTGACACATATATATACATATATTAGCGCATAACCGCAATGCATATGAAATCTGCGCGCGCACACGCACAAACTCCACGCAATCTATTATTTTATACCACATGAATTTTTGCAGGTCGTGCCTGAAACCAATCCACATTTATTTATTATACCACCATTTATCATACCATTTATTATAACATTTTTTCTTTTGCCTCTATTTTGAAATTCTTGACTTTTACGGTATAGTTTTTCCATGTTATAGTTTTTTTTTTGAGTTTTGTTTTTCTTTTTTCATCTTGTACAAATTTTTACTTTATATTTAAAACCAAAAATATAATATTTGTTACATTCTAAAAATTGAAGTTCTTTTATTTATCTTACCTATAATAATTATAAGCTTTAATAATCAGCTTATTATGAATTAAATTTAATTAATGAGCACTATAACTTTTTTGCAAGAATAAAATAAAATTCATACGTTTTATTTGATCAAATTCAAAACTCATTTAATTAAAACTAAATAAAATTTATAAATTCATATATTATGGAAAATAAAAAATCTGTCAACATATTATAATGGTAATTTTAAATTTATAATTAAAAAATTAATCTTGATATAATCTGTAAAATAATATAATATATATTAACATTTATGGTTTACCTATATCCGTTCAAAATATCGAGAGTTTCAATACATTTAATTAATATTAATGAAATATTAATATTAATTATGAGAGAATCCGCAAAAATAGTTATATAGCTTTATAAATTGGAAACTTTATACTTTGAAGAAAGTTCCTTCTGAAAGATCTTTATAGAAGTTTAACAAAAGGTGAGAAATTCTAAATTTAAAATACATTTAAAATCATTAAAAAGTAACAAGTATTTACAACAATATTTTATTATTATCTTTTATTGTATTATTAATCATTCAAAATAATTTTAAAAATATTTTAAAATATTCTAATGTATCTAAATTATTACCTTTACTAAAAGTTGTGAAAATTAAAATGCATTATCCTATTCTTTTCCTTCTAAATTCTAATATGATAAAGCTTTTATATTTTTAATAAATTAATTTTCTTGAATTATTTAAAAAAATGACTAACACAAGTTTTAAAGTAGTATTTTTTAATATAAATGTCTGAATTTCTGAAAAATGATATATGTTTATTTACTATATTAAAATACAAGAACTGAATTGAATTGAAATTTTGTATTTTTGATAAACATATAATATTAAATAATTTTATTAACATTAAAATCATTGCGCAAAGCTTACGAAGTATAGTTTGAATAAGATAAATGCTTCGATTTTAATTTATTTTAAGATAGTTGCACAATACCTATATTTTAAATATATTTATTAAATTTGAAATTAAGATCATTAACGTCAATTTTAATATTGGTTATAAATGTGATTGAGGAATAAATATTTATTGGTTATTCATTATTACGAATTAGCAGAAAATTATTATTGGTTATCATAAATTTATAAATATAATAGGAGATCTAAGAATCCTCCTGGAAAGCTGTTTATTAAAATAGATTTAATTTATGCAAGAGTAGGATAATTGTTAGTATTCAGTAAAATAAACGAAAGCCGCTTGGCCTTTTAAAATGAACAAAAGCCCATTTCAAGCTCATATTAAAATCCACAGAAGTTACCGACTGAATAAGCATCGATCATTAAGATAATCTCGTGAAAAATGTGGTGGAATGTGTGCGCTGCTCAGCCTCGCGAAGGTGCGGAAATGTAAAAAGTGTAGTCAAAACGCGTACGCGGACAAAAAATGTAAGGACGGCTAACAGGAAAAGAACAAGTGATCCACGTAGCACGTGGTGCTCGGTTTCTTGGTGCAGGTGAAAATGCTCTTATCCTCGATTTTCAATTTCAGCAGGCGCCGATATCGCTGCAGCACCCGACGACTCTGACCTCCATCCACGCATCGCTGCCGCACTTCTTACCCTCGCCGGCGCTGGCCTCCCCCGTAGGCTCCTCCTCCTCGCAGCCTAGCATCGCCGTCAGCAACGCGCCCTGCTCCACCCTCTTCGTCGCCAACCTGGGCCAGTTCGTCTCCGAACATGAGCTTAAGGAGATCTTCAACAGGTCAGTCTCACAAAGTCGTAACGCTTATCTAACCTCATCGCCTGATTACCTCTACACGATACAACCAGGAGCGATTATCATGACGTCCTTTGCAACAATTATTACTCTTTTACTTGTCGCTCCCCCTTCCTTATTTTTTTTACACTTATTAAACATATCGTTAAAATATCTCTCTTATTTTCATTAAACTTATTAAACATATCGTTTGCTCAGAACAGTTTTACCACTTTTACTACTTAACTTCCAATCATCTGTGCAGATGCAGCAGTTTTACACTAGCCACTGAAATAATGAATCCTTTCATTTCCTTGTAAATTCTTAAATTGAAAATACACCTTTTTAACTGAGTAATGACTTAGTATATGATGTAAAATCAGTTATAAGGTATTACTAATACATAGTTAAGTATGAGCATCTAATTAATGTTGATAACAAATTATCATTATATATGATTATATATGATATGATTGTATAATTGCTATAATAATTATGCTGATACCTAATTAAGCTTACATAAGATTTAACTCAAGATATATCCCATTTATATTATTCACTTAGTAGATAAGTTTTTGTACATTGATATGACGTGAAGATTAAGTACTTTTTTATATTTTAATATAAGGATTGAATGCGTTTTCAAATGATACTAAGCAATTTTGGATTGACATCGTACATAAAACTGGATTCATTTATTTCAATAGTGAAAGTTTAAATTTTTTGAAACAAAAAAAAATTTTGTAATATTTTATTTGTGTAATATCAAAAGTTTTGTTATTTTAAAGAAATATTATTAAATTATAAATAATACAATAAATTTTAAAAAGTGGAAGGAGTATTTTAAGTGAAAAAAAACATAAATACATATGAGTAAAAATATTAAGAGACAATTTTTGATTAAAAATCCATAAATTAATTAGATTTTTATTTAACTTTTCATTTCCATTTCAATTTAAAATGTATTAAACTGAAATTAATTAATTATTATCTAAATCACATTATAATCAGTCACATAATATTTGCATAAATTAAGAACTTTAAATTTGTTTTGAAAATAAGCAATTGAAAAGTATTTATAAATACAAAATTATAAATTTTGTATATTTAGAATTGAACATTAAATATTAATTTTTAATTTGATAATGTATTAATAATTATGATTTTTATTTTATTGAAAAAATACTCTTTTATGTTATTTTTTAGTTTATATGAAACTATATTTAATATTGTACATCACGTAATTTCATGAATTTAATGCAAATGTTAATAATAATGGAAATAAATTACACAATAATTTTTACCTAAGTTGGAATCGATACTCCTACCGAAATATTAATATTGATGTCACTGCCATTGTAATATCAAAATTTTAATTTATTTAATTAGTTGATTTATATAATAAAACTGACATTTAGCAAACGATATGATTTAAGTATAATTTTACAAGTTAAAAGATTTATAGAAATAGATGAAAGTTAAGACTGCATTAATAGAAAGTTAGCTTCGGTGAATGGGTACTGGTACTGGGAATTTCTATCGTAAATTTTTGATAATATGCGCAAATATAATTTTGATCTGACTTGTATACCAATTTCCTACATTTTTATATAGTAAAATAATTATCAAATATAAATTAAAACAGAATACATTATAATCAAATCTACTTAATATGCGAATTTATTTGTAAAGCCTGTTAAGAGTGGCACATTATTCGAAAAGCCATATCCAACAAATACATTTATGTTATTTAGAATTATGTTAATTTTTTAGAAGAAATTTTAAAGTTAACTCCTTTGAAAAGATTAAAAACGTTACATAAAAGTCATTAAAATAAGAGATAAAAAAATAATACATATATATATATATATATATATATCTATATGTAAATTTTTCATTACTCCATTTACAAGTGCATAGAGATTCTGTTATGTAAACGATTTTAAACTTGAAGGAATAAAATTTTACTCGCAATATAATTTTCAGTAGTTTTTTTTTTTTTTTTTGTATGACATTAAAAATTGCTTTTTGAATATATAAATTGAAGAAGAGTGTAATGTCGAGTAAAAACTTGCCTTTTGTCAATGCTGACTATCATCGAGACTTATTATTACAACAATTGTACAGGTAAACGTAATTGGAGATTTGTTCACGAATAAGGGTGCTCGAATAAAATTACCCGGAGTTTCGTATAAAGCCTACTCTCTACATCGAGCGAAACCGAAGGGTAGCAAAAAGGTAAAAATAGTTTGATACCAAAGGAGAAAAGAAATAATTTTGAGAAGGCCAACATTTGAGACTTAGTGCACATTATGGGCAATACCGGCAATCGGGCTCAACACTGTAATGCCGCACTGCGCACGCATACGAGCGATAAGCCTAATCGTGCTTAGTGCATATCTCCTGTCGCCTACAACTATCTGCACGCACACTCACACCCACGCACGGGTGAGGGAGTGTTTTTCGCCTCGGCGGTCGCTCCGGCGGTTTTCGCGTGACTCCACCGAGTCTGCCGCCGAGTTTTCCGTTTTTCCTTGGATAACCCACGGACGAGTCCCTCTCGCGAGGACCATTTCAGATTTTCCAATGCACGTATCACTACTTCTTTGGTGAAAAAACCGCTGCCGCGAACCGAATCAAAAGTTTCGAATCCTACCTCTTTCCACGCAAATTCGCACTGCATTCAGGTGTACTGCACGTTTAACAATTTTGTTATTTTTGCGAGTTTGCTCCAGCTGAACACACGGAAAAACTCTCTATTCAACTAATTATCATTAACTGCACTCGAGACATTTAATATTGGTCTTTAATTTTTCATTCAATGTAATCAAAATCAATGTTCAAAGTAAAAAAGTATATCAAAGTATATGGTTGATTCGGAAAAAGGAATAAAGAATATTCACAACATTAATTTACACGTTTTCAATCTTTCACTAATAATTTTGTGATTCATGCTTATCAATAATTATTCTTTTTAAATTGCACATAATTAAAATTATTTTTTAATTTAGTTTCTTTATCATTCGTAATTATTGTGAGTCATATTGAAATAAAAAATACGTTAAATTTAATCAACCAAATGATATTTTATTATTAAAATTTTAATGAGTAAAATTTTTAAATTAATTTTACCATTTCACTCAGAATAAAATCATTGGTAATCTATACAATCAGATATAACATTAAACCACTATTGTTTCACATTTACAGGAATACTTTGAAAATTAATAAAAATGCTTAATCGATATTTAATTTCTTAAGACATTTATTATTTAATATGCTAATATTAACAATGAATTGTTTAAATATAATTAACAAAAAATGTGTGAAACTGAATTATAATTAATTATTTATATCAAAAACAAAAAAAAAATTACTAAAACAGTATATTGGATTAAGTAATATCAATATATTAATTAAATTCGAATATTCTTATTGCAGTAGTTGATAAAAAATAAATGTGAAATATAAAATATCGGTAATAAATAAAAATGTTTTATTATTTTATGTTGCTATAGTACAACTTGTCAGTTTGATTAAAATAGAAATTACTTTGTTTTTTATACACAATGTAACAGTCCGGCTCTAATGTCTAAACGAAACTCCAATAATTTACCTTTATACCTTCCGGTTTTGTTTTATGCTTAATCGTCAAAAACAAAAAAAATGTGATACAAACGATCGACAGGCATTGTTCATAAAAAATCTATTGTATAAATTGCTCATTGCTTTATTTTCTCATTAATGTAGTATCATCCGCATATTTACGCAAGTACCCGTACCTATGCACCTTAAGCAGGAAACAAATTTGAGACCGAACACATGCATGGATTGTTATGTATAATTACAATTGCAATTGCATATACTTTGATCAACGAAGCATAGTTCTGGACTTACTTATAAAAATGAATGTATAAATAATATAATACTTAAAAAGATTGTATACGATGGAAAACAAGAAAAACATTTATTTGCAAAGAAATAATATTATTTTAAAGAATAATGATATAGTTTTTTCACTTTTATACCGAATGTACAAAATATATTTAGACATGAAATATTTTAATTATTAATCATTTTAAGCTATTTCTAATTTATAAAGAATGACGCAAGTGGCGACGTTTTAAGTTTTAAATCACACAACTATACGACACCACAATATGACGTCAGTCACGATCATAAACTTTACTTGTTCGCAACTAGAATAAGCAATTATTGCTGTTACAATATAATTCGCTACTAAACTTGCCGGTTCTGTCGGTAGATATTTTAGTTAAAAATAACGAATGGTTTTTTTTTTAAATTTATAGCATTAAATCATAAGAATAATTGTAAAAAAAACAAACAATAATGGCTGATTTAAAATAAATATTGTGGTTGTCAATGAATTGAAAAAAAATAAACCAAAAATATACGTATGCAGTTTTTCTCTCTCTCTCTCTCTCTGTTTCTCCTTATCTACCCAACGTATTCATCTATATACTTATGAATCTATGCATCTATTTACGTTTCCGTATAATTATATGTACTCTCATACTATATCAAATACTGGGAAAAAAAGGATAAAGAAAGAAAAAGAAAGAAAGAAAGAAAGGGGAGAATAGAGCAATAGGGAATAGTTAAGCAAATTAGGAATAGCAAAATAGGCAGGTGCATATAGACACAATTCAAAAGCTCGAATTCATATTACAACGTTAAGTATTTATTTTGAAATAATTTCCATGGAGCTTTGAGAATAGTCGAAAGTTGGTAAAAATTACATTGTAAAGTGTGTATTTAAAATGAATGTGAGTTATTTGTAGGAGGAAGATCCATGGCCACCGATAACAAAGCTCCGAAAAGTGAATAAATTGAAATGTGTAATGTAATATTTGAAGGAAGGGTGTAATGGAAATGGGGTTGAGGTTGGGGTTGGGGTTGAAGGGTAGAGAGTCCAGAACTGTGCGTATTTTATCGAAAGAGGAGAGCGCATAAATAGTAAGCAAAGCACCCTCTAATGAAGCTAAAAGAGCACCAACTCTAGGCTTGTCTGATTTGTGCACAGTTTTCCTGGTTTCCGTCGGCTTCGTATGTACACAAAAGGCGGCTCGCCAGTGGCTTTTGTCGAATACCAAGACGTACGCTACGCGGCCCAAGCGATGGCCACACTCCAGGGATCCCTCCTGGTCTCCTCCGACCGGGGCGTCATAAGAATCGAATATGCAAAGTCAAAAATGGCCGAGGTGGGCTTGACGAATCTCTGGATGGAAGTAGGTTTCACTCTTAAAACAAAATACTTGAAAACGAGAGCCAAAGCGGGTCCTCTTCTTCCTCCCACTCCCCCTCCCCCCTCCGACCCCACAATCTCTTCCCTCTTTCCCTCCTGCCGAGTACTCTTCTCTCTTTTTTCTCACCGCTCCTCCTTCTCCTCCTCCTCCTCCTCCATCCGACCTTCTTCTCGCCTCTACTCTACTTATTTGCTTTTGTTCGATCGTCGAGCTTCCGCCGGCCGACCACTCGTTTTTACGCAATAAACAGTGCGAAGAGTCTCTATTGCGTTAGAGTAGTTAGCAAAAGTAGCTTCGGCGTGTTCCCCGTAGTGACGTTCGTGGCCGACTTCCGACCACCGAAGAATACTCGCTTGGATGCTCCCGAGACAATCGGCCATTTAATTCTCCCGGAGTATCCAAACGAATATCTACTACGTCAGGCTTCTCTTACTTGCATTTGCATTTTGTTTTACGGCTTAGACCGCTGATTGCTTTTTCTACTGCACTAATGTTTATTAACTCTAACTGTAAATGTGCTTTCATTCGTCAAATGCAAGACACTTTTCATGCCCAAAAAGCATCGTCCGCAAAAAAAAAAAACGAAAAAGAAAAAAAAAAACATGCTGGTATATTTGAAAAGCAGAGGAACCTCTGGATCTCTCGTTGATAATGAAAGTACAGCTACTATAGATAGTATGACAATACAATAATAGTTTACAATATTTAACAATAGCTATTAGTTTCGGAAAGCCCCTGTTGAAATGAATAGCTGAAATAAATATTTATTTTCATAAATGCCTATTCATTTCAGTTATATAATTTTAATTCATATTCAATAAAACGATTGTGCAAAACAAAATTATGTTAAAAAAATATTTATTTCAGTCATCAACAGGGGCGTCCCGCCACCCATGATCGCTGCATTTTTTGAAACAACTACTTTTTTTTGTGAGTTTGAAGATGTTTTAAAAAACATTTATTATATATTTGTTATCTTTTTGATTATTTTTCAAGATATTCTTGCAATTTTTTTTTATAAATATCTATTTGCTTTCATTTCATCGTTCCGTAGAGATTGTTGTAAAATTCAAATTTATTAAACTAAATGCAATGGTTATACTCAGTCATTTAAATATTAACTTAGATATATTTTTTATTTTATATTTATTTATAAATAATATTATTTAACTGGAACAGGGCAAATAGCATTTTTAATGTATAGTCATTTGTTTTGTTTTGAAGTTAAATATTGTGTAAACGAATAAAAAAAAAATAAATCATAGTTTCTGTATAAAAAGTAAAGTATTACAACTTTTCACACAAAAATCAGAAATGTATCATGTAAGCTCAATGGGTTTAAATTCAATTAAGCTTTATATGACAGTAAAAAGCTTTGTGGCACAGCATTTTGATATTTTTAATAGATTGTTTCACAATTAATTGTTTGCTTTATTGCGCAATTTAAATAAATTCTTTTTTATTTTAAGCATAAAAATATAATTTACTGTTCAAATTCAAATTTTTATAACGCAATAGTAAATCAAATGCAAAAAAAAATTTTATTTTCATGCAAAGTTGTTTATTATCTGATTTCTCACATTAAAATGTATAATAAATATATGCCTGTGACTTATTGTCCGTAAAAGCAATTAATATTTGTTAATATAATAATAATTTTTACGGAAATAAATAATATTTATTAAAAAAGATAGCTAATATCAACGCCTTTATTTCATATTCTTTATCATCGCTGCTACCAAAATATAATTTACGCGCAATTTATACGTCAGTGTAAGATTACTTGCTGGCATTGGTATCTATAATTATTCTTTAAATTGTGAACGCAAATTTCAATTGTTAAAATAAAATCGAAGAGGCTTGTGTATATAGATGTAATTTTCTCATTAAAATTTTACGTCGCGATGATTTAAATTGATCCAATAGAGGCATAGAATGATCGAGTTGAAGTAAAATATCCCGCGAGATTATAAATGCATTAATCATCCATTTTCGCGTGCACCTTGAAATAAGTTAATGCGTGTAATGGTGGAAAAGAGAGGGAGGAAAAATTGTAACTCATGTCTTTAATTTTTGTAGGGATGCAAGGGAGAAGAAAACGGGCAACCTTAAGATAGATATCAACGGGATTTGAGGCTGACGAGGCGCATCACTCAACGACTCGTAACCAGAGTCTCGAAGCAGAGTCGACAATGAAATTATGCAACTCAATGGAATATCGGAGCCTTATTTTTGATGTCGTTGTGACCCGAGAGTATCTCCAGATATCAAGGCCCAGGTGTAAGAGGCCCAGGGAACGACCAAGAAAAGACCAGAACCGTGGATCTGCAAGATATTTACGTTTGTTGGATCTCCGTAATAGCTCGGAAGTGCTGACCCAACATATTTAACATTATTTTTACGTTTACGTATACGTTCAAAAGCCTTTATTATTATTTGGTATTTTGTATAGAGCTTGTATTACAGTGTAATAACCGTTAATCTTATGATGGACAATTGTAGTGGGCGACTTCTTGCTCGCAAATCCTCGTGGTAGTACACGCAATCGACCAACGGTTATGATGTAATGAGGAAAACAAGTGAAAGTAATTAATACGTGACTTACATATGTAATAAAAAACGAAATGAAAGTATAATAAGCAGGGTGTGAAACACATGAAAGTAAAATGCAAAGGATGAAAGTAAAATTTTTAAATAAAAAAAATGATGAAACGAGGCCTTTGAGTCGTGAGTACGCGTTGATTTTAATTTTAGCCGACGCGTAGATCACATCGCAATGCGAGTAAAAATGGAAGAAAAGAGGGAAAAACACGTAATAATCGTTATGTCGCGAGAAATGAACTCGATCATTATCGAGTCATCTAGTGCGATCTCGCGAGTGAAACTTTCGTTGATCGTAATGAATGTAAAAAGGCACTGTTAAGGTCACGAAGACACACACATATATCACACGCAATTAAACGAATATTACCTTTTACAAGGTCGCGTCGAAATGAGTAAACGAGATGTAGAGCAAATTAAAAATGTGAGAGCGTCCGTGCAGACGTGTGTATGAGAAATCGAGGCTGTGCCTGGGTGATAGAATGAAAAAGAGAAAGAAAGAGAGGAAAGAGAGGAGAGAGAGAGAGAGAGACAGAGAGAGAGAGAGAGAGACAGAGAGAGAGAGAGACAGAGAGAGAGAGAGAGAGAGAGAGAGAGAGAGAGAGAGTGAGTGAGTGAGTGAGTGAGTAAGTGGTACAGAAGAAATAAGAAATTTTAAAAAAACGTACATCAAGGGGGTGGTTTAATTATTGACATTTGAAATTATGATTTCTTTCTGTAAGGAGCTCTAACTGAATGGATGGATGTACCAGTCAATTTCGATTGCAGGCAGTGAAAAAAATTAAATTAGACAAACTGAGAAAGAGAAAATGTAGAATTCGAAGTGATCGTTGATAAAAGGAACATCAGCGTCGTTATGCTGTTGAAACTAGTTGAAGAGGCGAACATCAAGCTTAATACCAAAGGTGCCCTAAGAAAAATAAAAAAAAAGTAACAAGTATTTCACATTTTATTGCGTCTTGTTAAGAAAAACAAAGAAGAAAAGAAAAAATTGAAAGCTCATTAAATGTCCTAGCGCATGGGTCTGGGGAATCAGGGTGGGCTAATTTAAATGAAAGTAAAATGAAAGAGTAAGAATTTACACGCATACACCAATAGGAGGGTGGGCAATTATAATATAGATATTATACAAGTAGGAAAAAATAATCTTGTGAAATGAAAGTAACTGAAAGTAAAGAAAAAAAAAAAATAATTATGATATTACTGTGTAAACGAATGCGAACATATCATAGGCTTAAGTCCTTAGCGAGAATCGTATAAGTGCGTCGAATTATTTATCGTACATATTCTCATAGATAACTTATAAATAGAAAAAATAAAAACAAAGCTAAAACAAAAATATAGCAACAACAAAGTAAAAGTAACAACATAGAATTGTGTGTGTCCAAGCAAGTGTATGAGTATGTATAAATATGTATATACATACATATATATAAATATATATATATATATATATATGTGTGTGTGTATGTATGT
This sequence comes from Eupristina koningsbergeri, assembly GCA_018907245.1. Taxonomy (NCBI): domain Eukaryota; kingdom Metazoa; phylum Arthropoda; class Insecta; order Hymenoptera; family Agaonidae; genus Eupristina; species Eupristina koningsbergeri. The sequence continues at coordinate 2,100,234 of JACCHV010000151.1, forward strand.
TGCGCGTGCGTGCGTGTATTGAAAATGAGGTTGAAATTTCCATGCTGTTTTGTGTTTTGACAGATTTTGATAATCACCAAATTTTAGTACTACAAATAATATTTTACTTCGTATAAGGAATATATTCACAAATTTATCCACATTTACAATTTTTGATGTTCCTATAGGTATGCCTATTCAATGTTACTAAAATGTTTTACTAAGCGAATTTCTTCTTTATTACGGAAGATTTACTAGTTACATTAAATCCTTATATGTAATCATTGCAATTAGTTTGTCCGTCCCTTACTTGAAAAACAACCAAGGTAATATAACCTTGAGTACTGTCAATTTATCGCGAAAACTTAAAATAGTATTTCAAATCATTGGATTTAGAAATTGATGAAAATTCAATATCTGTAAACAAGTTGTACCAAATAAAAAAGCAAATAATAATAAAAAAAAATTTAGAGCGAAATCAGTTCTAAGAAAGAATAAAATAAAAAACAGAAAACGCAAGATAGCATGAAATGTACAGTCTTTGAGAAAGAAAAGAAAGCAAGAAAGGAAGGAAGGAAGGAAGAAAGAAAGAAAGAAAGAAAGAAAGAACGGACAAAAGAAAGAAAGAAAGAAAGAAAGAAAGAAAGAAAGAGTGAAATAAAGAAGGAAAAAAGATCTGTCTCTAATCGCAGCGATCGTCAAACGAGCCGTTAAGTTCAAAAAGTCCCGTGCAAAGGGACTCGACCTTTTCTTCTTTTTTTCGTTCCCTTACCGAACATGCGGTACACATCGCGAGGTCAACGACCGGTCGAATTCAAACGTGACTATACTCCGGGTCTCTCACCTTTTTGCCGGCCGCATGTGCAAGTAAGTTGTGCACGTAGCACGACCGTAAAATGAAAAAATAGACGATATCCAAGGAGAGTACGCGAGTTGATTTTTCGCCGTATCCCTAGCTGAAAAATCCAAAACGAATTATTTTTCTGCGAGTCGAGTGCAAGACCGAGTACGCAGGTACAAGTGAAAGGGACCACCTAACACACCTTTTCTGACAAACGTGCACTTTGTTGAGCCATTAAAATTAACGGATTATTTATTGAAATTTTTAGCCTCACCTTTGTAGGAATATGGGACACACGCACGTCAATTAGACTCCATCGAATGTAGCTTTCATAACATGTGGAAGGAATTTTTTCTTTATTCTCCAATATCAAGAACGACAAAGGAAATCGGATGCAGGATGAAGTGGAAGCACCTATGCCTCATGGTTATTCCGTCTCTACCAGACCAGACCTTTTTTTCAAATTTATGTTACCCATAATTTATACGGAATGTATATTGCTCATAGTGATGTCCGAAAAAAGTGATAGTTAAGGAAATTATTTTTAACTGTGCTGAAGGGATAAGGGAGTGAAAATAAGACAGAAGAGGTCAGAAAGAAGAGGAGGTACATGGAACAAAAAGAAAAAGTGGCGTGGCTGAGCGGACGACTCGGCACGTAATCTTACTCGAGAGGTCGTTTCTGCTCTCCCATTCTCCCACTCGTACACTCCCTCCCTCCCCCCTTTCTCTCTCTCTCTCTCTCTCTCTCTGTTTCCCTATATTTGGGTCTTTATTTCTCTCTTTTTACTAGAGAACACAAGAATTTTTAAAGAACGGCGATGAAGGAGTTAAAAGAAGAGTCGTAGGCGGTCAAGCGTGCACGCATCCGTAAATATGTAGCGGAAACTCCGATGAGGTTGAGTTTCTTCTGGAAAATTGTGCATACCTGTGAAATATTAACAACCGGATTCAGAGTGCACGTGAGAAGGTCATTGTAAAGATAACACCAGTGAAGATCATGGGTCAGGGTGTATTTTTCAGCGATAAATGCTCTTTGTTGTTTTTTTTCTCAGGCGCAACAACGATCCACCTCCTGCTTTTCCTTTTCCCTTTTTACATAGGTCATGGGATTTTGCAAAACCAGTTACATGAGAAAATAATCACCGTGTGTAACACCAAACATCTACATCCCTTAAAAAGTGACGGATACTTCTGGTAAATCTATACAAAATATATTTATCTAGTAGAGTGACTCGAGTGGCTCGTGCTATATGCCAAACATAACTAAGTACACGAATAAAAATATTTTTCTTATCCATAAGTGTAGTTGGAAACAAAAAAGAAAATGGGCAACAGAACTCTATGCATCTCCCTATTACAGTTATGGAGACTGAAATAAAAAATTTCGAAAACAATTCTAAAGCCATGTAAATTTACAATTTTTTTTTAAATAAATACTAGAACAAAGATAACACATATATGCGAGGTCACAAAGCTTCAAGCTTGACAACCGGACAAACGATCCAAAATACAATCTACGGAAGCATATTATTCACGCAAATTTTAGACTAAAGCGTGAAAACTCCCTTTGGAAAAAGATTTTCCTTCGTTGTTGTTTTTTTATTTGTCATGTTTATCGTGCGATAAGCACATTAAATTTAAATTCGCATGAGATGGTACTATACTCCTCTTGACTCGCAAAAGGAGGCGCTGGAAAGTCGGGAAGTATTGCAAATATGGATGATGATCTGCAGAAAAATGAAAACGTGAGAAAGAGAGTAGAAGCAGCTTCTCTATTTCATGCTCAAGCGAACTCCACGGTCCAGATATTTCCGTTCTTTCGCTCTTGTCCTTCCTACTCCCCCCTCCTCCCGCAGCATCCGCGTCCCACACCCCAATTAATAGATCTGTACGCTTGACCCAGCGATCTCAATGTCTTTTGAAGCAGAGGCGACGCGATTGTCTTTCGTTTTCTTCTTTTGTCAACTGCCTTGGACTTTGGCGTTGTGTTCATGGTAATGTCAATGGCCAAGTCGGAGGACTTGTTGTCGTCGAGTGTAAAACTAATTATGATTGTGCGAAAAGTGTGTGTATGAATAGTGAGTAATCTTTGTAATTTTTTGTACAATTTCTAAATTTGTTTAACGGAAAGAAGAACTTTTATTAGGAGCAATAATATTTTACTTGTTATTTATAAGCAATCGTAATAAAGAATGGGTGAAAAATCTGTCATTATTTCTTCTTTCTCAAAGAATATAAACTTAATTTGTTCTATAAAATATGATGTTAGTTTATTCGTACCTAGCGTGTATTTATGATGGTAAACATTTTAATTCAACTAGATCGAGGTTAAAATAATTATTCCAACTGCAAAGAATGGATATGACTAAGAAGAGAACTAAGGATGAATTAGCTTTTTTACTGAATCTCAACTAGAATAAAGAGAAGATGAATGGAATTTCATTCCTGAGAAAGTAAGTAAACCTCAAACTTCAATCTTGGATCACTTCTTCTTCATATTTAATTGCTATTTAAGATAATTTCACACAATTGCGCGTCCCAAAACTTGTTTCATTTCTCTGGATATCAATGAACGACGATCGACGACTGCGGACAGAGACAGAAAAGTACCAATGAATGAACAAAAGGACACATGCACACAGAAACATGAAAGTAATAAAAGACGAGGATGCGTAATACTGATGTGACACTCACCGGAATCGTATTTTGATACGAGATCCGAAGTTAAACATACAAGTGATGATGATATAGGTTGAATTTAAAGTGCTTTAAAAAAATGAACTAACTCATATCAGTAGGCTTAATAAACGCTATATATTATTATTAAAAATATAAGTACATAGTACTAAATTATAAGAGACAATTTAGAGCAATTATTCGCGCGTAAGTTTTATTATGACTACGAAGGTTATTTACATACGTTTCTTTTTTCGTACCTGATTGCGTTTACATTGTGTGCGTGACTTTTTGTGTACTCGTTCATAAGCTCTTAATATTACCTGCGTATCACTTGCTGTGATTCGTTTTATACAATTATACTTTTTAAACTAATAATACTTAAAAAAAATAATACTTTTAATATACGATAAAAGTAAAGGAATAAAAGAAAAATAAACATCTGGCTTAACTGAGAAATTTTTTATATATACAATGGTCTATCTTAAATTTTAAACTTAATCGATACATGATGTAACGTACACATTATAAAAGAAAATTATTCATAACCAAATGTTGTTAATGCCACGTGTACAAGGATATCATTGTGACATGATTACAAGTATCAGACTAAATTTAAAGTTCACAATTGAATTAAATTTAAAGTATTCTTATTGGAAATTGAATACTTTACCTTGTTTGTCCATTAAAGTTCAAAACAAGTGAACAAAATCGACGTATGTCTTTATATGAAAATGGAAACACTTGCAATATTGAGGGATGGAGTTACGCGAATTCGTCTATCATTTCTTATTTTTAAACCCCTACTATTATATTCCTTTTTGAAAAAGCTAAAAAGAAAAAAAAAAAAAATTAAAATAAACGAAGCAATGTAAACGTGATCATCATAGATGAAAGTATAATAGAGCATAAGCTGTATCGCATAATACGTTAAAAAAAGTATAAGTAAAGTGAAAAGACAGAAAAATATTAAAATGTATACAGTATATGTACATTGAATACGTACTACAGACATATAATATGCATAGGTATATACATTTATACATATATATATATATATATATACACAATAGATATATATATGTGTGTGTGTGTGTGTACATGTATATATAAGTGGTTACGCACGTGTATATTTGTACGCATTGGGCGCGTGTGTCTGTGTGTACGTACACGGTCGCGGTCGCGGTCGCGCGCATAAATTTATGGAAACTACAAAGACAAAGGTTTATATGTCAATCAGCTATTTTATACTGTGTCAATCTAGGAGTATGTGTGTATATATATATATATATATATATATATATATATATATATACATATACATATACATATACATATATATATATAACTTCAAAAGAGCGCCGTTTCATTTTTTTTTTCACGCGTTTATTTGTACTCGAGGGTGCAAGAAAGGCTGCTTTAGGGAAGTTATCAAGCTGTGCACACACGTGTATGGCACACGCAATACTCGTCGAGCGTATTGTCGGGTGTTCTTTTTTAATGTCGCCAAATTCTCTTTACAACGACTTTTTGATAAATGAAAATGGGAAAGAGGTGGATTTTTCATTTAAAGAAATGTATGATATGTGAACTAAATGTGGACAGTGTCCGACTTTACGCTCGCGGCAGCTCACTTTCGGCTGCAGCTCGTCAATTTTTAGTCACAAGAAAAGTGAAAGAGGACTACCTGAAGTCACAACATATAATAATATAACATGCACACGAACGCGACATTCACTAAATGAAAGAAGCGTGTGCGTGTATTTGTGTGCGGAACTTCAGAGATAATTATGGAAGTAAAACAATGAAAGTATAATATTAATTGTAACGTGTATTAAATATTGTGAAAAGCGAGTGTGAAATCTTTTTATAGCTATTTTATGAAGAAAGCTGATACGTATTTAAGGAAACCGATGAAAGTATAGAATGCTAAGTGCAAGGCGAAATTTTTTATGCGGGAAACACCAAAGATGTCGATCCAAAGACGAATTAAGCCGAAAAGAAAAAAATTGAAAAAAACATGAGCTAGAAGCAATGAATTTAGGTGGATGAAAAATGAGAGTGAGAGAGAGAGAGAGAGAGAGGGTATCAATCTCAAGATACTGACGCACTGTTGGACGGTATCGCCAGCTGTGAAAAAGTCGATTTATCATTTTAAGGATTTTTAAACAAAAAGATTGTTGCGATACTGTATATTTTAATTCGATGGTACTGTCAGAGGAGGAAAGGAGATATATGAAAGTAATTGCGACCCGTCCGGTCGATGTGATAAAGTCAATATTTGAGAACGAGAGAGTGAGTAAAGTGTAAGTTGGTGATTAGCGAAATTTCCGAGGCGCTTATTCTCAAAAATTATTAAAGAAAACGCAGACTTTTTTCCAGTGTTTATTACGACAATTAACAATCATCGTATTTATGATTTAATGTATTGGTACGTATCGTTGTAATAAGAACAAATTTTTAAACCAATGTCGAAAAAGGATTGCAACTCTTAGTGATTTATTGAATGAAAGTATAAGAAATAAGTATTCAGACCATCAATTTAATGCAATTTATTGTATTGACTAACATAATAATAAGAGCCTCGAAAATGGACAGGTAATTCACGTTATTAGATTTTGGATGCGTTAATATATTTACATAAAAATCTATTAGAAAAATTGAATTAAATTAATGATAAATAAAAGTGCGATCTATTGTTTATTATTCATTGATAAAAGTAGTATAAAAGCAGCCGAAGGCAATTTTTCGATTAAAGTAATTAATGAAAACGATGAGAAACGTTTTAATTGACTGTTAATTAGTAATCTTACTTGCAAAATGTTAAAAATCGGCGTTCAAAAACGCCGAGCTCAGCACCAATTCCGAAATTTAATGAAGAAAGTAAATTAAATCAGAATTGATTTTAAAAGTAAGCCTAGGTCTCATTCGTTACCGATCAAATCGCAACTTTAAATGTAAAAGCGTTTTCGTGATTCGTTTTAACTAACTTAACGTTTTTACACATTCGAATTATCTTACATTGCCTCATGTTGTAATGATAGAAACTGATTTGGGGAATCTGGCTCATCAATTACAAATCGACACCTGGAGAAGAAATCCATTGAGTCGGTTTTATTGTTGTTCACTCGCTCGTGCGATTTCACTCAAGACGTGCACCTCCTAGCGGTGGTCTGGCAATTTGTATTACCCTCTAAAGTTTATTTCCAGCGTCTCTCTCGAACACGATGATCTGGTTGCGGGAGGATCCATCACTCGCTCTATCGTGAGAGTTGCATTATTCTAATATTACCAATTATTAAACATTTCTCGCGATAAATATGTCAATAATAATCGTTTTATCTGTAGATTAATCTATATAGCTTTAACCAATTATTCTATCCAGCTGTACTCTGCTTTACTGTATATTCGTCTGCAGTGATGCCTTTTCCAAAAATAAATGTACTCTTCGTTGTGAAAAGCTTATGGATGATCCTCTCCGTATCATCGAAAATAAAAATAAAAATGGTTGAATCATATCGAAATTTATTAATGAAATTATTATTGATTTGGTTTTATGCGGTCAGGGTACAATTATTGTTAAGCGAAATTGTTCCTTCGAGAGACACGTCGGGAAAAATTATTATTAACGGAAATAAAAAATATGTATTATAAAATATTTAAAAAAAAAAACAAAAAAAACAAAAACAATTTAGAAAAATATAACAACATATTACTGTTATGAATATTAATGAAAGTACATTGCGGAAAATCGTACGAGCGAGAACTATTTTGGGATTACTTCTATAAAAGCGTGGAGTTTTTTGACTTAGTTTATGATATTGGAATACAGATAAGATTATCTTAAAATAAGTGAAAAAAAGAAAACAAAAAATAAAGGGGTTTATAAAAGTAATAAATATAGTTGCAGCTTTTTGTGTGAGGTTATTGTGATACTTAAGGATAAAAAGCATTGATGCTGTAGCATAATTTTGGCGTCGTGACGACGCTTTAGAACATGAATATTTATATAGAATTACTATATGGTTATATATGTGTGTGTATGTATGTATGTATGTATGTATGTATGTATGTATGTATGTATGTATGTGTATATATATATATACATATATATGTATGTATGTATGTATGTATGTATGTATGTATGTATATATATGCGTATGTATGTTCATGTATATGAATGATATTTATTAATGTCGTGAATAAAGAAAAAGGGTTGAATTGGCTAGAACGGGGAAAGCCGTAGAAGTTGCAGGGCTGGATTGGAGAGGCGAGAGCCAAAATTGAATTTATGAATTAATATCGGTCAAAGGTATGAATTATGCAAGATATTTTGTATTACATAGATTTTTCAATGCGTAAATACGTAAAATTCAGTAAATGTATCAGTCGGCTGTATCTGTAGCACTGATCCTGTATCTGCAAGGAGAAAGTTTAATCGTGCAACTTCTTATTCACGACAGGAAATAAGCTGACGTTTACCTTTGAGGGAAATTCGCCTTGTCGTAAGGGGAACGGATGATAATTCCTTATTCGGAAGTGGCACTTGGCATCGCAAAAGGAAAGAGAATTCAACCAAAACAGAAAAAAAAGTAAATTGCATCTAGAAAAGCCCGTAGTGCGGTAGACGAGCAATACGAGGATAGAGAAAAATAGAATAAAGACAAAAACAACAACAAAAAAATAAAAAAAAAAATGAAAAAACCAAAAAAAAATTAAAGCATAAAAAGAAATGTTAAAGAGACAATCCGAGGCTTCGTCGGTAACGCGCGCGCTGTTAACCTGTAGAAGTAAGGATGACGATGCTTCCCGTCGTAGATGCTTCGCGCGGTGGCTACCTAGACGACGTCTTCGGGACGACGTAAGAAGGTCCGTCCCGTGGAGGTGATGCGCGCGGACGTCCGGATTAGGCGAGCATTTAGCGGGATGGAATGCGCGTGTGTGAGCGACGGCCCCAGGAACAGGTGGCTAAGGAAGGAAATCACGGGAAAGTAATCAAGCGAGGATTAATAGTAATGAGAGTGAAGTAATAATGAGAGAAGGTTAATGAGAGGTAAAACACATAAATCCGTCCATAAGCGAGGCCCGCACGCGTCGAGAGCGCAAAAATCGCCGGCGATGTGGGGGCGGCGCGCCGCACAAATACGTGCATATTAATCATTGGGACTACAAAAACATATCATCATAAAGCTGTAACGACTACGATTATTAATTAGAAATTAATTGCAATTATATTACAATGATTATTATATACTTCTTACGATTATGACGATACATATATATTATATATAATATATTACGAATTATTTACTATTAAAAAATTGAGAGAAAGGGAGAAGCGATAAAGAGAGAGAATCGGAGTGCGAAAATGGGGATGCAAAAGTGAAATGTGTGACAGAGAGAAAGAGAAAAAGAGAGAAAGAGAGAAAGAGAGGAAGAGATAGAGAGTAGAGCGAAAGACACAAGATTTTACAAGCAATTAAGAAACATTATGTGTATTTTGGAGTGAATACTATATTATATTGTGTGGTCAGTACGTATAGGCAGTTGAAGTGAGAAATTTTCCATTATTGGCTCATACTACGTGTTTGCAGACTGCATTGTAATTTTCAGAGTAAGGAGAGGAGAAAAAACAGAAAAAAGTAAAAAGAATGAAAGAATCACTTAAGCAATAAGATATATTCTATTTATAATAATATTCCGTGTAAGCGTCGACTCGATTGCATAATTGCGAAGTATATATATTATATATATTATATATTTAAAAAAAAGTATAAACCGCGATAAATTCATTGTAAAACATGCATATTACTACATGTGTGTGTCTGGGCAAGGATTAGCTTACTAATGATGAATTAATTAATAAATTAATTATTATAATTATCATGATTATTATTAATTATATAATTACATATTCGAAATGATGACGATATAGAAGAGGTACATAAATATAAATTAATGAATGAATATGTGAGCAAGTATGATTTTGTGTGTGTGTGCCTGTATGGGTGAACGGGCCTGCATGCATATGTACACACACATAAATAAATAAATAAATATATATATATATACGGTTATATATATATATAATTATAATTATATATATATAATTATATATATATATATAATTGTATATCTACACACACACACACACACACACACACACACACAACCGTATATACATATACATATATATATAAATAAGAGACGCGCGAATAATTATAAATATAATGTAATCCATTACTTCTTCGTCATCATTGGCAGCAGAAAATAGTGTTAATGTTATATGAATATACAACTTGTGTAAATTTAAGATTTCATTGATGAGTGACATCATTATGACGGTGATTATTATTATTGTGTATTATTATTTTTACTAAAATTATTGCAATTAATAGCATGATTTTATTATTATTATCATCATCATCTATATCATTTTTTATTTTAATTTCTTAAAAGTATTCGTATGATCATTATATATTGTGAATGAATTTTATTTTTTAATTATAATAAGTATTTCTTAAATTTATTATGAACATCACAAACGTTTCTATTAACTTTATAAAAAAATTTTTTATTACCATTATTATGATTAGTTCTACTACTATTATTTTAAATATTATTATTATTATTATTATTATTATTATTATTATTATTATTATTATTATTATTATTATCATTATCATTACTATTACTATTAATTCACTTATGAGTGAAAAATGTATTTTTAAGAGAATTACCAATGTCAAAAAATTCCTTCAGGTTCTTAGTAAAATTTTGGTAGTAATAAAATAACAATTAAAAATACAATCTTTTGTTCATTTTTTATTATTTTTATCACACATTTTATAAGTAAGTTTTAAAGTACAATATATTAAACTCTCAAAACCTGATTTATAAATGTATTATATTTTTTAAAAATATTTTTGTAATAATTTTGAAATAATTTTGATACATTCTCACTCATTGTTCAATATTAATTTTCAATTGCTAATTCTTAATAAATAATACCTATTAAATCTAATATAGAGTTCAAATATAATATTAACTTAAAATATTATAATATATAAAACTACTAAAAAACTTTAAGTAACAGTAGTAACGAATATATTATATTTCGATAAAAATCAGTAAGTATCACTTAGTAGCTACAACTTTTTTCTATAATTTTTATTTTAACCATAATTTACTTTCATATTTTAAATATAATTTTATAAATAAAAAATAAATAAATATAATTATTTTTAACAATATATTTGTAAAGTGTATTATGTATTAAAAAATCATTAAAAAATTATAAACATTGTCTATTTTATAGTTTATTCATATTAATGTAAAGGATTTAGAAGAGTTCTTTTATAATGGTGAACTAATAATTCAATATTTATCTATACATTTTAATTATATTGAATGGATAGAAAATATAATTTTATATACAATTAATTATTTTTAATATAAAATGTTCGAAATTATATGTAAACATTATTATCATTTAAATTTTTTTAGAATGTTCTGTTCCTGAATTTTGTTTCCATATTTACTTATACTTTTATTTTAAGTGATGTAAATAATAGTATTTAATTAAGTAATTAAATAGTGATGCTTAAATAAAATAAATTTTATTAAAGTTATCATTGATTTACGTTGTGTATTAAATAAATTGGAAATAAACTTGCTAATTGCAAACTTTTACGTTTTTAATGATTTATTTTCTTATTTGATGAAAAAAAAAAAAATTTAAACAGTGTTTAACATATTTATTCGTAAATAAAACAAAGTCAAAGTACTGATGTATTTAAAAAGTGAGAAGATGATAAATTAAATTTTTTTATACATTTTTTTACAATTTGTTATTTTCAGAGAAATTTTATTAAGTAAATTTTAATAGTTATGTAAAAGTTTAAAATACTTTCTTCACAAATTATTTTCTATAATTTAATGTTGTTCAAAATGAATACAAATGCCTTTTATTAGACGTTTCATATTTAATTAATAATTTAACCAACTTGGTTTATACATACACGTATTTAAAAGATATTTTATAATGAATATATGTATAATTGATAAACTAGTTTCACAATAGAGTGCACGAGAATAATAAATAATTATACGTAATATAGAGTTATAAGGTTTAACTTTTTTTTATTTGTAATATATTTAAAATATACCAAAACTGACAATTATTATTATAAGTTTGTTTGTGTTTTATCTAACACGATATTTTTTTAATTTAAATTTAACTTTTTCCGTAAGATGGCGCAGTTGTTGCTCTCACGTACCTTCGCCGATGTGATAAAGTACAAAAATTAGTGAAGAAATAATTCATAGAGGTCGCTGCTTGTACTAAAATTTGTCCCTAGTATACATTGTTATTCTTAGTTTTGATTAATTAAATGGCGGGAAAAATGATACTATGGAAAAGGGAGGTTATATTTGAAAAAATTTTCCCGCGTGTTCTTTCGCACGATAGTGTAATAGAAACCTGTTCTGTGGTAAAAACGTTACTTGGAAAATGTTTAAAAGTAAAGATAATTCCGATGAAAATAATTGTATTTTCGAACGAAAAACAGCTGACTATTCCAGTGCAACAAGTCGGTTTGAAAAAGAAGGTGATAATTACACAAAACAATTTGCTAGTTTGTATGTAAAAAGAATTGAAGAATTATCAATAGTGCTTAAAAAAAGACTTAGAAATAAGTGGGGTAATTATAAATTTTCCATCGACATTAAATTTTTTTAAATTATTTAAAAATAATTAAAAATAATTAAAATTAATAATTAATTGCAAATTTTAAAAAATTCTAGGTTCAAATTTAAATATAGTTCCATTATCAGAACTTGATGATCAAAATGGAAAACGTTGTGCCATTATTGGTACCTTATATAAACATCAACCAAATAAACCATCGGTTTTACAAGAGCTTAGTGAAGAAAATCAATTGTTAGTACCGGAACCAAAAAAAGATTATTGTTCTGATGAGGATCAACTATTTCTGGAAGATCAAACCTCAAGGATTAGATTAACAGGTGATAATGTAAATGTTAAAGAATCAGTTACTGGTGTAGTTTGTGCTGTTATTGGGTTGGAAAATGAAAAAAGTAACTTTGAAGTAAGATTCATTTTAATAATATTAATATTTTTTATTCTTTTTTTAATAATAATTTTTTTTTAAATTAGGTTGAAGATTGGTGTTTTCCTAGTTGTCCTCTACAAGTAGCACTACCATTAAAAAATCCATCTTCAGGGAAATTAGTACTTTTATCTGGCTTAGAACTTGCATCAAATACAAATAATTTATCAGTATCATTATTAACAGAATGGCTTGGAGGATTAGTAGGGTATAAAAATGTTCAAGAAGAGCAAGCATCAATTGTTCGTATTATTATAGCAGGGAATAGTATAAAAGGTTGTGCAGATCAGCATCTAAGTAGAGGACATGCTAGTGGAAAAGCTGAAGATGCAGCTGCAGCAAAGGATATGACAAGAGGATTAGAAAGACTTGATACATTACTTGAAACAATTGGTTACAATTGTTTTGTAACTATTATGCCAGGTCCATTTGATATCAGTACATTTATGATGCCACAACAAGCAATGCATCCAAGATTGTTTAAAAAAGCTAAAGGGTTATTAAATTTTCAATTTCTTTTAGAAATTAAAAAATTGTTGATTGTATTAATAATTTTAAATTTTATAATTATTCTTTTGGATTATAGATTAAACAGTATAAGTGGTGTAATGAATCCTTGGATAGGAAAGATAGCTAATAAAATAATTGTTGGAACAAGTGGTCAGCCTATTCAAAATATCCAAAAAGTGTGTGGATTTGATACTTTAAAACCCATTGAATGGCTTGAAAAATCATTGGAATGGAGGCATATGTGTCCAACTGCACCTGATACTATTCCATGTATGCCTTTTTATAAAAGTGATCCTTTTATTTTAAAAGAATGTCCTGACATTTATTTTGTTGGGAATATGGAGAAATTTGATACAAAAATTTATAAAGGTTAAGTATTATACTATACTAATTTAGTTTTAGTATGATTTCAAGTAAATATTAATATTAAGGTATTGTATTTTTCATTTAGGTAGTGAAGGACAGAAAGTACGTCTTTTGTGTATTCCAAAATTTGTGAGCACTCAAATTGCAGTACTTGTTGACTTAGAAAATTTAGATACTACACCTATTTCATTTGGATATGAATAAGATATTTTTTGATTTACTTATTATGTAAATAGTTATTAATTTTTTTATGTTTTCATATAAATGTTGATCATTTTTTTAATAAAATAATTTTTAATTAAAACAATATAGTTTTATTTAAAAAATAATATGTATTTAAATAATATGTAACAAGTTTAAATATGACTTTTTTTTGAGTTGTTGCTAAAGTCATTTAATTATATTGTTAGTAGAGATATTTGTATGTTATTATCCCAATTATATATATATATATATCCTTTTTTTATATATGTATATATCCTTTTTTTTATAAAAATAAAAAAAATAAATTAAAATGCAATTATGAATAATTCATTATTTATATAAATTTAAACAAAATTTCTTTAAATTAGAAGTATGTATTCGTTCTCCTTGTTGAAATTTATAATAAAAATACTACAAAAGTCTTTAACTAAAAACTCAAAAAAACAACCTTAAATATTGCGTTAGAACACAATATAAAAAGTATATTTATTATTTCATTAAAAAAAAATAAATATAAAAATTAATTTTTTTTTAGTATTCTTTTCTGTATTTAAATTAAACAAAAAAAAATAAAGTAATATACGTGTGATAACGATTATTAGTTTTTCGATGTTTATATTCTTAATACATGTAAACAAACAATTTATTAACTGATTAATAGTTCTTTTTATGTTCGTTAATAAATTAAATTTTTTAAATTAGAATTTTTTAAAATTTATACGTAACTCTACGAAAATTATATATTATAAAATTTTGTATTTTGTATATAAAGATTCTTTGTTTTATTGTAGATCCATACTTGTAGGATTATCAAGGTAAAAACAACTTTTTGAAGTTCTGAAGGTCAGAAAGAAATTAAAATTTTGCGTTTTAGTTCTACGTATCTTTATAATACCTTAAGACCTTTATTTAAATTAAGAATTAATTTTTTGTTTTTTGTAGTGATACATAATTATTTTGTTTATGTTTTCTTAGTGTTGTGAATTTTCATAATTAGATTGATTATTTCAAAATTTAAATTATTAATATTTAGTTCGACATATAATTTTTTTGTTTAAATACTTTAAATTATTTTTTATAATTCTGAAATCTATTGTTTGTATATTATTATTTAAATTTGTAATTAATATTTAATAGTGTAATACAAAAAAAACAATTTTTTTAATAGATATTTAGATATAGAAAATGTTTAAAGTACCATCAAAATCCTCACCAAAAATCAAACTTCGACGTTCTTCGCATTGCAAAAGACCATTAGTAAAAGATGTCAGTGAGTAAGTAAATTATTTTTAATTTAATTTATATCTGAGTACTACTTTTCTTAAAATTAGAATAAGGATTTTTTAATTGATGCTTATATAATTTGTTTAAAAATTTGTTTTAACTGCGTTCTACTAGAATAAAATTATTGATAATCACTCATCATCATTCAAATTTTGAATATACATGCATGCGAGTATCATTTCTTGCCTATTTTTTAAACCTTTTAATGCACAGAGAAAATTAATTTATTTTCATAGAAGAAATACATATTTAATTTAATTAATGGATATTATAGGTAATACGATTAAAATAAAATAAATATTATACATATTATTAAATACATTTTATTAGTTTATTCAGAAAGACCTGAATTTAATATACACTAAATCAGAAAACTGATACGCATAAAAAACTTATAAAAAACTTATAAGTTTACGTAGTAAGTGACAAACATTTTAACTGATTTAATTTCTTGAAACCTTTTTCTAACGAAAGAGGCAAGATACTTATTAAAATAACATACTTATATTAAGACATTATTTTTTAATTGTAAAGAGTTATACATTATTGAAAATTTTATTTGAATTCATGATCAATCATAATTGAAAATCATTTTTAAGAGGTAACAAAATGTCTACCTACAGTAAATGCACTTTGGTGTATTATCTGGCACTTATGCACCTATTTTCTCAAAAATAGAATTCAATGATTTGTATTTTAACCTCAAAATCAGTCTCATTTCCTCACAATCAGAAGCGAGCTTCGATTCTATTCAAACTCTTATGTACAATGTTTAAAATTCTTCCAATGAATATTTCATAATATCCTTGGACTATTAAAGATTTAGCAAATCCTCGTTTCTGTGTTGGAAGACTAGATTAAGAGCTATGAAACTATTTGAGATACCTCAAATTTAATTAGTTTTAACACTTAATGCCCTTACATTAAAAAATACATTACATTGGCACCTGTTTTAGGCTGAGTTTTGTTTAAACAAAATTATGTTTGCAAATGGAATACAAAGAATGGAATTTCATTATAAAAATCTTTTTTAAAAAAACAGTGTCAAATTTGTTCACTTCACTTTAACTATTCAAAGTTAATTACATTTTAATTTACAATTTAGTAAGTTATCATAAAATTTGTCATAAGTTAGGATCAAATTCATGATATCCTTCAGCTCCTGTGAAAACAACATCTACCCAAACACGCATAGCTTCTGGACTGGGAGCCATTAGATGGTAAAGTCTTGTTGTGGTCTTAACAATAAATGTTAAAGATGGTTGAGGTGATTTGACCGTATTCATATGGTCTATGTAAACTTCTTCGATTGACTGAAAACAAATAATTTACATTTTAATTACAAATATTTTTTAATGTTAAAAAAATTTATTGAAAAGTTATTTAATACATTTTAATTTAAGAATTTATATATAAAATGTTTTTTTTTTTTAATTAATGTAATTTTACTTATATTAAAGTTGAAAACAATAATGAAAGTATATTTAAATGAATTTAAACCAATACGTTTAAAAAGTTATGAAAACAGATAATATTATTATATGCCATATTATAGTCTAATAAATATTACAATAGTTATTATTTAATGTAAAATTACTTACCTGGAAATATATAACACCTTTTGGTTTTCTAGAATGATTATCGCTATAATATGTAAGCGTTTTGCGTTTTCTATCAAAAACAAACCAGCGTTTATTCCAATGATGAAATTTTTTACTCATTTTAGAAAGATATCCACTACAACTTGTTGTATCCACAGTAACATCATGAATCAAAGGTAGTTGATGACCTGCTGTTTCGATATGATGTTTTAAATCCAAAGACTCAGATTTGATTGGCAAATATCTTGTCAAAGGTCTCTGAAAAATTTATTTTTTAAATTATTTCACTTATGGTTTAAATTAGGATTAACTTCTTTATATAAAAAAATATATCAAATGTATTTTTATGAGTTTGATATTTATATAAATATGTTCTTGTTTATCAAAATTTTGAATTTATTGTTTTAACTACAAATAATTATAATACAAACAAAAAACTATGTCAATATAAATCATTTTTCATGATGTTTTTAAAATACATATATTGAATAACTTCTGAAGATTTATAAATTGTAGTTACAGTTATTTTCAAAATATTATTTGATTCACTATTACATATTTAAGAACATAATCTTTTTCTTATTAATTTAAAATTAATATTTTACTTATATGTATGAGCACAAATAACAAGATTTATTCATATACATTATATTATTACATATTTAAACATAAACATAAAGTTTTTTAAATGGTATTTTTTAATTATTTATATTACAATAAAAATATTAAATCAATTTAAAAAATTCAATAGATAAATATAATTTTATAGATTTATTTCACGTGGAATTTTAATTAATAAAATTTTTTTTGTTTAAATCACTACGAATTATTGATTTAAACAAACAAAAAATTGAACAATTTATCTTTGTCAAATAATAATGGTATTGCATTACAATTGTATTCATTAAAAATTTAGAGTAAAAAATTTTTAAAAGCAAACTTCAGAATTTTTTAAAATAATTTATTGTAGTACACTGATTAATTATATTGCAGTAATGAGTAATCGATCATCATTCATTGATTCATTTCATCATTTTTAAACTCATTTAAAATATTGACATTTAATTAAATTCAAATTTAAAAAAAAAAAATTTTTTTGTTATAATTTTATACAAAAAAAGTGTAGATATTTTGAATTAGTGTTTTATATGACTTTATAATTATTTTAATCAATAAGTAACGAAGTGGCGTGTTACATACCTGTAATTTGGGTTTGTCTCGGTGCTTAACCTGGAGGGAACCCAGGGAATCCAACTCACTGGAAGTTTGAGAAAGAGGTCGACTCTCAGTTTCATCAGCAATTCCGTTTCCATTCCCATTATATCTCTCTGTTTCCATGGACGTCGGCCTGTTATCTCTTACCTGTGCAAAACGTGCAAAATGTTATCCTTTGTTCAAACTTATGTTATCTTTAGTGAAACATAGAAAGCTCAATTGTCTGCAAGTTTTTTTATTTGAACTATATCTTTTAAATTTAGAATTATATTTGTAATTAAGTAAGAATTAACTGTAAATCATACAAGTTATTAATTAATCTATATTAAAAATGTGCAATTACGTAATTTTACATTATACATTATATATTGCGATATTCTAGTTTAGATTCTATTGCTTTTGAACTTTCGAAAATTAACCTAATTAAATTAACTATACATGGTTTGTCCAAAAAGTATCTGTTCCACAGATATAAGTGTAAGCTCAAATTTTCAAATATAAAAATATTTTAATTATAACGACTTTCTGACTCCGTATTATAATTATTTAAAATTTATTGAACTCTACAGGAACTAAAAAATAAAAAAAATTTAATTTTTGTAATGTTCAATAGTAAATTCGTTTTAATGTGATAAAATTTAATTTCGTTAAATTACACTTCGTGAATAACAATTACTATATTTATATCAGCATATTTTGAGAAATAAAAACGAAAATTATAATTGATCCAAATATTATAACATATTATAACTTAATAAAATAAATTAAATTACAGTAAAAAATCCTTTAACATATCAACTTATTAAAGTATAATTTATTTACTGAAAATTATTTAATGTAATTACAATACATTAGAGCTTTATCAGTTTTCAATGAATATTTCAATAAAATGTAGTAAGAATAAGCATTAAAAAAATATTTCTCAAATGTTGAAAAGCGTTCATTATTTGAGTAAAAATTTGTGTAAAAAATATATTTTTTAATTTTTTCTTAAATTTTTGTAAATTTAAAAAATAAATGCAAAAAGAGAATTTTGTAATTGTGATTGATGAAAACACAAGTGTAAATATTTATAAATTGAAAAAATTAAAAATTTACGTTAGTTATGAAAAGTAGAGTACCTTGTGTGTAGTTTCATTACATGTAAAGATCTTATTAATTCCATACAATTTATAACACTGTGATTTAAAGTCGTATAATACATTTATCAAATAGAATGAGCTTGCTTAGGTATAATGAAAGTAAAAGAGATGTTTACATTGTCGGTTGGCAGGAGTGTGTAAGAATTTCCCGACGGACCCGGACTGGGCGTTGTAAATTCCGAGAGTTTCCCAGGGGACAATTTTTCACTAGTGCCATTATCCGCACCGTCACTGCTTCCACTTCCACTGGAAAATTCATAAAATCAATATCAAGTTCTAATTTTTTAATATCTGTTTGATCCATATAACAATGTTTATTTTCAGTGTCTATAAAAAATTCAGTAAAAACCATGCTATATTAATCTGTTTTTTATGAGTAGATTTATCGTATTTTTCAACCTGTTAAATAAACCATCGAATGAATAATTTAATATTTAATTTTTTCTTTTTACCTTGTATTTCTAACTGATGAATACAATAAAACAATGACAACTATAATGTAGACTTACATCATTGAAATGAGTACGCATTGTAATAATACGAAAATTGTAGATTTAAACAATGTAAACATGTGTTTCAAACATTATCAATATAATTATTAAATAGGATTATACATTAAGTATTTAAGTACACTTTATCGACATTTACAAAATTGTTTTAATAATGCTTTTTAATTTCAAAAATATTCTGCTGTTACGTTCGAACAAGTAGTAATAATTCCTAAATATTACTCAAATTTAAATTTAAAAATAGCTCTCGCTAAAAATTAAATCTGATTAAATAAGAAAAAGCGATTAATGTAAAATCTGATATGAATTTTCGAGCTCTATTCAAAATCGTTATTACGTATAAGAAAGGGTTTGAAAAGTAATTTATTCAAAGTCATTTTATTAACTGATCAGCTGTGTGGCTTGGAGGAGAAAAGCAACTCACGCCGTGTATAATCCAGTACTAGCACAAAGACACGTTTCCGTAAACCAGTCCTTTGACGTTGTGTACCATTTGCTACTCGTGATAAGAGTTATCAGATTGCAGCCGGTAACCCGGGCCCGGTACATTACGGCATTGCCCACTTCCCACGCACTGCTCATTTTTTAATCTTATTTTATTATTGTTATTGTTGTTGTTGTTGTTGTTGTTATTATTATTGTGTGTGTTTGGGGTAGTAGTAGTAACCTAGTGACTGTAGCCTCGCTGATTGTTTTTCTTTTTTCAAAATTTTGCATAACCAGTGGCTTTGGAACTTCTATTTTTGCTGTTATCTGGAAATAGGTGTGTGGCGAAGTGGACGGGGCATCCGGATGACATTTAGAGGGGAAATAGAACAGAAAATGGGCGATAAAATCGTAGGAGGAAAGAGTATTGCACGATTTATCGGTACAATTTTACATGCTATGAGAAAAATGTAAAAAATGTCTTTTCGAGTATATAGACAAGTATTAAGAAGGAGTGCAAGCATTGATTATTCCTTTTGTTCGAAAAAATCGATTTTCTAATGGAAAATTATTATCGAAATTTAGCTTTGTACTTTTAACATTTTACGTAATGTGTATACACAAAATATTTCTTAAAAAATACTTTTATAAAATTTGAACTAAATTCAGTTATCAATGCGCGCACACGTAAGTGTAATTATCGTTATTAACCGATAACTTTATTCTTTCAAGTTAGATATACTTTTAATCATTAAAATCATGGTTTAAAAAAGTATTTTCATTTCACGATTACTTTAATGGATGTACAGTCTAATGCTTTAAAGATTATTTTGAATCTTTTAAAGAATAAAACGTGGAAAATCAGAAAATTTTCAATGAATTTTATTAGCTCCCGAGCAATTAACTTTCACTTATAATATTATTCCGTTAGAGGCCAATATCGAGTGAACATAAAATGAATTCAGAGGTAAGGTGTTGTTCAGGAATTTAGAAATACTTTGAATATTTCTACAGGATAAAGTGGAGGAATTCCGTGTGACTTTTGAATTGGGAGAGATTTTGAGTTGACATCACGTTAGTGGCCTGACAACAACAAACTTCACTCATATTTCACTTTTTCTCTCTCTTTCATGATTTCACCAAGTAACGAAAAAGGCAAAAGACAACGAATCGGACCCGGACTTTGCGCGCACTTCAGCACGTCTAATCCGAGGATGGTGAGCACTAGATAACCGTCACTCGGATCAACCGCTCAGCAGCGGCCTCGAGAGCCCATTCGATCGGCTTGGAGTTGGGCGGAGGAATGGCACTGGTGCGTTGCATTCCCGGGAAACCGGCGACAGGGCGTGGATCAGTCGAAAGCGCGTTATCAGTGTCGGTAGCCGCTTATCAGCCCCAGGGCCGGAGGCTCGCTCGCCGCGCTATCGAGCAAAAGTGTAAAAGTTGAACTGGCGGCAGAGTTGAACGGAGGCGCGAGCGGTCGGTCGGCCACGACAAAACCGGTATTGACGTCGGATCCCCGGGCCTGGCCCCAGACCTCCTCGACCTACCCCGGGCTTTTACTTTCACGACGGGAAGTTGTGCGCGCGTCAGGAATTCGAACGCTTATGACTTCTGGTGCGTCGCTCGGTGGTTATGACGTGTCGGGGAGCGTCGCTGATTAGCGACGAATTCAAGGCTCCGCGTATCGCTCGGTTTCTTTTTCTCGCGAGTCGACACAAATTGACCGAAGGATGTTGACCGTTGCTACGCCAATGACGACGCGGTGCACTCGCTGCTTCATTTGCTTTGCTTTCCTTTGCTTTCCTTTCCTTTCCTTTCTTTTCCTTTCCTTTCCTTTCCTTTCCTTTCCTTTCCTTTCCTTTCCTTTCCTTTCCCCTTTACTTTACTTTACTTTACTTTACTTTATTTCGCTCTGCTCGCCTCGCCTCGCCTCGCCTCGCCTCGCCCGGGGCACTTTACGTGCATGGACTCCGGGGCTCCGGGCGCTCGCCCAGGCGACGGCGCCTCCGCCTCCTGGAAATCGAGCTTGGAATTCGCATCCGAGTAATGAGCTGCTAATTCGTAATCAAACCCACGAGTGCGTTGTCGTGATCGCGTGACGTTTTTTTTTAGTCCTTCCTCGGTCATTCTCTGCTGTTGTATAATCAAGCGCATCGCTTCTACAACGTTATCTGCCTTTAAATTTCGACCTTTTTGAACATTCTAGTTTGCAAACTTTAGAGCTCGCGATCGTTTCAACATTTTTTTTTTAATAATCCTTTTAATTTTGATTTAAAAAGTCTACCTTCCACGAACTATATTGTCACATTAAAAAGACAAATTTAAACTATCAAATGTATTGAATGATGCTTGTACAGTTAAAAGCATTTTAAATGTCCCTTAGAAATTGTTAATAAAGTTTAATTTCAATTTTGACAATGATGTGCGACGACTTTTTCAAAATGATGACTCATGTGCAGTACAAAAGTATGCAAGAACTTTATTTTCTTCAATTTAAAATGATTTATATTTTATTTAATTACGTAAAATACTTTACAAAAGGATTTTCTGCAGAAAAAATTACTACATACATTATTTGAAGTGTAATTTCATTGTCTTTATTAATATTAACGAGTTTTTTACGGAGCTATTTTAAGTTGAATAATTGTTAAAGCATTAAATTTAAATAAATAATAATAAAATTGTCTTTACTAAAAAATCATTTTTCAATAAAAAGCATTATAACTGCAACTCCATAATTATAATTATAATTCATCCTTAGTATTTTCAAAATATATCATAGTATTACTCCTTTACTTTATATACTCAATAAATTTTATTTCAATAGTATTTTATACAACAAAAGTTATATGAAAATGCGATTTAAAATTTTGTATAATTGAGTATCTACGTCATTAAAATTAAATTATTAATACGACATTGTTTTATGAAACCCATTTATAAAATTATTTACAACCACTATCCCTAAGCTTTCTCTAATTAAAATACGTAAATTAAAATAATTAATGCCGTTATATAACAAATTATATAAAATTTTAACTCTTTTAGCTTCATTACATATTGGATGCCGTATAATTATTCTAAATCAATCAATGTTATATTAATGGATAATAATAATTTTAAATACAAATTAAATACTCCTTATAAATTATCATTATTAATTACCTTTCTGTAGGTCCAGTTGAGTAACTTGAAGATTCCTCACCAGATTCGACACTATTGAAAGATGTGCAATTCATTTTTCTTTCCTCCCACTGAGAACGAACTTCATCTTGAACTCTTCTTTTTAATTCCTCCACTCTTCTTCTTTCTTCCGATATGACTTGACTGCCTATATTAATAAACAAATGCGATAAGCTCACTAGCGTTTAATTATAGTACTTGATTATTTATGAGTGACTCTTTGTCATGTATACATTGTAATCTGGATATTATCTACATCTAAAATCGTATATCAATTTTACGAGATTTAGATTAGAGGCAAATAAATCTACATTTCAATAAATATCAAATTACATAATACACGTGTGTACCATCATTTAAAATTAGTTTGATAGGGCAAATTTCATCTCAGTTTCTCAATCATTAGAAATTTATTTAAATTTCAAATGAATGCGGATGTATTTTAAATGTAAATAATAATTTCGTCTCAAATAGTTCAAATAGTTGAAAGAATGTGCGAGTTTTAACCTTGTTTGGCTAAATGTAACTGTCGATTGCGTTCGATCTCTTTTAAAGACTCGATCGTTTTCCTTCCCAAACTGCCTTGATTATTGACGATTGGAGAGTCGGTCGTAACCCTCGATATTCTGTCGAAATCCTCTCTACTAGGCGATCGTTTGACATCGGGATTATCGACGACGTTTTTAGCTAGGCTTTCCAATTCATCGTCAATGGCACGCAATCGATTCCGACCCTGGATAAAATGATATGGATAAATCACACTATGCACACTTTTTGTCTTATAATAGAAAATTATAGTTATGACTTAATCGTGTAGTGGCCAAAGTAATTTTAATTCAATTATAAGTATCTACATTGTCCGTATGTAAATCGACGACAAGGACAAATTTATCTTTTTTTACCTTTGAATATTGATCATAAGCTTTCACAATATCATTTAAAACTTACAGTCGATTATAAAATTTACAAGTGTCTTTTATGTGACTAATTATCCGATATTGATAAAATAGAGTCTTAAAAATCAACACTACCTCTTCCAATCTTCTTAAGTGTGTAAGTTTTTGCCTTTCTAGACTCTTCGCCTCCTTCTTCACTGTATCATTAATATCTGTTCGTTGAGAATCTAATTGGTCGAGTTGTGTTTTTCTATTTTCGATTTGCGTTGATAATTCGCTGACATATCTATAAAAAGATAATACATTTTATATTATTCAATTACTACTCATAAAGTTAAAAAAAACTTATTTATTCATTTATTTATTCAACAAATAGCAAATCTAGAAAAACCTTTTAGAAAAACCACTGTTGTAAATTGTGTTCTTTGATTTCAAAATTGCACGAAGGTAATAAAATAAATTTTGTAAATAAAAAAAAATGTCATATTAAATTGTCAATTCAAAATTGATCATAAAGCTCTATTTTTATGCTAATTATTTTTATGTTAAATTTATATTTATATTTTAATAATAAATTAATCAAATGTTGATATTATTAACTATGTTATATAATTACATAATCTTAAAACAATTTATTGTATTCACATGTAAATGTCAATACATATTAAATTTATTCTGTATGAATACACTATATTATTATAAATATATTCGATCGAATTATAAGTATATATTTACATTTCAATTATTTCAATAATTTTCAAGTACACTCGAGTACACTTTTTTATTTTCTTTATAAATAAACTTTGTTTTTTTTCTGTGTATTATCCATTTTTATATTTTTTACTTCAATCTTAGAACTTCTGTCGTTAAAAATTTAGAATACCAAATTGTTATGTATAAATATTTAATAATTATGTTGCGTAATTATTGAATACAAATTATGGATTATTGCTTATATTAAAAATATATTTAAAATTTATTAATACTATTTATTTTTATATATATAGAAAAACTAAAATAGAAATTTATATTTTTATTTTTAAATATTGTTATTATGTATTAACCTAAATTCAAAATAAATTGCTTTTCATAAATTTTCACATAGTGAAAGTGAAATGATTTTAAATTCAAGTTATTGATTAATTATAATATTTTTTCATTTACTGCTGATCAATAATATTAATTGTATACGTTACATATAAAATTATTGTCGTGTTCATAAAATACTCTAATATTCAAAACAAATGCAGAGTTAAATTTTATTTTAAATATTATTCTGCAAACGATAATATTTGAATATAACAGTCTTTTATTACTAATTTTTATTTATTTACTACAAAAATTGAGTTTAGCGAACTGTACGGAGTGGGTATTAATTTTTAGTTTTGAAGAGCAAATATTTCTCTACTGTTAAAAAAAAAAAATTAATAACCAGCAGTTAAACGCCCATAGAAAAATTTTAGAATTATAAATTATATGAATTGTAAGTTAAATAAAATTAAGGACAGGTATTAGACATTGTAAAGAAAACACCATGTGATAAAAGTAAAAGAAAGATGACAGAGAAATGAATGGAAAATTCGTTTAATAAAACTGACCGTTGTAGCTCCTCTCTTGTGGCTAGTCTGCTGGCCTCCTCCTCCAGGTGATGAAACTCCAGATCCTCGAAGGCTTTTCTCTCGGTCTCGAGGAGGTCCGTCTGGGCGGCGAGTTTGTCGACGAGGTCGCTATCGCGCTGATCGTCCCGACCCCTCGCATCGGCGAGCTCCTCCTCGAGCCTCGCACACGTGCTCTGAGCCAGGTTGACGCGTTGCTTCGCCTCTGCCTGGAGATGAGCTTGGGATGCACTGCTCTCTGCCATTTCGTCGTCCAATTCGTCGATCTTTGTAAGGACGTGTGCTCGCTCGCTTTCCTCCTGCTCTAACTTTAGAGCTTCCGACTCGTATTCGGCCGATAAAAGGGCTGCCTCCAGTTCCAACTATACCAAAGTCAATAATTGTATTTAACACTTTTATGGGTGTTAAATAACTTTGACAATATAAATTCAAAATAAAATTTTCAATTTTTAATCGAGGGCTATTGAAACCGAAGCTATTTAATTTATGATTCTATACCGTTTTGTGCATTCCAAATTTACATATATTTTTTATATATTTACTATCTTTAGTAAAACTAGTTGATAGCTTTAATAAAAAATAATACTTCACCACTTTATATTGTATCGTGTTCTTTCAAAAATTGTTTCAAGTTAGAGTAGGAAGTACAAATATCAATTTGATAGTTTAAAGTTTTTGGAGATGGAAAACAATTTTATGTACTGATATAAAAAGAATACGATTAAAAAATTTTGCTTTGCTTATTTGTAGGTGTACATTCGACCTCGGCTTTATCTAACAAAAGCACTGTTTATAGATTTCCATCATTAAAAAATGGATTTTAAATGTAAAATATAGAAAAAGAAAGATAGCTCTATTACATAAGTCCACATATTTTATGTTTACGGCGTTTGCTTTTTTATAATAATTTAAGATTAAATTAAGAGATGCATTTATTTCATCTGTTTCGTGAGAGCGACATGTGCCATGTAGTGGTTGGCCAGGGTGTGTGGGTGTGAATTTGCCAAACTAATATTAATGCTTAAGGCACCTCTCGGCTAATTTCCTCTTCTTGAGTCTCAATGTCGGCGACACTTCTTTTGAGTCCATCCATATTCCCTAGTATGTGCTGCTTCTCATTCTGAAGGAATTCAATGTACTTCTTCCGGTCCTCCTCCTCCGACTCCTTTCGCTCCTTGTCGGCTTTGGCCTCATTCGATTTGGCGTTGTTGCGTTCGCTGTTAATCCTCTTAGGAGTTGTCGTCGTCACTGTTGTGGTCGCTGATGTGTTCGTTGTTGTATTGATCGTTGTCGAAAATCCTCCAGAATGTCTGGGTTTTGAGAGCATTGACAACTGCTCTATCGCCTCGAGTAAATCGTCGTTCGATACGTCCAATTTATTATCAATCACTTTTTCACTTGTTTCTCTGTTCTTTCTTTTCGGCTTCACCAAACTCTTATTGTTTGTTGAATTGTTGCTATTGTTATTGTTATGAGAGTTCAAAGGTTTGCAGGGAATTAGATTCTCGTATATACTAATGCTTCCATTCAGTGGTGCGAAATTTTCATAGTCGTGAAATGAAGATTTCGGGTGTTTCTTGGGTGGCAGAGGATTCATTGCGATATCTTATCAACATAAAAAATGAAAAAATTATGTTATAAAAAGTTTCAAAACTTCATACGATTTAGATTGATTAAATGCTTGATAAAAAATATAACTTAACAAAAGTTTATTTTATTTTAAATAATTTTCTTAATAGCTTGTGGTAATGAATGAAATAAATTTTGCATCAAAGGATAATTTAATCGTTCATATTTTCCATTGACATTTATTTATTTTACATTAAATTACAAAATATTTAAGCAAATAAAAAAAAACATAAATAAAAATAAAAAATTTATAAGTTAGCAATTCATAAATAAAAAGGCATATTTTATCTCCAAATAATTTATATATTAAAAATTATTAAAAAAAAAATAATCTATTCTAATTATAATTTTATAAAAGATTAATTTTTATTTAATCTGTTTCAAAAATTATAAGCAATTTTAAGCCAAGAAATTGATTTCTTAAAAATTTTTACTAAATTTTTTAATAACAATTTTTTTATCTAATATTTTTCATACGGCGATTATTTAAAATTCCAAAATTAATATTTTAAATAATCATTCAGTAAATTATTAATATTACTAGAGTAATTTTTAGAAAATTTTTCTTGTATACTTTAAAAATACAATTTTGAAAAAAATTCATTTATAGTTAAGAAAACTTTGAAACTAACGTATCATTCGCTATATTTTTAAACTATTTTTACACGATCCTTTAAATCTTCATTGCTTTAATTTATTTTAATAAGATTTTTAAAAAAATATTTAAAATATATAAATATATAAAATATATAAATGTACTTAAGCATTGTTCTTCCTAAACAATCAATACTACCACATTTCTAAGTGTATATTATTGCTTAAAAATGGATACTTTTTGTGTTAAGGAGTTGATGATTATTTTATTTTATTAAATTAAATAATAATAATATCGTTTTTCTGTATATTTATATATACAAATAGTTTTTCATATAATCAAAAATAAAAAAATGTTTATGTTATTGTAAAATATTCTTATAGATAAATAGAAAAATTATTATATTATTTATTATTCTTATTTTTCGCATTAACAAATGTCGAAATTAATTTACCATTATTATAAAAAAAAATTATCTACCTTCATAATAATTTTATATTTCTTTATAAATTTACTGTGGCGTTAACAAAAAATTAATTTGTTAATATTTTACTTTCATAAAAATTGGTAATATTATTTTATCTGCTTAGTTTGTGGTAAGCGTTGAGCATAAATTTCGAGGATTATTTTGCACTAATAAAAATAAAAGGTATTGTAGTTAAATGAAAAATTAATGGCGCGTTGAATCATAATAAGTTGTTGTGCTACGCAACAAAAGTAATAACACGGTAATTATTTAAATTATTTGTCGTTTCATAAAATTTAGAAATATTAAATTTTAAGAAATATTGATTTATATAAGTCTTATTAAAATTTTATATTTTCCGATTCACTTTCATTTTTAAAGTATTCTGATTAAAATCTGTATAATACTCACATTTAAAATTATGAACAATTAAACGGAATTTATATATTATATTTAAACAGTAAATAAATATGTATCTTACCAGCGGTCGCCTTTGCTGAATCTTTGAGCTGTCCACAGTCGTTCATTTGCTTATCTTGACTGTAGCTCACCGGGTCAATCTCCTCGTAATTCGAATTACACGGGCTCTGGCGATTTTGTATCTCTGAATATTGCTGATGCAATAAGAAATGGCCGTTATGAAGCTGCTGATGCTGATGCTGATGTTGATGCTGATGCTGTTGCTCTGACCATTTCGACGTACAATTGTTATTAGACGACGGAATTTCTTGGTTCAACGGCTTCTCAATGGTGCCGACGTTTTCGTAAACTGGCGGTGTTGACCTTTGCATCGGTGAATTTCGTCCCATCGGATCAGAATTTTTAAGCTGATGTACATCTTTTAATCGATCGGTAGCTGATGGACTTTTCGATTGATCCGTAAATTTGTTGGTGACATTGCAGTCTATCTTTTTATCACAGGGAACTACGCCATTCGTTTTAACTCTGGAATTAATTGGCATTAGGTTCATTAATTTTCTTTCGTTTCTTAAATCTTTTATATATGAATTTTATGAATGATAAGAAATTGTATTTGATTTTATGGTGAAATCAATTGATTTTTAGGCTCAATATAACTCTAATTCAAATAATAAAAATGTTCTCCACTTTTAATTTAGCAATTAGAGAATGAATGATATTCGTCAAATTATTTAGTTATAAGTAAGAAAAAAAGAAAGTACTTTTTCGAATTCTAATTTTCTTTTTTTGCAAAATTTAAAGAAAAATTAAAATTAATATTTAAAAATTTGATTTAAAAGCAGCAAAATTATATTTTTCGAATTGTTTACTATATTTTTAGTACGTTTATTAAAATTTTTTATTTAAAGTATTATTATTAGAAGAAGAGGTAATATAATTTAAGTTTAAAAAATATTTTTTTTTACAAATAAACTTTATTTAAAGTTAAATTATGTAAATAAAATTAATTAAAATAATTTACGTATTTAACAAAAATTTATAATCCATCACTAAAATCTTAAAGATTTAATTTTTCAATTAACTGTTGCGTTATAAATGCAAACTTTTCTAATTTTATTAAACAACTTCTATTAATATATACGTATATATACCATGTAAAATATAATAAAAAGTATTTTTTTTAAAAAATCTTCGTAATTTACATTTAAAATGAGTATTAAAATTCGATTTTTCAAATAGTTTTTAATTTTACGATTTTTAAAATATGGTTTTCAAAAAAATTAATTCCGTAACGTTTAGTATAAATAAAGTATTTTTTATATTAATTTAGCTTATATTAATTTATTCACTTGAAGAAAATTGACTAGAGAATACTAATTTAATTTTAATTCTGATTTTATCAACGATTCATAATATCATGTCGTAAAATTTTGATATAAGTTTAAAGTATTAGAAATATAAAATAATTGAAATAAAATTTAAATAAGATATACCCCCCCTTTTTAAAGAAACTGATTCATTATTTTTTTTTAAATATCTATATTTAACATCGGTGATTAAGTTACTTTAATAAGCATCAAATACATTATGTCAAATTAAGAATTTAAATTGAATTAATGTTTTAATTTTAAAAAATGAAGAAAAAATAAAGTAAATTGGGAATATTTTAATGCATAAATGAAATACATGAAACAATTTAAGAAATTAGTGCATAATAAGATAAAAAGTAATTTAAGAAGTTCATGGAGTATAAAATTGTTAAAATTAACTCTGCATAAATTCATTTATTAATCCCCCACAACTATATATTTTAAACATGTTCGTTTTTTAAAAATTAGTTTTCCGATTAAAAATTAATAAAGTTGATTAGCAAATATTTTTAAAATTATTTAGATAAAATTAATTATCCACTGTAATAGAATCGTCATCAAAGTATAATGTGCAAATCCAAATCTAATTCGAAATATTTTAATATTAAAAAGTCATGTAGAATATGAGGTTAATATGCATCTAAAAAGCTACATACATACATGGTCTATTCCCGAAATATCGAGTTTTTTTTTCAATTTTTTTTTGCGACTATTGGTCGTAGCGACTTGGGAGGGATTTTAAAATGTAGAGAAAACCTTTTTCTATTTTTCTTTTTTTTGTTTTTTTGGATAATTTGAAGAGGCAGGATTTTACTTCGCTCGAAGGGTGTTTTTCGATTTTTTAACACCGCGCATTGACGCGATTAATGGAAAAACGCTACGCAAGAAAGTTTCGTTTAAAGATTCTAACAAAAAAAAAAAAAAAAAAAAAAAATAAAACACTTACCTTTTTTAATTAAATATTATCTATTATTGAGCTTATAAACAGTTTGAAATAAAAATTTTAAATTGTTCAAAATAATCGTTAATCGGTGATCCGAATTTAAAATTTTTAGCACGCGACGGGTATTCATAGCGATTCAAGAGGTTTTTGAGCGCCCAAATACAGACTCGTCGCTTAAAAGCTGTATATTATTTTCCACATTGCGATTTTGACATATAATCATCTTTTATAAGCCTTTTTTTAAATTTTAAATGCTTCCGCACTGTTTTTTTTTAAGTTGCAAACAAAATTTTATCGCGTAATGCTGCTCCATTAATCGCTTCAGCGTGCTGTATCAAAAAATCGAAAAACACCCTTCGCGCGAAGTAAAATTGCGCTGCATTTAATTATCGAAAAAAAAACAAAAAAAAGAACAAATGCAAAAAGGCTTTCCTCTACATTTTAAGATTTTTCCCAAATCGCTGCGACTAATATTCGCCAAATGAAAAAAATACTTGATACTTCGGGGACATATTATATATATATATATATATAGTCGTTTAACATTATCAGGAAATTTATATGATTCATTAATTTTTTTTATCGACGACAGGTTTTACAAACCTTTTGTTGTAACGTTAATCATCCAATTAGTTTTTGTCATGTGCAAATATATCTAATCCCTCATTGAATTTGAAATAGATTGAATAATTATTAAATTATTATATTAAAATCTATTGTAAAATACTTTTTCTGTAAATTTATTGTTTATCTGTTTTATGACAAATATAGAAGTATTTATGGCGTTAAAAATAGTGTATTAAAAACATTATTGGCCCAAATTATTAGATTATAGATATCTGTTAATAATTTTATTGATTATAACTAACAGATATTTACTTAATTGATCAGAAATTTTAAGAATGAATTATTTCCAATAAAAAAATGAAAAAAGAGTATAAATATATAAATATAATAATTAAATTTAAACAATATTGATTTTAAACTGTGCGTAAATTATACAATATTACAGATGTACATTTATAATTAAGGTAAATACGTAATTTAGAACAAGAAAATGTATTTATCATTAATTGAAAAAAAATATATATTATTTACGTTCGTAAAATTAGAAAACATTA
The DNA here is from genome assembly GCA_018907245.1 of Eupristina koningsbergeri. NCBI lineage: Eukaryota > Metazoa > Arthropoda > Insecta > Hymenoptera > Agaonidae > Eupristina > Eupristina koningsbergeri. The sequence continues at coordinate 2,132,362 of JACCHV010000151.1, forward strand.
ATAATAATAAAAAAACAGTAACAAGATAAAAAAAAAAGTAGTGCATCAACACAATTTGTTTATTTATAATAATATGCGCGTATTTCAAATGATATATATTTTCTAAAATGCGTCACATTTAGCTTTAAATGTTATTTCAGTTACGGTAAACAAGCCCAAGTATATGGAATATAAAATATCTTTTGATTGCATTTGCGTATACGTTAAAGGTAAACGCGTCCGAATACAAGGAAATGTTTATAAGTTTAGAGAGTATAATAGCAACGCACATGCATTTTTAGATTTAATTTCATGAATCTATAATTGAAAGATAAATTTGGAATATAAATTGGAAATGTAATATCAAATGCATATCAAATAATTTTATCGAACTTTGTATTACAATAACTAATGATAAAGATAATTGGAATAAACGTACGCAAATGTCATTTTTAATGATTGTATCAAATATATTTACGAACAATAAATATATTTTAAGTCAAGTCGAAAAATTTTTTTTAACTTTTTTTTAATTTTATATTTTATAATATGTATATTATTAAGTCAAGAAAAATTAAAAACAAAAAATGAATTTTTTCATATTTTGATTTTAAAAAAAAAATCTGGTTAATAGAATTAAAATTCAAAGAAATGAAATTTATATAGATATTAAAAAATTGAACAATATACTGCATTTACAGTATGTAATTTTGTAAAATTTTTTGAGTTAATATTAATACGGAAATAAAGTAATTTTTCAATTTCAACGAGTACGCATTTAATTAAAAAATATCTGGTTATATCTGGAAATTTAGCGTCAATGGTTTATTTTATTTGCATTAGTGAAATGTTAAAAATTCTTTTATAATTAAAAGTTGCTTAAAAATTTTATAAGTACATTCAAATACATAATCAGCCAATGATTAATATTGCTGTATACATTCTCACAAAAAAGTAAACCAGGGCATTTGGTACATTTTAATAGTAGCCGTCAAGGAGTAATTGTCAAAACAAAGGAAAAAGGTTAATTTCGATTTTTTAAGAAACCGAAATAATTACCGTTGGTATGGGAAATCGTAAAATTAGTTAGCTTTTGTTTTCATTTAAACTGCTCGTACCTGATTGGCTGGTCTTGATTTCGTGACTTGTTGGCAGGTCGATTGGTCTGTCGCTCGTACTCGGCGCACATGGTCAGTATCTCCTCGAGGCGCATCTTCTCCAGGCGTTCGAGTTCCTGATCGCGGAGTCGGTCCTGCTGTACCAGTCGCATCCGCCCCTGGGCCTCGTCGTGGCGTTCCTGGAGCTTGTCCAGGGAGCCGCAGTCGAGTTTCATGTAGGAACCCGGACTCTTGGTGCTTCCGTACTGCGACCAGGGCTCGTTGTACTTGGGATCGCGATTAAAGGCCGGTGACGGGGGCTGAATACGTCTCATGTTTGGATGCGAGCCAAAACTGCTGTAAATTTTATTAACACAGAAAGAGTTAGTTTTACTTGGCGCACTCCCGCTCCATTGTTCCGAGTTCAAGTTTTTATTTTTTCCAGGCACAATGTAAACAAGCACTCAAACACCTACGTTTGAAAAATTTATACAGTTGACAATAGAATATGAGAAAAGTCAGTAGTTATTGTTCTATCAATCTCCATTGAAAGTATCCAAAGTTACAAATAGAATAGAGCAAAGGTTCATTAATAAATTTCTAAACAAAAGAACTCGATACTTTCAAAAAATTATTCTATTAAAAATCAATGAAGTTGATCGAATTGATAAAAATCAATGCCATTATGAATTTCAAAAAAATCAGACTTATGTCACTGAAATGATAATGAACTGTTTAACATGTAAATTAATATTATCACTTGATAGTGATAATAATTGATTCTACAGAATATTAATTTATAAATAAATTCTATTCGTCTAAATTAAAAACTTTATATCCAGCATATTTGCATTATTGTATTGTAATTTCGTAACGCTTTATTATGTTTCTACTTGCTTCATTTTATTAAAAACTAAACAACTTATTGTTAATACAAATATTATGTTTAAATGTTAAATACATGATTTAGGTCGATATATGTTATTTTTTACAATTTATACATTTTTTTTGAAGGCGCAATAAAAAAAGAAATAAATCATCTATTCTTTCCAAGAATTGTATTAATTAATGCACTTTATACCATATTTATACCAAGAAATATATCATATTTATTTTTTTACCAACACTAATTTAATCATAAATATTTAAAAAATTAAAATATATGATCATATGTTTTTTTAATTTTTTAATAAAAATTGTTCAGTGCTTCAAAATTTCTATTTCCCTTGTTTGTAAAGTTAATATGAATATGAAATTATGTAAGATGGATAGGAACTAAAATTTCAGATGCACAAAAATTCGATGAATTATTAATTTTGAGTCGTGAATAATAAATTAATATATAAAATTTAAAATTTAAAATTCAAAGTAGAAAAGTATTTGAGAGAATGTAATTAAAAGCTCACTTGGTGTTTTGCGAATCGCACGAACCGGGTCTCCGATGGCACGCTAAACTAGGATTCGAACCGAAATTTTCAACTTGAAGGAACTCGGTGCAGGTCGTCGTCTTGGCCACTATTAAGCTCTGACTCATATCGAAGTCTCGACTGAATTGATTGAGATCGCAATTACGTTGGCAAGTCAGACTCCGCGACATCATATGATCACTGGGGAAGGCCTTGGTCATTAGATTATTGCGATTTTCATCGTTGTTGTAAACCATCTCCTGTGAGGAAATTCTTTGCTGATGCTGATGCTGATGCCAGCCTTGAGAGTAAGTCGATTGATAACAATGCGGATGCTGTTGAGATCCAGAATTGACAACACTTTTTTTGTTCTGTCCGACATTCTGGTAAACCGAATTCTGATTTGGTGAGTAATTACGATTGGTCGTCGGGGCTAAGCTGAACTATAATTCAAATTAAACAATAATATGTCCTTTAGTAAAGAGTAAAGAGATCTTCTTGGCTGACCAACAAGTATTATTCTGACTTTCAGACTCATCGTGACGCTAATTATAATTACACTGCTCATAAGTACCAGTGAAAATGCCGTAAATATTAGTTGAAAAGAAATCCATTTTTACTCACGTAAATATCAATTTTATACGTATTAATGTCTTGAGCAGCTAGAAGTTATAAATTACTTGTAACTCTTTATTGATTTTTATTTTTATTTTTATTTTTATTTTTATTTTTTACTTTTTATCGTTTATTTTTACCGTATTCATAAATACTTGTATTTAGCTTTTTAATTTTTTTTTTAATTTGAATACATTTTAAATATATTTATAATTTCTCTCTTTTTTTTAAATTTGTATAAAGTATTTTAATAATGAACTTTTACCAAAAGGGGTGAATTTTGAATATAATTTTATTAAAACACATTTTTGCTCGAATATATAAATACTTACAAAAATTGTTTAAAACTATTTTTCAAATTATGTGTAATTTTTTGGTGCTTATCTAATTTTCAAACGATTGTCTTTAATAAATTCAATTTATAAAATAATTAAATAATATATTTTTATGAAATTAAATTTTAACAATTGTATTTGTAATTAAAATATTTATTATCGTGTTAAGTTGGTATTTTTTATTTAAAATATTGTTTATTAATTTAATAAAAATTTATATTTGTTAATAATTACTATGATGCGATATTAATATAATAATATAAAGAATGAAATACAATATTTTAATATAATTAAAATACAAATTTTATTAATTTCACATTCTCCAAAAAAAAAAAAAAAAAAAAAAAATTTCGGAAAGAGTGAAATATACTACAATAGATAGAAATAGAATATACTATTAAATAATAAATTAAAGTATGAAGTTTTTTTCAAAGAAACTCGTTGTCAAGTATAAAAATAAAAAAAAGGGATCAGCAGTATTATATGTTATCCATCTGCATATCAAGTAGTTAAATCTTATCACTCGTAATCTTTGAGCATCCAACATTTATCATCGGTTGAACTAGTTATAAACTTTTTCCCTAATCAGCAATGATCTCAAGTTGAATACAAAAACTTTTTTGTTGCATTTGTATAATTTCACTTTTAAATCGAATCGAGCCCTTAAGACTATGTTTTAAAGTTTCTCCGTAGTAAAATCAATGCATTGAAAGAAGAATAATTAAAAAATTCTTTTATTTTTAAGAGTAATGAAATTTTATTTTTTTTTTGTTTTTTGTTTTTTTTTTTTTTTTGAAGAAGAAAACTTGTTAATACTGGTAATGAATATTGCATTAACCTGCTTTTGCTCATCGTTGTTTTGGTACCTATCTAAATTAACTAAATTCTGAAAGGGACTGGAGGCACTGCTACGCCCCAGAGAGACGAGACTGGAGGATCTCGAGTGTCCCAAAATCTGCTCGGCGGGTACGTTTGTGGTGAGGCTCCCCGATGGGAAAACTTTGGGTGAGACACAATTGGCCCTGGCCTGTCTCGCCAGCATTTCGAATTTCGTTAGTTTCCCAAGGAAATTGACCTCGTCGTCGGAGCACCCGGAATTCCTGGGCGACTTGCGCGGCACTACCGGTGGTTTTCGTTCCGACGGCTGTACCTGGAGATGATGCTGGTGCTGAAAGCCGTTGCTAGGGCCCGAGGGCACGAGATCGGCGCAACCGTTGAACGTCATTGGCGCCATGGAGATCCGAGAGTCAGGTAGCCGGGATTTCAGTTTCTTAGCTTCCACTGGATGATTAAATCGGAGATAATTCGATCTACCTATTGTGAGCATGCAGCCTGAAATATGAGACAAGAATTATGCATTGATCGTATTTATCGGATCCAATAATTTTTTTTATAAAATTACAGGCAATAAAGTATTTTTTAAAAGCACCCATTCATTATTCTCTTAAAACTTTTTTATTTAATTTAAATTGCTTTGAATTAATTTTTGTAAAATTATTTATTATTATCGGGACGTGCATTCAATACAAATTTGTGTAAAAGTTTTTAGTACCCTCGTACGAAATAAAGTGAAAATAAAGTGAATCAAATTGAATATTAGAAAATAAATTTTTTAATTTTAATAATTTTTGCGTACAATTGAGAAAAAAATAAAACATATCATTAAATATTGGTTAAAGGAATATTTATGATTATCCGATTAAAATTTATAATTTTTATTTCATTTCATTTTATTTTATTGTAAATGCTTGATTTAGTCCTTTTAGTGCTGTTCAAATTTAAATAATTTTAAATCGTTAATGAGGGAGTTGATAGAAACCGCGATAATGTTTGCAATGAATCTATATCAATATTAAGTGTATATAATGTGAAAGGTGTTGAAAAGAACGAATTTTCTCCAAGTCTACTTATATCTTTATGAGAGACAGCATATAAACTGTGGCATTAGATGGATACACTGAATTCAGTAGCAATAAATATGGAATATAGTAGATGTAAAATGTTAGTAGGAGGTGTTAATCGCGAATGAAACGAATAATAAAATTTACGCCTCATTCTTAAAATCGGCCGAGCATTGAATTAAATTTCGCGCATCGTCCCGTCAATTCCATTAAATCTTCAGCTCCGGATATGAAATTTGGTTATAGTCGCACGTCCAAGGGGAAGCTCCGCCGTAAAGTGCCGACGACGACCTCGTGGAATTCTCCCCGGATCGATAAAACTTTCTCGCACGACTCCTTCCTTGCGTGCCGGCACCAGCTCGACAAAAATTTCCGAGACATACGCTGCTACGGAGTATTTCGAATTATATTTTGAGCACGTCGCCTCTTTGTTTTCCTACCGTGTACCTAACCTACCACTGCGCACCTACAAAAGCACAAACGCACACAATGATAAGTGGAAACGCACCTTGGGTCAGCCGCGAAGGGGCGGTGATCGGAACACCATCGACACACGTGCTTCCGGTCAGGGGTTGCAGGATGACTGACCCGCCGACATTCTCGATTATGCAGTGAACGAATTCGACCTCAGAGCCCCCGAGCTGAATGTCGGCCTCTCGGCTGCTACCCACCACTATCCTCCCTGCAATGCAAATCATCATCGTCATCATCATCATCATTGTTGTTATTATCATTCACCATTATTACTACTACCATTATTATTATTATTATTATTATTATTATTATTATTATTATTTTATTACTATTTATCATCATCATTATTATTCTTGTAAGTATATCTATCTCTGCCTCGCATCTTGGACTTGTATTTATCATGTTAATCGACCTGCTCTCAGCTTCAACTTTACCTCGATTTGCATGTGTCAAACATAAGCAGGTCGGGCTAGAGCTTTCGAGCTTTCATAACAGAGCTTTTAACCAGACACAAGAGATTCTGATTCCATGAGCATGAGATGTAAAAAAATATTTGAAAAATATTTTCTTCCATATCATACACATTAAAATTTTATTTCTTATGTATTTCAAAAAAGTCAATATACTTCCATTATTAAGTAATCTACATTACAAATGTTTATTATTACTCTCTAAGTCTAATTTAGAAATTCAAGTTTAACTTACATTATTTTTTAAAATATAAAACAATTAGTCTATCTTGATGATCATAATCAAAATTAGATATTTATCACTAGAAATTTATTATTTTTCAATAAGGTATTTCATAATTTAGTAAAAATCAAAAAAATGGTCTTAAAATTTTTTACCTATTCATTATAGAAATCGTTTAGATGGAATTATAGTAATCAATAGATCAAAAAATTTTATTTTGGATATTTAAAAAGCAAATTAAAAAAATTTAATTGATTCCTAAAGTTGAAAGTAAATGTACAAATAAATTGTTAGATTATACTGCATGAAAAATTCGTATGGAACTAGATTGTCTCAAAACTATTTATGTACTTATGTATTGTCACAAGATTTATTTAATTATTATATTAAAAATTTATTATACATTTTAATTACATATTTTAATATTCAATTTATATACATAGAAAATATATAAAGTAGTATATATTCAATATATACATATTTATAAGAAATAGTAATTTCTTTTTAATTGTGAAAATATATTTTTATATGTGTAAGTAATAAAAAATTTTATTTTTATAACAGAATTATAGTACTTCATAATACTTACTTTTATTTCAACATATTTGATCTGTTTTCAAATTATCCTTATTTGAGTATAAAATCATGATGAGTAATAACAAGTTCAAAGTTTTTTGAACTTTTGTTAAAATTTTATTAAAATTGCTGAACATCATATGAAATATTTAATTTTATAATTTCAATAAAAAAGTCTTAGATTTTAAGAATTAACTTAAAAATTTATTACTGTTAAATTATGGTATTAGAAATTGTAAGAATATGAATAAATGAAATTAAATAATATGTAACATTATACAATTTTTGCTTACATTATCATAAATTTTTCATTCTATTAATGTTCAATTTTATTTGTACTTTTCATTTCAACTTTTAAAATGAAACTCATAAAAACAGTCATATTTATTATACTATAATTTGTGCATCTATAATACTATATAATACTTTAATCGAAGAACTATAATAATTTTAATAATATTATTATACAGCTCAAAATTTATATTTATAACAATTAAAAATTTTATGGTTAATAACTAACAATAAATTATATTTAAGTATTTTAATTATTTTTTAATCAAAAAATTTTATTATTCAAATTAATAAGCTTTAATTTATAATAATACGCAATTTTTTTTAATGTTGCTAGTCATAACATTATAAATTTTTGTATTATTTCTTTCCTTCCTATTTTTTTTCAATTTTTACATTTTATATTTTACTTTCGTTTAGACAATCATTATTGGTTAAAATAAAAATTTATGAAATAATTATGTAACTAATTTATGCATACATTTAGTTAATTCATATTCATATTTACAGATTAATGAGTTTTAATTTATGATATAAATAAAACATCAAACATTTTTAATGCGCCCACTGAGATATTTTAATCGCTTATACCTAGTGTATGTACATATTTCTGTGTATCTAGTTTGTTAATTATCATTAAATGACATTTAAAATAACACTTAAAACTATATAATTATATAAAATAAAAAGAAGTTTTATAACTTTATACAAATATTAAATTATCATTAAATTAATTTGATGGAATAATTTTGTCTATGGATACGCAAATACATACATATAAATGCTATGTTACGGGGTTTCTCTCACAATAGAATCTGAATTGTCTTGGTATGAGGTCCTAAGTATCGGTGCGCATGTGTGTATGCATTTTCATAGTCATACATAAAAATTTTTTATCAGTTTGTTACTGGTTGCAAGGTCTTGGTTTTTTAATAAAAATGAATATAGAGTATCAAAACTATATAAATTGATAATATTTTAGTCTTTTATAATGGTATCAAAAAATATGAATAGAAAATCTTTCTATTACCAAAACTTAACTAACAATCTTTTCTTTTAAAAACTTCTGCTCATGTACGTATGAGCATATTCATGCTTTGTACTTTTTTTTTTATTTTTTATCTCAAATTTTTAATATTCAAATAATGCAGACATATAAGTTATTGATAGTGTTTTCAATTTTTTTTTTATAATATATAGAATAGACACTATATATTTTCAGAATGATCTTACAGAATAAAATTAGATTATAAATATATTTATATCACATATGTATAATTATTAAAATTGTAAATAATTCTTAATAATCCAATTTGCAAAATACTGACCGTTTTTTAGTACAACATCTTAGCATACTCATGAAAAAAGTAGTTAAGATATAAATTTGTATAAAAATATTTTTTTCTTATTAAATTCATTCTGCATCGTAATACTTGATGGAAAAATCAATAAACTTTCTTATTTATTTTAATCATAATTTCCTATTGTTAGACTTACTCCATATTACAAATTTTTTAAAATGAGTGTTAATTATATGCATATTTGAAAGTCTGAATAAAACACTTTCGTTTTCAAAATTGCACATTATTATTATGCATAAATATTAAATTATATGTATCAATTGATCAATCATTTAATTTTAGTGTGATTAATTTTTGGAATAAGCTAAGATCCGCAAATATCTATACACTATTAATACTGTATACTTTAAAAAAAAAATCAAAAGACTAATTAGATAGTTATATTTAGTGTTGTTTTGGTACGTTAAAAAAAAGTTTAATTAAACGAGCTGTTAGAAATATTTGTTGGATATTGCCCGAATCTAAATAAAACGTCGTTTCTTTTGTATTTATTTGTGAGATCATTTTGTGCAGTAGCATCCGTTGGTTCGGAATTTCAAAATCATGCAGTCAGTTGGAGTGAGTTGTACATAAATACTATATAATTATCGATTACAACATTGGCTAAAAAATGTCGAGTCGAAGATTTTCCAACTTTCGACCTCATTATTTCCCATTCTCCCTCATTCTCATCTTCTTCATCCACTTTCATTGTATCTTGGTCTTCCTCTGCTTCTCCTTCTCTTTTTCTCTTTGAAGATGTATGGATGGTATAAATATAGTTTCTGGCTCACTCGCACACAGACTCGCTCGCACACGGACGGTGCGGATGGGTTTTGGGTTTTGGATGCAATAACGCTGCTTAGCGAAAATATCGTGTGCACTTACACACCTCCAGGTGCTCCCCACGAGGCCAGAGACACGAGTTCTCGTCTGTGACGCGTCCGCAAAATGAAAACACGGTCCGACGAGTATAGACCAATAATCCTCCATCAATTCACCCGTGCGTTCGCTGTACACCCACACATATCTATGTCTGTGACTCGCAGGAAGTAATACAATATACTGTAATTAGTCGAGTGCCGTGCCGCGCACACGGGGACACACACACCCGCGCGCACGCACACACCCCATTCCGATAAATAATGCATGGCGAAAATTCCGCGGTTCATTCCATTGTGGATCGTTTCTTAGTTCTTCGTGACATCCGCGAGCCCCAACTTTCAAATTTTAAGCGCCATTTGCCCTTTTCCGCAATTCATCTACGGCCCATAAAAGCCCGGATTTGCATGGCACGGACTTTGATCTCAAAAAGTTACGATGACTACGTGAACAATAATTTTCACTTGTGTTTATGCAAATGCGAGTCAGGGGATGCGAAGAGTACTTTATTTTGACAAGGTTACCAACAAATAATATCGTAACAATTTGCCCATGCAAACCTGGATATTTTTGGAAAGTAATTTTAATGGTAACGGAATAACCTAAATGATAAATGATTCTCGTGATTGGCGTGATTCAGAACTTTCCTATTGTTGGACATTAATCACTAAGACTACTTCATTTATTTACAATAAGTGTCGGTAAATTCTTTAATCAATTACAAATAAATTTTACACTGTTTCTATATCAACTTTGTAACCAAAAGGCTATATTTTACAAGTCGTATTCACTAGAAATTTTGATAATTTTACTTTCATTAACGAAAACTTATAAAGTTTTTTCTGAAATTATACGGCAAATGTTTTAAATGTTTTTTAATTACTTTTACTAGTATTTAAAAGATTATATATACCTTATTTCTAAAAATAATAATTTTCTTTAATTAATTTAAATTTTTGTAAAAGTATCGATTGCTTAAACATGAATTTGTATTTGACTGCAAAGATTATTTTTATAACAAAAATTGAGTATAAAAAATTTTCAATTTATTTTTAATATATTGACATATCAAAATATTTAAATACAACATAATTTTGTTTGTATTCCATCTTTGACAGAAATGATACAGATTTAAATTTGAATAATTATTAAAGATTTTTATTCATATTAAATATGAACAGTATATTTTTATTTGGAGATTAAAAATAAATAAATAATTTAATTACAGCTATAATTATTGTAATAAATGTATTCATTTTTAAATTGACTATGTAATAAATATCATAAATGCATTTTAAAAATTTGTTACGAGATATTAATTATAATTTTACAATCATTTAATTTTTTTGTAATTGTATATATTGATTAAAAAAAAGAAATTTCGTTGTAATTTGAATTCTATAAATATATTTTTTATTGAAATATTTTTCACTAAAAATCTTTCAATCAATTTAACTCAATCAGTTAAAAATAGAGAAAAAAATCGAGATAATTGAAAATCATTCTAAAATGATAAATAATACATTCAGGATAAAAAGTAAAAATATTAAATCATAAATTGGACAGAATAATTTATTGGTATAAAATATTGAATATATGAAAATCGCAATTGATAGACTGTTATTTCAAACTCACAGTTTTAAAAGGATATTATCAGTTAAAAAATATTTCCCAAATAAAAATAAAATGGATTATTGATTGGATTCGAAGAATTTTTTTTTTTTTTTTTTTTTTTAATGTAAAGTATTTATTAGAAATATCGATAAAGAGATTTTATACGTAATTGAGAATACAAAGAATCAATAATGTATTTCACAAATTTGCCAAATACACCAAAAAATTTGATGAAAAGAATACAGATAATATAAGTTTCCACTATAGTTTGGAGTAAAATATGGATTTGTTATGATTGTGTAACAAGATAAAAATAAAATTCAAATAATAAAATTACTGTCTCGCATGAAAATTGTGATTTGGTACACATATATATATATATATATAGCGTGTTAACAAAGGTTTCCTTAAGTGCAACACCGAATTTGACGAGGAAAATAAGATTTCACTTTTGCATTGTCAGTAGAAATAAGAATCGACATGATCTGCGTATTGAAACTAATGGTGCAGAAATATAATGACGGATTAATTTGTTGTCCTCGTCCGTTGTGTTAGCTTATGTACAATGCACACCAAGTAGTCTTGGTGTCAAGCAAAGAGGGATGTAGAAAGAGGAAGAAATAACGAAACTTGGCCCGGCTTCCGTTAAAGGCTCACATCCAGTAGTGTATAAGTGTATTTTTAAAAGCAAATCTTTCCACGTAAAGCAGTTTCACGCACTGCTCAGACTCAGAGAAAGCGTCTTGTTATTATTTCAAGACCAATGACTTCCCCTATTTCAAATCTGTCTGTCTGTCTGTCTCTCTCTCTCCCCCCTCTCTCTATCTCTATCTCTATATCTTTTGAATTTCCATGTGTATTCTCGTACCCTGTGCGCATAATATATGGCGCGGGTTCTATAGCTCACTAAATTTAATTAAATTTCGCACATCAATTTTCTTTTAGATCTCTTTAACTCACTTTAATTGCTTTATTTATTTATTTAAGGGCTGTATTTGATTTTATAAACTTTTGCTTGGAAGAAGGAAGATTCGGTAAAAATGATTACACGGTCATGCATTGTCCAAATACATGTACATACATTTAATGCCTTAAACTACTTTTCATTATGTTTCTTGTACAACTTTTTGTTATTATCTTATTTATTTTTTTTTTTCACAAAAACATTTGATGTTTGATAAATACAACTTAATGGTTTTCAAAGGTATAGTATACGAATGGCAATGCTTTTTAACCAATAATTTTCTAGTAATATTAATTTTATTCCATAAATAATAATTGTAATGAAATAATTGTAATATAAAATATTCGGCTGATATTCAATATTTTCAATACCGTTTACTTTCAACATTATTGCAAAAAATATTTAATTTGATTAATGTTTTGTACAAAATTTTGACTACTAAAATATATTCAATTTAATATTTCACTTATTTAGATTTCACAATCTTTTAATAAGAATTAATTTAAGAAGAATTTAACAAAGAATACTTAAAATATTTTAAAAAATCATACATAAATTTAATTAAATAACATTGAATAATTTAATTGTTTACGGTAAATTCAAATAATACTCAATAATAAATTTAAATACTCATATATTATATAAAAAAGTAATTGAACAAAATTATGTCAAGTATAGTTTAAAAGTATTTTTTTTATATTAATTATTATATTTGAATTTCGAATTAATCTTCTATTGTATAAGAGAAAAGTAACGAGTCACGTAAATTGAATACACTTGATTAAATTAAACGTCAGAATTATATTGATAAATATCTTTTAAAATATATCTTTCTCTTTTATTTTTTAAATGATAGATTTAATATCTACTTTTTGTTATTGAGATTTTACATAATTAACCAATATAAAGTAAATAAAGTTTCCCATACATATATATTTTCCTGCCTTTGCTTTTGCGTTCATCAATTTACATATTTAATAAAACTACTTAATTGCTAAACGTAATATTTAAATTATAAAAAAAAAAGATTAGAAATTTTCGAATGAAAGTAAATAGTAAATGTTTTAATTATACACGACGTAATTTGTTGGCAGCTATTAGTTCCAGGAAAAGTTATATATTCAATTATTAGCTTCAATGCAAAACGTCAAGCAATTTTTTTTTATTCGAGTGAGCAATAAGCCACGGAAAAAATTGTCAATCATGAAAATCACCAGAAATGGCTTATGATGTAACCGTGTCGTGTGATGTGCAGATCACCACTTATTTGGTTTTTTTCTCGTCACTCATGATGTCGAACTTGAATGGAAAAAAATGCAATCTCGTGGATGATGCGATGGCACTCTGATGGCGAGGCATTAGTGCACATCAGTAAAAATGTATCAACCAGCCATTCCAAAGATATTTGAATAATTAGCAGTTGACCTAGATCAGAGAGATGCGCACACGCTTCCACAATATCACTATCAACCAATCATTTACGCACATCACATGCACCCACGATGATAAACCGCCGACACTATGTCCAATTTGCACAAATGAACACAGGCGCGATGTTTATTGATACCCTCCATCACTCTCGCAAATATGTTTATCGGTTTACTTTTTTCCTCTAAGAGAGAGAGAGAGAGAGAGAGAGAGTGACAGCCTAATTCTCTTTGCCTCGGTCAGCTTAATTCAATTTTTCCTCTTGGTATTCGCACAGCTTTTGCATCCTTCGGCATAGAAACTACAGCCCCCGCTTCCTTGCTTTTTTCACTTTTACTAAATTACAGGAATTTCAATGGAAAAACAGTATTGCATGCGCCGACGCACATTGACCGGAAATTGTACCCCTGCCACTATATTATAACAATACGTGTACAATTTTTTTCATTTCTGCCTTATTCGTATCTGCTTTAACTTTTAATCTCTGCAAATTTATTTTGAATTATTGGAGGTATATCTTATTTATGTGATCCTAAGTTAGTTACGATATTTTAGAAACTAAACTCTGAAACCTTCTTTCTTTTTTTTTCTTCTTTTTTCGAGACGAATATTTATAAGATTAAACTATTTTTAAAACTTTGATGCATACGAAATGGTCTAAGTAAGTTATAAGAAATGTAAATGTCTTCTTAAGTAAAGCATTGAAAGATAAAATATTCTCGAAATAAATTAAAAATGAAAAACCTTGACTTTTGGAATATTTATGTTACTAATTCGTTATAAAAAAAAAATCATATAACATATTGTTAAAATATGTAAAAAAAAACTAGTTTAAAAATAAAGTATTGCACGAATGTTACTTATTCTGTCGGAATGTTATATTCCATTCCACAAAGTTTTTCCAATAAAGTATAAATTCCAGAAAGGAGTATCAGAGTAGGATTCAGTATTATTTATAATCTAAAAGAAAATAATATTTTGAAGGGAAAAGTACCTTCGGGAAGTGGGTGAAGCGTAACAGTAGTAGACAACCTTCCACTTCCGGTGGATACCAAATGGGGCGTTTCCGTATGAAACCTTAATGCGCGTCCAGATTCTCGCACTTCAACACCAGCGGTGTTCGCCATTCCTGCAACAAATAAAAACAGGTTCAATTTCGAGGAAGTAGGACAGCAATATAAAATCAATTAAATTCTTAAATTTCATTGTTCCTCGCATTCCATTAATTTTCATAGCAAAATATCTAGTGGAAGTTTGGTGTAATTGCTGTTTTCATATAATAATTATATTGATTGAAAAATTTTCTAGTTTTGAAATTCTTTCAATTATATATTTCAGTAAACCTTACCTGAAATAAATTGAAAGAAAAACTATTTTTATTCTCATTAAATCTTTGTCTTTGAGAATTGTTTATTTAACAGTCATTTATTTAGTCGTAGAACAAATTTGATTTGTTTTGTATTTGTATCATACGGCGAATTTAATTCAAAGAAAATACAAGGAACATTATAAAAAAAATTAAATCGATAAATAATTTAACATTTGAATTCGACGTATGATTTTTTTAATAATATTTTGAATAGAATAATAATTTAGTATTGAAAATAAATATATAATATTTGAAAATTTTCAAAATAATTTATTAACAAAGACAATTATCATAAAAGTATCATTATTTTGCAATAGGTGACTCTACATATATATTGTTACTGCTTCGTTACGTGATACACTTCTATTTAATTTTTGATAAAAGAATGTTCAATTATTATGTAATAAAATTATATATAATATGTTATTAATCATAGAATATAATCTTGTATCTTATTATATCTATCATATTAATCTTGTACTTTATTCTACCAATTATAAAAATTATTTGTTTATAGTCTTATTTCGAAAAAACCTAACATGAATTTGTAATACTAATAAGAATAATAATATTGGAAAATATAAAAATCATCCACGAATTTAATTAGCTAATGAAAATTTAATGTTTGCCATATAACTATTATTTATTAGTCTGTTAAATTATTTTATTAATATCTATTAATATGTATGTATGTGTATGTGTATAAAAACACAGAATATATTAAGATATAGTAGTATATTATTTATCATTTACGATATATTTTATAATAATATATAATATGTTTATAATTGATTTGTATTTAGTAATTTTTATAACCCATTGCCCAATTTCCAAATGACTTTTCAGGTTTTGTTTCGTAAAAATATTCATTCACCATAATCTTAACTCGTTATATTCATTATATTCATTAATAATTATTTAAATAATTATAAGTAGAATACTTTAGAAAATCATGTGAAAATAAGCTATACAGTTAGAACTGACAACTTTAGCCATTTTACATTTACATACTTATTTTAATAAATATTGAAGTTTGCTATTGATTCTTGTACTTCAACTACAACAAATATTTTAAAATACAATACCATGTAAATAAAAATGGAATTTCGTATATAACAGGGAAGGACAAAAATATACCGAAATTACATATGTAAACGATAAAGACATAATGTAAATTTGAATTTTGAATTATTGAATGATATTCAAAATAGAGTAAAAAGATTTTTGCTATGAAATTTGTATGTATAAAAGAACAAGACTCATTTAAACAAATCGAATGTACTATGCAGAAGAAAGAGAATAGGCAACACACATTTTGGATAGCAATTATCGACAAGGAGAAAATGGGTTTGTTTGAAAGATTTATTGCAGTATCCATGAGAGAATTCAGATCCACGTTCCAGCTTTTCTCCTGATGACATCGAATCAGCAGATTGGAACGCGTGTCTAGGAGTACTGGAGCAGCCCGTCCTTAATGGAAATACCAAGTAGCCCTTCCCCCCTCCCCCTTCCCTTTTGCACACCCGCACGCATAACCTTCGCTCCTGAAGGACCTTCATCCCTGGGTAAAAAAGAGGTTCGTTACCAGGATCACGCACAAGACGTTGCCTTGGAAGTGCACAAAACCAGGATCAAAGTGCATCCGCAAATGCTGAATAATATCGCGTAACAGCAATTCCTCTCCCCCCTGAACAACACTGAACAGATGCTTGCGTTGCCCCTCTTCAAATAGAATTATGGCTCCGGGTGTGTTCCGGATTGAATTATTGATGCGCCAGCCTTTAATGAGTTATGCGGTTCTGTACTATTTCAAAATTATGGCCCGGCAGATTTAATTTGTTTTCTTAATGCCCCGAGCAACACCATAACAAAGGATTATTGCCGTTCGCATTTAAACCCAACAAAAAAGAAAAGAGTGGCTGCTCTAGGTAAACAACGGAAAATGCTGATGATTTTACGAACAATTTTCCGCGTGCAACATCGAAATCAGTCTTTCATCGCTACCGTCCTCTTGACCTTTTTTGCATTGTACTCTTTCCTTTCTTTTCCACGACGCTTTTATTCGCAGTACACTTTCTGCCCTCATTGCAGTTCTTCAGATATTCCTCTTCAGGTTTTATTTGAGAGAGAATTTTTTTCTTCCACCCATTCACTACCGATACGTATTTTTTATAACGCGTATTTTTTCGCGAATATAAATTTCAAATAAATATCGATATAATTTTTTGAAATAATATTTTACTTGACAATTAAATTTGATCTCTATGGTTTTCATAATATCTTATGAATTTATATCATGTTGTGAATTGATTAATCTATATTTTAAGAAATTTGTATGGACAATACTTCAATAAGTGCATACATTAAAAAATATTATTTTGTTATAAAATTTTCTTTATAAAAAAAAAAAAAAAAAAACTACAATTTCAAATGTCTTTCCGAGTTTCATTAAAATTAGATTTTATAGATATATTCATAGATTCATACCTTAACACGATTGTCACGACATTTTGCAAAGTTCTCAAAGCTATCAAGTGCAGAAGCCACAAAGATTGTGATCTGCTTACAAAATAATCCTATTTCCGACGATTTATCGTTTCTGTTGTTTTTGCATTTATTTCTTTTCTGCGACAGGTTGTTCATCACTACTTTTTTTAATTCATAAACCTAGGTGACACATAAACTCCAACATCCGTTTTACAAACCAAGTTTTATATGCGTGAGCACCTTAAACTCTGTTCAAGTCATCGGCGTTATTAAGATAACTATCAGGAGTAATTTGATGTTCATTGTTTATACAATGAATTTTCAAATACGAATTATACTCTACAAGTATTTTATATATCCACATGAATTTAGAGAACTTTCTTTTAATTTTTTACAAAAAAACAAACCGAATATTTTAATAGTAATGTATACTTTTAACTGAAAATAAATTATTAATTGATTCCATATTTTTCATCATGTATTCTAAATGCATGATTTTATCTAAAATTTTTTCGACATCGTAGAAACATCTTTTTATATTTATATTTCATACTTTTAATTAACTTTTTAAATATACATGTTTAAACTGCGTATTATAATTTCATTAATTTTAAAAATCATTTTTTCTTTCAAATATTTTTTAACAAGTAAAGTCGTGTTAAATTTTTTAACTATAAAAATAACCTAAAAAATAATTAGTTAGATAAGTAATCAATTTACAGATTACCTTATATAAAAAAAGATACTTAATTATATTTATTAATTATGTAGGTATTCTTGTATAAAATAAACTTGTATAGTCACACAAATTTTTTCTTTAATTATCATGACAATCGAATTTTTTATTTTTTTTTTTTTGAATAAGGAGAAATTATTGTCTATACTTTTTTAATATACTTCAACTTGTAATTATTTTCCCGATTACTATTACATAATCAATAATTTATCTTAATAGTAGGTTGTCAACAAAAAAATTTTATCCTTGAGATTTTCTTGTTAAAAAATTTTAATTTTGTGATTAATTTATGATAAAAAAATTAATTTTAATTATTCAATATAAATTCATTATTTATTTATTTACAATCAAGAAATAAAATTATAATTAAGAAAATTAGTTAAATATTAAAAATATTTACAATTGATTTTCAAATATATATAATATAAAAAAAAAATGATTAAAGTAATATTGTAATTTAACACAACTTTGATTGAACATTTTTTATAAATGGATACTAAATGATGAAAAAGTATTTGTAATAAAACTAATTATCAATATTGTCGAATTTGATATTTAAATTTTTTTTACGAATTACTATAAACAATTTATTTTTATAAAAAAAAAAAAACATTATTAAAATATAATTAATAATTAGATGAAAGATTGTTTAATTCAAAATTATGATTTCAATATTTTATTAGTTTAAAAAACAATATTTTTAGATGAAATAATTATCTAAACAAACTTTATTTAAGCTGTATATACTATATGAATCATATTAATAAACCTTGAAAAATAATCATCTTACATTCAATGTAAACATTAAAAATGGTAATTTTTATGCTACATCATGATGTCTTCATGATCATTAGTATTGTTTGTTGTTATTAATATTTATGTTTTTATATAAAATTATTCTATTTTTATACACAATTGATAATATTTACACATAAATATAGTTTGAAAAATATATATTTCAGAATTAAATATAAACTTTGCCTTAAACATAATTCGTATCATAAATCATGCTATTAACTTAGTAATAGTATAATAATAGTATAAAGTTTTATAAGATGAATAATTCGATAAGCTACAAAAAAAAGTATTATTTAAGAATGGGTAGTTTATTTAGAAATGTAGTCCACAATCCCTATCTTTTATATTAAATTCAATAAACTCAATTTAATTATCTGCAATTATGAGAAGTTTTTATTAAGATTTCTTGACGATGAATAATAAATATCAAGAAGAACAACCCCTAAAGAAAGCATGAATACAAATTAAAAATCTCGAAATAAATAAAAAACCACGACTTACTTCAATTTTTTACGAGCTATACATGAAGCTATAATTAAAAGACATGTAC
This sequence comes from Eupristina koningsbergeri, assembly GCA_018907245.1. Lineage (NCBI taxonomy): Eukaryota > Metazoa > Arthropoda > Insecta > Hymenoptera > Agaonidae > Eupristina > Eupristina koningsbergeri. The sequence goes on from JACCHV010000151.1 coordinate 2,151,897, forward strand.
ACTATTTTTGTGATAAGTATCTGCACATGTTGATATGTGTGCACATAAAAAAATGCACTCCTATTAATTATAATGATATGAATATCAAATTTTTATTAAGAATTTTCTATAAATGTAAGTAGCTGGTTTTGTTTCCTAAGTAGAATTTCTTATTTTTTTTTTTTTTTTTTTGAATTTTTATAATTTTTATTATTACTGGATGCGTTATAAACAAAACAAAAAAAATTTAAATAATTTATTTAAAAAATTCAGAAATTGTAGTTAGTATATTATTATATTTTATTGCCACTAAAAATTAAAAAAAATCTATTTTCGGAAATTTGTATTATACAATAAGCAACATTTCATATACGGGCATAATTATTGTACAATATTGCATAATAAAATTAAGAGGAAATAAATTTGTCCGACGTACAAAAAATTGTAATTTTAGTATTGAAGTTTTATTTTAATACATTATATATCATGATTGTAAAAATATCATTTCTACGTCAATATAAAAATATAGTATATATTATTATAATGTAGCCATTTTTGTAAAAAAAACTTTTTTTGTAATGATATTTTGATTAAAATATTAATACGATCTTCATTTCCTTATTTATATTGAAATATAATATTACTTTTTTTCTTCTTTGCGCATATTTCAATACTGCTTTATGGTGTTAAATAACTGAATGCGTAAAACGAAAAAATTCTGTATTGTAATACTCGATGAAAATATGATATAAGATTTATTGACTTACATACATATAGTTTCAAATATCTCTGCATATTTTTATTTTCTTTAAAAATATAAATTTCTTTATAATATGCTACAAATTGTTAATAAAATATTTTTAAATAAAATATTTTTAAATTAATAGATAATTGAATTATTATACTAAAATAATTGTATATTATTCTCGTATAGCTTAATGGGAGTTAATTATCGTTTAATTAAGCTTTATATAATACTTAATAAATTTATTTCCAAGATCCATGTTTATTTTAACTGTATTATATATAATTAACAAATTTTATATCTTCGTATAGAATGTGTAATATAGTCGAAAAAGATAATGATAACTATCAAAAAAGTATTTTTTTATTGTAGAGCATAATATTTGTTACTATACACATTTTTTTTCCTGAAAATAATCAATAGCATTTTTAAAACTAAAATAGGATATAAATCAGATCGTATCAATGAATAAATATAAGTTATAAAATTATATGTAAAAAAAGAATAAGTATACAGTATTTGTTGATGTGAGTCTAAAGTAAATGTAAAGTATTGAAACAATGTTTAAACAAATTTTATTGTTTAATATATTCTTATAATTTCATAAATTACCATAAAGCAAATTATGTATTATAAATTACATAATTTTATATGAAAATATTATCTTCAATTTTCTTGAATTATGAATAAATACGCCAATTTTATTTTAATAAGCAATTATACATCTTAGTAAGCGTTTGCAGTAAAGAATAGATATTTTTGCAATAACCAAAACCTTTATGCCGATGCGTCACAGTTTCGTAGATTTCACTACACTATTTGTTCGCATTTATAATGAAAACTATTTAAAAGAGTATTTTTTTACCGTATCTAGCAATATAATTTAAATTGTAAATTTCTATTTACATAAAAATCCTAGCGATCTCAGTGTACAATACAATTTGTTTTTATAATATAAAGATATGAAGAAATCGGAAATTTGAATAAATCCATCTTCCTCTCGCTACGAATGTTTATGTGGAGATAAATTTAAATTTCTAGATAGGGCAAAATTTTTAAAATTAAAAAATGTGATGGAGCAATTTGCAAAAATTAACCTCACGTATTGTACGATATTTTATGATGATAGAGTCGTACTGTATTCATCAACATGGTATAGTGAGTTCAAGGGAATGAACCGGCGGTAATGCGCTTAATTAAAGTTGTTTCAACTCGTTAAAGCCTTTCGCGCATGGGATGAACAAACTCTGTCTTTCAATGCTCATATTGTCTGGCAGATGTAACTTCCTCCTCCTCTCTTATCGCGACGAACCTCAAAACTTTATCTCACTTCAGATATAAAAAAAAAAAAATTTGATTCCTCCTTATATTATTCAGATCAATTTACATTGTCCGTGAAAAAATACCCGGCTGCTTACTGAGTAACGTTGCCCTTTCTCAAAATTATTATTATTACCAATTCAATTTTTAATTCAAAATGTTTATTATTTCGAAGTTAATCTTATTTTATATATAAGCTGCAATAAAGCTGATTTATAGTAGTAACAATATCGTTATTTAACGCTACGGATTCTCTGATGAATAATTGAGATTAAAAGTAAACTTCAAATTTACATTTGTTTGCAATGTCCTTTATCTTTTAAACATTATTACCTTCGTTATAGTATTTTAAAAATAAATTTCCACCAAAGTCTATGGAGAACTGCTTTTAACTGTTAATTCAGTTTAATATATATCGTAAACGGTTTATTCGAAATATACGGCAAAAGGTATTTTTACTTGTTTTCGTTTAACCGAATAAATTGTACTTTTACACTAATTTTTATTTTTCTTCCATTTTAATCGTTCATTAAAATTTCGTATTTAAAATCTTTAAAAAAAAAAATAAATTTATTGAACCGCCCTATTTAATAAATTTAATTTCAAAAACGTCAAAAGATTCGTATAAAACCGAATATTTTTTAAAGGCAATTTTAAACGTACACCATTAATTATTTCAGCTCTATATTTTATTTAGAAGTTCATAAAGGTACATGTTAAAATCGCATGTCACACAGATAAGCCACGTATACTTTTTAATAAAGATGAAAATTATTTACTCATAATGAACGGGAAAAAAATACTTTCAGATTAAATTTTTACCGATAGTTCAAAAATAAAGCTTTAATATTCTTATGAGGTACTGCGTAAGAATTCCATAAACCGAATGATCTAATTTTGTCAACTCATTAATGTTGGCTTCCTCTTCTCCGTAATAAAATTATGTACGGGTTTCAAACTATTGTTTTTCTATTCATCAATACGTCTAAACCCGTTAAAAATTGTTCTTGCATGTATGGCACGGTGAAGAGTTCAAGGAAAAGTTCCGGCATCTGTCTTCATGACTCACTTATATATTAAACATGCATTTCCGGTCGCATGTGTAGCATTGCAGTTGCACCATTGAGGACACGTTCATACTGTCCTTATTTATATTACTGGATTTCTAAGTTACATCTTCAATTTTAACCTATAAATCCCCTTTTACTTTACAAAATTTTAATGTAAATTTTAGAACAAATATAGCCGATAATTATTATCGTTATATAATGTTATGTTAGACATTAAGTATTACACGAGCCTTGAATGAAAGTTAATCGCTTGCAAAGCTAGATATTTACACATTGAAAATTCATCGAATAACAATTTTTTTCGTTAATAATTAATACGTAATTTGTTAAAGTATGCTGAAAGTTATTTAAATAAAAATTTTTAATATTGTGTAGATAAAAAATTGTCTACACGGCAAAGGCTCACCTTCAACAAAAATACGTATATGAAAAAATCTGTTTAAGTGGATTTTTTTTATAAATAATTGCTTACAAGCCATTGCACTATTTTTAGATATGATTTACTACTGCTTGTGCTTATTTGGTAAACCGATTTATAATAAATCGGTCTTAAGATTTTGATACGTTTTTATTAGTAAATATGCTTTTATATGTATTGTATTTTGTTTGAAAATTATTTAAAATTATTTAAAATTATGTACTAATTGGAAAATTTATCAATTTTGATGTATTATAATTGTAAGCTGAATTATTCTAGTATTTATATTTTTCTTAATTAACCAAAGTTCAAAGGAAACTATTAATACCTTAAATATCGTGGCAGTAATGGAACGAGTAAACTTTGAACTCTGTTGCTTGATATATTGCCAGTGTATGGAAAATAATCGAACATAAGCTTATTTTTAATATGCTATTTATCGTCTGGTATAGGCAAAAAAAAAAACAGTTTCTCTAAGAGTACCTTCATTTTTCGATATAAAAATCTTATAATCATTAAAATTGCATGGAGATAAATTATTTATCCAAAGGTCTTTTACAACTCTAGAATCCTATTTTTTCGTCAAAGCAAGCACATTGCTCACGCGAATTTACGTCTACTTTTTTTGTCGACATCTTCTTACGTACACTCATTTCGTCTTTTTTTTTTACAACTGCGTATGAAAGATTCATATTTTAGTGAAAATTTAACACAAGAATTGAAAATATTTAAAGCTGACTACTGCTGACTCAGTGCAAAGTGGAGGCAAATACACGCTGAAACTGCGAAATAAGTTTTACACATACGGGCAAAGATTATGCAAGGAAATACAAATATGTACACACTGTATCTGCACCGCACAAAGATAATATTTAAAGTGTTAGAATTTCAAATAAAAATAAGCTATTTTGTAAAAATTTATATTTAGTCATTCTTTTAATGCTTTCATCAGTTCAAGATTTACATATACAATACTTCATTTTCACATGTGTATATGTATTTTAAATCCCTAGTATGGATCTAACATTTTTAAAATGCTCTAATACCAATCAATCATAAGATACATATTAAGTTATTTACTGCATTATTAAATTAATATTTTTAGTTTGAAATACATTTATCAATATTATTTAAAATTAAATAAAAACGGTGAATTATCTAATACTTTTTGTTTCAAAACTTTATTTATTTTGTCAGTTGTAAAAATTATATCCACATTTATTAAACAGTAACATATTCTAATGGTAGAATATTGGGTCATAAAATATTATGCTAAATAATATTACCGAATAAATTATTTTAAATACACATAATTATTGTAATTACATATTATATGTTTTATTGTAATTTCATTTCAAAACCATTACAAAGTATTGAAATTATTTTTTATCAAACAAGATACATAATAGATCGATACTTTTAATGAATTTTAAACCAATATTCGGAAAACTTATAACTTTTTTCTCAATAAATTCTTTTTAACATTGATATTCATTTGATAGCATTTACTAAAGTGCATTTTAATGAAATTTTTATTTTTGTAAACACGAAAAAGAATTTTATGAAATTTATTAAAGTTTTATAAAATGAGGTGAATTTCAAAACAAGCTCTCAGAATATGATAGCTTACTTTATACCATAATTTCGCAACCTGAGATTTAAATAAAAAAATCTTTTTGTTACCATTTTATATATAAATAGATTACAATTTATTTACTTCATTATAATTCAGTAAGTTTTTGTATAAATGAAATCTATAGATAAATATTTAAATGTATTTTATAAAAAAGTAAAAAAACTATGGAGCAAGGCTTAAGATTGACAATAAACATGATTTTTAAGTCCACATAATGTGTAGGATGGTTAAAAGTTTGTTGATAAGAAACTTATTCAATGAAGTAAGCATCATTAGGTTTGACAAAGTCATAAAAATGCTTTTAAAGCCTTTTTATATCACTTAATATATGTACTGAATATGTATAAATATTGCGGGTAAAAGTTCTTATTGGTTTTGAATTTGTAAATTCTGATATTAAAATTTAGTATAAAAAAAGTATAAAGCTCAGATAATAATTTTTCATTTTCATCACTATTTTTGCAATAAATTCTTGAAAATATACGCAAGATGATTTTGAAAAATTTGATTAAAATCTTCTGAAATCTCTGGAATCCTTCAATTATACCCTTCAAAGCGCTAATATTTATGTGTAAATTTTCATTCCGGAACTAAGGAGTAAATAGATAGATGCGTTACTTTATGTCTTGTTACTCAATATTTGTCGAAGTCTATATTGCGTTATCACTCCGGAATATCCGACCGTGAATTAAACTATATAGTTGCAATGGGGCAAAACACGAAAGCACAACACGAGTGAGCTCGGCACAAACAGCGAAGGAATCTTTTTATTTGCGGGTAATGCTTGTCAAAAGCACAAGCCAATTTAAATTTAAATCTCCCGCAAGATTGCCACAAATTGAGGGAATGTTGCACCGAGTGTTTCATTATCTACCCACACCTTCGACGGGAGATATGCCTGCACGCCTTCTCCTTTTTGTAGCCTTACATCGCTGCGTTTTTACACCGTAATCTCTCTCTCTCTCTCTCTCTCTCTCTCTCTCTCCTCCTCCTCCTCCAAATAATAAATTGCACTAATTAATACGTACGCGAGCATTCTCGAGTGAGTTGTATAAAGGAGTGCATCACGCGTTGGCTCCGGTAAATACTTTTGACGTGTGGCCCAAAGTTTTATTGCTCGATTATTAATTATGCATAATGAGGCGGGGGAAGTACAACGGACCCCGGCACGATTACGTTCACCCAAAGCCGCAAGCTGAATCATCCATCGCATATTTACACCAACGGGACTGCGATTGTTTGCGTGCAAACTTGGCCGATGATAGCAAATCTTATTTGTCTTGTCTTAGGGATAAAAGAATTTTATTACTACATTTCCGATTAATGCAGATCCAATTATTAGAATGAAATAAGATAAGTTTGTTCTCGAAAAACTTATCTTTCAAATAAAATTGGAATTTTCCTCTAAGAGAAATTTTATATAATCGGAAATATTAAACGTGCATTTTGTGCGAGTACATTAAAATGATTATATTATTTATTATTAAATCAAATTTTATTCATTTTGTCATTAATATTTAATATACATATAAATATACTTTTTTTCGCTGTACGATGATATAAGTACCTATTTATACGATAATATTTTTAACAATAATACTTCTTTACATGCAGTTTTTTTTTTTTTTTTAATAATTCATAACTTTGAATATATTTAAATATTAATCTTATACATTAATAACAAAGTATTTAATTAAAATATATTAAATAACTAAATATTCAATTTTCATAAATAAATTGTATACATTAAATGTAATTCAATATTTTTAATTTATATTGCGCAACAATTTTTATTTATAAAGTAATGAAGTTAACATTACAATAGAAATAAAGTTTAAATAAAACTTTGAATAAGTTTATGTTGAAAAGCTAAGTATATACATTTTCACTTCTAGTTGAACAAAGTTAATTAAGCAAGTTTAAATAATTGACTTTCGTATGTTTTCAAGTTGGAAATCTAAAACTCATTTTACTTAACACGTAAATGAATTTTATCAAAGAAAAATATTGAAATCCCTTTTAAGATCAAGAGTAAAAAGTATTCGATCCTTATATTTAACATGTAAATATAATAATATGTTATGATATACTTAATAATTTATAACCTCGAGTTCACTTGTAAGCGTACACATGAAAAAGCGTATTTGTAACAATTATTTTAATATTTTTATGAATAAGTATAATCGTTGGCAATATAATATAATTCTTTGCAGCTTGATATTTCTGATAAAATTTAATAAGCACAATTATAAGATATTTTTACACTAGAAATTGTTTTTACACATGTGTATTATGATGAAAAATGCTGGGTGTGCTTCAAGCATTAATATTATAGTTTTTTAAAAATAATGATAGATGAACTATAAAAATAAAGAAATTTGGTTCATTATTAATCCTTAATCGATAATAATATACATGCTTTCCTGTTATAAAAAACGTTTTTGTTTAGATTTATAATTTTATTAATTAATGTAATAATTGTAAGTATATAATATAAATATTAATATACTAATATTAATATTAATTAATTATGAATAATGTTTAACAATGTATACGTGTAAGCCTATGCTTTATGATTACTACATTAATTCTTGTTCACGTGACTAGCTCACATTGATACCAGAAACCAACACGGACAGTTTTGCCCTATTCATGTTTCTTCATAGCAATTTTCTTCATACAGAAACATGAATAGGGGAAAGAATAAATAGAATTTTGTTCAAATGTTAAATAATTTTTGGTTCATTCCGGGATAAATCACTCATAATATCGTAATGGTCTCTAATTAATACTCTCCTAATGGACACTCTAATACTCAAATAAATTTTTATCATTTTTTTACTTTTAAGAATAAAAAAACACATTTATATATGTAACAATATTAAATTTAATATTTATAAATATTTATAATGGTGTACTTTTTTAATTAAAGATATATGTAATGTTGTTGAATTTAACATGACTTTCTCTACATTTCTAGGATACTTTTTATCCTGTTATATCCTTTGTATCGTGAATGTAAATATTGTCATTGTTATACACAATCAAGTGGTAATAAATTAGTTTTACACGGAAAAACTTAGACTAACACAACTATTTTTTATTGGTATAGATAATCGAAAATAACGAAATGATCATATATATTTATTTTTTAATTCAAGTATCAAGATATTTTATAATAATAAAATGATTGAAATTATGATGTTATTTAATTATTTTGATATTTTATGTAATTTAATGTTTAAAAATTAAATAATTCTTTCTATTCGTTTTTGTTGCAATAAATTAAATAACTTCTAAAATATATTCCATTGAAAATGATTAGCATTTAAATTAAAATAAAATGAATAAAAACTATGATGCTTATGAGATTAGAATTTTATTTCGCTTCAATGTTTTTTTTTAATTTATAAAGTGCTTCACTAGTGATAAGAATAATGGAATCATTATAATATGACGTTTTAAGTCCTATACACTGAAGTATAAAAAGTATCTTTGACAAAAACACTGCATTGCAACATGTTTTTCATAGATAAAATATATTGTAATAATTAAAAAATATTATCACTTTACAGCTATTCCATTTTTCGTTACTTTTTTTACAAAAAAATTTGAACCGAAATTCATCACATAATTTTAATTTGATTTGAAATTGTAAATTAAAATGAAAATAAAATAATTTTTATCATAATGGTAGATTTAATTTATTAAGCAATATATTTGATAAATATATGATTTATAAGTCTAGAATTTATCTGTCAATTTCAAGATTTGTAATTCTAAAAAAAAAAAGACAAAAAAATAAATGTGAAATTTTTTCAAAGAAGATTTGAACCCTAAAACAGGATGCGGTCTTAAAAAAAAGAAAAAAAAAATTATGAGCAAGAAAGGATGCGGGCAATAAGAGAAAAATTCAGACCATAGAGTATGTCATAGAGATATAATTACAATATTCTCATATATCATCATGTGTTTAAAAAAAAAATTTTTTTATTTAATATTAAATAAAAATTGCGTGTCAAATTCTTAGAGATATTGTTGTATTTTTTATTTGTACGTCCAGTTTATTATATCATATCAGTATCGATCAAAACATATTAAGGCACGATTTTTTTGAACTAATACAAAGACGTACAATAATACCAATAATTCCACTAATAAATACGTATGATTTATTGGTATAAATAAGGCTGATATAAATTAGAGACGTAAGTCTCACCGCTGATTATAAAGCTGGCGAAGCTCTTGGAAGTGCACGCGACGACGATTAAGTACCTACTTAGACTTCATTGGTGTCTCATAGATACCCACACTCAAATACCCACATACCCGATCCATCGATTCGTTTATCCATCCTTCGCAATTATCAGTGGAAGGTAGATACCGTCGATGATTGGCTGCTCATGGAAACCTCGATAGTGAAACCAAAAACTGCTCTCATCTTTTAGGCTCTGTTTACATGAATGAATTTACACGCATCCCTCAAGATGATGAGCTTTATCAACTTAGGGCTATAAATGAACTGTCTTTATTAAAATCAACTTTTAAAGTTAGTGAAAACCATAATAAGTTGGAGCATCATATCGAGAAAACCTAAGAATTATATATCTTCTTCTGCACAAATCAGAATTAATCAACGATTAAGTTAGCTAAATTAGTCTTAATTGAATCTGGCTTTTAATAATTTTAAAACCTCGCATCTATTAGACGGAAATTCTAAGGGCTATTTGTATATCTTGGATGCAGTACATATAAAAAGAGAATACACTTAAAACGAATTTTTTTCTATAATTTTAGAAATGCTTTTTTTCTTAAAGATTATTATTACTAATTACTCAAATTAATATTTAGACTTTCTGATTAAACGTACACTACGTTCAAAATTTACCATAGCATTTGGTTAAGGGATCTCTACATTTATTCATCTAAACCTCATTGTAATTTGACAAATAACATCTCTTTTTATAACTGGTCACCGAAAATCAGCAGAAAATCTTATAATACTAAATATTTATATAATAAGGCATATAATATATTCAATTCTTTGAATAATTTTATAATAATACTTTGACAAACATTTATTTTTTTTAAAGTATTTTTTAATATTTAATTAAACAATAGTCATCCACAAAAATATTGATTATATTAAATATGATCCTTTTACTTCCTATATTATAATATATGGATAATCGTATGTAATTTAAAAAAAAATACATATTATGAAAAAAAAAAAAATATCAAGATTCGTAATTTTACGGAAACTACCTTTCAATACTGTGCAATAAATTCATTATTTTGTATGAAAATGACTAAATTACACTAGCTCATGTAAAAGTGTAGTAAAACACATACAATTTTCTAGACGCATAAAAGGACTAAGAAAAAATAGCAGACTTTCATCAATAGTGAAACGACTTCAAACACGCAATAAAGATCTTTATGTTCATATAAAGGCATTCATATAATTAAAAAATGAAGGAATTTAATTTTTAAAACCTTTTTTTGTTTAACAGGTTGAAATACATTTATTAATAATATTAAAAAATTGAATAAGACTATGTAATATCATCTGATAATAAAATTTTTATTTCCAAAATTTTCAATTTTCAATTCAAATATTATTAATTTTTATAATTGTTAAATTTTGATTTAAAAGATATAGAATTGAATTACATGCGAAAAAATAATGTTGCACAACAATAAATATCTAATAACGAAGTATTATATCGTTAAAATAGTGTCAATAGTATTTATTACCATAAACGGTATCAAATCAATAGCAGTAATAATCAATTTTTTATGTACATACCGTAATAGAAGATTTAGTTCCTACAATTATATAATAATATATGTGCTTTGACCTAATATCACGTAGTGCTCAATTTCGGGATCACTCGTATAAAATTTAATTTTATCTCTTCAAAAGAGTCATTTTCAGATGAATTAATTTAGTACAAATATTCATACTTTCAACTATACACTTTGTATTCAAATTAAGAAAAGGTCTCTTAATGCATAAAGGATAAATGTTACATATTAAAAAAAATATAATATATCACAAAAGATTTTAGAAGCTCTAAAATGAAGCTCTTCCTGTAAACCTTGTATATTTTTATGGTTATAGAAATTATTATTAAATATTATTAAAATAAAATAATAATCAAAATTAACAACTACATACATTTTGATTTTATTATCATTATATTATCTGAAAGTAATTTTCAAATAAAAAAGTTAAAAATTATGTTTCTAAATTTTAATAATATAAATAAATAAATATATTTAATATATATATTTATTTATTTTTTTTTTGGTTAATCATTTTATTTTTATACTCTGAATTCATGATATATACACGTTTATGCTTTGGTTTACTTTAAAAGTGTGGTTATTATTATAAAATAAAGAATAAAAAATGTATTAAAAATTAAAATATTATCATTTACTAAATTTACTAAAAAAGAACTTCTACTAACATAATTTTTACTTTATAGTCACTTGTGGTTTTCTTAAATGTAAATTTAGTCATATTTCAATTAATAGTTCGTTAATTTATATGTATTTAACTGGGTAAAAAAATCTATATACTTAAGTATTTGATATGAAGATAATAATTTACAAATATACCGTAAAAATATTTTGTTAGAATTGAAAAACTTATCAAAATATTAAAAGTTAACTATATTATTAGTATTGAATAAAATGTCAGCATGGTTTTTTTTCAAAATAAAATTTTTGAGAATATATAAATCATTTAAAGAAATTTCAAAATATGTTCTGATAAGATTTCAATAAATTCTTGTATAATTTGTTCTATATCCACTAAAAATAATAAAAAAAATAAGAAAAATCAAAAAATTATCTTTTTTTAATCATCAATTATACAATTAAAAATTAATTTATTTATCAATTTAATTAATTTAAAAATTAATTTATAATAATATATATCATACTATTGAATATGGCGATAAAGTATTCTTAAATTCAAATAAATTTTTTTCGTAAATGCTCCGATTCTGAGAACATATTAAGCGCGATCTGATTTTAAAAAAACTATTTCTAAGAATTAAAAGCTGAGATTTATTTTTAAATATTTTTATTAAAAAAAATTAAACGTTGACGTCTCTAAAAATGTATAGATTGTAATGACAATTTTATAAAAAAAATCTATCAAAATAAAAAAATATACAATCAAAAACATTTTTTAAATATCCTAATATTTATATTAATTTACATATACATTATGATTAAAAAAAATAATAATAAAATAAAGCAAAAAACATATTTTTATTAACATTAGATTTTTTTCATGTCAAATTAAAATTCAACTTAATCGTAGGTATCTCAAATCATTGTATTTTATTAAGATCATAAAATTCAATGTAAATACTTGTGTATATACTACTACTACTACTACTACTACTACTACTACTACTACTACTACTACTACTACTACTACTACTATAATAATAATAATAATAATAATAATAATAATAATAATAATAATAATAATAATAATAATAGTAATAATAATAATAATAGTAGTAGTGGTGGTGGGAGTAGTAGTAGTAGTGGTAGTAGTAAATTGTTTATCGTTAGAAAGAATGCAATGGCAATGAAAATGAAAAACACCAAGTATATCGGTTTAAATTCTTTCGTTTCTTAACTGATATGTAATGACATTGAAGCATTAAATATTTTTCTGGAAAATAAGAAAGAAAAGTAACTTTCGCAAAATCCAATTTCCCGGTTATAGCTTTTGCAGTAGTAATAAGTAATAAACACGAGAGAGGAGATGAACATAAAGCGGTGCACAAAGTTCGCCGATCTTTTCTAAGAGATGTTGCTGCTTCTGTGCATATTCCGTACACTCATTTCCAGACTCGGAATAGAATTACAAAATGACAAGAGTGACAGCCCGACATAACTTTCTCTCTCTCTCTCTCTCTCTCTCTCTCTCTCTCTTTATCTCTTCTTCTCTCAACTTCCTCAGAAACATTCAATTCTCGATGCTTCGCTTTACCTATCCTTATCAACTTTTCCTAGTCCTCATCAAATTACATAAATTTCTGATTCATAAAGAAAATCTGTATTTTATTTACCGAGGAAAAACAAACTATTTCAATCTTTACCTTCGCTAACAACATTCTTCACATTGTAAAATGAATGGTTTTCCATGTAATGGGTGAATCTTCAGTTTAAACATATTTCTACGTAAATATTACTATAGCTTTGCCACTTCGACCTACATTTAAAAAAGAAGGTGCTGAAATCTCATGTTAATACATCCCCAGTACCTTTAATTTTCTATGTTTACTTTTTAAATGGCTAATCATTTTTTTGCGTTAGTCTCACTTCAAATTTATGTAAAACAATTTATTTTCTTTTATTATGAAAAATAAAGTGTATGAAATTATTAATAAAAAACATAAACAATAATTATACTGATTGAAATATAATCTTAAGCATGTAATATCGTGCTATTTTAGTTAATAATGGTATAATATTTTAAAGCATAACTTATATTTTTGTATAAATATTAATATTCTTAATTTCTAATTTAGACACTGACATAATTGTTATTAAGGATGTTATGTGCATTAATATTTATTTAAAAATTATAATTTCTTTTATTATCATACCTATTTTAATTTTGAATAATTATATTAAACGTCCGTTAACAAGAGACAATTCCACTTAGCGAAAATTATTATTTCACCAACGTAAATTTTATTCGATGTAGTTAAACGCAAATTATTTCCTTTGTGTTCATTTAAATAAATAAATGTTTATTTTTCAAACGATCAACTACTATACAGAAAAACGATACGAAAATCAAATAAATAAAATAAAATAATATAATAATATTCTATATTTGAAAAGTATGAATAAAGTCTTTGATAAAAAAAGAATTTCCATAAAAACTTACAGTTTACCAATTTTTTGAATTTATATTTTTATTATATGGTTTGATTGATGAATAAACTAATTCATTTTTGAGATTTTACGAAAAATTCCGAGATTGAAATATCGTGTTTGGAAATGGTACTTAAATACATATGAAAATTAATCTTTTATTGAAAATGGATAGTTTTTTTAAAAGACATTCTATTATTAATAAATATGATTCTCTTTATCCATTGAATTTTTTGAAAATTCGTAATCTAATTAAATATATTCATATTATATAGATGAGCATAAGTGATTTCATGTTAAATCTGTTATCAATGATTAACATTTTTCTTATTCGAAAAAATTTATTCAAGATTGACTGATTCATTTTCATCTTAAATAATCAATCGATGACCGAGAGAAAAGTATTCGAGTTATGTGAGAGTAAGGTGTGGGATTATTGATATATGGTCTAACTCGGACGAAATTTCTATCACGAATTTCGTATCTCATTTGAATTTGAAAAGAACAACATTCAGAATAATATTTAGATGTATTTTGAGATTTAAAAATTTATTTTGTACAATATTAAAAATTTTTAATATATATCTAAATCTTTTATGTTCAATGTAAGGTGATACACAAATTTTAAAAGAATGACATCGTTTCAAAGAATTAACAAGTCGTACCTTAATTAACAAAATAAAATTAATTTAAGATGAATAAGTGTCGATATTTATGCAAGTAAATTGTTCAAAGCAAAAACGTGTAAATGCTTTATTTATTTCATTTATTCTCTAGTAATAAAGTGTTTTGTCAATAATGAATAGGTACCTAAATGAAGTTCAAAAGATAAATTTAAAGTATAGAGTTGTGGGATATTCTCGCTTGGATTTTCGCTCTAGTTTTGCGATTCCTCTATAATTGCGGATGAGAGCGAAAAGCTATTTGAACAATATTGAAGGGAAGAGTAATTTAAAACTTTTGGAAAATTTTGAGAGGTGTGCGAAATTGCTAATTTCGAGCGGAATGAAATTTCTTTTTCCCTCTTTTTCCGTCTGGCTGGGACTGTCGGTGTGTCGGGTTAGCGATACCGTCGCTCGTGAATGAAATTTCGAGTGACACCCAGTGATTTACTTACTGCAATTGAGCGGGCAGATAAGCATCAGGATTTCCATGTCTGTGGTCCGCCATCCGCGTTTAGCACTGATTTGCGAGCGGGAAAATAGGAAAAAAGGTCAGCGCGTGTGATGGTCGACGAGCAGTCGAGTGCAAACTGATGCTCAATCGGAAATGGCAATATTGATTTGCAAAAGCCATCCGAGGATCGCGCCTAAGCATATAAAAAGGGCGTGGGTCGCGGCTCCCGAGGCTCTCTCGGGAGTACTCGATTTGCCTCCGAAGACGTGGGCATCACTCGGCTGCCGAGAGGAAAGTCGGAAAACAAAAGGAAAACCCTGGGGAGTCCATCCGTGAAAAGCGCCGTGACTGAAGTACCTCTCTCTCTCTCTCTTTCTTTTTCTCTTTAAGTCTTGACTCTGACGGCGTGAATATTGAAAGATTCTCAGAAGATGCACCGAGGATGTGCATCGCATGAAATCGCCCCGAGGTTTTCTTTGAATCTCAGCGATACGCTGACAACGATTCTTCAACGTGTGTGTCGGGACCCATTGCCATTGCATGGATGAGTTGCAGTTGCAGTTGCAGTTGCAGTTGCTGTTGCAGTTGCTGTTGCAGTTAAAGTTAAAGTTGTTCACTCCCTTCTCTTGCCTCGTTTTTGCTTGTAGCTCATTTTTGGATACAATTTTTCTCAAAGTAGTTTCCAAATACCAAACAATTTTTCGTCCATTCAAAATCTCACATTCAGTATTATTTCGCAAACTCATTACATTTGTGAATATTATTTCTTGTAAAATTTTATTCATTTATTTTACAAAGGAATTTTCTAATATTATGAATAAAAAATTAAATGAATAATACCGCGTAAAGAGGAATTTCAATTTTTCCATTTTAAAAGTCAATTATTCGTTTTAAAATGATTTTATTGATGATTATTTAAACTAAAGCATTTCCTTTGATAAAAATATTGAATTGGAATCACTAATATAATAAATAATGACACATTTTGATGCGTATGAATAATTCAAATTTACTGTATCTGTACTTTATTTTACAATTTACAGTAAAGCTTTTTGAAACGATTACGATTCTACTAATAAATGGTGACCCGAATCTGTGAAAAACACACGTGTTCGATTTGAAAAAGCCTATCTCGATTGGATTACTGAAGCTTTTAACACGGAGAACACCCAGAACTCGCCGAATCCCCAAAGACAACTGCAAACGTGGTTTTTTCATTGATATGCGTGGCGATGGCGTGGTTAATTCTCATTTAAAAAATTCGCCGGCTCGTGTTGGCCAATAAATGCTCGCTGCCCGAACCCGCGTGGGCGGCAATCTCAAGCCCGCGGGTGTGTAAGAGGAGGCGAGGCGTGCCAAGATAGTCGTCCTGACTAGCGACTTCGCCGACCAATAACCCACCGGAGGAATGACGGCTGCGAATAACAGCATTGCGTTCTTGGTAAAGCGACTTTCGATAAGGCTAATCTGCCGGCGTGTCGGGCTCCGAGAACTTGGCCGCTCGCTTTGCCCGCTAATTTTCAGCGACTTCCGACTGTACCCACACCCACACGACCACACACACGCACACACGCACACACCACATCATAAGCAAAATCAATGCCTCGAATTACGTAATCGAAAGTCTAGCCTCTCTTGTTCCTCTGGTATTTTATTTTCCTCCAATTTTACTCAACCTTGCAATGATCAAACGTGTAATGTATACATTGCAACGCAACTCCCGGCACTTCAAACGTGGGAAATTTGACATTCGCTCCTCTGATCAACGCGTAATGAATGCCTAAGAAATTGTACAACATTTTTATTATCTTTTATATTCCAGTAATTATACGTCAAATTTGTGTTTTATGGTGCTTTTATTTTTGCAATTAGGAGCAACGAATATTACTGGAGGCTCATATGCAAATTTTACATAACTTTTTCAAATTCAGAGACCAAAATTGAATGATTATAAAAATTTACTAAGTATGAAAATTGATGAAACGATTATTATCTCTGAAATAATTATTAACTTTGTATGATTAAACGGTGTGTGAATATTTCAAAATATTCTTTTCTATAAACACTGAATCAGATATGCAGTATTTTGAAATGTCTCACCAATAATATTTTCAATAAGGCACATAATGATAAATATAGAAGAATTTCAGAATTATTAATAATATTTTTTTTTTAATATACATCTTTTTGTTAAAATATATATCCATGAATTTCTCAAATTTTTCTTCATTAAAAATTGTTTCTGAGAAGAACCATCAATTTTACTTGAAATAAATTAATTATTTTTTGCAATGCATTCATTACATATTCATGACATAGAAAATTGTCCCGATATACAAATTTGTTTATCATGCTTAAAGTAAGATAATGAAAATGACAAATTAATGGAAGTGCCCATAAATTTCGGTTAATGAAAGACTCGATGGGTATTTCTCACACATTTGATGGGCAAAATTGACTTTAGGCTCACAATTAATTATTGGCGTTTCCATACCCAAGATAAACAGGCAGCGCTTAGAGAGGCCAATCATAAATATTTTGAAGGGAATAATTATCGTTTGAGCAGTCCAAACCAGGCTCAACTAATCTGCAGCGAAATTAGCTTCAATTCCATCCTTAGCGAAGAGTTAATTTCCCAAAGCCCACGATTTATCAGTGAAGTGGAACAAGAGGAGTACAAGCTGCGTAAAGTAGCATAAATCAGCGTCGACCCGTGCGTGTAATCGCGTAAAAACGGGGGATGGGGATGGGGAGGGGGCGTGGAAGAGAGAGAACAGGCAAAATGACCTGGACGTTCTCGATTGATAAAGTACCCTCTCAGTGTCGCATCCGCGTTAGCGTTAGCAGCCACTGTCCTCCGTGCAATTTTTATCGTTGTGCAAAAAAATTGCGGCGTCAATTTGCGCAACGCAGGCACATCCAGGGGGGGGGATGAAAAAGAAGAGTCGGTCCGTTTGTTATCGCGGAGTCTTATCAGCGGCACACGGCGTTGTATTTCTCGCGCCCGATGTTTTCTCCTGGCGCGCGACATTCTCCGATTGCAGCGCATCGAAAGCACAATTTCTTTTATTTTTTTCTTTTCTCGGCCGGTGTTTTACGACACGTACGTGACTCCTCGCACCCGGAGCTCAGCACGTGCTTTTCCCCGGTGTTGCGTCTTTCGGGTCGCGGAGCCCCCCCCCCTCCGAGCTCTGATTCCCGATCCCAAACCTCAATTCTAACCAACCTCCATTCGTAACCCAATAATCCCTTCTCAATTATTTACCTTTCTATAAATCTACCCCTTTCCCATTCCCTTCCATTGTGTTTCACACAAAATTTCGTGATTTTTCAAGCTAAAATTGCTCTACGACCCGACCGACCTACGAGTATCATCCTTCATACTTGAAAGACTCCGTGTTTCAAGGAAATAATTGCCTCTTCGGTCTGATACCTGACATAAGACACTTAAGCGAAGTTGAAGGTATCATTTATGGGACGGACTCTCGCCCATTTCATCACAATTAAATAACATTAAACTTTAATGCATTGTAATGGTTTAATCCATTATGCATGAAACTGCGCTACCCACGTTGATTAAAAAAACGGCAATATTATTTACTTAAATAAAATAAAAGTGACAGGTGAGCTGTTTTTATTTTGCTTAGCCATTAATTTCGTATTGGCAAGGAAAAAAAAATTCTCAGAGTGATAAAATAATTACATATTTAAACTGAAAACACGTGTTGTTGGTGGACAAGCATTTCTTAGAGTTTACGAGATGCTGCGAGATATTACTTTTAAAATTAACGCCTATATTATCGACCACCAATGGCTGATGAATTCTCATTCAACTCGCCGATTGTAAAACCACTTAACCAAGCGTTAAAGCGAGTGAGGTTTTTTTTTTTTTTTTATTTTTATTTAATTGATATTTTTATTTTTATACGTCTATCTATCGATTTCTGGGGGTCGATGTCACGCGCCAAACAAATATAAATACTTCGTTTCAACCGCTTTTATGATGTTTCGTATAATAATACTAATAATGCCGAGGAAAACTGCATAATAAAATAAATACGGTAAAACGAGTTTGATAAAACGAGTTTATCCACAAAGACATTAACGTTGAAATAATATTTGCCAAAAATGGCTATTAATTCCTCATTGTAAAATATTTATATGCATCGAATAAATAATTTTTTATATCTTGTAATCTTTTAGCTTCCATCGTGTGTGAGCGTGAGTGTGTAGTGTAGTGTACCGAGCGACGAAAAAAGATATCTCGCAAAGATAATTTATATGGCCGCAGAGCAGAGTTTAAGTAGATCGCAGCCACGTGCTTCACACACAACAAGCCCGGTATTAATTCTTGCAAAAACATAATATTTACATATGAATAATTATGTCGGATGAGTCGATTATGCGAGTCAGCTGGACTATTATTTTAAGTGTTGGACGAACGCGAGACGGGTACAATCATCGGGGAGCATTGTAATATAAAGAAATGTTTAAGGCCTTACGCAATAGTGAATTTGCATAGAAATCAAAGTGAAACTACCAACGGTATTCATTCGGACTAGAATCGGGTAAAAGAAAAAGGAAAGTAAAAGGACCGTTGTTTTCAAGAGATACAAACCAGCTGAAGCAGATAGGCGGCGTTGAAGTTGGCCTTTGGCTAGTGACAAGTAAAACTGGTAGTTGCCACTAGCAAAAATATCGGAGCATCGTTGTGGAGGAGAAAAAATAATGTTATTCTTCGTTAGCAGAGCTTGACTAAAAAATTCTTGGCGGCGGCGCAGCCAAATATACGTCTGGGGGAAGAAAATAGGAGGTTTCGTTCGTTGTCCGCATTCACGTGAACTGGAAATGTTTTTTGCTGCGAGAGGTAATGGGGCATGTGCTCGTACGCGAGATAATAAAACACGGAGCTTGGGGGCCCAAAGTACCGAGAGAGAGAGAGAGAGAGAGGGAGGGGGAGGGGGGAGAGAGAGACAGAGAGACAGAGACCTGCTAAAGAATGGCGCGCGCGCGTGTGTGTGTCGGGTGTGACATCGATGTCGGAATGGGAAGTCGAACGGCCTTGGCTGTGTACGCGCGCGCGACCTTACGGTACATCCACTCACTCTCTTTCTTTATTTCTTCCTTTCTTCGACTCTTCGCCCTTCTCGTTCTCTCTTGACGAGTTTCTCTCCACGAGTTTCGTGCTTTCTTTCCAACTTACTCGACCACCCCCTTCCCCTTCTTTGCCCCTTTTTTCCCTTATTCCAACAGTGTTTTTTACTTTTACGGACGGGTACTACTTTAAGCCTTTGTGAAATCGATACTGTTTTCTTAAGAAAATTCTCAATTATCCGATATTCCTTTAAAACTTATTTCAATGTCAATTCCTTCATCAACAGGCTTTAACCACCGCGACGGCAATTAGATTATCCTCCTATCTTAAATCATATTTGTGGATTTAAAATTACGCGTAATTGTGCCCATGCCTTTTATAGTATGTAACAAGTTATTTACTTATGTCCAAAAGATAAATCCAATCAGAAGCCTTTCTTAATACAAAAAATTTGCATTATTTAAATACACGTATCTGTAGCCATTTTCATTAAACGCACTTGTGAAATTTTATTTAAAATAGTTTGATCCAGAAAAAATACATAAACGCAATCAGAAATATCAAAGGAAAATTAATCACAGACTAAGATTATTCTTAACGAGCAAAAATTCTCTTTGTATTTAATTTTTTCTCGGTGAATGTAATAGTTATACACACGTATTTAACTTACTTTTGAAATAGATATTTTAAATGAATATGTTGTGTATTCATTAAAAGCAAAATAGAACAAATAACAAATCAATGAAATGTATTGATTGAATAAAAACAAACTTTTTGAATTATATTCCTTTGGTCAATATTCTACAAATATTTTAATGGAATTTTGTTTTTAAATAAATCATATACATGCATGTACACAAATATTTAATTTTTTTGAAATTATAAATATCCAATTGTATATATAAAATAAAAGTAAATGATAGAATTTATTATTTCCCTTTCTTTTTTCTTTTTTTTTTTGTTCCAACGAAAAATTTTTTTAAAAAAACTGTTATAATAGAGTATGTATTTATTAATATTTTCCGTACTTTAAAAAGCTTTTTACACAAATGTATAAAAATAAATAGTAACGCTATCATTTAATAAAAATTTCTATAATTATTCAAAAGCAAATATTTTCTTTATGTACGATACAGAAAAAATAAATTCATTTTTGGGAAATTTGTTTACTAAATAGAATTTAAGCACAAAAGATATTCTATGTATAATTTTATAATTTTCAATAAAATTCAATAAAAATTGAAATTGTTTATGTGTTTTACTTTGTAAATAAAAGTAGTTCTTTTATAATTCTAATTACTCGATAATTAAAAAACTTGATAACAAAAATATGTCCCAGTTAAATTTTTCCTCCCTTATTTCTTGAAAACTTTCAAAATAATTGATTTAAGGCAAATATTTAAATAATAATAAAATTACAATAAATTATATTTAATTGGAATATTTTTCACTAAAGATGAAAGATATTTTTTAAAATATAATTCACAAAAATAGATTTTCATTGTTAATAAAATGACAGATACTGTTTGAGTAAATTAATTTTTAATACTGAATTTATAAATGTAAAAACTAGTCATTAAAAAGAATGCTTTGGCAAAAAAAAAACAATAAATAATTAGAATATTTTAAAAAATGCTTTACAAATACATTTATGCTGTATAATGCAAGAATTTTTATATTTTTATACACTCCACATCAAATTTTATACATGTTATTTAATACTTCTTAATCTCATAAGTCTAGTATTATATAACGAAGCTATATTATTACAAACGGTATAATACTGTGTAAGAGATGTTAAAATAATTATAAAAAACCATTGAAATAACAAAGTGGGACAGATTTTACTGCTAATGAAATTGAAAAACGGAGAATATCGTTTATTCAAAAAAGGTTTAATAAACAATGTACGATCCTCGCAAAATCGAGGAAAAAGAGCAAGGCCTTAAAATTTAAATGCACGAGCACCAAATAAGTGCAAGAAGCCCCGGCAAACTTTTCATGTCTCACCCACACGCACAAAGAAAGGCGGGCTGGTTGCCTCCCCCTCCCCTCCCCTCCCCCTCGCGCCGCCACGAATTTCTCTCCGACACATCCTTTCGGGTACATCGGCAACTCTCCTTCCTCCGTATCTCATCCCGCGTTCCACAGCAGCCGAAGGTCTTCGAGAAAGCAGCATGTGTACTTTCGGAATTTCGAACTGGAATTATGATGCATAATACCACGGTGGAAAGGAGGGCGCGCGCGTGTGTTGGTGCGGTGCTCGCTGACCGCAAGATCCCACCCCATTCGCCCACCCGAAATTCGGAATTTGCTTTAGGGATCGCAGTCGCCATTTCCCATGAGTGAGTGATTTATGACGGATAATTGAGAAAAAGCGTCGTTGCTTTGGTGATGGATCCTTTGCACCGGTGGATTAGTCACCTCCCGGGGTCGTTAAAGGACACTACTGATTATTGAGACCTCCGCTGGGCGTTTTTTTCGCCAGGAACACGATCCTCCCCCTAACCTTGACTCCACGCAACAAATCTCGGGTCTCGGATTCGAACGCGGACGAGTTACGTCTACTCGAGACCACCGAGCCATGGGCTTCTTTTCCTCTATCCTGGACAATCCAGCATGAACTTTCGTTGCAAAATCACCGATTCTTTTAGCGGGATCAAATGGTTGTTAAGGAGCACAGCCAACGAAACATTCCGTGAAGCTGCAAAAAGCATTCGATTTAAATTCTGTGATTCTCAATTATTATCAACTCCACTCCAACAGCCAACAGCGTTAAACAATTTGATTTATCTGATCCCAAAAAAGTTGTGAGAAAATTTTGCACTATAATTCATAGCTCCGCATGATCAAAGATAATTTACAATATTAAATTTCCGTTTCCATATATGATGCTGTTATAATTATAAAATCAAAACTGCTTAACTATACTTTGATAGTTTTACTATGTGGGTTTAATTTAAAAAACAAGATTTGCGAAATTTTAATAAAACTGCTTGGAATTTGATTACAAAATCACATTAAACAAGTATATTTTACTTAAAATTCAGGAAAAATAGTAAAAAAATGTTTTTTATTCCAATTTTTTTACACATTATTTTTTAAAACTTTTATTTAAAGATTTGTATTTTTATTTTGATATTTATCAAAGAAATGTGTTTGACACAATGTTATCATGAATGGAATTAATTAATATTCGTTTTATTTTTACGAGTAAAAAAAGAAAGTAATCAAAATTTGATCAGTTACTTTTATTTATATATTTATGAATTAATTGTTTTTAATTTTATTAGTGAATATTTGATACATCTATAACGTATTAGTTTATTAATTGATAATAAAATTTTGTATGCGTCATAAAAAATTTTATTTTTTGAGACCTATAATTTATGAAGATAATTTAATATTATCCGAAATTTTTAATCCTTCTTTATATATACATATATAGATAGATATGAATAATAAAAGTAAAATAAGACATAAAACTGTATTAATGCTTTTTCGGTTCATAATTTTCATTTTTATCCTCCATAAATTTTTAAGTAACTTTATTTTTTAGACAATTAAATATAAAAGTACAGAATGAACTGTAAGTTGTAATAAAAAGAAAATACAAAAATGGTCTTTTAGAAAATAATGTTGAGCGTATGTTGTCGTTGAATAAAACAATAATTATAAACAAAAATTATTTTATTAAATATAAGTAAATAATAAGTTTTTTTTAAAACACCGGAATATTAATAGAGGGATTCTTATGAGATTAAAATATTAGGTTGACAAAATGAGAACAAGCTATTTATAAAAATCCACTCCAGTTGACACATTCATTTTATATTTTCCTCAATAACTGTTGAATTCACATTCTTTTCTACATAAATAAAATTAGAAAAGATTTAGTCACCCACAGAATGTCTAGCGTAACTTGGTCTATATACAATCAATAAACACTTCAAAATGAGTTTCGTTAATTCTTAAATGATCCCTTCGACATTTCGCTCGACGCAATGAAAAGCTGTTACTCGTAACTAAAAGACTAGATCTTTCTAAAGCTCTGCTTCTCTACTTGCACTTTTTTGTACACATTCAACGAGATCTAGATTCACGTTAATACTTTTGTAGGCGGCGATGTCGCGAAGTTTACTGCTTCTCGTCAATTTAAAATCGTTTATTTTGATTGGCTTTATATACGGGCATTACGTCACTCGATTTAAGCATCTATCTCAACTCAACTCAACTCAACTCAACTCAACTCAACTCCACTCCACTCAACCTTTGAGCCTCAAAGTCTCAATTTCCACGGAGAAAGAGAGAAAAGTAAAGAACACGAGTACGTATATTTTATTAGTCAATGAGGCAATTTTCTCTTGTCTTTACATGTTGTTGGATTTCGCTATACGCATTTGCTACGTTGCGTTGCAAATCGTAATCTTAAGCAGTTGCTTGTATTTTTTCATTTTGCTTGCTTAGAATTTTACACCCGTTATTTTCATTCTGTCGATTTATTTATTTATTTGTTATTTTTCTGTTTTTTACACATGACAGATATTTGCTGTACTGAAATAAAAAAAAACTTTAATTATTTTAGTAGTAAATAAGCGTTTTTAAAAAAATATTTTATTCCGTCTTTTAAATACCTAAAAATTAGTTTAAATGACGATGTCAAATTCTATCATAATACACATGTCATATTTCGATAACTTTTTTTTGCGTTTGCATCTTATATTCAAATATTTTAAAATTGTTTTTAAATTTCATGGGTTGACAATTTCTATATATTAACAATTTCTAATAATAATCAATTTATTATTCAAATTAATCCTCGACGAATCACTGATAATTTAGACTATAAAATATTCCCTGTCACAATTATTATATATATTGCACTACCTTTACTTTACACTTGTATAAAATAGAATAATAATTTGTTGAATTATATTAAATTTGTTTATAAATACATAAATTACATATTAAAATATTTTAAAACATATACGTACCATTACTAGATTTCAAAAAAATTACAAATCAAGAATTTTAAAATATTTAAATATTATAATTCAATTATGAAAGAGAGTAATAATAATAATAAGAATAACAACAAAATAATAAAATAAATTGTTGAATTTGAACAGTTTAGCTAAAAATAGTAAACATTTGTTTATCATATACGAGAATATAAATCTTAAAAGAAATATTAATAGTGCAGTTGAGCGCAGGTATTGTTTTGCGTCCGTAATTTTTCGATTTTATCCATTTCATCTTTCATAAAAACTTTTGTATTTTTTATCCACTATGTCTGTTCTAAGGAAAAAAAACTTTATTAATATTAAAACTATATTTTGAAAATCCCATTCATTATAACTTTTGTAAATTTAGTATTTATAAATATAACTACTAGGTTTTAAAAAAAATTTTATAAATGGGAAACTTTTATGCACACTGTATATGAAAAATAAAAATTCTTTAAATAATTTCTGATATTTTCCAAAATATTTAATCATAAAATAAACAATTCATTTTTTCTATACGTATACATTAAAATATCTATTATTTTGATTGAATGGAGGCATTTCAATTAATTCATAAATACCTAAGCATTTCGTTGATTATTTAAAAAAACTTATGCTCTTCGATAAATGTTTTTAATAAGAATTTGTTGCATTGCTACAGCCCATTAAATCTTGTTAAATTATTCAATTTTTTAGATGAATATATTCTATTTATAAACTTTTATAATAAAATTTTTTTTTAGTTCAAAAAAATTATTTGTTTTATTTTATACAAAAACATATAATATTGGTTATCCTCAAAATTATTAAATCTCAATTTCGCTTACTCAATTAAAAAAATAATTATTTCTTTTTTTTCATTGAATATCAAATTAGTGTCAATTTGATTGATCTAAATTTTTTGATAATAACTTGAACGTACATAAAACTTGTAAGATATTTATACAAAGTAATAAAATAAAATAAAATTTACTATTGACATAAAAATAAAAATATCAGTATAAATCTATTACTCAATTATCCAATATTAGTAATTCCAATGAATTCTATAGTATAATTAATTCTTGGATAAAAGTAAGATAATGGAGTGAAACTATAAAATATAAGTTGTTTAATAATGGATTACATTAGTTTATTTCTTATTCTATAACATACTTGGCGAACTTTAGTTTATCCAAACTACATAATCTTAATCTTTGGTTTGTTAGCAAAATACTAAAACCTTGTTTAGGTTGATTGAATGTACTGATAAATTATTTAAAAAACACCCTCTTTTCAATATCAAGCACTTTACCAATAATATCGATAACTTTTTGCAATAATAAAAGATATGAAACTAAAATAAGTGTAAAATAATCTATTTATAAATTACACCCTAATTCAAAAGAAATGATCTACGTAAAATTACAAACTTAATCGAACAAAATACCCAGAGTGTCGCGGTGGATTCCTCAATGCAAAACATTTTAATAAAAAATTCAATGTTACTACTGTATTGCCCGGTTTGAATACCAATCTCATAGCTTAACAATGTATTTGTTCTCTAAGGTTGTGATGCTCTCTTAACTTAGGATAAGTTTCGAACTCAACATTTTCTTTTGAGTCTTTTTTTGTGCCAATCCCGTGTCTTTCGTGCTCGCACCGGTTGAGGATACTTTGTATTCATCGTCACAAAGGGTCAATTGCGAAATTAGGCAAAATCGGCGTGACCTTCTACTCTTACGAATACACGAACATCTGTTTTTTTTTATTATTTGTAAAATTGTATGGTCGGCAAATGAAAATGATTCAGTAAATTGGAAAATGTTCGAGGCCATGACCCCATATATTATTTATAGAAATTCAATTCAATTTTTTCAATGAAGATGAATTTTGCTACAGAATTTGTCGAAAACTTTTAATTAATATCAAATTCAATTTTTAATTGGAATCTATGCTTTTGATGATGTAAAATAAAGCTCCCAGTTTTGTTAATAGTTGATACTAATTTGTTACATATTAAGGGATTCAATAGAAATAGCCCTCTTACGTCTATCAGTTAATTAATAAATCTTCAAAATTAAATTTAAAAATTTAAATCCGATAATTAAATTTAAAATATTTAAAATTGATATGGATAATTCTCATCATTTATCTATAAGAATTGATGAAATAAAGAATAGAGAAAAATGTGGATTTTCATTTGAATCAAATAAATATTTCAATTTTGCATTAATAAAAGAAAATTAATAGTTCCTATATAATATAATAAAGATTATCATTCCATACCATGCAAATTTCACTTATTTATTGTAAGCATATATTGTAATGAAGTTTATTATTTTTGTTATATATTATCATAAAAACACATATTTAAAAATAGTACAAAAAATTTATTTTATTTAATTTAAATTAATCAATTTTTTGACATATTAAAAATGTTTTGAAAAATTTAAGCTTACATATCATTAATATCTGTCAAAATATTTGTTAAACAAAAAGAGAGAAGCCTGTAAACATTAACTTGGAAAAGTGAGTGTATTATTCATTTAACAGAGAGCGTCTGTTAAAATTTCTAGCCTTATTAAAGTGTTTTGTTTGATTTAAGACATTTAATTAAGATAGAATCAGAGGATAGATGTACAAGAAAACACTCTTTGAGCTTCGATTCACTAAATGATTGTAACTACTTCTAGGCGATAAAGTGTTTTTATAATCATTTTCGGTCTTTGCGTAAATATTATCTTTCCTTTGAATTCGATACCATTATATCTAAACTATTAATAATGGTTTTAAAAACATGGTATTGTACACTTCAAAAGCGTAAGGCAAATAAAGTTTAACATTTTGTTGTGTTTATTGTATTAAAAATCAGTAGTATTGGAAGATTTTGCTCTTTCAAAACTATTAAATGAATAATTCCATTATTTAATATACGGTATTTAATTTTTTAAATATATTTTTTAGATAAATTCTTAAATGCAATAATTTTTGGTTAAAATGATTACATTTATATATGTGTATTATACATGCTTAATTCTCAAACACAAATAAAATTAGTAAACCTAAATAATTATTATTTTTTAAGAAATATTTCAAGACATAAATGTTGCACATACAAATTGAAATAAAGAGAACTTTCTCTGGTCTTAAATTAATTGAAATAGAATGCCGAGTTTTTTAAAAGACAAGTACGGTTGTTTTACCAAATCGGGAAGAGAGGGAGGGAGGTTACACAATTCACGAGTTATATCGCGTAATGTAGTGCAATGACTCGCGTACTATTAAACCAAGGCTCAATGATTGTCGTGTTTTCCTCAGGTATGTAAACACTCGATTTATGAATAGCAATAACATACATAGTACAGGTATAACAGACCGAGTATAACCTGGTGATTTAACAGATACAAAACTAGTCGCGACTCGTGAGGAGGCGGTGGTATAGTTTTATAATTCAAACGGATGAACTTTTCCCGAGGACCTAAATTTATCTTATCTTCAGTACAAGATCGTGCCGTGCCGAAATTCTCGACGATCGAGTTGGCGCTTCTTTTCTTTGAATGCATTAACGAGCATGTATTACGATTAACATAAGTGAATCACCTATGGAAGGGTGTACTTTTTGCAGTGGATCCCACACAGTATCAACCTCTGTTCAAATATTTATTATATTTACGCGATTGCCCAAAGAGAAAATGCACCCGATCGCGCGAGCCTTTTGTCAGAGACTAAAAAACGCTCGTTTTTCCCGGTGTCACTTCCCAGTACCCGTTACTCAATGGCCGTCGCATTTAGGGCACTAGGGGTCGAAAAAAACGAAAAAGATCGAAAAAGAGCACAAGACCAAAGTCCTGAAACGAAAATAACCGCCCCCGCTCGCGCGCGCATAAACAATGTTGGCGCAGCCTCTCGCTCGTAAACAGACGTGGACCGCGCGCGCAAGACGCCGGGAGCCTCCCGCCCCCGCCCCCGCCCCCGCCCCCGTCGTCCCCCTGAAAGACCGCGTGTGTGTGTGTACCTCGGGGCCGCGCCTCGTGCCTCCGTCCAGCTAAAAATATCGGACGAAGGTGGAGCCTGGGACGGCGACCGGGTCCGGGTCCGGGTCCGGGTCCTCCTGGAGTCCAGCTCTCGGCTTACTCACGCCGACACCTCACCCGCGGTCGGCGCTCTGCTCCCCGGCGACGAGGCGCATCACGCGCTCACTCGCACCCACGCACCCGCGCACGCTCCGGTCGGCCGATGGAGTTGCTGCTGACGGTGCACACGACCGGCGCACCGACGGGCTTACACGATACTGAGCGCGCACAGGCCAGAGCGTCGCGGAGCGCACAAGGGGACCCGAGTGACGAGCGCTGCCCTATCCCTCCCTCTCGCTCTTTCTCCCGACCGACTCCATCTCGCGCGCCACGCCACCTCGGCAGCGCAAGTGTGCGTGTGCGTGTGTGTGGGCAACACAACGTGCACCAACGGTCGAGTGGAGGAATGACGACGACGACGGCGCTCGGGACAGATGCTCGGGTGCGGGCAGCAGATGGCCGGGGCCGAGATCGGCCGGAGGGGCCCGAGGCCGGCCGAGACTCTGGTCCCGGACGGGTCCCGGGGACCTATCCCTCCTCTGGAGCAGGTATAGGATGTTCTGGCTCCGACCCAAGAGATGCACAATGTCTGCGGTGTATAATGGAGAGGACGGACGGGGGCTCCAGAAAAATCCAGAGCCATTGTGGCCCTCTGCATAATGCCGGATGCGCGGAAATGCTTCGGAGATTCCGGGACGATAACCGGCAACGACTCGTTTCGAAAGCTCTCCAGCTACTTGTTCCCGGTGCAGACGACCCCGACTTCCTTCTGTGTGCCTTTGCGAATAAACAACTCCTCGACAACAATTACACCGGTCTATGTCAAATAATACGATAACCAAGGATATTCGCTTCCAATGGAATTTTTCCGCCAAAGGGCACAATCCATGGGGGAAAGGGGAAAGGGCGCTGGGGAAAAATCAAGCCATTGAAATTCAAGAGGGATGAACAGAATGGAAATGAGAAATGAGGGAGCCGAGCCAACTCGCAAACCACCACATTTCAGGCTCGAAAAAATACTTTGAGAACGGAGAGCTTTGCGATTGGAAGGCCAATTTTTTCGTTTTCGTTTCTCTTTGTATTCTTTATCGAAAGTAAAAAATTATTTATCATGTCTAGTTTCGACTAGTGATACATTCTTTTCGAAAAATCTCGGATACGCATCATTTGACAGTAGTTTCGATATTAATGAAAGATGAAAACCTACTGATTAAAACTCCGAACCTCCTGATCATACTCACAATGAAGAATCATTACAAAAGTCAGAAAATATTGAGAGAGACAGTGGCAATTTCTCTGGAAAATCATGGAGAACAATAAACGGAAATCCAGTATAGAATGAAGTGGATGCAGATGGAAAAATGCTAAATAGGAGCAAAGCTGCAGATGCAACACGAATAGCGTACGCACACTCTGTCCCTCGTACGTGTGCACCAACACGCAGGGGAGAATGGAGTTTAATGTTTTCCGGTTGTCGACAATGAAGTATCTTTTGGACGTTCGCGAATCGCTTTGACGAATTTTCCCTTTGTGCTCCAAGTCCAAAGATGACAACTGCCGACGTCCTTTGACACTCGGCACGCGCTTTCTGTGAGGGTCAATCCCTTGTTCCCCGTCCACGTGTCTCCGGGCGTCATGGTATTTGTGGTTGGTCACCTTACTTATTTACGTGGCAAACACATTTGACTAAGGGTGATCGATGCGAATGGTTATTTAATCGGTAAATAATAATTAGTCGCAATCACATACGTTACAAGATTGTTTAATGTCAGTAAATATACAATTCTTCTATTGTAAATATGATTTAATCAGTTTTATATTACATTATGACACATAGTTACAAAAACGTCCATTTATAATTTAAATTTTATAAATACATTATTTCCATTTATAACTATGAATTTATAAATACATTGGCTATTCACATTTCATACACTATTTATACATTGTTTATAGATTAAAAATAAAGATTTTTTTTTAATTCATAGAATTAGTCAGCGAACAACTTTTTTGATAATTTTTTAACGCCATCCCCAATCTGGGAAGTCATCTGTTGT
The DNA here is from genome assembly GCA_018907245.1 of Eupristina koningsbergeri. NCBI lineage: Eukaryota > Metazoa > Arthropoda > Insecta > Hymenoptera > Agaonidae > Eupristina > Eupristina koningsbergeri. The sequence continues at coordinate 2,183,310 of JACCHV010000151.1, forward strand.
AAAGTTCTTATAGGTCATGGGTTGCAATGAAGGTGGCAAATTTGGCATATTTTTTAATTCTTCAGGAAGTGGCCATACATCGATATTATTTTCTACAATTTCCTCAGGATCTACAGTGTCTTCAAAATACTCTTTAACAATTTTTTCAGGATCAGGATCATATTTTTTCTCTTTTGTTTCACTTTTCATAGCAACTACAGATTCAAGTTATTATTATAAATATACAAGAAACCAATAGAATTACAAAATCTAAAAAAATAAAATTTCATATTTTTACCATAATTTCTTAATTGTTCAATTGCTTCTGGAGTATAATGAGAATATCGACATGAACTACCAAACATGCATTCTCCTTGATTAATGAATCGGGTACACAATTTTTTAACTGATTCTTCTTTTAAAATTTGTTCTGGATCTAATGAAAATGTATGAATATATAACCAAGATTATTGATAAAAAAACAAGATGTATGTAGTTATAATTTATTTTTTAAAACCTTACCTTTGTAAAGATTATAATGCTCTTCCCTATTTCTTGTATGTTGCAAACTAATAAGATGTTTCTTTCGTGCTCCTTGAGCATCCTTAAAAGATCGATCACAATAATCGCAATAATAACGTTTTCCCATTTTTTAATAAAAAGTCTTTAACCTACAATCGAAGGAACAATATTTTTACTATTTATTTTCCCATTCAATACTATAATGAACAAATAAATTATGGGTTATAATAGACCTTCAAATATATATTGAAATAAAAATCAAATTTAAATTTTATAAAAGATTAGTAGATTAACTTACAACGATAAACAAACGTGAAAAACTTTTGAAAATTAAACAATGCAAAGTTTAAGGTTAGATTAACATAATAAACAGCCGCCAAACTCATTGATGAATAAGTAAATTCATTGGTAAAGCGCCATCTTTCGAATAATATTTCAACATTAGTACCACCCGCTAAATTCGAAAAAAGATTGAAACAAAAAACTTAAATTTTAATTTTGATAATAATTGAAAAATAATAACTAAAAATTAATAATTGATTTATTTATTATTTATTGAATATATTCTTATAATAATTATAGAGCTTCAAGGAATAACAATAAAACACTCACATTTCCGAAGAAAAAAATTTTTTTTTTGTGATTAATTTATTTTAAACAAACACATTACATAGTATTTTCATTGTTTTACTTAATAGTGTAATTACAATAGCTTATTACATTGTAAATAATTTTACTTTCTTTTTCTACAATGTATTCAGCTCCTAATGTTAGCACCAAGTGCATTACTAAATTCGATATAGAAATGGTGTATTTGTGCTATTTAAATAAAAAAAAAAAAGAAACTAATTTTAATTTACATTAATAATTCTAACAAGTTTTACTTGATACCGCTTTATTTACTTTTTTCAAATGTATACATACATCTAAAGTAGCCATTATAACATATTAACATTACCCATCTTTTGTCTTTTAATGGGAAAAAAGCAAGAATAACAAAAAAATAATAACAGAGTAAACATTTGAAATAACAAATAACGCAAAAACAGTGTAAATTGAAATTGTATCTGTATGTGTGTATGCATGCATGTCGCGATGTAGAGACTTGCATAAATGCATGCGTGCGGGTTGCACGAAAGATAATAAACTAAAAAGTAAGGGAAAAAATCAATATAAGTGTCTTATGCTACTTGTGAGAAACTCTCGTAGCTTCTTGCATTCGCGTAACTCGAACGACAGAGAAAGAGGAAAGGTTGTAACAAGTTTGAGGGGAGGAAAATTGGACGTTAAGTATAAGTTCAGTTGACGTGACTTTTTTCGTGATATAGAATTCCATTGCATGACATGACAGCCCTTTCGTAATACTAAAATAGCGATATACGTATATCCAAATTTAAATATTTAAAGTAGGACTTAATGGGTAGGTTTTAAAACACCAAATCTGTAACCAGGATTACTTTAATTTACCAACTTCGTGTCTGGCATTTCATTGTTCGGAATGATGACCCCACAAATTCATGGGAAGGTATGTTTGTGTACTTGTTTTATGTATGCTAACATAACATTTTAATTTTACAGGGGTTGAATGTTTTAACAGAAATATATTAGATATATCGAATTATTGCTCAGCATTATAATGTAAATAAATAAATACATAAAAATTAAATGTTGGGATGAAATAATTGAACGCGATAGGTTTCATAGTTTTTAGGCCTGCTAAAAACAAATCCACGTTTATTTGGTGGATAAGCTAAGCGAAGCTAAATTCAAAATCACTGGATAATGACAAAATATTTAAATTCAAAACAAAATACTTTATTTTAATCCTAAGAAATTAGTTCAGTGCTTTCTGTTTGAAATCACTTTGTTTAATTTAATTTAATTAAACATTTAGTTTATTACATACAATACTGATCCTGCATTAAATATCTAATATCAATTAATTAATAATCAATAATTTATTTCATTATCCTCTCTAAGTATCTGCGAATAACATGTACATTGTTAACAAAAGTAATATCTTTAATTATAAGCAACTCGATTTGTTCACTAAATTAATAAATTTTTGATATAGACTTATATAATTTAGAAACAATACTTACAACTAAAATAAAAAAAAATGTAGTAAAACTTTCGTCGTTGAGCGTGAAAGAAAACAAATATATACCAATCGTTGTTAAATAACGTGAGGGTGTAGGTGTGTGTATGTATATTTATATATAATTATTAACTTAAGACTAAAATACAAATACAATCGTACGCAATTAATTATTTGGTAATTATACAAAGAAGCTGGATTTAAATCTATAACAACAATGAAAGCGAGATCATTTCGTAAAACCTTTATTCGGAACAATTTTTCTTTGAACTTCCGTGCGGTATGTATACAGGTGCTTCTGCGAATGTTTATTACATGCCTTTTTCATATTTTAAAAAACAATTGAAGTTGCCCGCGAAAAAATGATTTTCTCGTGTTTATTATTTATTTTTTTTTATAATAATACACATATATATATATATATATATATATACGTATATATATATATATATATATATATATATATTTAATTTTTCATATCACTCCATCATTTCATCATAATTTCTTGGGTAATATAATGAATTATATATTTTTGGCGCTCCATTAGCCAGTTCACTCGAATTGATTTTAATAAAACCAAAACATTCTTTTTTATACTCTTGCTCAAGTCTCACTTATTCTCTTTTTTTCGTCATCCTTTTTCCTCAACTCTCCATCTCTTTCATACCAACTTATCCGTCTGACCCCTTGACCTTTTTACCGACACAATTTTATTTAAAGAAAAAGGTCATTTACCAAGATAATAATCATTACCAATTTACGATAGCTGTATTTACCTTTGTGTACTTTAATACCTTATTTTGTTTTTCAGTTTTCCTAATGTAATTAAAGGATACACCAATATTTTACATTGATTTTTTAAAACTTGTTTGTTGTATTTTTAAATCAGGTTTTAAAAATACGAGAACGATAAGACTTTCAAGTGATTATCATTAGTTACTAATGCCCATATTTTCAGGACTTTAGAATACTTTAATTACTTTTTTAATTTTTTTTTTTTTTTTTATATTAGTAATAAATGTTTACAATAGTTCATAGAATACAATTTATGTTATTTGTACTTATGCATGGAACCTATTTCTGATTTTCATTATTTTCAAGTCTATTGGAAACGTTTGATTCGGTCGGAATAAAAGATAAATAAATTAACATTTTTTAATTACTCGTACAAATAATTTTATCTTTATACAATATTAAATTAAATAGTGTAAAACAATAAGTAAGTATTATTTTTATATCGCGAAAAGGAATTATGTACTTTAAAAAATTATACGAATTTATCTTTTACCGTTTCTTCAATAATACTATTGTATAGAATAACAATGTTAAATATTTATATATTCTGAGATAAAATTTTACATTTTACATTTGGAAATATAAATTGAGTTTGATCTCTTTTATGGGTATTTTTTAAAGCATTATAAAGTGATATATAAGTACATATACAGAATACGTAAAATTACCAAAAGTTGAAACAAAATAAATATGGTTCATGAGTAAAATTTTTCAGAGTAAAATTTGAAGTTTTCTACCAAATATGCTCACGTATGCACAAAGTTAGTTTCAATTGGTTTTTTCCTTTTTTAATATGCATACACGGAATACTAGGGTGCAAATTAAATGAAGTTATTTATTTTTCAACCCTTTTTATCGAATACATGTGTTACGTATTATATATATATATGTATGCCTGAGAGAAGGAGAGGAGACATTTAGAGAAGAGAAAAGAATTTGTTCCCTTTTTGCGTAATTCGAAGCGCAGCGTTTATGCGGCACTCGGCCGTACACGTATACATACGTATGCGTGTGTGTGTGTGTGGGCGCGTATGCGTGTGTGTATTTAAATATATTCACATACGTGTGTGTACAAAATATAGGCACACGTACGTTTATATATATATATATATATATATGCATATGCACACGTATAATCTAAAAAGTACTCGCACATTTTTTTTCTTTGTGTATTTTGCCAAAGTTTTCTTTAAAAGAAAAAAGATTGTTTAACAAATGAATGGGTGTTTATACATTACGGGAAAAACATTGTTTGCTTTGTATCATATCTACGCACGTTTAATTTTATGTTCATTTTTTATATTGTATATGTACTATTATTAGGGCGCTGGTTTGTTTTAGGTATATTTTTGGGAGAATCCATTGAGTCCGTTGCTCGAAAGTATGCACCATCCTGCGTGTCCACAAATTCCTTGATAATTATTTGCTTTAGAGGCACACAGAGAATGTCGTTGTGATATCACCTTAAACTACTTGCATATTGACATTTACGTACTCGATTTTTAATTAAAAATTCGGATTTTTATCGATCCGACACACATTATGTACACGATAAATAATACATTAAAACTTGAAGTTTAAATTTATCGATGACTACAATGAGAACAACCAACTCGACGTTTAAACGGATTATTATTGCAATAGTGATTTCACAAAAGCATTGACTCTGTGTACATGCAGTTGGGCCCACTAACATTAATGGGCACCAACTACGCAATCATGGCTATCGAATTAAACACGAGAATGTTTTTGAGTAATTCGCGCGTCTTAAATGATTGACCGACTCGCATCATCGTTGGCGAATGTGAAAAATTTGATTTTTGATATTTTTTTTCGGGAATGTACTCAGCGTGAATGCATACGTTCAGCGCTTTGAATCTATTTCGACTCCTAACTATCCAAGTATTTATTTCTTCTCTTCCACGTTCGGGATTACGACCTCCTGTCGGACCTTGTGACCTCGGAAGCTCGCCTGGATCTTTGTCGCCGCCTTGTGGAGATCCGGATCCGATAGATCGATTCCCTCCAACTCACTCGCCGCACTCGCCATCTGTCAACACAAAATAAAAAAACGAATGCACATTAGAGCTGCCTCAATAGCATTTTCCTGCGGTGAATTTTCCTGCATTTTCCGCCGATTCTTAAGGAAAGACGCTCAGGAAAATACACCCAATAATACTAAGATTATCTAAAAGTAGAAATAATAGAGATAACTAACTTGTTCAATCGCAAATATAAATTTTTCATACTTTCTCCGAAGCATAATAAAAGTACTCGTCTTGAAATTGAACATTTTTTTAAATATTTTTTAGCTTAATAAAAGTAAGGCTCACTATTTCACAAATAATATTGTTTTTTTATGTATAAATTATGGATGAAGTGCATATGGGAATTGATGTATTGGCACGAATAATTACATCCAGCCTATGATTGATTGTTTATTGATCCTTCAATGTTTTTTTTTAAAAAATTTTTACATTATTAAAAAATAATCTTTATACTTCAAATTCGATTCAATATTATTCATAATTTTCAATAATTATTTAAATACTTTTTAATTCCATAACAGTTAATTTTACAATTTGTGTATAAAACTTTATTCGCGTTCCTATTGATTACAGCAATGATCACAGATTATGAAACATCTGCTATTGATTTTGTATTAAATCTTTACTAAAACCTAAAACACAATAATTCGGAATTTAGATGGCAAAATTAATCATGTATGATTGTGGTTACATTATTTCGAGGTTTGTATTCATTTGAGTGGAAATAATTACAGCTTTAGTACACGATTAGCTGAGAAATCTGTGTACAACAAAACATACAATTTTAGTAGTATAACATTAATAATATATACATTAAATAAAATATAGAAAATAAAATTGATGTAGATAATATGAATAATTAATATTTTATTAAAAATCTACTTAGAATTTTCGATAGAGTAATTGAGTTTTTATATTTAGTTTTTTTTAATATATATCGTTATGCTTTTGACTCGTGTTTGAGCGTACGTGGATTATTTTAGATGTAACCGCTGCAATTGAATACTTTATATATTAAATTTTTTAAAATAATTATTATTTTATTATTGTTAATTATTCTTCAATTATTTTTTCTATATAAAATAATGTAGCGCCGGTTGCTTTTTACATCCGAGCTGAAAAGACCTAAGTGCATAACTAAATGATCTCTTCATTTATATTAAATAAAGATTACAAAAAAAATTTTGTTGCTTATTTATAAAAACTAATTTAACAATATTAAATATAAACACTAGAATAAATAGTTGAAGTTTAAATAATAAATTAATATACAATTAAAACATAATAGTATTTTAATATAATCAATCTAATTAATCAACAACTAAACTGAATGAGGGATTATTGTATTACACATATCTATTAAAAAACCGAATGTGTAACGGAATAAAAGCAATAAATTTAGATAATTATCATGAAGGATTCCAATAATTATCTGTTTTCAATTTTATGTTTACTGTGTATTATTTTTGATTACCACAAAAAAAATGTTCCTCATAATTTTCAAGTATTTAATGAGATTTAGTGAAAAAATTAAAAGAAAAATTTATTTATTTTAAAAAATATACATTGATTCGTGAATATCAGAAAATTGAATTTTCTTATAATTTTAACACTGTATATTTGCCCAATTAAAAAAAATTCAACAAAATATCAATATATATTGAGAGACTATCGGAGAATTAAAAAAAAATTAAATCAAACGAGAGAAAGGCAAATCAATAGTATGTGCAATGAAAATATAAAAAAATTAGGTGCTAGATAATTTTATCTGTTAATTTGTAAAATAGATTAGGAAAAATATTTTGCATATCTGTGTAATATCATTAATTTCAAAACACAATATTGTGTATTTTTAAGTAAATTTACCTTAATTATGTTTATTAAAATTCAGAGTTTCATGAGAAATATAATTAAACCTTTGGAATACGCTTTGATTTATTATCCATAATATTACACTTATTAAAAATGTGAAGATAATGGTTTATTAAATAATTTTTTTAACAAAGAGAGCAACAATTAAATTTTTGGTACTCTATTAGAAAGCTATCTATGTATTTTTGGTATGTTAAAAATTTAAATGAAAACGAAAGTGGAGATTAAAAAAAAATGTAAAGAATGTTTTTGTAATACCTAAACTATGTAAAAGATTTTGCAAATATGTGTGGTAAAATAGATGAAAATATTAAAAATATTGGTTGATGTTTCTCATTAAGGATTTTATTTTGAGAATTCTTTCTTATTTATACATTTAATTAAAATTGAATCAAATGTATTAATTATACGTAAGGAAATAACATAAAAGAAATTTGAATTCATTTATTAAAATTGATATGCAAATTTTTTCAAAAAGTTAAATAATTCTTTAAGGTAAATAATTTGTTTATAATGCTAATTTAATTACATCTTAAATACTGGAAATTTCAAATTATATTAATTTAAAATAATTGTAAAATTAGAGGATTTGGTGAATGTAATCGAGTATTGCTAATAAGCACTTATAGTGTAATAAATAATGATACAGAGAAACGGTAGTAGAGTTATTTAATTATCATTTAATATATGTTATCAGTATCAGACTATTAAGTTACGAGGTTCTACTGATCTATGTTACTGATATTGAAATGATAATAAACTTCATATCTATTGTTTTATTATCATCGCATTGTACTTAGTTAATTTGGGTTTATAAATTAGTATTAAGTAGTCTTAATACTGTCATTGATGATATTCAATATTACATATTATGAATACATCTATATTTTTTCAATTCTCTGGTAAATGAATTAATTAAAAGTTATAAGTAACTTAAAAATGGAAGATACCATTTGATAATACCTATACCCTTTACAATAGAAAATTTAATACTTAATTTTACATCAATAAAGCAGGAGTCAATAAAATAATTGTTGAACTTCCTGTTAATCTCTGATAAATAATCTTAACTAATACTAATACTTTTAGTTTAACGTCTCTGCATCTAATTTATATATATGTTACATATAAGTTTGTCGCACTTTCTATTCTTACTTTAAACTAGTGCATTAATTCAAATAAATTCAATAACTTGTGATTTTATTTATACGAATAATTAATTATTTATTACTTTTATAATGAGCAATGTTAACATAGTAATGCTATGTAATCAGTAGATAATGATACTAATTTCAGAAACGAATACGATAACTATTTGAATGTTTGATATTCAATTCGGTACTAATGGTTGCGCAGTTACCTTTGGAAATGCCTTCGAAATTAGGTCGAAAAGCAGCTTGCAAGTTTAGGGGGTAACTGCAAAATTCATAAAGCACATACCCTGCTGTCACTTGTTATACCGTTGGAATCGTCAGTCCGTACCTTATTTATCCAGGATAATACATGAATAATTTTGTCAATATATACATACATGTGAATCTTTTCAATAAACTTTCATTGGATCAATAATTATTGGTTCACTTTTATGAAAAATATAAATATTGATTTTAAATGTGCTAATGAAGTTATAATGCTTTATAAGTAAAAAAGTATTTTTTGATAAATAAAGTTAAATTAAAGAATAATAAATCAAATATGTACTATTTACTCTAGATAAATATTTCAACAATTAAATATAATAGTGAACGTATTTATTACTCTTCCTGTAGTATTTTTGTAAAGTAATCATTAACTCATATTATTTAAAATAAATTACATAATCAAAATATTAAAATAACTGATATTTAAAACATTCATGCGAGTTTATGTAATATTATGCCTTGAAATTAGTTTATAATGAAAAAAAATAGATGTACATCTTTATCATACAAATGTTAAATAAATTGCGAATAAATTTTATATTACTTTGAATGTTTTTGTAATTGTACTAAATTTATTTCTTTAAATTTATTTACTTCTATTTTCGTGTGAATGTATTATAAATTCAGTATCTTAGTATTTCTATATTTTATCGTATAATATATACAATTTGGTATATACATAATTCAAATTTCTCTCAGTCTTATGATTTGGAAAATTAGTTGCAAAATGTTAATGAATTGAAAAATATTACATAAAAAATAACAATAGAAAATAATTTAATTTATTTACGTCTTATTTATAACAAGTTTTGAACGAATTTGATAAATGAATATATTGCTAAGTTGTAATTCATCTAATTTTTCTTTAATTCTTTTATTACACTTCCACTCATGGATTTATGTATTTTGAAGTTAATTAAATTAAGTATATGTAGTTATTGTTGCATTTAATTTACAGAGAGTTTATTTTAAAGTTATATTTTAAAGAGAGTTGCATTAGTTGAAAATAAATTAAATATTTAAATTAAATTTCATAAAATTACCTACAATTTTATGAATATTATCGCATAGAATATAAATAAAATAACTTATATTTACTAAACATTATTTAGTTTTCTTTAGAATGAAAAACAAAAGTAAAATACAAACCATTTCTCTGTAACATATTTTGAAATATTAATTATATTACATCTAAGTATACATGAACGTAGTTAATTACATAATTTCTTTGAATAAAATTTAATTGAATTTTTTTCTATGAACGATATAAAAGAAGTTACAAAATTTTTAAATAAAATTTTCAATCTTATATAATTAAATTATTTATAGAAATTGAAGAAAAATTTATTTTTCTAGGCCATTTTTATAAATTATCTTAAAAGAACATTCATGTTAAGGTAAAAAAAACATTGAAGAATAAAATAATACAAACACTGTTTGCATCACATTTTTATAATAGGAATACAATTATTTTTATTAATTAATACATAAGAAAAAATTTAATTTTAATTTAATTTAAATTCATAGTATATAAGAATTTCTCTTGATGAAAAGAAATAAATGATGTTAATTATTGATAATCTTAATAAATAATATTTATTGTAAATAATTATTAATAAAATATTATAAAAACTTATTATGAATAATGTTATTATTGTGGGTAAAGTTCGTTTACGCAAAAAAAAATTTGTTATTACATCTAATGAATTAAAAAATTAATTTTGATTCTTTTTACAATATTAATTTTTATTAATTTATAATAAGCATTTTAATATTTTGTTTTAAAAAAGAAGTGAGTATTAATCGATATTGGATTTTAGAAAAAAATTTTATTACACGAATTAAATTTGATGATATATATCTAAATTACTTTTCTTATTACTACATTCTATTACGCCAATTTCATTGAATATTTTATGATGTAGGCTAGGTGAATTACAGGTGTATATTACAGTCGTCTCCCTTTATTATGTTCGATTATTCTTCTATACCATCAACTCTCTCTCTCTCTCTCTCTCTCTCTCTCTCTCTCTCTTCCTTTTTTTTATTTTTATTTCTTTCATTTTCTATATTATATTATTTTAATTAAACGCAAAAAAAAGTTTATTATATATTAAAATGTCAGATATTGTTTTTGTCCTCGAAGATCACGAATTAAAATTTTCACGTGCAAAACATTCCATTTTTAACAAATTTTTTTACGTTAATCTCATAATGTTATATAATAGCGATTATAAATATTTAAAATAAAATAAAAGGCATAAAAATAAAAATAAAAATGAGTAAGCCGTAAGCTTTGAAAATGATTTTCTGTGACTTTTAAAATATTCGCTGTTACTAAAATAGTTGTATATTTCCATAATAACGAAAATGTAAGAATTATTTTAAATAGATATTGCACATACATGCGTGTGCCTACGTATATGTGCGAAATTTGTAGAAATAGGATAAATCTTGTAATTTTAAAATATTCTGAAAAATCAGTGCCATATTAGTATAAATTTTTAAAATATTGTCGAGATTGTCATTCGGCACTATGTGCAATGCGAAATTTCCGGCACTGAATTGAATTATATATAAGCTTAAATATTTAAATTAGTATTCCACATTTCTATTTTTACCTACGTTTGTTGTCTTGATTGAAAATACAACTCATAAATCATACACATAAACGTTTACAGAATTACATATACATATAGGAAATCACATTTATTAATAAAATATTATTCATTGAGTTTAAATTATAAAAAAAGTTTAATTATAAAACTGAATTTACTTTCGATGTACATTGTAAACAAAATTAATATATTCTTCTTATTTGATAAAAATTTATTTTGTAATTCTAATATTAATAGTGTTCTTAATTTTACAATATAGTGACAATAAATTAAAGAATTAATTATTACTAAGCTTAGACTACCAAAAATTTAAGTACACCATACTTTATATCGATTCACTGCAATTTTTAAATTTTTGCGTATTTTAAAATTTTTTTTTGTTTTTTAACACATTAAAATATTTTGATTAAGAATTCAAATGACATCTGATGTAAAATTTAAATAAATGATGTATGTGTCAAAGAGGATTATGATTACTGTGGAATAATTATTTGAGAATTATTCGAGAATCATATATTATTTGACGTATTTAATAAACAATATTCAGTTGATTATTTTTAATTTTTATCGTGTGTGCTATGATTGAACTTGAATCAAATATGTATTTCAAACATATATGTTATTATCAAGTATTCTTTAAAGAAATTTGTTATTTTATTCAAACCTTTATGTGCATGATAATATAATGCTCCAAGTGTTTTAATTATGATATTATTTTATAAAATGAAATTTTTCTGAAATCCAATTTTTTTTTAATTGTATTAATATACAACTAATAAGAAAATTATTTTATACATGCATTTATTAACATTTTGTAAAATATATTTTTTTAATGTGATTTTACATTATATTTGAGTGAAACTAATTATGGTAAATTTAATGATATAAATAAATATTCATAATTTATATTTTGATTAAAGTATAGAAAATGAAGTAAAAAATTTGGTTTGCTTAATTAAAAAATAATATTCTTGCGTTCTCTAGAAAAATTATAACTAGTATTATCGATTTATTACTATTATTTATTTTTAATGTTTATTTGTAAATAAAGTAGCTTGTTAAAAAACCAGAAATAGAACTTTCAATATCTTTTGAATTTTTGATTTATGATTAGATAATTGCATAATTTGCATTTAAGTTCTTGTTTAAAATATATTAATTTAGATTTATTAAAAAGGTAATAAAAATTTTAGCAGTATGTAAGAAATATTAATGGCTGACTAGAAAATCACAAATATCGTGTTAATTTTAAAGAAACTTATATGTATAATTTCATAAATATTATAGATAGAATATATTTATTCATTCAAAGGAGATAAATCTGAATTAAGGCACATTTAATTGTTATTTTAGTACACCAATTATAAATGATATTAATATGTCAAATCCTAAGCATTGATTCCGACGTGCATCTTAATCAAATTGGTCGTTAGAAAGTAATAAGTTTACATTTTATCATTTTTATTACGTATAGTACTTCTCTATTATAATTGAAAATCTATTTTAAAGAAACAAAATTGTACAATTTTAATATATTTCAGAATTATAACTCATATATATTTAAATATATAATTAAGAAAAAAATAAAAATCTGTATAAAATTTAAAATAAATATAGATAAAATGAACGTGATAAAAGTTATTGATTCTTATTTTCAATCATTTTTAACGTATATTAAATATTTAAAAAATAGTTAAACATTTTTTTTATTAATGAATTATTTGAGAAGTGTGAAAATATAACATTTTTGAATTATCGTTTAGTTAATAAATAAAAAAAATTTGTTTACAAATTAATTTAAATGATGAATATATATATATATGTATATGTATATATATATGTATAAATTAAATATTTCAAAGTTTTCGTAATTTGATATTTTAAATTATTTATTGAATTAAATTTTTCTTTTTATTTTAAATTATGACAAAATCTATTAAAATATAGTTTTAATAATCAATTATAGTTTCAATATTTTTCAAATGAAATAAAAAATTGATTAGAAATTACAAAAACGATATTTCATAGTTCGCCTAAAAGAATAAAAGAGTAAGTGATGAAAATAAGTCGTAAATACGTGTGTATATAACAAATTTCATTTTTAAAATACAAAATAATTGTCAGTAATGTTTTCTGTATAAAATAGCCGATATTTAAATCAATTATAAAAAAGGTGATATTGATAATGTGATTGATTCTTATTTAATGTCTGAGTAATAGTTAATATCTATTTTATTTTATCATGAATTTAAAATTTTTTATTAGAATTCAAAAAGAAGAAAAAAACGACCTTCCATATGAAAAAAAAATTAGGTAATCGGAAACGGAATTAAATGGAATCAAAGAGCGAGTGACATTTGGATGAAAAATAAGCAATGGAAAAGGTTATGCGACATCATCGGTATCGCGGAAAATTTGAAGAAAAATAGGAAAAATAAAAACAAGTGAACTGCATAAGCGTGTGGTCACAAATGAATTGGCCGTGTCCATGAAGTTACACCGGGTGGTGCGCGTGAAGCGTATGCGGCTCGTGAAATGAAAAAATAAGAAAAGCCAATGGAGTCGGTGAATAATCTCGGTGACTAAACTTTTCATCTGCATTTTCACAAAAAGAGAACGAACGAACCAGTTTTTCATTTGTTTCTATTATTCTGCTGTTCCTTGAACTTTCTTTGTAAATAATGACAAGCATTCTTTAGGAGTACAAATGCAGGCATCCGAATCTCCAGTCCACATAGTGAAGTAAGATAATCATCATTATTTTGCTTTATCTCGTCTTTTTTACGTCATGCTATCTATCCCTTTAAAGTTATCGCACAGTGCAATGTATAATAAGTACATTTTTCACAATACCTGTACTATTAATTTAAATGGTTTTTTACACTTTTATACTATACCATGTCATAAAAATAAATACTTTCATTTAACCGAATATTGTTACATTTTTTTTCTTAATTCTTAAATATTTTATTACCAATTTGTCATTCGAATTTCCGTGTTTTGTTTTTTATGAATGTTTTATTTAGCATCCTTTCACCAATGTTTTACGAAGCATAAAAAAAGTCAATGTTTAATATAGTTTCTAATTATTTTTCTGTTTCATCATGCTGTCGTATACACATGATACAAGGTCATATCATTGTTTTAAAGTTATGTATCACTATTCTTCAATTTATTTCATTTGATTGATATTTCAATATACATTTTTCAATTAGTCGGATGGTGTTCAAAATTAATGTAAAATGATTGAGTTACATTGACAAATATACCTATTTAAACAAGGAAAATTTAATCTGCAATTTGTCATAAATTGAAGTTTCAATATTTTAAGCTTTAAAATTAAAATACTCAAAAACTGTATCAATATACAGAATAAAATTTATAATAAATATGAAAAAAATTGTATCCTGCAATATTAATTTTACATTGATAAGCTTTAAGTAGAAATAATCTCTTTCAATCAAAATAGAAAAAATGTAATTTATATTTATATATAGAATTATATGTAAACTATTTATCTTATATTTTACAGTATTGATAATTATTATAAATCAATCTATTTATTTTTACGTGATTTAATACTTGAGCTTATGTTTTGATTAAAATTGTTAAATTTAAAAAATTGATCAAGCAAGGTGTAATAAGCATATATAAAAATAATTAATAATTTATAACTAATATTACGGATTTATTAAACACAAAATAATTTTTTAAATTGTAATAGAAAAATCATCGTACATGTGTGAGTCCGACGATTACGGTCAAGCTACTACCCTGAACATTCTTACTTTTTCTATTATGTTTCTTTCTTTCTCACTCTTCTACATATAAAGCCGATTCGTGCTTAAAGCCAAATTTTCTACATCGTGGGTTTTCTTTAATTTTCATTTTTATAACAACGTAGTTTGTGAAAATTGCGACGGTTGCAGATAGCAGAGGCTGACTTTTCATATCGAATCGGTATAGATATTTTTTTAAAATTTCATGCGAATTCCCATTTTGAAAGGTATAAATTCAGAAATGATTATGATGAAGACTGCATAAATGAATAAATAAAATAAATAAAAGTACAACGTGTATGATGTCAGCAAGAAAACACTAAGATGTCAGAATTATATATATAATTTAATTAACTTAAACATAGCTCGACTGTTATGTCTGTTCTTGAGAATTGAAATAAAAGCAAATGTAAAATTAAATAATGTTTAGAATGTAAGACTTTTTCATTTCGATGTCCAGGTGTTTTATGCAGCTAAAAAATTTGTAAAATGCCAGCGCATATAATTAAAATACAATTTTCTCGTAGGGCCGTAAGCGAGATCACTTCAACATTTGATTTTCTCAGACGATTTTAATAAATGCACCTTGAAGGCTCCGAGAGGAGAAATTTAAAAAAAAAACGTTAGAAGGAAAAAATGTTGAATTTAAAAAAACTGATTCGAACAGAATCATATGATTAAAATTTATAAGTTCATCTCCAGAGTCTTCTTTAGTATTCTTGGTAATAAGTTAATTAATGTCAAATATTTTTTTTTATTTTATTATATAGAAGCATTAGGAATAGGAACCTCCTGAGTATCACTCATACCATAGTCCTATTGTCCCATGCTTTATAATAAAATGTTTTACTTTACTTAGTTACTGGGGAAAAAGTTAGTAAATCTCAAGCTCCTTGGAGTAAATAATGATTTACTATTGTTAAATAGATTAAATACAATTATAAGTTTAAGAAAAATAAATAAATAAAAATATTAAATATAAATTTTAATTTTGTTTTCACATTTAATAAAGTTTATCTTTGTTTTTATCCAATGTGGCCAAAAAAAATTGAATTTAAACTGAATATTCATTAAAGTAAATATATGTAAATTAATTAATATTATAACAGTTAAAAACAAATGTACAAAATTAAAAAATTGCAAAATTAAATTAAGTGACTAGCAGCACAATTCAATTGTCAAAACAATTCGTAGAAAAAAATGTTTGAAATTTATTGCTTAAGAATAGATTTCAATCACGGAAGGTACATACATAATTTAAAACAATAAATAAATGTAGGATTATCTTTACATTACCCAGCAAATATTTGTTTAAAAGATTAGTTTATTTTATATTTTATTTTTTGATTTCTTTAATAAAACATTTGTAAGAAGGAAAAGTTTTATATTATACAAGGAACACGAAATTTTAAAACCAGTATAAAATTTAGATCATTTTAATAAAATTTTAAAATCGTATGCGAAATATATATCAAGACAAAAACTCACTATGATTTTGAACATAAAATTTTAGTTTCCACGAATATTATTTTCATGAGAGTAGTTTTCTTTTTTGTCTTCTTAAATATTATCTTTATATCGTGTTGAGAATTTTCTTAGTATACTTTTGTTATAACCTCGCTCGTACTTAAAATTTTTCTTCTACTATGTATTTTTATAATTGACTCTTCTCTTTCACACAATATATTTCAAACATTTTCTTTTATATCGTAGTAGTTATGTATTTTAATACCTTTTTTTTAATGTATTTTTCTTTTAAGAATCCATATTTTAAACAACCAAGAGAATGAAAAGGCAAGTAAATAATTGTTACAATGCTTACCTATATGATTTCAAAATCGTAATGATGCCACTGCAAATAGCAAATACTATATTTGTAGTGTAATTCACTTTTTCTTTAATTCAAATACTAAACTATGCTAAAAAAAGGAACTTTCATGTTGCTAATGTAAAAAGTTGGTTGAATACATGAATTCATATTTATAAATATTTGTTAGTAAATAACAATGTCTAGCTGTCTTTGTTTCCGGTAGGTGAATAAATATTAAGTACAAAAATATTTTATAATTAATATTTACAATTAACTAACGTATATCTACATTATATGTAGCATTCAAATATTCATTTATATAAGCTTAAAGTCATTCTCCAAAAGTATTTGACACTTAACTAGTTGGGTTCTCCATTGTTCGATACTTGTTATAGTTGATGACCACAGCCCCTATAATAAACCTTAAATTCAGTGGAGAAGATTTTCCCGCCTTTATTATTCCGAAAATTCATAAAACTCGTTTGATGAAATATAATGAAACACTGAAAGGTCGCGTAATGTAATTTAAATGAAGTTCAAGTTTTTGCGATATATTATATAAAAATAAATATTACGAGCTTATTTTAAATTAAAATTACAATTTTTCTAAATAAAAGTAAATATAAATATAATTTAGTCTTATAATTGAAAAAATATACACGCAGATTATATTTGGAAAAGTGTTTTTTTCGATTTACCTATACAAGTTTTTACTTTCGCATTAAATGAGGAAAAAGTTATAATAAATTGCAAATCTATTGAAATTAGATCGCCTCATTCTTTGTTTGTTTTAGCTTTGTGTGAGGTAAGTAAGAAAAATTAAATAAATAAATATAATAGCGAAAAAATAATAATAATTCCATGTATAATGTGTACAACGATTTATTTACAATTGGTGAAGAATTGCACGATAATTATCCTACAAATGCTTATCAAACATTCCTGAATAAATATTTGTTAGGTTAAATGCGTTTAAAGGGCATCATTATTATAACTAGAAACCTCCGACGATTAATGGAGAGAAGCGTCCGAGTGTCGGGCCAACATTTTCCAGCACACTTTACCGTTCAATATCCAAAGCCAAATTCTCTGATACTTTTCATTTGATGGCACTCCACTCCAACAAACAAACAAACAAACACTCTCAACATATATAACACAGCTATTTGTTCTAGGCAATTTGCGAATTTTGGCGCATTTTAATCTATGGCTCCCAAGCAAATGAATTAAAAACCTACTTCCAAATTCTTACAATAACTTTACTACAACTTAAAGGACATTTTTCAAAAAATTTAGATTTTATTATCCACAATTTAATAAACAATGCGCAATTTCACTTAATGATATATATAAATTGATTTTGTGTTAAAACATTTTTATTCTTTACTAAAACTAACTCCCTGTGTCAATTCAAATTTTCTATTAATTAATGTTTCAAATGTATTCAAGTTAATTTAATATTGTAATATAGTCAAAACATTATTGAACTTTATAAATATTATATTTAAAAAAAAATTGAGATATATAAAAAATAACTTCTCACGATTTAAAAAACCTTAAATGAATAATGCAATTTATTCTGTACTATAAGGATTATAGTTAAAAAAAAATTACTTAATTTAATTTTGTGTTATATTTGAAACTGATGCATTATTAAAGAGTTACTCTTGCTTAATATTTTAGGATTTAAAACGGATTTAAACTCAAAATTAGTAATACATGAATCTACATATCTTATAAATAAAAATGATCTTGTTTTATGAGAATGATTATACGATAACATTTATGCAGTTATATATAATTTATCCATTAGTATAGGACAAGTGATTTTTAATTTATTTCAAATTAAAGTAAAATAGTATATCCATTATTTAAATTTAACATATTAGATTACTTAAATCATAATTATATTTTTAATATTGTTATATTTAATGAATATTTAAAAGAAATATATTGTAATTTTGTTATAAACACAAAATTAGGTTTGCATATTTCAATTATTAAAGTTTTGAATCTTTTTGCTAATGCTCAATGAAAATAATTGTATAATGAATACTATATTTTACTTAATATCAATAGAATTCGTTCTGAATAAGACATTCTTTTTTTTATTTTATATTTTAATATGTGACCAGAGATATCTTACTTCATAATTTCAACTCGATGTTTTAAATATTTCTACAATCAATTATAAAGAACAAAAAAATTTAATAATGGAAAAGAATTCTTCGATTGAGAAAAATCATCCTTCAGTTATTTGCGACAAGTTATATAAATTATAAAAACTTTGAAATATTAAACATAAATTATATTTTTGTATAATTATTAATTAAATATAAATAAATTTTACTCATCGCGTAACTGAATTTAAATGAACGATATACTATTTTTTTAATATTAAAAATCGATTTTATGTTAAAAGGATTTTATAAAATTTATTGTTTATAAGCTAATATTTTAATGCTAGGAAATTTACATTAAAAAACTTTTTTTAGAAAAAGTAGGGCAACGAGATACAAAAAAAAAAATTATGCAAAATCAGAATAAAATTGATTTATGCGTTATTCTAGCTTCACTCTTTACATCTGTTATTCAAATGCAGATGAATTTATTTTTTATAGTGTTTGTCAAAATAAAAAACTTATATCTATCTCTTAAAAGGATGGACTAGAATTAAATTAATTTGTCGGTAAATCAGGGAAAGAAAAAAATAACAATTTCATTATTCCAATTCCACCAGATATTAGTTGATTTTTCTTTGGATGTGGTGCGTAATCAGTTGGTGAGCCCTCTTCTTCTTCTTTTTTTTTTTTTTTTTTTTTTTTTTGTTTTGCCTTGGCTTTTTTTGCTCTCGTGTATTTTGGCTCTCGTATTCCACATTCATTCTTGACCTACGCCTCCGCCCACGACGTCATGCACACACTACCACAACATTGGCTTTTGTCTATTCCAGTTGCAATTTATTGTACTTTAATGTGTATGCACTGAGGGCTATGAAAACATTTTATTAAAAATATCTAAAATAAACGCTGCATCTGTCATTCCTTTCTTTGTACGGCGAGTTGATATAAGAATGTGGATTATCACTATGCACTTTATTACGCTGCATTTCTCCGGACATTTCACTTATCGTTCCTTTTTTTTATATTATTTTTAAATCGAGGAAAGACGAGCGTTCGTTCATTCTCCACTGAAATTTACTAGATAATTCGCGGTACTTCACCTGAATGATTGTTCGCATTTGTATCGACTTGTATTCAAAAGATCAGAGATGAAATATTACGAGTCATAAAGATATTCTCGCTCCATTGACTTCGAAACGATAAAGAAAATCACCTAAAATATACTCTTATGGTTACTTGATACAACCTCTTTATTTCCATACAATAAAAATATTTACTTGTTTACACTTTATAAAAGTTAAATAATTTATCCCTTTTGCTCAAGAGACATTATTTATCAAAACAACTAAATATATTAAATGTGGTTTACAAAAGTATCAGAATCCTTTAAATTTTGATAATAAATTAGTATACCAAAAAGTTGCTTTTATTACAATTTAAAGGATTAACGCATAAATTCTATTTAGATACATTGTATTTAGTATTTTTTAATGCTATAAAATATTATTGTAAAAGAATATTATATGCTCTTTAAAAATGTCAAAGCACAATTTGCTTATCATATTTACAAGATTTTTATTCTTTAGTATTATGATACAATATTATTATTATTTTTGTTGATATTTTTATTAACGTTGTTGTTAAATGAAAGCTTAATCTACAGGAATTTAACTGGACAAGTCAAGAGTTATTTTCAGTAATGGAACAAAATTGTCAAACAAATAACAATAAACTTAATATATATATAAATATATGTATTCATTACTCATATTTATAAATATAAGATTTTTTTTTATTTTTTAAAAGGATTAAAAATTTAAACTAAAAATATACTGGAAATTTTTGTCAAAAATTAACTACACCAATATAATAAGAAAGTAAATATCTATGAAATTGCATTAATTATAAACATGTGTGAATCCTATAGTGTATACATTCATTCATTAATTTATTCACAAATTAATTATTGGGTATACTGCATTTTAAATCATAATTTACCGTCTGAATATCAAATTATTAGTAAATTTTTTTTGATATTTTTAATTACGCAGATCCAAAGCTTAGATTTAATCGATTTATTTTATTTACAAAAAATTTTTTTTTGAGAATAAAACAATTATTAATGTTTCAATAAATTTATTGGCTTTAAAATAAGAATTTAATGCTTTTTTTAAGACATATTAATATGTACTGGGTGAAGCTAGACCTAAAGAAAATTTTTTTACTAAAAGAATGAGTATTCCATAGCTATAATTTTTTTTTTTACATGTAATGTTTATGAATAATTTCAAATTATACTTGTCATTTATTCTTAAAAATTCAAAACATTTATTCTTAACATATACGTTTCAATAGCATTTTTACAGAATATAATTTAAAAAATTAAAAATACAAAATAGGTAAACTTATTACATAATAAAATTATTACATGAATACCTATAATAGTACAGTTGTCATTTACTACGTAAATTTGATTTTATCAGCGTCATTTTATAGAATATTTTTACCTTTCCAATATTTTGATTGTCTCACATGAACGTCTGTACAATTCAATTTATTTCTATTGCATTTATCACACTTATTACGTTTATTTATAGGAAAATATTAAATTAATAAATAAATAATAAATTGATTATAAATATTTCTTCATTAATGTGAATTACTTTTGTTCTCTTTTATAACTTATTATTTCTTCATTCTACTCTAAAAGTTAAAGATTTTTTATTCAAATTAAAATTTTATGCATAAAATATTTTTTTTTAAATTGTCTTATAAATAAAATATTAAATTTATTTTGAAAGAAATTTCTGTCATTTAAGTTGATATAAAAAACATTACTATCCTTTATAATTTAAGAACGAAATATGTATTATAGAATAATTTTATATCATAATTTTGAAGGCTTATAAATTGTTTTACTGGGTCAATAATAAGATATAATTGAATTATAATAATAATGATAATAATGAATTGTAATAAATAATCACTGAATTATAACTTTATTAAATTTTTATCTAATTTTTAAAAAAGATATAAAAGACAAAATTATGTGTCTATTAAAAACGAAATATAAATTTTTAAATGCATTCACTAATTAACAATTATTAAATTCATACAAAATGTAAAATGTAGTAAATTCTATTGTATTAATTTTTGCACAAGAATTATTTCAAAATAAGGTGTAATAATTCATTTTATACTTTTTTAAGAGAAATTTATTAAAAAATTATGAATTATTTATTTAAATATTAATTTCCTTGGTTAGTAATTATACTGCTACTAATTTATTAATATTATTTTGAAAAATGAAATTTCTGTCATTCTAGAAATGTAGTTCTAAATGTGCAATCTAGATTTCTTTGATAAAGTTTAATAAAACGTTTTAAAAAAGTTTTTTTAAAAAAAAATTATTTTCCAGTTTAATGTATATATGTATATATTTCATACTACGTGATTTCTTATTGTTAATTAATTACTGCTTAACATAAAAATTAATTATTTAATTTTCATAATATAAATTGATTTGATATAAAATGGTTTTATTACAAATTTTTGTTTATATTAATTTTACTAAGAATTATTGTTTATATTAATACTTTCTTGATAAAATTCTACATTTTTAGTACTGAATATTATAAATCGTAGTAAGCACGAAATTAGTAAATAAGTCGTATACCATAATCTTAACATACTATTATATCTTTTTAATGTTAGCTTTATTATTAATTACTCTAAGCTTTAAGTTTAAGTAAAAGTTAACACTAAATTTTAAAGATGATCCTGGAGTTCTACCGAAAACTAATCATTTAATATTCAGTATTAATATTTTTATACGGTTATATTTTATAACTTTCGTTTGTAAGTCATATTTTAATTCATAAAACGTAGAAATTTTTCTTTTTAAATTTTGAATATAAGTAATGCATAATAAAAATATAAATAAAGCATAATATGATCATATTGTATTTTGTTGTGAATTTGTTGATCTGATTAAAGATTAATTTTAATTCTGTAATAATTTATTTATAATTCATTACTAAGTTTATAAATATTTTAAACATTTTAAAAGAATAATCTTATTATTTAGCGAAATCTAATTAAACTTCGTATTAAATTTTATATTTCCAATCAAGTTGTTTTAAAAATACAATGATGTAAATTAAAATACCGTATCATAAGTATTAGAAATACATAATCCATAATTGATTTTAATTGCATGAAGAATTTCACAAATTAAGTATTATGCTAATTGTTTTCAGAAATATTTTCATCGACTATTCATCGAATAATCAGTACTCGAAGACTTTTAACTTAGTAGATCTCAATTCTGAATTTTCCAACAAAAAACAGTAGAATTCAAAACAAAATTTTTTTTCCAATCTTGAGTTAGTTTTTTCAGCTAATTAATTGCCTGAACTAATTTCGGAAAGTTCATTTGAAGTGTCTTATCCGTGTACACGCAAACCAGAAAATCAGTGCAATTCTAAGTGGCTGATACTCATACCTCATGGTAATTACTGATTAATGCTCCGATTCCCTCGTCAGCTCGCTCGCGGTCAAACTGAGATTATATTTGTATTTATAAGTCGAATAACAAGCGGCCTCCTGACATAAGCTCTGGCTTATTAATTTCATCCAAAGGATCTCGCACAAAACGATACCACGAATAGGTCAGATGGGACAGCGAATACATGCGATATTATTAGTAGACACCAGCATGACGCCGACGCCGACGCCGACGCCGACGCCGACGACGACGACGACGACGACGACGACGACGACGACGACGACGACGACGACGACGACGACGACGACGACGACGACGACGACGAGGAGGAGGACGAGGACGATGAGTGTTTGTACGTCATGCGAGAAAGCCTAGTTTGGGAGGAAACTCGAACCACGCGAAGGCCGAGCGTGAAAAGTCGGGCGCATTCGCCCTCTAAGAATCGATAACAAAATACGAGGACCGGGGGGTGGAAGAGGGTTGTGGTAGTGCTACTGCCAAGACCTTTCCACAGTTTCCTGAAATAGACGTTGCGGAAACTGGAATTATCTTGGCAAAAGCAGCTTAGCTGCGTTCCCGGCGGAAGGAGGGGGGGAGGAGGGGCCTCATTGTTTAATTTCGATTTGCTCTGCGTTTCGATCAGCGATCCTTATTTTTGCTCCCGACCGGAATTCGCGGGCGAGCATGGGCGGCGAGGACGGACATAAGTCTTCCAGGATGACGAAGACTCCCTGCCCTTTTTCATCTCACGGCTCTTTATCTAAAATTTATCGCTGCGCCGTTGGAAAACATCAATTCCTTTTCTTGTTTTGGTTCGCTTTTCGAATTATTTTTCAGAATGCGAGAGCGAGATATTTTATTTCAAAGTTTGCCCAACGGACGAGGTAAACCGAGTTAAGCTTTGTTTAACCTACACTGGATTCTTGTACTGAGGGGCATGCTTTTCAGGTCACGAGAAAATGCTCAAGAGCTAAGGATATTTTGGGAAAGTTTGATATTGCACAATCTGACAGTGAACATAATTTTTATTTGACTACATATTTTTGAACATTAAATGGATTTGGTTGCTCTTATAAATCCTAATCTGAAAAGGAAATATTTTCTCTCTGTTTTTTTATAAGTTCAAACAAAATTATCTTGTATGAATGCTAATTTGACATTATGATATGTTTAAATGTTTTCACTACCTTTACTTTTTATAAAAGATAAGCATTGCAAACTGAGATAAGATGCAGATGAGATCTTTATACAAAATCCTAAGATTAAATTAGCTTTTGAGTTTTTTTAGCCCTATCAAAAATAAAGAAATATGAAAATACAATTATTTATATAATATACTCTTTCGTGTTATAAGATTAATTTTTATAAACAATAATAAAATATCAATAAAGATATGTATTTGAAAAATTTGTTTTGAATTAATTTCTCATCGCAAAAATCAAACAAAATGTTTGTAAGATAGTTGAAAACAAATGAAGGATTAATCTATAAAGAGCAATCTTCTTCGAGGCCTAATATTAATCAACGTGTCGGTTTACTTTGTCTCGGAAAATAGAAACAAAATGGAAAATTGAATGGTAGCAAAGTTGAGGTTAATATGTGAATTCGCTATAATAGCGCGGACACAGCAATATGGGATATCTGTTAAAGGAAGGATGAAAAAAAGGGATGAAAAAAGAGGAAAAGGGCTTCCTTGACCCGGCTATCACTGGTGTGACTGAGAGCTTTAAAATCTGGCACAACTAAGCCGCTCAGCAAGCCAAATCCTGTCATTATCGGTTATATATTATACAGGAGAACGGTACTCTTCTTACTTCTTTATCCCTTATAAATTTCAACATCAACCCTCAGTCACTTTGTGCATGATTTCCGTATGAGAGAGCAAACCAGCCATTACGTCGCGTGTAATCGCAATTTTGGTGCAAAGCCAGTCCTTCAGTACACACAAATAACTCTACCTTTCATTAATTTTTGCATTACAAATGATCCTTGATATCCTTTCAAAAAATAATTCAATAAAGGGAATAAAAAAAAGTTCCATTTTGCCAATTCTACATAAGTGTATATTGTACATCTACACTATTTGTCAAATTATAAATTACAATTTTTCTCTTGAAACTCTATACAATTTATTAATTAAATTTTATAAGAGTTTACTTGTATAATTAAATAAATACAAAGATTCGTATTCAGGGTAAAAAACACAAAAGCTCTGTTTATATTTTTAAATCTATAAAATTAAAAGATCCTTTTTATTCAAATTACTTTTTCAAAAAAAAGATTTTTCTTTTTCATTTCATTATAATGTTGAGCATAGAACAAATCAACAACAAGCATGTAAATTCAGTAATTTGATAATTAAAATTTATTTTATACTGAACTTACTACGATAAAAATGTTAATTATCGTTAAAAATTATTATGATTTAGACATTAAATGTTAATTAATAAAAAAATATGAAATTTAATTTTATGAACTAAATAATAATGTATAATAAATTATATAATATGATTATATATTTACAAAATTTTTAAATTAAATCATTATATGATACAATTGATTATTTATTAATTTCGTAAAAAGTTTTCTTTTTTCAAAATCTATTTTATATTAATTAAAAAAAAATTAATTTTTTTATAAAAGTACTATAAAACTTAAATACTCTTAATAATAAAAAAACTTATCCGAATACTTTATTTCAATAAGAATGATATTTCTAGCTGATCAGAAAAAATTAGAATCCTGGTAATTCTAAGCAATCTTGTTTGAAAGAAATTATTTTAAGTTTCCAATAAATTATATTTTAATACAATGATTAATTATTAATTAATTAATTATTAAAAAATATTATATAATTAAAAATTGATGGGAATAAATACTAAAATATATTTAAATAGATATATAATTAAATATATGTTATTAACATAGATCACAGATTAAAAGTCATGTCAAAACAAACCTAAATTATTATATTACGTTTACTTAGAAATATTTATAGTATATATTTCAAAATATATTTTTAAATATACAATATGACAAACATTATTTCAAAGGCTTCCCAATGAAGATTGAAACTCATATTTCCAAATTAAGTGGAGAAATCTCATAATTATGGTAGGAATATCATTAGTTACATATTCAAGAATTTTCTTTGAAAAGACTTTTATGAAATTCGAAAAGAAAATATAAAGATATAATATAGACCAAAATAATAATCAAGTAACAATCATTAAGTTTACATATATGAAAATATGGTCATTTTTAAGATCATAAAATTTTTTATTAACATTTTAATACTGTATAAAACATTGTTTACATTTTTTTAAAAATAATTATTAAAAATTTTACTACATTTTCGTAATATGATATATTTAATGAGTGTGTAATTCAATTGAACATATTTTTATGTATGCATGAAACTTTGAATAGAAAATCATAATATTCATATAATTTTAATTTACCATGGATGAAATATTTTGAATAATATTATTAAAAGCATGTAGCTTTATTTATTTGCAGTAAACCTTAAAAGAAGATAATTATTACAGAATAATATTAATGATAAATATACAAATGATACTTTTTAAATCAGGGAACTTAAAATTTTATTTACTAAAACAAATTCATTTTTCAAATAAATTAAAAACAATGTTTTTATGATAATTTAAAATTTTAATATTTCTAATGAAAGGCATTAAAATATGGAAATCTTTTTTAACAAATACTCATCAATTTATTTTGGTTTTATAAAACTAAATAATACTTATTAAAAATTTTTTATTAAAGTTTTAATTTATTAAAAAATGTTTTAAATTATTAATAAGCTAGTTCTAATGTAAATATATATGTATGTATATTTAAAAATATTTAATATTAAAGCATTTTAAATAAAATTGACGACTATAGATTATTAAAAATATCTTGTAATAAAAGAACTACATAATGAATATTTACTGTTTTAAAATCAAATGTAGAAATTTCATAAATAAAACGCTTTTTTTATTGCCACTGCAAATAGAAAGAGATATGTTGGATATATAACGAATAAAAATTATTTTAAAAATGAAGTATTGTAAAAGTTAATTATTCGACCGAGTTGAAATCAAAATACAATTTACAGTAGAGTAAATAATCTTTAATCCGTCCCCGGAAATATATCAAGGGATATAAAAGAAGGCGTATCTTGTCCAGAGATTGACTATAGATTGACCATATTGACCGTCGGTCAACTCTGATCCGAAAGGAAGCTTGATGCAAAAAAAAAATTAGTCATATACTTTCAGCTACATATCTTTAAATGAATAAATGCCGATCCATAGATTTCGTTGAAAAACATTGACTTTGATTTAATTACACCTACATAAGTTATAATACTACGGATTAGATAAATGTAATAGATTATTACGTAATATGTCTTTTGTTTTTCACAATCCTCTCCACCATTTTCTGGTTATTTTCAAAGGAATTTCGAACAACGATTATTTATTCATTAAAATTCGAATAAAAGAACAACTAATCTGGAATCTGACATATTGTCTACGTATTGGATCCATACGGATGGAGGTAAATTATTAAAGAATGACGAGGGTCGGAGTTTTGAAATCGTGAGTGTGCGTATAAAATCAACTGCTCCAGCATTTCTCCGTTAGTAAATGTGTTTTGTGCATATAATGGAAATGGAAATCCTTGTCAAGCCAGTGACTTCTGAGCCCCACCCTCTCTTCCACCCCACCCCCGCAGGTGCTCCGGATCTTCATGCTTTACCCTCTCCCTGCCCACTTACTCCCACTTATCCAATAAGAAATCATTTTCTCTCCTGATCTAGAGTATAATTCGGCCCTTCAATGAAATCAAATCTTCTGAACTGAACTTCTTGTAATGCTATCGTCTAGTTAAGCAAAAAATACCTTCGAGAAACATTTCTCAAATAATTTACTATATTTCATAACATTTGAAAGTAGAAATTTATATAAATCAACAGTCATACTAAATTATAATAATATTTAAAATAGGATTTTAAGATTAAAAAATTGTTTAATCATAGAGTATATCGATACGTATTAAATTCTATCCAATTAATATGCAAATAGAAAACTGTTAATTTATATTTAGAATCATACAAGGAGCTTATTCATAATGCATTAATATTTTTCATCTTCATTAATTATTTTGAAACTCAGTAAATCATAATTAGTGTTTGCTACAAATAAATTATTTTGACAATATTGGTCTCTAATGATCGAAAACCATTATTATTTTATTTTCTATAAATTTATGTTTATTAATCTTAAATATTATATAATAATTGATGAATGCAATTAATTCATAATTTCATCATTAAATGTCAAGAAATTAAAAAATCTAATGAGAAAAATAATGTATGCCCAATGAGATATTGCATATAGCTATCCTCTAACGGATATAATATTGATATAGTTCATAGAATTGAGAATGATCGAGTGCATACGGCAATTAATTAGTTCTAATTATTTTATCAGTAATGAGTCTCATTTTATCTTGCACACGCATTTTCAAATAAATTATTAGTGAGATTAGAATCCGTTGAGAATACACTTTAATGGTATTGTCCATTAACGATATTCAATGATTTTAATTTACATATTCTAATATTGACTCTATTGCTTTACGCAGCATAAAATAAATTATTGGGCATTTACTTATCATTTGCGGACACGATAAGTGATTCATTTCAAGAATTAAAATTATAATTTGGCCTTCCCTTCAAATGTATCTCCCTTTCAAGAAGAATTTTTAAATTAAAAGCCTTAAATATCTTTTTAAAAAGAGTTGATTATTTTAAAAATATTTATTCCAGTTGTATTATATTATATAATATTTTAGTTTTAAATTATTAAAGATCTATTTTAATTAAAAGAATTAAATCAATATTAATTGCTAATTATTTTTTTTAATACATTGATAATTTATTTCAATAAAATGTATTTAAAAATTTTGAAAAATCAATTTTTTATTCAATAACACAAATAATTATTCTTCAAATAATTAAAATTAAAACAAATATGAAGATTATAATGTAAATGTTCATGTATCAGACTTTAAAATATTCAATAATTTAAAAATATTCAAGAACTTTATAATATATAGTTTTAAAGTAAGCATATTGGATAAACATTTTTTTAGTCATTTTCAATTGTTTTTATTTCAATTATTTTTCTAGATTGTACATTATTTGATTTGCTTATAGCAAATTTAAGAATTACCTTATAAATAATTCAAAATAGGCTTCTTATAAAATTTGATATGGATAGATCAAACTAGTGAAAATTACTCTAATAGCAATGCATGGTATTTGTTTTATTGTATTTACTGGGATTGCTGTCCTAATAATTATTTTTTTTTAGAAAAATTAAATTTTTTATTCATATTTTATATTCAAGATAAAAAATACTGTTTTTTTAATACTTTTATATTTTTTTCGTGTTAATTATGTAGAACGAAAATACAATCAAAATTAATAGTAATTAATAGAGATCAAAGCCATTATAATAAAGACTTATCATTATTTAATGAAGGGTTTCAAATCTTTTTTTATTTTATTTTACTCGGTTTTTATTAGCACTAACTTTTATTTTTGTTATTAAAATAAAATAATTGCACTATCTTTCAGCTTATGATAATTAAATAATTAATATTTCAATTTAAAAAAGAAAATAAGTATAAAGTTTTCCAGAAAAATAATCTTCAATAACGAATGCATTTATTCTTTTTTTCAATATTCTATCAAGTTTCGTATTTACTTTTATGCAATATTATTATTTTTATTTTAAAAGAAAATTGAAAAATATGTACAAGATTTACAATTTATGTATTTCAATTCATTTCATATGTATACCCTTAAAAATTCGATATTTACTTAAAATGATTTTATGCATATAAATAGTAAAATTTTAATTTCTAATATCTTTATAATCTAATATGCTATATCTTGAAATTTAAAATAACTTTCAACATTAATATAATAGTAATTTTAACTCTATATTCTATTAAACTTTTATACATTTAATCTTAATTTTTATTAAACTGATATATTTATTTGTGAAAAATTATTCTGATACATAAATTTGTTACAATCATAGTTTCACAGTCATATATTTGCATATATATAATTCTAAATAAATTTTATAACTTATACATATTCTCTCTAAATCAATAAAATTATAAAATTTCTCGTTAATTGGTGTGTATGGATAATGGATATTTATCGTCACAGACTACACGTATTTATTGACCATTGTCTCTATTTAATTACAGCATGGGGAGAAAAAAATGGAAATTTGGTTCCTTTTGTGATTTAATTATGTAATAGAGCTGTACAGGTAATCGTCTCATCTTCATTGAATCAATCAAAAAAAATTATTTTTATGTTGTGTTCATTTTAAAAATTTTCTCGTCTCCAGTTTAAAATTTCAGTAAAACGAAAATCACCAACCAACGATTGCGTTAAGTGAAATTACCCAAGATAAATCTAGTCTAATTCATGCTGTTTCAAGATGAAAAAGTTGAAAAATGGTATTCGCGTCTAATCATTGCTCCCTTAGAATTCGATGTAGAAATAACATCTTATCTTCGCTTTTCTTGAGTATCATGGAAAAACGTAGTAACAGTGTGTTTATATTCATAGAATATTGAAATTGTTGATTTCATTAAATTCGAGTATATTTGACAAGCGATCAGCCTTAGTAACATAAATAGCAATATTAAAAATTGTATGCATGCAATTTTTAATTAAATATACGTATCGGCATTTATCTAAAGAATCCTAATGAGTGACTAAAATATGTTTCATACTTTTTATTTCATGGAATAAAATGTTTTATTTTAGAAATAGCACTTACTAGTTACGCATTAAATATTAAATTTTTTAGACGCAGATGACTTTTCTTATTTATATAGTTCATATTTTTTTATTTTAAATTGAAGAAATGAAATCAAAAAAAAAAACCAAGTCCAGATCAGAAGGATATTTATTTTAGTAACACAGTTACGTTGAATATTATATATATTTTTCGATTTTAACTCATTTTCTTCTTTTCTCTTAAAAAATATATAAAGTTCAATTTTGTATCTACGCATATTGAAATTATTTGTATAAAAGTATTATTGATACAGTAATAAAGCATTTATATTTTTGAAATTTTTGTTTAAAAACCAATAAATGATGGTACGTATATTCCATTATGTATTCCTAATATTTATTTCATAATATTATATTCTATTTTTTTATATTCTTCAAAAAGAGTACTTAAATTAAACTTTTCTCAATAAGAGATAATTACATAGTTCTTTCAAAATTGTTTATTAAAAATTAAATTTTCCCCTATTATTGGAATTGCCTATATTATGTAGCAAGAATCTTGAAAAAAATTTATTTAAATAGAATTGAAAGTGGAGTTGGCATGTTTATTGTATTTTTTACAAATTTTTTTACTAATTCATCTAATAGTATAATTTTTAATTCTATGAAATTTATTTATTAAATTTTATAATTATTTATTATAATTATTGATTTTATTTAATATTTATATTCATTATTTAATATTGAAAAACTTTCACACAATATAATTATTTTCAGTATTCGTAATTTATAAATTGTAACTAATACATAATATTAAATTTTTTTTACATATAAAAAATTGTTTATATGTGATGCAATATTTATTTACATAGATTATTTAGATATTATATTTATATATAATGAAACGGTATAAATAATAAAATTGAGATTTGGTATTCATAGAAATTATTAAAATTTAAGAAACTACAATTTTTACATAACATTGGTTATTAATCATTATATTGCATAAAGTGTAACAAATTCTGATAATATTTCGAAAATAAAAATTCATTATATCAAAGTCAGTTATCGATCTGATTTTCATTGGCCTAGATTACAAGCATTAAATTTCGACTTTGATGTGGGAATATTTTTTATAAATAAAAATTGTATTTTGATATAATTTTTCAATTTTACGATGCCTTAAATTGGTATATTAATTAATATTTTATTAATTGTTAAGTTATTTTTCATATTTAGTATGATATATTTATTAAATACTATTGTACATTTAAAAATAAATTTAATTAACGTATTAAACGCACAATAATAATACGGTTGAGCTTTAATATATTTAATTGTTTAATAACCAAATATTTGGAGATTTTTTTATTTATTTTTCTTTTATAAGTATTTACTTCAATTTAAAATTGTTTCTAATATAATTTATAAAAAAAATTTTATAGCATCAACGTACTGATCACAATAATATAAAAATAAAAAACAAAAAATAAAAAATAGCAATTGATCTTTTTCATTATAATAAAACCACTTTGCGACTGCAAAGAAAATCAATCAACCTTTGTATTATTACGGTATTCTATGTCACACCATAATGTACAACATTTCAAGCACAAAGCTTCAGTTTTGAATCATACGTACATATATGCACACCCATACTTATTCTCAGTCAGAGTAAAGTGATAACATAAAATACACTTTCACATTAAGCGTCCGCTACGAGCTTTCAAATTATCGAAGAACTTAGCAGTGATGATATGTGAAAAATGATAACAGATCATTTAATTTTTGGTGTTTCATTAAAAAATCTAGAAAGTATTTTATAATTTATTCATATTACATTTTATAACGTTTTATTTAACAAAATTTACATTGTATAATCGTGTTACACTAGCTTCCATAATATTTTTACTCCACACCAAAATGTTTCGGTACGCATTATGTTGCTTTTTACCACATTAACTACAGTTATAGCAACTTCTTTCTTGCCTTGAACGATAAATTTCTCCAAGTTTGAGACTACGAACTTTTATATGATTTAAGTTATTTACGTCGTAAACTACCAACGGTTATAACTCAAATTTATAAGCGAAATGCCGACAATATAAATTCTTGCTAAAACAATGTTCATCATTTAATGCAACTAAGAGAATAAAAATTAAATTGACAAATTTTTTTACAACTCCCTTACTGATAAACTTTAAGTCGAGATGTAAAAGTGCTTCCAAAGTTCGGAATCAGCAATCAAAGACATCCCTTCAATAATTCAATAAAATTACATCGTCTTATCAATAAAGATAAGGCGGCACTTTAAGCCTAATGAAGTCTGCGTCTCCCAGACATAATTGAAGGAAGTGCAAATATGTTGAATAGCGAATTTCTAGAGATGAAACTCGTGTTGAACTGCGCGATTGACCTCAAGTGACGCGCGCATCAGATAGAATCGATCGATTCTCCGCGTCGATATCTCCATGTCAGACGATCATTTTATGTCGGCGCTCACCTGTCTCCATCTCATCTCCGCTTATCGCACCCATACCTTGATGCACCATCCTCATCCGTGTGCTCCGTGGCCGGCCTTCCAAAATAATCGGCATCTGCACCTGAGAGCGATCGCCGCGCGAGTGAATCCACCCCTGAGTTCAGGCTGAAAATGGTCGAGCGAGACTCACCTGTTGTGATGCTCTCCACTGCAGCGCAAGTAAACGGACGCATCCCTTAATTCGCGCTGAATTCACCCCCATAATGGCTGAATCTCGATAAGTGGCGCGTGTTTGCGTGTGGCTTCCGGGAGAGCTGCCGTTCGATAACCACCCCTCGACCAACCCTCGCCGGCGAAGAGGCAGAGGGTACGAAAGCCGTACCTCGGGCTTTTTTCCCTCTATGTCATGGTCACGCGAGGGAAACGGGAACGCATTACCAGAATGCGATCAAACATGTAGTGTCTCTCTCCGGAGGAGGGAAACGGTTGTCGAGTATTAGCTAATCTCGGTCTTTCACAAATCGAGATGAATGCCTTACTCGAACGGAATTGCTGCACCTCCTTTCGATTCTCCACCCAAATTCCCTCTCATTTTGTGCTTTTCAATGGGCTTGTGATCCGACAAGATGATAATAAAAAAAAAAAAAAAACCGTTGTTCCCTTTTTTGCAAGAACATTTTGATGGTACTTCGCTCATACCGCAAATCACCATTTTATGAGTGAAACCGTGGCGAAATTTCGGATTGTTATTCATTGGATGCATCAATCATCCTCTAGTTAATTGAATCAACAAATTTATATTTACCTTAATTAAATGCATTTTTAACTTAATAAAACATCATTGTGTCATTTGATGTTTAACTTACAAATATGAAATACAATTAAATGCTATTTTTTGTATTTTACCAATATTACGTGTTTAATAATACCCATCTTGATTTGCTATACAGTGAATTGTTATAGATACTGTAAAAAGTGAATTTTTTGGAGAGGTTTGTGCTTGACTAGAGAGCAGATAGCTTCAGCCGATATATTTCAGATAGAGATAATACTCTATCCAAGATTTCATTTATAAAGTGCTTTGGTATATAAGTTTTCTCCAGTTAAACCGAGTACGCTCTATTCTTCTCAAATCTTCATAAAAATATGTTGTAAGAGATAAAATGTTAAATCAGATTTTCATTCATATTAATAATAAACGTTTCGAGTGAATTAATAAGAAACTAATAAATGTTATTAATGTTATGTTTCAAATATTCTCGGGCAAACGGTGCCTCTATTCAAATATTTAATCCAAAATGTTTTATAAAAAAATTTAATACATAGTTATTATTCTTTAAATGTTTTTTTCTAATCGTGATGTACATTTTACAAAACTTTTATACTTAAAACACGTTATAAATTTGAAATATCCACAATAAAGATGTTGAAAATTTTTAATTACCGAATATTAAAAAAATAATAATTGTTAGTGCATTGCTTTTAAAAAAAATATTTTTAAGTTTTAAATAATTGACTTTTAAAAAGTTTTAATTTTATAATTATATTAATTCTTAAAACTATTGAATAAGTATACGATATTAATCCTTTACTTTTTTATAAAAACATTATCTCTTTATTTTAAAGTGCCTTTATAAAAGTTAAAATTAAGGCTTATATAAACAAATTTATTTATAAAAGAAAAATTTCTCTCGGTAACAGAATTTCTTTTTTGTGAAGTCACTTTACTTGGCAAGTATATCTGGATACATTATCTTATTTTTCTCAGCATAATATTCGCACAACTTAGTTAAATAAACTTCTTAAATATAAACAACTTAACTGTTTTTCTTGCCTCGTTTTATATTTTGTATGCAGTTTATAGAACTTGAAAATAATTTTTGAGCAATTTCGATACTGTTCCTGCCATTTATTTTATTATCTTATTTTATTATTTTATTCACTAGAGTACGTGAGCATTAAATTCTATAAAATACAATACAAAAAAATTTAAAACTATTCTTTTCAATTCAACAATAAATAATGCAAAATATGGTACAAAGTAATGTAGAGTATTTTTAAGAAGTTAAAAAATTTTTTAAATTTAAATGTTATTTAAAAATCTTATAATGTAACTGCAACTTTGAATTAATTTTAAAGAGAGACATTATCCATTATTGGAAATCTAATCTCATTGTCTTTTATTTTCTTCTCTATATTTGTACAGGTCAAGAACAAAAAAATAAAGAATTAAATTTTTAATTTTGTTTCATTTGCACTGTAAAAGGAAAAAATAGTCTTTCTCGCTTTGTAATGCACATTAAAATTAAAGTAGACTCTGCCGAAAAATTCCACTCTATTTCTACAGGATAGAAATAGGGTTGCTCATAAATTTTAAAAAAGTATACTTCAATTGTGAAATTTCAGCTTCGTGGGTATACTGCCCCTGTAATAATGTGAGATCGTAACTATGCATGAGTATGCGAAAAAATGACTCAAGTCCAATTTCGAATGTCGTCGTACAATATTAAAAATAATTAAAATAAAATACAAGGATCGAGGTAATAATAATAAATAAAAAAAAAAAAAAAAGGAAGAAACTCGTGTAAATTCGTCTAGAATTGCTGATTTTCAAGACTAATTTCCGAGGCACAATTTTTTAAATAATGAAAATGTAGAAAATTACGGTTTATGGGTGAACACGTTTTGATGTTTTGTGCAATCGACATCCGACTACAGAAAATGTATTCGCAGCTTGTTGAATTTAACATCGCATTTGAATTATTCATGCGAGTTATAATGTGTATTCCATTCCAGTTGTATTTGCCCATTATAAAAATCACCGAGTTTTATGCAAACAACCCCCGGGCGAGCTATTCATCGCGCGAATACTCAATATTTTAGAACACCGTGGCCAACTCGCCCGATAACCTTCCCGCCAACTAAGAAGAATTAATGGATTGGAAACATTTTTCACCCGAAAATCTTCCTTGCCAACCTTTATTTATGAAAAAAGACCGAATTTCAAATTTGATTTTTAACTCTAGAGTAAAATTCAAAACAGATTTCTTAATGAAAAAAAAACCCGAGATTTAAGGGCTCTTTTTCCTTTATAGGCGCCTCGGCCATCGTCGATGTGCCCGAGGACTCGACTCGACCAATAGTCGTATATTCGTACTCCTTCCTTTCTCGGATAACCATCTTTATTTCTAACTCATGCACTTCGCTTCTTTCACTTTATAACCACTAACGCCTTTTTTTCATCCAAGAAAATTCCAACTCTCCAACCCGATGCATTTTCCACATTTTTTTACGTACTTTTTATCAAACGAGAAAAAAATCTCTCAAATGTATCTTATCTCTCGTGTAGATGTGTTTTTACTTATAACATCAAGTTTGCACACAAGTACCTGTGTTTTTTCTTACTTCTGATTTTTAAAATTTCAATTTTTTCTTTCTTCATGGGTACGAGTAACACTTGTTTAAATATATGAGAATTAGTAAACTTTTTCAACGTCATAGTACAATAAGAAAATGATGATAGACCTTAAATCTCGTAATTACTATGTAAATTTATCAGAGATTTCTATACGAAAGTATTGAATAAAATTTTATTCGTACAGAAAAATACGAAATCAGTTAAATTAAAAATATTATATATTTATGTAAAATGATTATGAAAATCAACAGTAAAATCTAATAATATTACGCAAACAAAACAGAAAAATTTATCTTGATAAAGCTTTAAAAAAAGTGAAAAGTCTTATGAAAATAATTTTCTATTTTAGATCTGTACTTAAAACCAGTACAAATAAATTTAAAAAAAATATATTTACTAGTAAACAACTAATAAACTAATGACTTAGTCTATAAATAAATAATTTTTTAAACATTAATGGATATTTTTTTGGAAATGTATAAAAATGCTCGAAAAACCATAAAATACATAAAAATAAAGTTTGAATTTAAGATCTCTTTAATTTATAAATTTAACTTATTTCTCTATTTATTAACACATAATTACCTTTACTTTTAAAAGATCTGCTTAAATTTTATTGGTATGATATTTTTGGTAATGAAATAATTAAAATAATTTTTAAGATTTCCACAATACATTTTTTATTCCTAATTTCATCCATAAATATTTAAAAATAATTATAAATATATGTAATATAAATTTTAATGACATATCAATACTATAACACATTTATTATATATTTTTATTATATTTAATTTATTATATATTTAATGTCATTAAATCTATATTTTAATTGAAAGTTAAAATTGCTAATCGTGCTTAACAACCAATGTATATTAATTCAATGCGTGAAAATAATAAAGTTCAAAAAACAATTTAATAAAGGAAGAATATTACTGTTGATATTTACTATAATACAAAATTACCATTTCATTGAGACAGATTTAATTTTTCAATATATATGTCATTTATGAAACGTGAAAATCGGAAAATATGGAAATATTCTTACAAACTTTGAAGTCGCAAAGTAAAGAAGCCATTCTAGTGAAGACACTGCGCTTGCGCTCATTTTCTCTCTACTTTGTGCGATACCCATCAATTGGCCGTTAATTATATGACCTACTAACCATCCAAGAGCATATTCTTATCGTTTTGAAGAAATTAGAATTTATTATATATATATATATATACATATATATATTCTGAATTTTCAAGTTGTTGTCTGAATTTTACATTTGAATAGGATAAAGTTTTAATACGTTTTATTGCGATACCATAAAAATAAATCTGTGAATGTATAATATAATAACTATAATAAAGAATAACAAATAAAAAATTTTATATTTTATAAATTAATATTAGTATTTATTTATTTATTCATTTTAATTGAATAATTTAAAGGCATTTCGAATATAGAACTCGAAAAAATAATTTCTGTTACACCATTCGCGTGACTTTTCTCTTTCTTTTTTTTTTTTTACCTAATCCATTGAATGTATTTTAATTATTCATTAAATTCCATTTTTTTTTTAAAAATTCTTTTTCTCTTTATTACTGGTGAAAATAAGTTTTTAATAGATTTTAAGCTCTTTAGTTAAAATGTTATACGTTATTCCATTCAAAAACATATTAATCTGGCGGAAAATCTGAACTAATGATTTGCATATTTTCAAAAATAGAAAGAATGAATAATTCATTTTATCTTAAAATTAATAATTAAATATTTCAACAAAAAAACTTTTAGGAGGCAACACATAACAATGACTTATAATCCTTTGCCATACAAGGCTAGAATTAATTATTTCTAAATCTATTTTCCAGTTGCTAAAATATTGACAATCCACTCTGTAACCTTGCATTCAATAATTATTCACCTACTTATCCCTTATTAATAACAGACTATTGTCCCATTGAAATGATAATTACATCCTGCATACTTTGGTCGATGACTAGTATCGAGCGAAAAGGAATTACATTAAGGAATTAAAATTTAAACAAGAAAATGTCCGTCAAACTCTGTGGAAAATGAAAGCGACAGTGACTTTTATGCTCATTGACAAGTCTAAGTCCTTGAGAGGGCTATCGGTCGACTTTACTTACCTTCTCTTCGATTTTCTCGGCTGCGCTTTCCACCAGGCCCTTGGCCGCACTTGCGGCTTGGTCGACTTTCCTCGACATGTGCCCGCGGAAAGTTGCCTGGATCTTGGTAGCCGCGTGACACAAGTCTAAAATTATAATTAACATATTTCGTTCAGCAATTGGAGCTCGCATTCAATTTTCTCTCAACATCAATCACTGCTCAAAATATTTTGACTTATTTTGCTTTTCGATATCACTATATTTGATCATCCTTAAGAAAGTCAATGTACATTTACAAGTACTGTATTCAATATTGGAGTAAGTGCAAAAGCATTAGAGGAATATGAGACAACAAAAAAAAAAGAAAAAAACAAAAGAATCCCTAAAAAATTACCACTAATTAATTTTGAGCATTTTTCTGTGTGTTTTGACTTCCACTGTATTCGTAAATGAAAAATAGTTGCAGAAATTTAATCTAAACTTTCGCAAAATACCTCTGCAGATATAATATTAACTTTTTAACCAATAATTTAAAATAAATTAAAATCAATAAATGTAATTGAAATGATTGATTCCAATGACATAAAAATGGTAATATTTTTAAACAAAATATTGAGAAAACTTTTATTATTTGCCTAAGAATATTTCTGTATCTTTTAACAATGCAATAATATTATTTTATACAGGTTTTTATTTAAAAATTACACAATATTAATCGTGCATTTTCAGGCTAAGCGATTGTATCACTATTTTTATATGTAGCTCACAAAATCTTTCATATTATGTCACGGAATTCCGATAAATTAAGGAAAAAAATCATTCTTTTAAGTACAGAAAAAAGAAAGAAAAATTACACTATTTTTTTTTAGACAAGTCTGACTATTCACGTATCTTCAGTGATCCTAGTCATTCAATAGCTCGTCATTTCTGGTGACAATGTAGATTATCGGAAGATTGTGTTTTCCTGTAGAATTTATCCAAGAAAGTACCTGTTCCGCAAGCGACTTACTATTTCTAGTTCGCACTCCTGGTGCAATCGCAGGAAATCCCCTTCAAGCCACTGAAGATATCCACTATCATTACTGCATTAGCGCTCAGTCGCGAAAAAAAGCTCAAAAGCAAAAAATATAAAAAAATCAAAATAAATACCAGTGCTATGCATAAGCCGGCGGATTTCAAAGTTAAATCCGTTACTTTTCTTTCTTTCTTATTATTTTACCGACAGCACGCGACCTCTCTTAATCTTGTATATTTCCATTTTTTTTCTGTTTCTCTTTCTCTCTCTCTCTCTCTCTCTCTCTGCTTTTTGCTCTAATGTTTTGGTGAAGAGTTACTCGGATTTTGACGGTCCTATGATCCGAGTCCTTTTTTTACCTCCGCTTCGTTACCCCAACCCAATTTTCAACCCAATGACCTACTTACATTTTCTCTCTCCTCTACTTCTATGTTCTCGCTTACACGGGTTATTCTGAAGAAAATACACGAACTCTAGGTACGATGATAGAATAAATACGTTAATTCTTCGGCACTTATATTATTTCTTCGTTTCATTATAGAAGCTTTATTCTACAGTTATTAATAGCACAGAGTAAAATACCAGTGTGAAATCATGACTCTTTATTACCGTACACGTAATATCTAAAAATATGTCATTTGGAAAAATGTAATCGTTTTTAAGCAAAAAAGTACGCTATTTAGTTATATAAATAATAATTTTATGGATCCCATTTCTTCGGACATGGTTCAGATCCCACTTTAACTAGACAATCTAAGCAGCCAATTTTTGTTAAAAATAGAGTTGGTCATTGAAAGCCAGAAAAAATGTCCAATATAATTCAATGTCTAGGCTTGTTCTTGATGGTCTTGAACCTCTTACAATATTGTTTCTGCAGCTGAGACCTCAACTGATACTGAGATATTTTCCGATTGCCAAGAGCTGTCATTGGTTTTATATGCTAGTTGAATGTCTTATCTTTATTGTGAAACTACTCGTACATACTAATTTGCAGCAATAAAAATGGATGTTGATATATTGGTGTGAATTTAGTTGTAATATCTTATGAATCCAGATGACTTACGATTCTTGAGCCATATTTTATCACCCACGTCCCAATTTACATTTTTAAATTTTGAATTGTAATAACTGATTCATCTAGTTAATACGTAAGGGTTCCGATGTACCTTGATGTAATAAAGTTTCTACCTTACTTCCATCCATTTTCTTCGTACTTTTTTAAATTCAAATGAAATCCGCATTTGTCTACTGATACCTCGAGATATATAATCCCTACGAAATTTTCTTATTTTATAATTTATTGCCAATATTCAGTTATTAATAAGTTTTAAGCATTCAAATATTTTAGATGCTTTTTAGGTGTACTTATTACAAAGATGATTTCATTAAGTTAAAGTAATGTCGGTGGTTTTACCCTTGAACCAATGGACTTATTATTGAACTTTCGACATCCTGCCTTCTCGAAGTTTCTCTAATTTGAATTCCCAATAGTTGATAACAGAAACTTAATCCGACAATGCGACTATCATATCATGGCTATCCAATAGTAAGCACTACTTAAACTCAACACGAGTCACCACGAATTTACTTTCTCAGGATAAAATCATATTTGCGCATTTAAGGCTAACCGCTTATCTTCTATATTCTGCTCATAATAATTTAGTAGTACTTATTGGATACGAACATTATTATATAACAAACCACATTGTTTTTCCCTAAATATGTAGGAAACTTGGTTTGCCATTGTTCTACACGAGTTTATCGGGTCAAATTCGATTTTGAAAATATA
This sequence comes from Eupristina koningsbergeri, assembly GCA_018907245.1. Lineage (NCBI taxonomy): Eukaryota > Metazoa > Arthropoda > Insecta > Hymenoptera > Agaonidae > Eupristina > Eupristina koningsbergeri. The sequence goes on from JACCHV010000151.1 coordinate 2,225,541, forward strand.
GTAATACTCAAAAATACGGGTGTTGTGAAATACTAAAAAACATAGGATTAACCCATTGGATTAAATAAACAATGTGTACCTGGAATTATCTTTCAACTTTTGAAAGAGCTTTTCTTTAACCCTTCGTACAATACTCTGCCTTGACAATGAGCTTTGCATTGAATTGGTGATCTACTATAAACCAGGCCCATGCGGTAGTATACAAATAAGCCATACACATCAGTGTCGTCCTAATAAATAATATTAATGCAGATAAATAATACTAATAACATCTTCAAGAATTTCTATTATTTATTTACTAAGTTCTAATTTGCTAATGTTATCGTAACTTGACACTCGTGTATCACTAACAAAGACTGTTCGGTTCGAAGGCTCTTCTTTGTGGCAAATTGGATTCATCTTTAAAAATCTGTTTTTTGATGGACGCTTCATCTTGAATTTTAACGCAATGAATGAGCCATGATCCCGAAATTGTAGCAAATCACACAAGACATTACATGTAATCTATATTCCCTAAAACAATTTTCTATTGTTTGTTTGACTAGACAGTATTTTATTGAGGTTGAATAGAAAAGAACTGTAAATTTATCACAAATGTAGTGAACGGCAAACATGTCCTCAAAGTTTATATACATTTTGCATTTCTTTTGCTTGCTTTTAATTCGGAAAATCCCTTTACTATCGATATTAACATTTTTACTAATTCATCAAATATTTCTCCATGTAAAAACCTCATAAAATACATTGTCTACAGTGTTTCATAATTAATTACGCATATAATCTTTCTATTGATTGTACTTATTTTTGTATACTTTAAATTCATACCTTAATATTAAGTGTATGAAGAGTCAAATAGACTTTTATAATATTATATGCTCTCTATTAAATAGGATAATGTTCTCTGATTCATTTACGGTCTTGCTATATATGTAAACTCTTTGTACTGGGTTATTGTAGGTGATCTCTATTGTTCGCCACATCTGGATTGCTTAACTCATTAGAAAAATTAGAACCTTTTTCATAATTATACATCATTAATGCTTCTTCATATTATTTTTTATATTATTTTATTATTGATTTTTTTGTTATATTTTAAATACCAATCATTTAAAGAATTTCTATTATTTACTTGATTTTATGTAGAGATCTAGTTATTTACATTACTTAGACTATATCTAGATTTTATCTAATTATTGTTTTATTTTTTACCACCTTGAAATTCTTTGTGATACCACTTTATAAATTCATTCACTGCGTATATGAATAGGCTAGCATATTTTTAATACTAATAATTTTTAAAAAATTATTGAATCCCTTCATTTCTTAGATTGAAATGTAATTGATTAAAATTATTTATTCATTAATTATTATCCTATTCATATTTCTTATGTGTCTTAAATATTTATCGGATAATTATCTATTTTTTATTATTACTTTTTCTATCTTTATCTGCATATTATCAATTTTTATTATTTATTGTTTTTTGATTATTTTAAAGCAATGGAAGAATTTATCTTTTTTTCTTTTTGTTATGATTCATTTTTATTTTTTATATTTTCTTTTAATAGATTTTATTTCTTTCTAGAATATAAATTTCTTAATTTAAAAATTTTAATTATCTCTTAGAAATATTTCAGAGTATTAAATATAGAAAAATAAAAATATTTTTGAATAAAATTATTACTCCACTAAAAAGAATATCATTTATAAAATAACTCTTTTTTACTGCTCAATATTATGTACTATTTTTTCTAAATCTAAATAATATAAATATATTATTAATTTTGAAAATGATAATACTTTTATCATATCAAATGGTAAGTTGACTATAATATAACTATACCTTTTACATATTAAAAATGATAATACTTTTTATCATATCAAACGGTAAATTGACTATAATATAACTAATCTTTTGCATAATAGATCAAATATCTATGATATTCACGAAATAGTAGTAAAATATAGGAAAAAGGATATTGGGATCAAATATAATAAAAATTATTAAAAAAAATAAATAAATAAAAGTAAATCATTATTGAAAAAATGAGAAGATCAAAAAATTTTATATAGTTTAATATTATTATATTTGATATTGCTAAAATTGTTTTAAATATATTTGTTTCTACTCATTTTATCAGAATTAACAAGTATTTAAAAAGTTTTATAATTTATTTTTACATTGTATTTGCTATTTGAAATCACATTTTTAATACATCAATATAATTTTAATAGAAATATGATATACAAATTTGTATTAAATTCATTTTTTGAATTTATATCTTTTTTTCTAATATTAATAGAAAAATGAAAGGTAATGAATTTTTTTAATATTGTAAATGGTAATTTGAAATATATAGAATAAGATTATTTTAAATTACTTAATAAGCGTTAATTATTTTTTTTTAAAGCCACATTATTTTTTAATTATTCATTCCTAATTATCGTTTGATCTTTTTCATACATAGAATATATTTTTAGATATACTAATTAAATCAATTATATTTGAATATTAATCAGAGAGTTATTCTTCATTTATTAATAATTTTCTAAATCTTTACTACGTAAAATCTTAAAGTTTTAAGGAACTTTAACAAAGTTTATTCTTTCTTAAAGTTATTGTCGAATAAATAAAAGTGGTAATCAAATCCAAAACGATAATAAAAGAATTTAAACTATAACAAATTAATTAAAAATGAGTGTAATGGGGGTTGAATATCTGATTTCTGGTTTGCTCTACATTACCTTTATCGTCTTCCCGGAACTCCTTCTCGAGTTGCTCTTTGGTGGGCTCGGGTTCCGGGGCTTGCCCCTGCTTCCCCGATGATCCCGTGCTTTTCATACTCTGCCTGACCTTGTGACCACGAAAAACTGCCTGTATTCTTGTCGCCGCCTGCTCCTCGCTATTGCCCTCTGACGAATTTTCCTCTTCCTCCTTATCTTCTTCCTCCTCCTTATCTTCTTCCTCCTCTTTATCTTCCTCCTCCTCTTTATTTAGCTCCTTATCCTCTTTATTGCTTCCCTCCTCCTTTGATTCTTCCTGAGAGGGCTCTATTACCTTCGCGGGACTCTCTGACACTTGAGGCTCTACAACGAAAAATAATATCGATAATGTTAAAATATGTCACACTTAATTAGTAAATGTCTGTTTAGGATTCAATAAAACATATTTTGTATTTCAAATAGTGTATTTGTATTGCTCAACATCGTCTGCAACAAAACAACTCTATACACGAGGATACTAAAGAAATTCAATTTACGTATTAAAAAAATTTCTACGTTTTTTTAAATTATTTTTCTTTAATACATTTATTATTTTTTTTTGTCATTTATTGTGATTTTTTTATTTGAAAATGATATTGAAACTAAAAGTTTCGTATACTCATCAAAAGTGATAACAATTTCAATTTATCATTTCGCATTTATTCAATGGCACTATAAAGCTAGAGTTTAAATTCAAGATTAATTATTTACACATATAACTTTATGATATAAGTTAATAATTGATTTTCTTTAAATTAAAATTGCTTTTAGCTTAGAATTTTTAAATTTTGATTGATATTTATATTTGAGCTTTAATTTACGTAAAAATATTACACATATTTAAAAAAAGAAAAATTTATATAATATAAAAATCTAAATATGTTAATTAAAAATAAAGCTATAAAAGTACATATTTTTAATGAAAACCAAAAAGGTATTTTGCAATTACACACTTATTTAGATCTAAAGTTATAAAATTTTCTATGAATGTGTTTTATGAATTTTTAGATAATGAGAATATCTTTTATAAAAAAAAAAATTAAACTTTATTAATATACTAAAACGAATTAATTAAATTTATTATAAAAAAATACTGCTGCTACAGTCTTTATGCATTTAATTTGTAAGTGTCAATACAATTTTGTAGAAAAATAAATAACTGGATATAATTAATTACAAAATTTGAAACTTATGTTGCAAAGCACTACGTTTTATTTGTCTTGACCTTTATTTGATCAACTTTAAATATTTCTTCAAAATATTGCCTTCGATATAAAAATTAAATTATATTTTATATAAATATATTATATATTATCATTTTCAATAAAAATATCAAGATTTTTCATTAGAATTCTGATAAATTTAATGTAAAAGATGATTACGTTGAAATTTCTAAAAAATCAAAATAAAAAAAGACAATTTCTAAAACTCAAAACTACATATTACGTATTCTTTCATATTGTTTATTTTTCTATCATTAATTCGAAAAATTTAATTTTGTTTATATATAATGATTCAACTAGAATTAACTAAAGATAAACCATTATGTTCTACCAAACAAAAAAATTACTTGAAATGATGAGGATAAACTTTTGAGTAAGCAAAGGTAAACTTACATATCAGTAATTCTGACGAAGAATTAATAAATGATTAAATTTCTTTTTATGCTATCGCTTGTGTATCATTATCTTCTTTACTATGCAATTCTTTATCTAAATGTGCGACTATGCAGTGATAAAGAAAAAAAGAGAAAGAGTGTACATTATCTATCGTGAACTAAAATAGTCTATTTTAATACTAAAGTTAACAAATACGAATTTCATAGTATAAATACATATTATGAAGTAGATAAAATTTTTTTTTACTCCAATAATTTCCATAGTATATTTATAAAATATTATATATTTTAATATTAAAACATTTTTTTTATTTATTTAATTTTGAAACCACTTGTTTATTTTTTATGTATTTTACAATGACAATTATCATATTCATAATAATAAATATATCAATAATAATAACAATATTATCTTCGTAATTTTTATAAAGAATTGTACAACATTATTATTTAATTTCAATATTAAAGTTTCACTTACTATATGTGTCTAAAATATGTTAATAATAGAATCCATTTATTATATTATTCTTACACAAATTTATCTAATAGTACTTAAATTGAATAAAAATATTATTTTTTATCAACTTGTAAGATTCTTCATTCATTATATAATAAAATTCAAAATAAAAATTAATAATACAAGTTCCTTATTAACAAATAAAATACAGTAAAGATATACGTTTAAAAAATCTGTTCATTTTTATTTTTAATCACTGAAGAAAACCATGAAATAGTATTCAATAGACATTTAATATCGTACGTATTTATTATCTTATGTATTAGTGGTACATATATCCTATTCATTTCTAAGTATATATTTTGTGTAGAACCAACATTTTCAATAAATTCTAAGAAAATAATTTTATTATCATATTTAACCTCGAAAATAGAATTATATTTAAATCTGCAAATTTTATGCGTTATATTGAGGAATCTCTGTTTTCTATAAAGTTTTCTTTTTTTTTTTTTTTTTGTTGAAAGTTTACTGTCACAAACATTTGCTTTAAAGATTAATAAATTATGTAAAAGTTGAACGTAAAAATTTTCTTTAATGGATTAATTTCAAATATTTAAATAAAGAAATGTTTTTTCTAAATTCATATTTAAAATTTTTCTCATACATTTACATTATCAATAAAAATTGAGCTGCGTATGTGTTTTCTAATTATATTTTAGATTAAACCATTTTGATTAACTGCTTTGATAAATAATTAATAATATAAAAAAATAAATTATGATTAAATAAAATGTAATGTAATGTTTTGTTACATTTTAATTCAATTAATAAATTACGTAGCCATAAATATCATCTAAATATCATAAATAACATATATTGCTCTATCTTTGATTAACTGAATATCATTTATAATAATTTTATAAGTGTTTTTAATTACTTATAGCATATTGATCAGAGTAATTTTTTTTTAAAATAATCAAATAACTTTTGTATCATTATAGATTGTAGTTTTAAACATAAAACCAATGAATTAAAATAATTAATGATGTTTTTTAATTGTTCTGTTTGAATTTAAGATATAATATAATGATTGAATTTGTATTGAATAAAATATTACTCTTTCATAACGTGGCATTTTATTTAGTAATGATTGAAAATGCGTAGAAAGTTTGAAAAATAAAACAGCCAACTCTAACGCATAATAATCGATACAATGCATGTGTGATAGTACTTTCATATTATAATTCTTTATTGTAATCTCATCCTATAGATTGTAATATTTAATAGTATAGCATTATCTTATGTGTATCGGTCATTTGATTTAAATAAATTTTTAATAAAATTAAAAATTCCCATGAATACTTAAAGAAGTTATTCTTTATTTCAATATGTATATATATATATATATATATATATATATATTTTATTTGAAATATGACATCAATGAAAAATAGATTCACACTCGACTAATTCCTCAATATTTTACAAAGTTCCAATCGAATGTAATAAGCCCAATTGCGCAGTGAGAAAGCTGGTCGCTTACGAGTAAAAACTTGAAAGGAAATTCGGTAACCACAAAGACGGTTGATAAATTATTAAAATGAATGGACGGTTAATGAAGCGTCCATTAATTTAATGAATGAAGCGATTGATCGTCGATCGGATTCCCGAGGGCAAACGAAGCCGAGGTCCATTCCTCAGTCCTCAAAGCGAGCAAGTGGTCAGTACGCCTCCCCCGGTCCGATCAACCAGAGGAAAGCCAGATTTAATAGGAAACCGGACGGTGAAACTTCCCTTGGGATATCAGCCAAAACGAGTGACAATCAGAGTTGCTAATGGTGCAACAAGCACTTGCTCCTCCCGATTTAACTAAGTATTTTGGACTCGTCTGATTTGTGGTCGAGGGCACCGGAGCCCCACATTCACTCAATGGAAACTTGCTTCTCTCGATCCTCCGAAGCTCATTTTATAAACCCGCGGGCTAATTGCGTTACCTTACTGCAGACCCATTGTGCCCGGGGTGATTTTCCAGGAGTGAGCAAAGAGATGACGGCTAATGCTTTTTGCAGCATCCGGGACTAAGTGGATTCTATCTGCGGCCATATCCGATTAAAGCCCCAATACATTTGCATTGTTTAAACTCTTGTTCCAGTGCAGTTGCAGTCTCACTTTCAAGATGAAACCCACCTTCTATCCTCTTTTTAATTTTAATTTAATTCAGATGTATTTTAATCTGCTTTTTTACCTTTGCACCACACGACTGTTACCCCGATTTATTAAAACACCTCGATCTAGTTCCACTTAACTTCTTGAACATTAAAAGCTCTATGAAGCCCCTTTGTTATTTCTATTTTATAACCGTCATTCATCATATTCAACATGCTCTTTATTTAACATGCCTTTTAAATTAACTTCAGTAATTCAATTATTGAAGTATTAGAAAGAGGTTTTAAAAAGTTTCGTATTTTCTCTCACAATGAATGCACATCCACCGCAATGTTTTCCTGTTTTTACGAGGAAAATTATAAGAAGCACAACATATATATGAGGTAATGTTCTTTCGGTTCATTGATTCTTGACTATATTTGAATCTCAATTTATTGAGATGTCTTATTATTGGCTAAAAGTGAAGATCAAATGAAAGAAATTTCAAACAAAAAATAATGTTTCTTTCTCTATGAGCTCCTACTGAATTTTATGTTAAAAGAGAATTTTCTGTCAACCAAAATCCACACATACTTTATTCATGTTTTATTCATATATGAATTTCTTGTGTTATTTCCTTTTTTAAAATTTAAAATTTCTAATTATAGGATATACCTCAAATTAATAACTATATTTTTGCTTGATATTTTTAAAAATTAATTAAAAATTTTATGCTAAGTAAAATTAAATTAAACAAAAAAATAAAACTAAAGAAACATTGAAAACAAAATTCGGTACATGTTCATTTTATTATTTGTAAAAAAAAACACCTATTTTAATTATTCATGTACAGTATATTTTAATGTATTCAATCGATATATATTATCTATTTTTTTTGTTTCATGAATTTTATAGCTTTTATCATTTTCATCAAATTTTATTTAAATCTTAAGTAACGACTTTCAAATATATTAAAATATATTATAAATAAATATTTATTTCCATTCGTCTAATCATTTTAATATTTTACAAGCAATATTCAAATGTAAAAACTTTAATTCCCATCTGTTTAATTAAAAATTCATTGCAATGAATAAGATTAAGAATAACCTTTCCTTTACATTTAAGATGCATTTAATCTTCAAGTAAATTTTAAGTGAAAAAATAATCTAGTTTACAAAAAAAAAATTTAATTTAATAGAAACCAAAATGATGTTTGTTTGGTAAGTTTTTGTGAATTAAAAAAACTAATCGTACAAGAGAATTGCGTAATATTATAAGGATAAAAATATGAAAAAGAAATAAATGGAAAAAAACTAAATGATGTTACAACTATCGATTGATATTTAAAATACCAGTTAATTAGTCAATTACAAATGGAATAAAGAAAAAAAAAAACAAATATCGTTGTTTACATATGTTTCGTGACATCAAGTAATCTAAGACTAACTGAGGCGTGTCAAAGATTTATCGTTATTTCATTACGAGTTCATAATATCATGAGAAAGTTTATAAAAGTGTACAACTCAAAGGAAAACTCCGGCGAAAGTTTATGTGATGGTGAACTCGTGATTGTGACAACATAAATTAGGACAGCAATGTTGTTTTCTCTCCCGCTACTCCGAGATTTTGATCGCCTATACAATCTTGATTTAACAATTATATTTATCTCCAAACTGGAAGATAGAAATTACTCAGAGCTCATAATCCTTTCTGATAGGAGTAAAAATTTATTTACTAACTTTTGGTTTGCTTGCAATTTCATTTTAATAAATAAAACGAACTATTAATTTTGATAAACGTTTAAATTTGAATTTACAAAAATTTACATAAATTTTCATACGAGAAAATTAAAATACTTATTTTATAAAACAATTTTTTAGACTACCATCATATTAAATGTATTTTTAACTAATAATAATTCTAAAAAAATATTTTCAAACATTTATTATAAATTTTGTTTGAAACATCATTTTCTTTAACAGATTAAAAATATCTATGTTAACGAAAAGAAAAAAGTCTTCAAAACTATTTTTCAAACTGATGTTTTTCTAAATGTCATAAATACGTACGAAAATTTATGGCATAAATTGATTTTACCTAACTATATTTTGATCAAATTATTTTCCTTATTGAGATTTGAAAGAAAAGATTAAAAACTAATTTTGAAATTGAGTTCATAAAATCACGATGGCTAATGTCAGAATCATAATTTTCTAAGAATTACCATGGAACTTATAAACTTTATTTATGTATTGATTATAAAATTTATCGAAACATAGTAATAACTTAAAATTATAATTTAAATTATACCAAGACTAATCTTAAAGAATCTGATAAATTAAAATATAATATTTATATAAAGTTCTATTCTCAAAGAAAAAAAAATAATAATTTATTGAAATTTCAAAATTATTATTTCGTTATTCTAATTCTAAAATATTTTATAATTCAAGTCTACATAATCTATGACAAAATTAATTATAAAAATTTTTACTATACTTTATAGTACGCATTAACTTGAATTAACAAATAGCTTCATTTATTTAAATAAAAAATAATACGGAGTACCATATAGTTTTCAGTTGTTATAATTATTTTTTTGTAAACATTCAGAGATAAATTTTATATTATATTCAATAAAATACTAGTAATGAAAAAAGTATTAAAAATGTATTTAATCCAACATTGGTTAAAGCACAAAAAAATCTGCACGATAACTTCTATTTACACATGTATTTAAAACAAACATTTTGCTACACTTTATATTTGAAAATAACAAAAAACCTGCTTTATGTGATAATTTATTTTTTACCAAATACTTACTATATAGAGTGTATATTTTTCATTCATACATATTATTTTAATTAAAGTATGTTATTATATTCTTTAATAAAATTTATACATTTTTCAAAAATAATAACTAAATTAATATACAATACTTTGAGATATTATAAAAAATATTAAAAAAATTTTAATGTAATTCGACAAAAAAAAAGATAAATATTAAATAATCATATTAAAATTTATACTTATTAAAATTATTATTGTATGTAATAAGAAAAAATAACATTTGAAAATAATGTTTCGTCTGAAATGAAATTTGATTTACTGAAAAAAAATAGTTTTATTCGTAAATTAATAATAAATTTCTCTTTTTAAATGAATATTGCTTAGTTAAAAAAATATTATACATAAAATATTCATTGACCAGTAAGAATATTAATTAATAATTATAATTAAAATTTAATTCAGTGATTAGTGTTTATGAACTTTACAACTAACTTTTTACTAAATTTAGTGTTCTAATTATCTAAAAATCCTTGAAAAACAAACTCACAAATTATTGCAATTTTAGAGATTAAACATAAATAAAAAAGTGATATAAATATTATAAAAATTGATTTATAAATGTGAAAAAATATATTATATGTAATCGATAGCTTGTGACGATTTTATTACTAGTTCGTTCATACAAAATACCTTTTTAATTTCAAGATTGGGAATAAATCAACCTACAGAGTTCTAAAACTACTAATCATTATTAGAAAAGTTTTTGTTTACACTTCAACTATTATGTAACTTACTTACTTTTATTACAGATCCGCATAATAATTCTCATTTATGTGGTTTTTAATAAAAGTAGATATTGTGTTAATTATTATTTAATATGAAAGTGCATTGTTGAATGTAATTAAAATTCTATTCCATTTAATTAACTTTAAATCGAGAATTATGATAAAAAATTAGCTTAATTAAGAAATCGAGAGTTTCAATCATAAAACTACAAAGACTAATTATTTTCAATAATGTGTGGGTATTTATGCACGTTAAGTTTTTCAGTAAATTCAATAATTAAAATTACTAAATACTGAAAAGATCAGAAACAAATTAAAATAATTATGAATATTAAATTGATTTCAATTTTAATTTCAATACTATTTTAGTCACAAAATAAATTGTAAGAAAAATCACAAACGTTTTTAAATGAATTACGTTAATTGATTTCTATATTTTTATCACACTTTAAATTCAAATATAAATGATATGATCTATTCAAATAAATATTGGTATTAAACGTATTAAACTCAACAATTGAAAATAAATTTTAATATATAATTTAATTAAATATAATTTAAAATAAAATATTATATATTTTTATCAAATTAACAAAAATTTTAAATATTGATGTGGAATAATTGAAAAAAAAAAATTTCTAAACTATGATTAAATTAAATCTAAAAAATTATTTGCAATATTAAATTGGTAACTAAAAATATTTTCCAGTATAATTTGTGTACATGAATCACAGAAAATATAAATATCAAATAATCGTAATAAGTTTAAAAGTACAAAATTTCTTAATTATTATTCAAGTAATATAAATTAAAAAAAAAAATTGTATAATTTAAGTTGATGTATACATGCGTAATTTTCTTAAGAGTAAGATGTAAAAATATTAAAATCAATAAATATTTCTTCACAATAACTTTTGTTCAAATAATACGTAATAACATTTAAAAAAAATTTATCGTGAACTATTGTTTTAATTAAGTCTATTATAAATAAATCGTATTGAATATTATACACACAAAATAAATTAAAACTGTTTTTGTCATTTATGTAATGATTTTTATATGAAAAAGGAATATAAAGTAACAATCAGGTTAATTTAATTACATATTAAAATTACCATTTTGTGTTATAGCTGTTATCTCGTCTTGAAAAATTGGAATACCTATACGAACGGTTAAATTTTATCAAAGGAATACACGAAAATCTTTATGAATCATAATATTTTTATGAGCAGATGTGAGAAATTTAATATCATTTTAAAATGTGGAATCTTATATTTTGAAAAACCATAATAAATTGTTAATGTCCAGTACTCGAGAGTTTAATATATCGCTTAGTCACTGAGAAAAAGAACACTGAGTTTAAAAGGAAGAAAAAGAAAAGCGCTATTTTATTTAATAGCAAAAAATAACGAAGTACGCCGAGAAGTTCTGGAATGACTTCTGAGGACCAAGACCAAGAGCTTTTAAAGCGCAGAGCCACTGGGGGAGGAGTATTCGACCGACCATCGCAACCCTCCATCCAGTTCTTCTTGAAATTATGAAAAAACCGAGGCAGAGTCAAGGAAAATTTTCTTTTTTTTTCTTCTTCTTCTTCTTCTTCTTCTTCTTCTTCTTCTTCTTTTGTTTTGTTTTTTTGCCCAACTGGGTCGCAACAATGCAACGTAAAAGTGCGAGTGGTGCTTTGTAACGCCGGAACTTTCTTTGCCGCAACTCAAATCTCATTCGCGTCAACACTGACACTCGCGTAGTTGACGTGTTCCTCCCCTAATCATAATTTCTTAACGAAGGGGTGGGAACTTTAGCTGAATCGCGTGCGAGGGGAGCTTCGTACATGAAAACTTCACACTCGAGCACAGTGCATGTGCATGTACATGTGTGTGGAATTCAGAGTTCTAAGCAGCTTTGGCACTTGTGCTCACTCAAACTCGACAGTCCATAGCCAGTTCATGTTATTTTCACGTTTCAATAATTTCATCAATGCCGCCAATATCATAATGCAAAGAAATTTTACAGGTAATTTACGATGCACTCGACTCCCGTCCACCACTTCCTCTCATACCTAAGACTTTAATTTTCAATGTTTCACTTTTTTATTGCCCAATAACCAAATGTGAGTAGCTACATTATTTATTATCATAACAATATCAAAGAGATAGTTGCGTCTTATTTCTAAATATCTGCGACATATAAATGCTCTACTACTAAATCATTCGTGTTTAAAATTACACTGGAATGTTTTTGCACCAGAACAAATTCATTAGAGTCGGTACAAGAATTTTTTCGAAAATTTGTCGTAAAAGTCAGTTGATTTATTTTACTCATTTAATTACTTCAAAAAATACAGAAATAGTTGTATCTACAAATTTCATTTAATAAAAAGCTCATATTGGTACGTATATTGAATTTTTATTTTTTTAATGAAAACTGAAATTTTTTTTTTTTTTGTAAAAAACTCGAAATAAAATTATAAGTTTTAATTGCAATAACATGTCGTGTAAATACTTAATTATATAAGTACTAATTAGCCATTTGTATTCCAAGTAAATATATAAGCAAATAAAATAAAAATTTTAACTTTTATTTTTTCTACAATTTTATGCATTACCCTCGCTCTCTTAAACATAAAATCATGTAGAATTTCGTGTAATTTGACATAATCTTCTCGTAAAAATATAAAAAAAAAAAAAAGTTTACATAAAGAAAAGCTTTACGAAATAAAATTTACGATATTTAAATTGAAATTTACGTGCTGTTATTGACATAACAGCGTTTTTTGTTGAAATTTTTATTCATTCGGCAATTTAAAGACTGATTAAGTCCGTTAAAACTCGAACAAATAAATTCTAATAGGAGCCTGTAAACCTAGAACTTAATTATCACATGCAGTGTAAAAATGTAAGGACGGCTTTGAAATTGTCGGTATAAAAAGGGCTTAATGAACATTTATGTTTTTCATCAATGAGGTTATAAAGCAGGAGCCGATAGGCCCTTAATTAGGCGAAAACGAGGAAATCGATTGAATGTTGGTGGACTTTGATATTATGAGATTACGGATCATTTCTCCCCGGACGGAATCATCACCAGTTCAGTTCGCATAAACGAACTGAGACTCTGCACGAGAGCCAGTCGATTCAAATCCAATTTTACGTAAACGCATTTGACAATCGATACTTCGCCATCGCCGTTACCGACACCAACCACCCCTACATTAACCCCCCCCCCCCTCCCCAACCCCAATTCCATCGGACAGACATGCTAACGACGGCAACCGCTGCTCCTGTTTCTTGTTTATCCGCACCCTCTGTTTCGCGTGGGGGCGAAAAAAGAAGAACTTTTCCTCCGAGAATTATTAAAGGTGCACGACCTCACAAATATATTCACTGAGTCACCCTTAAAGCTTTTTCCTTAAAGCAGAGAAATCTCTGTTGACTTGGAGGAGCCGTTTTTTTTAATAAACTTCCTTTATGTAATAGCGCTTTATATAGAAATGCCTTTTCCACTCAAGTGAAACATCGACTCCAAAAACATTTTCATTTAAAATATTGTTTTCTTAATCTCCACTACGATAAAAAATTAACCCTGCAATCACTCTTAAATTTACATCGATGTTGTGTTTTTATGTTAGAAAATCGATCGCTGGCACCTTTCAACTAAATTAAAACTGTACGATTCTTTGTTTTTTTAATTCTTTTACTCCTTTCCCTTCGTTTGATTCAAAAAGAATTCGATTCTTTTTACATTAATACATGCTCGCCTGTTCGTATGTGATTGCACGTACAATTTTTTTCATAACATTCACAAATAAAATTAAAATGCTTTGAATATATCTCGAATACTCGTCAATTGTATTAAGCAAATACATTGAAAAGGTTTTTCATTGCATGTCGTGCTTTACCTACTGAATATTTATTTATAATTGCAGTCTAAGCATTTAAATTTTTCAATAAAAAAACAAAGACAATTGATTAATTTTATTTTTACAGTTTCAAAAATAATTTATTGATCATTATTGAATAAAAATTTTAATTAATCACATTTGTTAGTAAATATTTTTTCTTATATTACTCTATTATATTTACTTTATATTTAAATCCAAGAATATTTGATCAAGTATTTTTAGCCTTCAATCATTTATATTATCAATTATTCAAGAAATATCCTATTTGACTAATAAAGTCTGAGTAGAATAATGAATCGAATTTTTTTATTGTAATTTTTTTTTTTTTTTATAAATGAAACAATGCTTATGAAGAAAAAAATTCAAAAAAGTCAAACGTAAAACGTTAATTTTTAACACTACTTTTACTTCTGTTACGTGAAAATATAATAATTTTATAATTTTATCATTACACGAATAATTTGTTGATTCAAATTCACGAAAGGGGACTTTTGCTATAGATTTTCACTTATGTGCGTACAAAACATATTGGCCTATCGTATGATTTTACCTCGTATGAGCTATTGTTCTGTTTCTTTTCATTCGTTATCTACATGCGTAGTCGTGTTGATTCTATTGCACAAATTGTACGCATAACCGTGACCGTAAAGCACCACGTCATTCAACATATACAGTTCAATACAATTATTCCTATGTACCCGATGATCATAAAAATAAAGGTGATTTCAGCAACTTACCGGCTCCAGTAACACGGATTTGCAAAACATTTTCAATTCATAGTTTATGATTTTACGGACACGCAACGATATAAAAAATACTCAATCGCATGTATCGTAATAAACCTTCTGTCCTGTATAAATATACTTCCATTACATTTTCCCCCCGTAAGTTATATATGATCGATCATCCTCAATGGATTTTTCTTCATAAATTATAACTGAAAGTATTTTTCATTACTATAATTGCATCTTATTAATTCAGTGCTTACTAATGTTGTTTTGCGTATTTGCTACGCTAAGAATTCCGTCGTATTAGTCAAAAAATTTTTTTCATAAATTTTCAAATCATGCTATAGTTTAAAAAAAAAAAATTAAAATTTTATGTTTAATATGCTCGATAATAATATATGTTTAGGGAATATATTTTGAAAATTAAAATTAATCATTTTAGCTCGCCGCATCCTTTCAAATAATAATTGATAGTATTAAATTGTTTTAAATTTATTAGCTCTCAGTAAAAATTTACAGAAAATTCTAGATAATATAAAGAGAGAATTTTTAAAAATAAATCTAAATTTGTACTGCATTAAAAGTAAGAGAGCTGAATCGAAATGTATGAAAAGATTAATCTTCATGTTCAATACGTAGTAAAAATATTGAATCTTTGAAATTGAAACAAATTCATGTAGTAATATACGATTATAAATGATATCTTAAACAAAGACATATTTTACAAAATTTCAATATTTACGGCTGTAATCCTTCTAATCAAAATCATATTGTATATATTTTCAATAAATATATTATTCATATTGTAAATACGTGCATGTAAGAAACAAACATTGATATGTTATTTCATTCATTTCAATTTTGTTTAAATAACTTTCTTCAAAATAATTTTTTAATTTCTTTATATTTTAATTAAAAAAATTATGTACTTTAATTTGTTTAAACTAAAGATCAATATTAATTAGTTGGTAGCGTACCAAGATTTATTTGGGAAAAATTAAAAATGTTGATTTTCCTTATTTACAACTAAAAGTATTTCAAATGTAAGTAACACTTTACGACTATATGTTTATGCAATAATGCAGTAGTTCATAAATATGATAATGAACATTACCATAAGAGAGTACGTTGTTAAAATTATCGTCACATAGATCGTGAAAAAAATTGTTGTAATAGTATACGGAATATAAGATATTACATAATAATGTATTATTTACATGTCATTATTTTAATTTATGTCCTTCTGAATTTTATTAATCTATGAAGATTTTGTACTGTATAAAATAATCAACTATTTTCAGTTATACATTAATATATTATTAAATAATGTATTATATTAATAATTTATTAAAAATTAATAAAACAATTTTATAAAATTAACTTATTATTATGAATAAACAATTAATAAAATATATTGTGAAATATTTACAATTACTAGTATATATTAAATTTTTTCAAGATTTTAAACAATTATTCTCAATTTTAGTTTCAATTTAATATGTTTATGGTGATTTTTTTTCCACATTTTCAGTAAAGCTTATGATTCAAGTTTATATTATTTTTTGGAAGAAAATACATTTGAAAATTATTTATATTCAAGTCTTTTCTTGCTCTTATATTTAGATACTATGAAAAATTACCAAAAGTAACATAAAACTTTCCAAGAGAAATTCCTTTTTTAGTATATATTACAACGCTGACTTAAATCAGCAACCAAAAATAAAATGATAAATTGACATTTGCCGTAGTTTCATTTTTCGGGACAGAAAAACATTAATAAATCTTTATTGTATATGTTAACTTATAATATTTTTATAATAATTTAGTTGTTTCTATTAAAAATTATATTATTTTTTAAAATTGTAATAAAAAAATTATTGTACGTCTATGATACCAAATATAAAAACTATTTTAATTTTACACTTTACAATTTATCACAACATTCTAAATTTTCAATTTTTTTTTTCTAAAATATAGTAATACTATAATATCACTAAAAATTATACATTTCAATTTATTTGTAATCAACTTAAAAATATTAAAATTTATAAATAAAATATTCTTAAACTCATTTTATTATTTTAAAAATAAATATATAATTAATTGAATCAACATTTACCGAAATCTTATAAAATGTACAAATTTTTATAAAACAAAACAAAAACATTGTACATGAATATCGTAAGATAAAAGGAAATTTCTATCCAATGAACAAAATGAAAAAAAAAAACAAAATGAAACAAAAAGATACACACAAAATATAAAAAATAATATCAGTAACAATTGTACGAAGTAATTAAACTTAGAGAACCAAGTCATAAATGATACATATATGATACATGTAATGTATTTTAATATTTAAAATCCTAATTTGTAACTTTTTATAAAACTAAAATGGCTTTAAAAAAAATATTTTTAAAATAATATATTTATATGTAAGACATAACTTCAATTATGATATTTTATACTAGAGTTGACAATGCTGTTCTATTACCTGAATAGCACAAATTATATAAATTATAATAAAATCATGTTTACAATTAATCAAAATTCAGTTATTTTCTTCACTTTTCTCTATTTATAATAATAAATGTATATTCTATCAATTTGAAGTTTCCTTATAAAAAGAGAAATAGAGAGGAAAGAAGGAAAATCTGTATGAAAATGACATTAACTAATTTTTCTCCAAAAAGTCTATCAGAAATAATTCTTTAGGGTGCATTACACATATTATTCTTAATGATTCCCTAATGTACATTTATTTATTCAGAAACTCGAAAAACATCATGGTTTTGCTGATCTTTTCTTTATACTCTAATACCATTACAGAAAATAACAAGAAATTTACTTCATTAATCATAGAGAAAAAAACCAGGAGAAAAAAGCTTCTAGCATTTATTGGTTATTGCTTTCATAGACATGAATATACATGAATCTAGAATATAAAGTATTATTCGAAGCTATTTCGCACCCTGAAACCAATAACAAACCGTAACGAATCATCACCGTAAAAATTCCATGACCCCATATAATATAATGTTATGATAGAACAATATGTTCTTGTTCGTAAATGCTTAACAAAATAAGATTAATTAAAATATTTTTAATATAAATTCTTTGTTATTTTATCTTTTTCATGATATTTCAAATGTAATAAACAAATATGTACGTAATAATAAAAATAATGCATTTTAGGATGTAATACGATTTTTTAATTTAATATTATTTTTGTATATATATATATTATATATATATATATCTATATATATATATATTTATTTCCTTACATTGAAAATATTTTGAAATTGTTTAATAATTACATTTCATTAGTATTTAAAATAAATATATGTATTATTATTATAATTATTAATTTTATTCTTAAAATAATTTATGAATGAAATTTATATTTAAAAATAAAGAATATAAACGAATAATAATATTTATAACTAAAATATTTTTGAATTTTAAAGATTAAATATTAAAGCGAATCTTAATTTGATTAAATTAAAACTTTTATTTCGTGTCATTTAAAATATACTTCTTTCGGTGATTTTGCCAGTTCGTATGTTTAGAAGCATAATATTTATTTTATAGATGTGTTTTTAAATATGTCAAATGAACTGTTCTAAAGAATGATAAGCATTCAGGTTCTCGATTTTTATTTCATATTATTAAAAATCTACCACCAGTTTTAATATATAATACACAAAAGCTCAATTATTATCTTGTACTTTCATTCTTTATTATATTATTAGATCATTGTTGTAAAGTTAAAAAGATTCCCATTTACACTCTAATAAATCTCTTCTTAAGTATTATAATATCATCGGTTTATTATTTAAAAAAAAAATCCAGAAATTTTTATAATACGAACACTCTTATTCCTTATCTTTTTCTACTTTATTCGTACTATACTCCACAATTGACTTTTCACCATACCTCAGTTTAAATAAGTTTCCATTATTTGAAGATATTTCAGTAGATGTTGACATTAAGCATTGTTGAAATTATTTTCTCAAGCAAAACACTTAGTTATCGAACAAAAAAAAAATGATAAAAAATTAATTTACTCATCTTAAGAAATTTTTAATAATTATTTGTTTAATACAATTATAAAATAAATATTTTAATTAAATTATATGTATACCAATCACAAATATTTATTTTCCTTATTATAAATCAATATAAATAACTATTAATTTTGCACATTAATATTTGAATTATATTTGGTTATCAATTTAAAGGCGCAAGCTTTATTGAAAACAATATTAATGATCAATTATTTTGATTATTGATTCTAATATTATTAAGACAAATATGCTTGTATAATGATTACATTTTATATTTAAACTTAAAATATTTTTAAAAAAATATTATTTAAAATTCGAATATAAAACACTGTATTGTATAAATTTAGTAATGGAAGATTTTGTAGAATACTGCACAGATAACGCTAGAAAAATTATTTTATTATATAAAAATATTTATATTTATAAAATTCAATAAAAACTTATTCAATTCCTGTTATTTTTATAACTTTAACTTAATTATCGATATAAATATAGTGTTAAATAAAATTACATTTATCCGTTGCGAAAAATTAAATATATATTCGAGAAACATAATTTTTTATTTGATTTTAGTTATAACATTTAATGGATTTCCAATTGCTTATAAAATATTTTCGTAATTATTTATAGTAGAAATAAGATTAAAGTTTTTACATTTTATATTTATGCAGTATTAATAAATATAAGTTAAAAAATAATAAAATATAAAATAGAATACAGTTCATTTTTAAATACTTGTGCGTGTTAAGCTCATATTGGTTGCTTGAAAACAATTTTTAATCTAAAAATAGGTGCGATTTACATTTCTTTGTATTTCTATTATTTAAAAATTAAATCTACACATAAAGTACTGCATTATAATTTATTTAATACTTAATTTGTCTCAAATAAAGAGCTATTTAGATTTTATTAGGTTCCAATATACTTTTTTCGAATTTTAAAAAACTAGAAATTAATATTCGTCAGTTCTGCTGTAAGGAAGTTTAATGATGCAGTAGCTAATATCGTATTTCATGCATGATTAATGCAAGAAAAGAATCTCAAACAAATAGGTTCTTGAAAATCGCGGGATATATTTCAAGAAATAAGTTTACATAAAAAATAATAAATGCAAGTTTAATAATAATAATAAATTCTTGCACATTTAAATTCGCCATTTTATTCGCTGTATTAAAATTGGCTAAAGAAGGTTACGTTAATTATCACTGAGATTGATTAGCTCTTCAATCAAAGTCAATTGATATCGATTGGGATTACGAAGTGTACATTTAATGTGGGCTCCGATGGAAGTAAGGAGCAGATTTTCATTATCTAAAATAATGCTTGTTAAAATGTATCAATAAATCGAGTCGAACAAGATAAAGTACGTTAATCTCACACCGAGGTTCTTATCAACACTCGCGTACATTCGGATCTCGGCGCTCTGCGGAAATGCAAGCATCGAGTTCTTAAAAGATTTTTCAACAACAGTCAACAGAGCAAAATAAAGTGACCGAAGTCGGAGTTTTGAAAAAGTTAAAACAGTCCCGGCGGGAGCGGGAAAGGGCGACTGGTGGGGCAGGGGGCAGGGGGCAGGGGTGCAGGGGGAGAGGCGAAGGCAGGAAACTGCTTGGAATTTCAGACCACAATTAATCCGCCTTCCGCACATTGTCCAAAGTTTTGCTGGATGTAACGCGCAATTCAACAAAAGCCTGCGAGGTCTTCGGTACCAAGGGCTGCCACTCGCGGTGCGCTAATTGGCAATAATCGTAGCTCGCGCCCCATCCCCCCGCAACCCACATTCACCATCCACCTGAGGGTGTATTCGCACAAAGCGCCCCGCTACGTCTCCCCTTCTTGCCAAGCTCACCCGGTCACTCGCGAGGGCTGGATCGATGATAGGCATTCCAAGATCCCGCGGGCGCACTCCACCCTCGGGCTCTCAACTCACCTGGTGATCCGGAGAACCTGGTGCGCGTCGGTACCAGGCTTTTGGGCGTCGCAACTCCTCGGGTCTCTGGTCGCTGCCTCCTCGGATTTCCGTCAAGTGAGATCGCAGCTCTACGTAGGTGTACGTGTGACTGTCAGGTCGGGTCGCGCAGCAGGAGCTTTTATAAGCTTGGCAGGAGGCGCACCGGAGAGCCAACGAGAGGGAGGGGGTGGCGACCGGCGGGGGCGGCGGTGGCGGTGGTGCGCACCGTCCAACCCCCGCGCGCAACCGCGCCACGCAGTCTGAGGTCTCTCTCTTTCTCTCTCTCTCTCTCTCCCTTTCGGATCGCGCACAAAACGCTGCTCGCCAAACGAAATAAGCCACTTTTCATTTTCCGTTGGAATCCCCATCATAACTTCAGGAGTCATCCACCAGAGATGAAAAGCGATGCTGTAAGCGCTGATGTTTTTGCGCGGCTGACATGACACAGAGCGCACTCACCCAAATGCTGATTTCTCTTCCCACGGGGATGCTTCAGGAGGTGAGCACGCTTGGACTAAGAAAAATGTAGTCCGGGGTAACGAATTTTCGTTGGTGAAAATTTATCCCACATAAATATTTATCCGATCGACGAAAAACAAATTCTTAATATTAATAATACATTCGTATTAAATGTTAAAGCAATATCTGATAATGTTATTCAAGCATGCATTTTCTTTCTTCTCTCGCCAGAATAATCTACTTTATTTATGCGATATCTTATTATATTGATTATTATATTATACTGTTTTATTACGCCATTTCAGTTTACGTTTTATTATCTATAAGAAATATAAATACTGTTGTATTCAGTCATTTTTATCAGAAAAACTTAAATATTTTACTCTTCTTTTGGGCCCCCTCTATTTTTTTCCATAAAAAATATTTTAATGTTTTTTTATTAAAAATTAACCTAAAAATAGAAAAAAACAAATTGTGCATTTAATTTTAATTTAAATTAACATTTTCTAATTTACTGAAATTCTTAATGCTTGTAAAACCCTGAATAATTTAATAATGATTCCATTAAAAATATTACAAGATATTAACTATCATATTTATAACTCTATTATATTATAAATTTATAAAAAGAATTTTAGTTACATTTAATTTATTCTAAAACTTTGTTTGTAAAGTAAGTGAAGCAAACGAAATTCTGCGAGCTACGTGTATTATTGCACTAATAAAAAAAAATTATACAAAACCATGCCTAATAAATATTTTCATACATAATATTTCTATTAATATACACAGATTATTATAATAAAATTAAAATAATTATACTGATATAACAATACTTATAGCACATTATCAATTATTCAATCGAAACAAAAATTAAAACAATATTACTCTAATTGATTAATAACTAGTAAACAATCTGCAAAAATATTATAGGCTAACAGAAAAATATTTCGTAACCATGGTATCTCTTCATCACAAATGAAGCTTTTGCAAAACTTGTCAAATAAACTGAACTATAACTATTATTAATTTACACAGAAAGTTAGACTTTATTATTAGTTAATTGTGATTATTTTATATTTTCTAAATAAAATCACTAACTATTACGCCTTAAAATTAAAAAAATACTCTTACAAATAATTTTAAAAAAATATAAATGAATTTAATCTTTAGGAGTTACTCATTAAAATTTTCTATTTAAAACATTTAACTTTTCATTATATTTCAAGTAAAATTTGTAAAATTTGTAAAATGTAATATATATATATATATATATTTTATAAAAATTTAATTTTGAATAAATAATTTAATGTTAGTAAAATATTAATATTGAGTGAGCAATATAATATTATGCAATTATAAATAATATGTTTTTGATTTAAAAAAGTTTTTTGATTTAATTTAAAACACATCAAATAAATTTAATGAAAATTTCAGAGTTTTACATACAATACACAAATGATTGATGAACTATTCATCATGTAATCTATTTTTTTTAATTCAAAAGTATGATAGTATCAATTAAACGTATCAAAATAAAAATGTTTTTAAATCATTTATAATTTAAGGCATTTTGGTATACCGTAAAATAGTAATATATTAATTAAATAATTAATCAAATACACAATATCAATTATCCATTCAATTTTGTTTGTTATTGTTCAAATTAAAATTATTTTTATTTATGTTTTTTAGGATAAAAATAATATTTTATGTTTCGATAGTCAATAATTTTCTTTTAATAATCCTTAATTTTTATAGATCATATGCATAAGGATATAATATTATCATAACTTATAAATTATAAAAATAATGTTATCATAACCAATATAGAAATGAGATACTAAGTCATAATTACTTAAATTTATCAAAAATTTTGATTTTTTTAACATAAAAAAAAACTAAAAAAATATATTTTAGTTAAAAATTATTCATTTAAAATTAAAAACAATATTTTTCTAAAATTTCTTTTTTATCCCGAAAATATTGTTTCATTTTTTATTTATTTTTGTTAAGTAAGAAATATTGCATGCAAAATTTAGTTGATATATTATGAAAATTATCAAAAATTCTATCATAAATTATTTTATTAATATTAATATTTAATAAATTTTTGTGTTTAATTAAAATATAATACTGAACTACTAAAGTCTATTCGTCTCAATACTATAATTATAATGCAAACGATGTATTGAAAGTAAATTATTATCCTGCAACAAGATATTGTAATTATAATGAATATTCGTTAAAATTTCAATAAATTAAATGTATTCTAACTTTCCTTATCAAAAACTTTAATCATAACTGCAATTAGAAAATCATTATAGCTTCAAACACTTAAATTTCAATTTCCCTATTGTTTTTGTGAACTTCTCCGAAATCAATATACATTATAAACATCAATTGTTATTTCTATAAATATATTTTAAACAATAAATTTATTATATTCAATTTTTAATAAAATGAATACATACTATTTATGAAACATTATATTTTTTTATAATTTTTTTTACATAAATCAATGTTACAAATGTATTACATTTTTTAAAATAAATATTTATATTTTTTTAACATTTAAAATATGGAAATTAAATATGAAAAATTATATGAAACTATCTAATAACATCATTTTTGTTTCAGATTTCATGTGAAACATGAAATCTTATCTCTAATTATATTTTGAAATAATATTATTAATATTAGTAATTAGGACGATAAAAAATTTATAATTCTTCTATAAATATTTATTCGATTAAAAGTTTTCGTATTTTATGTAAATTAATAGTAGTGTATTTTTTTTTTTTTTATATAGTATACATGTATATATACAGTATGGCGACTGATTCTTTTATAAAAATTTAAGACAATATTTATAATATATCGAATACATGTATTGAAATAATATTTATGATAATTCAGTACTTTCTTTATCTACTTTTTTTAATTATCTTACGATAATTTAGATGAAATTACATTCTAAATTTATGAGTACGGGTAATACCATATATTTTATCTATCATAGGTAATCTATCAATATACTTAATAAATATTTTAAGATCGATCCTTAATTGACGTATTAAATTTCTAAAGCTATTTTCAATTAATCTTCTTTATCAAAATGGTATTTAAGAACAATTGAATTCATCATTATTGTTAGATTCACACTACTTGATTATAATAGATCTAATTATTTTATTCTTAAATATTTAATGATAAGAAAAACTGAAAATAATTTAAATTCATTAAGAAATACATTATCATTAACCACACTTAATTTGATAAAGAGTAATAATTATACATACGATGGGCCTAATATCTGCTGGAACCTAAAAAATATTTCTAGATTTTATGAAATAGTACCAAGTAAAAATATCAAAAATTAGAAAATTCTGAATATCAAAATAATAATTATTATATTTAAAATCAATATATGAATTTTAAGAAAAAGTTTATATAAACGTTTGAATAAATATTTATGATTCTGATATTGTATTAATATTTTTGATGGAAAAACATCGGTATTACAGTGGAAATAAAAGTTATGATGTAAAGGATAAAACAAACAAAAATATTATGTTTAAAATAAGATTTAATGTACAACATTTCAATTTTGATTTTTTTAATCATTAATTCTGAAATTATTATTTAAAACTCAAATATTAATTTATTTTGAATCATATTTTATTTTTCGAATATTAATGAAATATATTATAAATTATGACAATTTTCTAACATTACCAAAGTAATTCAAACTATAAAGAACTTGTAAAATTTAAAATGTTCTAAACAATAGAATGCTATAAGATCCAAACGTTTTATCTGTGTACATTTATCTCTAGATGAATCTTACTATATAATAAAAAAATGTTGTTTTACACATAAAAAATACATGTACAAAAGGTACATTTCAACTTTTATATTTTTGAAGATTATTTTCATTATTTACAAAAATATATATCTATAATTGTAATTTATTAAAAATTTATAGTATAATCATTTGATTTATTACATTGTGATAAAAAATAAAAAATCTGTAATCTAATATTACATGCATATAGTTATATCTATTATTGAGGAATCTTTTATTAGAAATAGTAAATTAGTATTAAAATATAAAATTTAAAAAAAAAAACAATAAAAGTAATTGTACAAATTCTTTTTAATATTTTTTTTTCCTTATAAATGTAATAAATCTTCTTTATTTAATAAATAATCTTATTAAATAATCGCTAAAAAAATAAATAATCCAAATACTATTGTGTTAAATACAAACTTAAATTGAATTACAATTTCAATTTTAAATTTTCTTTGAATCCAAATCCCTTAAAACTAAAAATTTAATTAATGGAATCTATTATATTTAAATATTTGTAAATACCGATTTTAATTTATCAATTACTCCTTAATGCCTTGAAACTATTTTTAACGGAGCTAAAGAAATTTGGACTGATATATTGATTGTTTATTTTAGTGTACAGCTGATCAACAATTCTAGCTCAAGTTCTCAGAACAAATTATGAATATTAATGAGAACTCGTTATACTATGTGTAATAAAAAGAATAAATGATATTAGTTTAACCATAAATCTTTTGGAGCCAACAAAAAAGAATATAATCCTGGTCTTTTGATATAAAACAGCATTTTCCTACTTCTATGTACGAATGCTTAGATATTAAAAAAGATTTAAATATTATAGCGACTGAAAAGAATTTACGATATTGAAAATCGACGATCTGCAGAATTCTTTTAGTTGAGTAATCAAGAGGAAAATTCAGTTTGTCGCGCGGTTGAAGAGCGCGTCAATACTATAAAGCCACGCCCCTTTAGTCGACATACTTTAAAGAAAGTTTTTGTGTTTTTAGAAAAGAAATTTTACCGATTAGTTTCTGCACTTCTTTATCATAAATGAGTTAAAATTCCATCCCCAATATAAATGCTTTGCCAGGAGAAATGGTATTACTTGAAATAATATTGTAATTGCAATGGGCAAAATGTAACAAGTGAATAAGAGACAATGATGGATGGAAATTGATTGCAATGGCAGATAAATGAACTTTTTAAGGCAAAAAATAAAACTCACGACTTATTTTTATTATTATTAATTATGATCAATATGCTTTTTGAAAAAAGTATTTGGAAAATCCACTTTTATAAAGCAAAAAATTAAAATGATGTATTTGATTCATTGTTTAATTTAAAATAAAAAAAACTAATTTTCTACTACTATTCTAAATTATACAATTTCATATCAGAATTATAAAATCGTTAAAAAAATGTTGGTTTAAATAATTTTATAACACCATGTGAACTTTAATTAAAGATCGAGTTTCATGTAATGTAAGGTATTATGGTGTAAAAACAGCTTTAATTAAGAGACGCATTAAGAAAAGTAACCACTCGACCAGAAATAAGATGATTACTAGATTGAGTAAAAATAATAGAGATACTTTTTATGTATCTCTTTTTTTAAAAGTTTTTTGATGCTTATAATGATTACAATACATTATTCAAAATTTTATGAATGGCCGAATAACAAGATTTTACAAAAAATGTTAGTGCTTGTTTTTATGAACGTCATTGATGGTATTACTATACTAAAAATAAATATGCAACCGAAAATTAATAACTATGTTTGAAACAAGAAAATCTTAATTTTTTAAATTTTATATAAATTTTATAAAAAATTTATATTATAAAATAATGCTTTTTATCTGCATTGTACACTATATTAATTTTTGCTGAATAAATATTATAAATTAACGTGTGTATATATATATTTAATTAAAACTAATTCTGAATTTTATATTTATGTCCAAACAAGTAAGAGATTATAATTTTATTTTATAATAGATTATAAAACTATTTTTAATATTCACGATATTATTCAGAAATTTATTTCAAATAAATAATTCGAAATATGTTAGTGAAACATTCTTCTATAAATGTAAAGATCAATCTGAACAATATTATAGGCGAAATATTCAAACATTATACATATAAGTTCGCAAATAATATGCTTGAGTTTCCATTGAGAGATCATAGTTTGCGAATTGCAATGACCTTGTGAACTAATGGATTTCATTTCTTATTATACGTAATATCTATCGTATTTAATAAAGGTGGTAAAAAATTAGGCTGTAATATTTTTTAATTGATACAATGTATAAATATTTCGCCTAATGTGCATTTGTTAAAAAAAGATTTATAATTTGTTGAACAATAGTATTTGATCAAAGTGAGATTACGTCACGTAAATACTTAAATGAAGAAATGGTATGAAGTTGTAAAAAATTGACTATAATTTAGCGACCTAAAAGAAAACAAAAGTTTCAAGAGCACAAGTGATAAACGTACCATGATTAATTTTTTCTTCAACTACATAATAGAAGTACTTTTGTTGTGAATAAATTAAAATTATATTAACTAAAATTTAAATATATTTTATTTTCAGCCGCTTGTGCTATTGATATTTTAATTAAAAGACGTATTAATTCAAATAAATTTAATAACTTCAACATTCATTACACTATATATTAAAAAAGTTAAAAAATAAATAACAAAACTATATTTAAGATTTTCAATTTAATATATTGTAAATGATATATTTACTAAATATTGGAAAATATATTAAAATATGTATAAATAATCTATTTGAAAATAAAAAATTTATTTAATATATAATTTTTACATCTAGTACACATTACTATTAGGAAATTAATAAATATTACTAAAATATCAGTGAAGCCATTCATAATAATTTTTAAATATATTATTCAAAACGTTTAAAGAATTTAAGAAAAATATTTTTTTTCAATCTCCCTCATTTTCTAAAATTTTGACATAAAAAATGCTTGTCTAGTTTTTTAGAATTTATTCTGTTATTACTTAATAAAGATTTTCTTATACATGATTTTTCAAAAAGTTTACTTTTTTTAATATTAAAATATACATTTAAAAACTAAAAAGTAAATTATGTATTTTAAATTATTTTTAATATTTTTCAAAAAATTAAAAACAAACTAGTTATTTCAAATATATCGTTTTATATATAATTTTAATGATGAATTAAAAAATATTACATTAAAAAACTAGTATTATATTACACACATTATGCTTAATCTTTAATATCTAAATTTTTTAAATAATGTAAGAAATTTACTAGATCATTAAAAAATCATGTAGTCATTTTAAAAATATTGTATTGATCTACTCTTTTTATTAATAAAAACATTTCAAACATAATATTTTATAATACCTTACAGCAAGTAACTTTTACTACAGTATAATTCCCTTTTAGTACAATGTAAAACCGTTTTTAAGTCGAAATACTATTTATTTATTATTTTATATTTAAATCTTATATTTTAAAAATGTTTTTGTACGTATTTTCAATTGTAATTTTTTTTATCCAAGTTTAATAACAAATAAAGGTAAGCCTTGTATCTATACTAATATAAAAAAATAATCATATTAAATTTCTCGAAAGTAATAAAATTAATGTATTATTGTATAATTTATTGACGTTGATACTGAACCATATTACATTTGCAACATTTAAAAAAAATATTATATTTTTAAAATTTATGTTTGAAAATTACTCTTTATCATAAGCTTAATGTATTCAAGTATATTAATTTCATATATTATAATATAATATAATATATTTGTATACAAACATAATATTTTAAAAACTTATAAAATAAAACACATGAATATCAATTAAGTAATATTCTTATTCCATCATTATAATTAATTATACATTACTAAAGTAATAATTAAGTGAATAAAATAAAAGTATTATTCTAAACAAATATTTAATATATATCATGAAAATTTAATTTAAATATGTATACACTTTAAAAAAAATCGTGAAAATTATTATCTAAAATGATATAGAAATAAAATTATGGCGTAACATATATGTTTTAAACATTACATCAATTGAATTTTAATCTACCATTATCTTTATTTAATTTTAAAAAGTTTCATTTTTTTATAATAAGAATATACTTTAATAAACTTATGACATATAGATTTTGGAATCAAAAAATTTTGTATTTTTTATAATTACAGCAATATAATTTTATAATTACCACTACCATCTATAATATTTATGTTATCCATTTCATTAATTAGTAATATGAAAAAATATTAAAACATATAATTAATATATAAAAATTTCTCAATTTTTATACCAGTTTCAATTCAGAAAAATGTTTATTCTTCAATTATTAAAAATCTGATTAAATTTCATGTATTTTATATATATTGGATTGTCAAACTTAATAATACTTGAAATTTGTTGATAATTTTACTATGATCTTTCACATTGAATAAAATAAGAGAATCGAATATTCCCAATAATCCTTCCCAAAACCACTGCATTTACTTCAAGGATTGAAAGCATCTGCCAATTTTTCTCGTAATAACAACAAACTCTAGGAATTTACCACTTAACTAGTGGTTAGGTAATTCTACAAACCTGCCAGAATCCTGGAATTCAGCAACAATTCTCTATCAGTTTTGTGTGTATTCATACGATATTATACAAGGTATCCACATATATAACTAGTTATTTTTCTCACAAAGTCGCTTTATATCAAATACTGCGAATTTGCTATTATTTCATCTCTGTTTTTTCATATTACTTTATTTTTTTGCATATTTTTACGATCATTGTAAATGCATGGCAAATACTATTAGTTGTTTATTATTTGTGATAAATATCGTAGTAAATATTAATATATTTTCGGTATTATTATATTATTTTTGTATTAATATATATTTATTAATTTAAGCTATTCATAATAGCAAATTTCCACATTATTACATACCTATATTTTAAACATAGTTTTCTATTTAAACCTTACTTATTATCTATTAAAAAAGAATAATTTTTATTTAATATTTTCTTAAAATATATTATATATATCAAAATAAAAGTGTTTTAACTAAGTACTTAAATAAACATTTTACAAATTTTATTACATAACAATGTTATGATTGAATTATTTTATTTTACAAAATATTTTATAAAGTATACGATTTCAAAATTATTATAAAAAAAATGGCACTATATTTGAAAAAAATGATAAATATTCTTTTTAATTTAAAAATTTTTTATATTTATGTAATAAAAAAATATTTTTTTACTCAGTTTATAGTTTGTTATATAATTGTTAAATAAAATGTCTTAAAAATTTTTCTAATGATTAATTAATTCATATAAAATAAAAGATCATAAATTTTGAAAACTTGAAGTTTATGAATAAATGAAATTTGGAATAATAATTGAAAAATTATAAGCCCAAGTAAATTTACATATATCAATAAGTACATTATAAGTTTTAACCTTGGTTTTCTGAATTAAAGTTACGTTTTGCACTTTTTGCATTTTTCCATTGAATACTCATACATATGTTTCATGTGCTTCATAAATTAAAGCGAGTAAATTTCATTTAATTTTAATATTCAAAACTAACTTAAATCACTTTTCATTTAAATTTTGAATACAACTATAAAAATAAATTAAAAATCTAGGGAAAGAGTGCAAATTCTCCAAGAAATACAGATCAAATTAAATTCAAACACGTTGAATTGCTTTTAAATTTACGACAAAGTTTATCTAATATAAAATTCAGAAAGTGAAAAGAAATGAAAGAAGAAATATAAAAAAAAAACAAGTAAACCTCAATATTTATCTGCATTCATAATCAAAGGAGAAAGGATAAGTGAAAGAAAAAGTAGAGATCGAAAAAGGACGAAATTGAATTCGACGTAAAAATAGAAGTTTCTTTGCCTTCCCAAGCCCACTCTTAATTATTCTGAATTATAAAGTCGCTGAGTAATTGTGAGGAAGTTAATATTGACGTAAACTCCTCAATTCAGTCTTTCACAATTGCTAACTTAATTCAGGATCCGTCATTCGATCGACACTTAAAAAGCACTAATTCTTGTCACCGACACCCTCTGACATCTATGCAAGCTCCGA
Source organism: Eupristina koningsbergeri (assembly GCA_018907245.1). Lineage (NCBI taxonomy): Eukaryota > Metazoa > Arthropoda > Insecta > Hymenoptera > Agaonidae > Eupristina > Eupristina koningsbergeri. Next base: position 2,257,200 of record JACCHV010000151.1, read on the forward strand.
AACAGCTTTATAACATTACCGACAGAGTAGGACTTGCAATTTCTGCAAGCTCGCATGATAACTAAAGCTCGGTTAACTTCTTTAATTTATAAATACTTTAGTTTATACGTTTAATTATTGTCAAAGATACAAATATGCTTTTTTCATGTCTGTTTAATATTTCACGAATCGAATATAATTTACATTAGTAATTGAACATTATAGACTTCAATGATTTTACTCTTAGTTACCGACTGTTTGACAAATTATTTTTTGACAATCGGTACACGTATAAATTTCTGACAATTTGTGCATGGTTCAATCATTTTTTTTTTTTTATTTATTTATTTTGTTTTTGTTTAGTCATTACTTTTGTATCCAAGATACTCAAATTAATTTTTAAATAATGAATTTAATTGACATTAAAAATTTATTTTTATTACAATTTGGATTTAATACAGCCTTTCATAAATTAATTATATTGTTTTACATTATTCACTTGATGTCTTTCAAATATGTAAAATTAAAAAGCTCATATAATTTAAAACTAGTATGTGCACCCAACATATAAAATTAATATTTAATGTGAAATTATTGAAAATAATTTATTTTTGTATAAAAAATTTATAATTAAATATAATAATATGTATATTAAAATATATCAGTTCTTTTATATTTTCTTCAGTTTAACATAAAAATTTGATTAATTGGAAACATTGATTATATTGTCTTAAATTATAAACGGTCTTAAAAAAAGTGGTTTTGACAATTATTTAATAAGTGATTTGAATATTAGAAATAAAATATGTTATAAATCAAAAAATTTTTGCAATTTAAAAATATTTTCTTTTTTATCAATAATATAAATTAATTGTCAATATAGCCAATTTGAAGATTTACTTTATTATAGTATAAATAATAAATATATTTGAAATGTTAGACAAATTGAAAACTGACATTTGCAATTGATGCAATTATTAGTATTGAGAAAACTTCATTTTAATTGAAATCTTAACAAGAAATAATTTTTAACAATCTAATAAATAATAAATTATAAAATTAGTATTTCATAGCTTAATGCAAATTAAAAAATTGCATTAAAGTTATATTTAAAATCTTTTATATTTTTATGTGTACATAATTATATAATTATTTTAATAATTAGTTCATAAATAATAAAATTTAATTAACGTTTTGTTTCTAGTACATATGCAATGCAACATTAATTTTAAAAATGAATCACTGTGTTCAAAATAAACAATAAATAAGTAATCATCGATCGTTTAAATCCTTTAAATATTATGAGTAAATTGAAATAACTATAACTTTTTTCAATTCAATCACTATAAGAACAAAGCCGAAAAAATTTATTTTCATAAATTATATTTATTCATGATATAATTATTCATGCTGAAAATAAATTATACAGGTTTGATATGATTCATTATTAAGAATAATAAAATATAACTAAAGCAAACATATAAGAAAGTTATGGTTTTATTATTTTACGTACACTAACTTCTATATCATTTAATCATGTACATATAAATATATAGGAATAATGTAAATATATATATTTAGCATGTTTCATACGATTAAAAGGGGAGATGATAAAGATCACATCAATGTTTTGTGAAGTGATCAACTTTTTAAAGCTATTTTTACTTGTTGAATACAGGTATCATACATTATGGTACCCAATAAAATTATTCTGCTGAAAAATATATACTTTCAATAAATAATTTGTAGAATAGAATTTAAAAATAAATATATGAATAATGTATATATATATATATATATATATATAGATGGGTAGAAAAAATAAATAAATACAGATAATACATATAGTAACCAAATAAATATGTATAAATAAATAAAAATAGAAAATATTCAGAAAAATTAATACAATTATTTTCAAACTCACAACGTACATTTTTATTTATTTTAATTTAAAAATAAAAATTAATTATCACCAATTACAATACCAATTGGTAAATATTTACAATATGTTTAAATAACTGTATATTTATTTAGTTTCTTGGAAAAATTAAATGAAAACTATTTTGTAGGATAATATAATAAATCAATAATTAAGGCAATATGAATATATTACTATAACCAATATGATTTTATAAAATATTAAAAATTTAAATTATTTTATGATGGTGATAAAAGAGATGCGATGTTCTCGTAAAAATCAGTGTTATCAGTTACTCGACATATCCATAATGAAACAATAGATTTAATAAATCAATCTTCTATTCTTCCTTTAACATCTAGTGAATATGTGGACGAGATTCATGGTATATGAAGTTAACTATACATAAAAAGTTGGCTGCATATTTAAATATGTCTTGAATAGTTGCATTGAAGTATAAAGTTTATTTTAAAAAGGCCAAGGATAATATATTTAAACGTTAGAAAATGCGTTACTAAAAACTCATCGATCACGTTGTGAAAGCAAATGTAGTTGTAATGTTTTGCAATGTAAAAAGTTTCTTTATTAATTAGGATTAAAAATGTTTTATAGAGGAAAACTTGTCGGCACTGATTTTATCTAACCATAAATTAAGTTTTCCCGAATCTGAAACAGCAAATTCCAACATGCGAATCGTGTGTAAATATCGTCGGAGTTATACACAACAATATTTATAGATTTAACGTATCGTATTCAATTGTGGCTTATCATAGACAAAAAACAATTTTCCGTTATTTAGGATTGCGCAAGTCTAATTGTAGGTTCATTCGAAACGTCATTGAAATTAATGGCGTCATATTCGTCGTGGGTGCGCATCGATCAAACGCGCGACATTGAAAATCCTCGATTATTCTGACTGGAAACTCAGTGTATTAACGCGAAACAAATGTGAAAAATAACTACAAATTACGGGTACTTCGCGAATCTCGATTACAATCTAGTAAATACGATTTATTTTTACCTCCGCGCAAACATAACGAATCTTTACGTTCACTTTCACTCCACATAATACAATTTTACAATTGTAACTATTGTATGTTTTGACCGTGGGTTTACACAGTAATGAATCTTGATTTACATTATTTAAGTACAGTGATAGCTTTTAAAAAGGAATTCTATCATAGATTGATTTGCGAAAGAAAATTAATGTAGAGGTAAAAATGATCCTTTGTTGATGATACACAATAAGAAAACCAGTAAAATTACTTTAATTATTTAGAAATAGATTTATGAATTTATTATAACATGAAATATATCTTTAAAACTATTTTCAATTTCAATAAATAGTAAACTTTTTGACTATCAACACTAATCGATCAAAATAACCATAGATAAATAAATATTTTTATCCGATTTCTAGTGTATTATTATTAATGGGAGATAATATTTCTTAGGAGTTAAAGTTATAATTATATTAAAGATTATCTTTTAAAATAAAAAATTATCAAGGGTCTACGAATCTTATAAGCGTTCGTGATATTTACCGCATAATATTATCCTAAAATAAAGTCGTTATTTCTTTTTCGACAGTAAATGCTTGTAAACTTTTATGAAGTTTAATGGTTAAATACCTTGTCATAAATCGTAGTCACAACCTCAGATAAAATTAAAAGTTATTTTTCTTAATATTAAACCGAAAACTTTGAATTTTATTTATCTTAGTGACATACAATATTACTTCCATCTGAAATTTAGCAGAAGTTCAAACGAACTCTTACAAGACATTGGAATCAGTCTACAAATAATTCTTTGCACTTTCCTCAGTCACCCTTGATTTTTCCAAAATATCGATATCCACGCATAATTTAACCTGTAACCTATGTCTTCCAATTGGATCAGTAATATATTATCATTAGCAGTTACCTCATAAATTTTGTATTAGTTGTGTTATATTATGAATATTTCTTTTTTTTTGCAATTTTTCCTGTTTTCTGTATTAGGCACAAGTGTCGTAGTTGATACTATCAATTGTGTTGTATATTTCCTTAACAAATATGACACATCCCATATGTTATATCCCAAAAACTAAGTGTCAAGTACTATTGAAAATTTCCAACCTCCGTAACAATGTATCACTTTGAAAAAATAAAAACAGGTAACTGACAAGTATATTGTCAACTAAAAAGAAAAAATATTCTACATCGCAACGACTATAAACTTATGAAACTTGTTACGTACTTTTTTATCTAATGATGTCAATCCGATCAGATTTTGTGATTTTAACGAATCTAGTCTCCATGTGTTTTGATTTCTTTCAATAGCGCCAGTTTCATCCTTATATAAAAAAGGGTTCACGCATGCTAACTGACGAAACCAATTATTTCGATACACTAAAATAATGACTTTATCTATATACATAGCAAAAATAAGCAAATGTCGTATTGACAAATCTATTTTATTTATCCACTTAAGATATGGCGGAAACAAAGAAGCTTGAATAAATATACTTTTCTTTGGTAACATAAAATGATAATATCTTTTGATATTTGATATTCTTATTTAATTTACAATTTCTAAATTATTATAATGTGTAATTTAAGTTCCGCTGACTTATTTCAAAACACCAGAGATGCTAAAAAAGTAAAAAATATTAATAATATACGATTTTAAGAGCAATAAACTATTTACAATTAATTATTTATACAATAAATCATATCAATTCATGTTTTATAAGTAAGCTTGAAACGAATAAAAGTTGATAACAACGATATTTCGATTTTTATTAAAGATTATTTAACATTAAATTAATAAATTAAACTATATATCAAAATAATATAAAATTTCTAGAAATTTTTTTAATAATTTTCAATTTCAAACCACACAAACTAAACTTCATTTCACAATCTTCGAATGTAATTAAATATAAACTACATTAATTTATAATAAATGAATATGAAAAATGGTCGTTTCAAATAATTAATTTTTTTTACTAAATAAAATACATTATGAATTTATATAAAGTTTTTACTGATGATAAAAAAAATCTTCAAGTATTTGACCTAATAATAATTCAATTATAATAATAATAACAATAACAATAACGATGTTTTTTAATAAAGATTTATAATTTTTTAGAATTAAAATTGAATTTTCAATACGTGGTGTAATAAATATATTTCGATTAATTGAATATTAGGTAAATACTAACTTTAGTCAATACTAAAAATGACACTTTTTATTTGAAGTTATAAAATATACATAAAAAAACCTAAATAGAAGAAAAGGAGGAATGATAAAATCGCAAAGCACACCGTATGAAAGGAAATACGCACCATTGCAGAAAAAACAAAAATGCTACTATATTAAAAGAAAAAGGCTACCAAAGCTACATGTATATATACATACATATATATAGAATATTCTCTAGTTTCATTTATCGTGTATTTTACACTTTCTGTACATCGAGACACGAATGTAAATTTTATAAACTACATGATACATAAAAAATATTAGTACGTATTTGCTTTAATTATTCGTGTAACTTGTGCGATAACTTTGAAGTTTAGTGTTTCATTATACTTTGTGTTGTGATTTTCTAAAATATTTACACCTTTAATAATACGTCACTGGAATTAAATCTCTATTCTCAACAACCAAATTATAAGAGGCATTAATGAACTAATGAACTAATATTCTACTCATAATCAATGATGATTCCAAAAAATGTAGCAGTTATTTTTTCTAATACGGTTGATTGTGATGAGATACCACCGAGCCAAAGACAGTATCTTCACATATAAATTTCAGTTTAAAATTAAAATTGAAATATTACCGACAAAATGTACGTACTTTATAAATAATGTCAGAAATGTATAAAAATAAAAGACTGAAGATTTTTATCAAGTAAAAAAATTTCATTAAGATAACGTCAAAATATGTAAAATAAGTAGTATGCAAAACATTTTTTCACTTTTTATACAACATTAATAATATTTTGTTTGTTTAATTAATTATTAAGTGATTTAATTAATTACTAATAATTAATAAGTACTTAAATTCGTTTAAAGATAACATTTGATAAATAATTCCTTTTTTACCATATATACCATATATTCTTATTTGCTTTTTTTTTTTTCTTCTCTAAATGAACCTATGTATTAAAGTTTTGTTTGACTTTCAAAACATTTTTTCAATTTAACAATTTTATTTTTATATACATTTTATATATAAAAAAACATTAAATTATATTTACAGATATTTCTAATTAATAAATATTTTATTTTTTTTATTCGTAATTGCAATGTATTATGAGAAGCAAAATTTAAAATATCAATGTAACAAATAACAATAGAAAAATTCATCAGTGCAATTATTTTACCTTATTTTAAAAACATTTTTAACTAAATTTTCTTTTCAATACATCAATAATAATAACTATATTTGATATGCAAATAATTATTTTCTACAAAAAACTATGATCATATTATAAAATTTCAAAAGGATTCAACTGGAAACCAATAGGTACAAATAGTGTAGTGTAACTGTCTTAACAATCATGTAATGTATACTAATGAAACTAACTAAACCTTTGAATAAAAAATTTTAAATATAAAAAGTTTAGAAACAATAGTTGTATTACAGACTTCATATCAAATAATACCCTTTTACATGAGGTATATATATTTCAATTTTTCATTGTCTAATTTCATAAGTAAAAAATAAATCCATAAAGCTATGGAAATATAGGTCACTATTAGCCAAATCCGATGTGTAGAATCATCCTGAAAAGATAAAAAGTTGATAAAAAAGGTAGATTTTTATCGACAAAAATTTTCGTATGATCGTTTCTATTCAATATAAAAAATCTTATAAATGATTACAGTTACCATAATTTTATATTATAATTATTTTAGTCAATTTGATATTCATATTCTTTAATTTTTTATTTATTTTATCAATGTTATATTATCAAATTTCTTTTTTGGTATTTATGGTATAATATCATAAACACTTAAAACACACATAAAGTTAGTTTTGGTATATTATAATGTATTATTCTTATTTACTCTAAAAATTATAAAGATTTGTGTTTTAAAAAATATTTTTTATTATGTTAGTTAAATTTTTTATAAGTTTTGTACATCCAAAGAAAAAGTGATATTTTATTGGATAAAATTACAATAAAATATTGTGACTAATATTGACAAATAAAATAATAATTGATCGTTAAGAAATTATAGAAAATACCCGATGCAACTAAAGCAGTAAATTTATCTCAACAAAAACAGTTCTATAAACTAAGTTCAATAAAATTGACAAAACCAGTTGAACACATATATAATAATACCACCCGAACACATAATTTATAATTATCCAATTTCATAGAGCAGGTCTGAAGGTAATATTCCAGTATGTTTTCTCCCCAACTATTAGGGGTAACCACGAAATATTCAAAGACTTCATCAGCGAGTTGATACTTACAAAGCTAAAATACCGTTGGAAATCATATCTAAGCACGTAACACAACTTAATGTAATTTGTGTGTACTTTTTCATCGATCATTTTACATCGGTGTGTAAATGTCGAATAAGAATGGAAAAAAACCCTAAGTTGTTAGCTAACGAAATGTTCCACCTAGACCTCGACAGATGTGTGTCGATGTTAATTCATACTCTTGACCTCATCATCATATACTTAGTGCCCTACCTTTATAATCTTACATCGCATTTTACTTTTTCACGATGATTCACTTTAATATCATCTATTACCTTTTTTTTTTTTAAATTTTAAATGCTAATGTTTGATCAATTAATTTTATTCAATTTAGTCATTCATTAATCCACTGATATTCATATTTTATATAAAAAGAAATGTTTTAATTTCTATAATATCTTAATGAGTTCATTTACCTGAAGCGATATGTGCAATTTATCTCATTTTGCTCACAATTCTAATTCGGTTCGATCTCTATAATCTAAAATTATGAGTACTTATACATGACGTAAGTTTTATTAAAATTATATTGAATAATTTTATGTCGTTATATTATTTAAATTTCTATGAAATAATAATATTAAATAATATTGAAACATGAAAATCAAAGAAATAAATTTCAATACTTTTTAATGTGTTTCTTCAGATTATTCACACAAGTTATATTAGATGGTAATTTTATTCGATCGCCTATATAATAAAAAAAAAAGTTATTCAGTTACTTTTTTATTAGTATTGCTTATTTGAATGTTTTAAATTAAAATATGAATAAATAAAAGACACGATAAATATTTATTTTTATAATTTTTCTGATAAAAATTTAATATTTTATAATAAGACGTAGATAAGAAATATTGAATATTTATATTTTTATACTTTTCTTATATTTCAATAATCTACATTAAAAATTCTATTTTATTGAAATATTATTTAACAGAAAATTATGCAATTAGAAAAAGAGATATTATATATATTTTATTCAATGTGTACACTCTTAAAAAAGGATAAAATAAAAATCAATATTTATGAGGAATAATTGAATTATCAGTTTGAATCTTAAAGAGCGCTTCGATTTTAATTTGGTTTTGGCTTCCAATGCCAGTGTTAATATAAAACTCAATTATTTACCACAAGTTGTTATATTAGCAAACTGGCAGTAGAATGACGTGCAAAAAATAAATCGGAAGTAATTTCACGTGCGTTTCCTCTCTTGTTTTTAACATGAATTTCGGTTTGTGAATGGTGTGAAAACAGAAAGGTAAATCTAATAAAAAAAAAAAAAAAAACAGAAGCAGTATCAAAAATCAATCGCACTATTGGGCGGAGTAAGTGGGTTGATGGACGGAATCTGCGCGCATCGCGTGACAAAATTCACTTAAGGGTGGTTTTGTGCGGAGAAAAAGGGGAGAGATAACCATGCAACCCCTCTTTACGCACACGTGGATACACATTCAAGATTGGCGTCATCTTTTACGACTTTGGTCCATTAGTCTGGTGTTGCTATTCCTGCATCTCTTTCGCATTTTTTATTATGATTAGTGTTGTTACTACTTTTTTAATCGTATCTTCCAAATGATTGATGCTGCAAAGTTTAAGTGACTCGCATCAATTTAGAATTAAAAAAAGAGAAAAAAAAGAAAAAAACAAGAATTATATTTTATTCAGAATAAAAGCCTTTTAATTTAATAGTAATTAGAAACTAAATTAAAAATGTTATTTGGAATTTTTTTCAAAATATATTATTAAATGGAAATATTACTGTTTATATAACATCGATACATTTATTTACATAAACGATTAAAAATAAAATTAATATAAACTTTTATTTGAAAAGCTTTCTTAAGTAAAATTTTTTAAGTAATTATAAGCATACTATCTCTTTAAATAATTATTATTAAAGTACATAAATTATGATCTTAAAATAATTATATATAAAATTTTTTACTGGTATATAAATAGACACTTCAATTTTTAATGTATAGAAGATATACTATTTAGAGCATATGGTACTAACTTTAAAAATAAATCTAAAAAACCTGTATAATTTCAAATAAAAATAAATTAAAAATAAATATAAAATATCTGAAAAAAACTTCTGAAATGGTAGTAATAATAAATGGATATAGATCACACCAAACGATATTCATATTTTTATGAAATCATAAAATTTAATATTGAAATACAAATAGAATATTATAAACTTTACATATTTGTATAATAGTATTTGTATAATATTTCAACCATAATAGTTAAAATTTCTTACAATAAAAAATAAATATTTTTAAATAATAATACTATTTTTTATCTTTACAATGAAATGTGATAATCGATTATTATTAGAAGTTTAATACCGAAAGTACAAGTCAACATATTATTTACACAAGATAACATACTTATATTTTTCATTGTATTCATTTTTTTAGTAATAAAAAATATTTGTTTTTGATGAAAATATTTGACTCTCATCATTGAATCAATATTAATTTAAATAACTTGTATTAAAAAGCTGACAGATTTAACATATTTTATAAAATTCGTAATATAAACAAAAATAAATTTATCAAAAAAGCTAGATAATTTAACTTGAATTAAAATTATATTATATACAACATTATTTATATTTATCTATTAAAAAAATTTAATTAATTACAAAAAATTTGTGGTAATATTATAATTTATTAAAATAATATATATTTCTTCTACTTATTCATTTAATTATAAAATAAAAATATTATTAATTAAATTATTTTATTAATAAAAATAGAAACAAATTTTTTAAATTCAATCTTTTTTCATTTACATTTTTTTTAATAAAATAATATCAATATGGATATTACCTACCCAAATTCTAAGAATATTAAGTTAATAATATTATAAGAATAAAAAATATTAAAGTTATGAATTGAATATTAAAATTGAAAATATTAAACTGATACTAAAATTTTACTTTTAATCATGTTAAATAATGACTCATGGAAAGTATATAAAATATTTCTTTTAATTCTTAAAATGTTTTTATTTTTAAAGAGTTTATTGGTTTGTATTCTTATGTGAACATTTGAAGAAGAAAAAAACAATACATATTCACAAATAGATTTTATAATAAAATAGTAATTTTTCAGGTAGTCAATTAAAAATACTTATCAAGTAAAAATATAAATTTTTATCGCTCAATTACAGTCATAATAAAACTATAAAAAATATTTATAAAATTAGATTTTATGAAACGTAAAAAAATAATATTAAAAATGTAATATTTTTCATAATTAAGTGAAAATTTATTCTTAAACAAAAAATCATCATTTCAGTGGAATTACCGTATCAATATTATCACATTATTATCATTAGTATGTATTTTTTATTTTAATATCTTATAAATAAATTTTTTTTCAATAAAAAATTAAAATATATATTATAACATCTATTCATCGTAATTCTATTTTTAATTAAGCTTATAAACTTGTCCCATATTCTCTAAATGAACGTATGAATTGATTTCATAAGTTAAGTTCTAAAATGATTAAGTTTATGATACTAATTAAGCACTAAAGTAATGTTTTCGATTCAAATTCATGCAAGCTCTAACATATTTTTTGTATATTTTTAATAGTACAATAATGTTTTATTAACTAATAGATTTTTGTATTGAGAAGCACTTAAAAACAAATTCGGTATAAAAAAATATACGATTGCGTTTAAATATATACATTAGTTTAAAGATTAAAATACTTATAACATCTAATTTGATGTATACCTTAAAAAAAAAATCAGTTGTATACTGAAAATGTATTTCAGGATATTCATAATTTAAATTTACGATGAATGAATTTGTATATGTAACTGAAATAAATATTTTGTCTAATGTATGTGAAAAAATAAATGTATAAAAACATAAAAATTAACACTTCATAAAATAAATGAAAATATAAAACTTAATGATTTTCGTACATCCATAGAGAATTTAATTTAATTTGTTACAAGTTTTCAAAAAATTAGTTGGAAAGTTGATTTTAAAATTTTAATATAATTTTAAATCAGGACATAATGCTATCACTCTTGATATTTTATTGATAATTGTCAAAGACGAATACACACAAAGGCATTTTGAATGATTGATACGTCTTACGAACAGTAAGGTGACGTAGAAAAATTAGGAGATCGCGATTGTGAACTTGCTCACTCTCAATTTCGCAACTGTAAAATGTCAACGCTCTTTCTCTCGAGGACGATCGGTTGGACTGATATATATTTGTACATGACATGCCATCTTTTACCTGGCAGTTGCGTCATGTGTGCGAGTAATTACCTGGTGAACGCAGGTGAAACGCGAGCCCAGGGCGACGGCGCAAGATCGTATTGTTGAGATCCTGGGTGAGAACGTCCCTTGAAAAATCGATTCTCGGTCAAAGACCCGGAACTTCACCTGACACAACCTCTCGAGCTTCTTCCCTGTCTCTCTCTCTCTCTCTCTCTCTCTCTCTCTCTCTCTCTTGCATACACACTCACATACATTTATATCAGTTTATACACTATAATCGCTGCGTCGATAGTGACTTTGATCGTTAACTTAAATGCATTCTATTAAAATCAAATTTGTAGTAAAAGATCAAATTTTGCTAAAAAAATAGTAATTTCTTTCCTATTTATTGCATAATGTTTAATTGAAAATGTCATACGATTACATTAATTTATTATTTGTGGTTAATAATTGAAAGGATATTTTTAAAACAAATTGATGTAATTAATAAATCGACAAATATATATTTCATGTATGAAGCATTAAGCATGGGTAAGCATTTACTTGAATGATAATTATTATTCTGTTTCATATCTATCATGCATAAATTGTGACTAATAATGCTCAATCTTTAATTATTTCAAAGTTTAATAACGTATTGATTCAAATAAAACATTCATACATAATTATTTAATAAATTGTTTAATAGAGGATTTTAAACATATATTAAATCAAATTAAAAACAATTATTTTACAGTTATTATGTGAATAAATTACTTTTACAGTTATATTTTATTTATTTAATATAAAAATAATTATTTCGTTTAAGATAATAATAATTTTACTAATTAATAAAGTCAAAAACATTAAAATAAATCATTTTATAATTTGAAATATTTTTTAAAAAAGTATTTGATACTATTTTTACGAAATACTTATGTAGAGATGTCCAAATTTTATCTTATAAATTAAAACATAATAAAAAATATAATTGAAAATTTAAAAAATACGTTTTTAACTACATTTTGTTTGTATTGTTTCATTCTTATTATTTTCCACTTCTGAATTATTAATTAATAAAATATAAATATAAAGTTAAATTTTTATTTCTTTAATTCAAATATTTTTAATAATTTATAAGAATATTTTATTGCATAAACAAAATCTATGAAAATAAATGTTTTTCTATGAAAGATTTCTATTCATGATCTATTAAACGTTCTAGCGCGTAATTTAGAATGTGAAATATATCAATCTGTATTCAGATAAACTATAGATTAAGCAATTAAACATATCTGGATAATTAGCTATTTGATCTAGCAAAAGCAATATTTGCAAGTATTATAGTTTTGCTTAATAATATATCAGTACATAAAATTCTTCGGATAGATTTATTATTGAGAATACAGAGCATATCAATGCAATAATAATTGACGATATCAGAAACACTAAACAAAAAAATGGAAAAAAAAAATTATTATGAATTATTATTGATTACTCTAAACAGAAATATTTTTGAATATTATTAAGACACAGATGAATTATTATAAAATTAAAAAATTGTAAGTAATTGTTCTTATTAGGCAATACATGTCGCTTGATCATCAGGTTTTACAGTTGACTGAAAAAGGCAAAGAACGAAGAAGGAGAAAATTTTTTTAAAAAAATAGACTTATTACCTGTTTACGGCAGTATCTAATAAAGAGAAAAGTAGGGTGTTCGATATACCCTAAGCATACAACACATGCTCCGTGTTTTTTGCATCGAGGTTTTGAACCCCTCGCGCACCCACACACACACACACTCACGAAATGCAAGTAATTCACACCCCTTAATAATGCCTACCCTTCACGCGGCTTCTTGCAATCTGAAAAATCGTAGGAGGAAGTTTTTGCGGTGGTTTCGGGTTCTAAAAATAGGCAATTTGCCAATTAGCGAGTTGTTGGCGAGCTTGCACGCGTTCTCGGCTACGGGGAGACTCGGGCGAGTGGCTTTTGCCGGCTCGAGGCGAGATTCCTCCGGTTGAGGATGATTAAGATAGGCTTAAGCGCGGGAGGGGGGTGTGTGAAACAAGCAGCCCCCATAAATTTGCGCACCTATCAAGATGTCGTTAAGGAGGTCAGGTCCGAATGCACGCGATCTTGTCGCCACACCAGCCCATTACCCAATCCAAATAAGCTTTGAAACGGGAGGAACGAGAGGTTCGATTCGGAAAATCAAACACACAACTACAACATACCGGAGTATTGTTAAACTGCAACTATACTATTTACAATGTCTGCAGGGACAGCGACACAAAGGGTTGATATTTTTCTTTGTCCTCTTCTTTTCTCTTTTGCCTGGTGCACAAAGTATTGATTTCGGTGAAATTTTATTTGATACTCCATTCTAAGCGTGTACTGCGATTATCGAATGAATTTAGCTGAATCATTGAAAAGGTTATTGAACAACAACAATGATTGAGGAGCGTTAACACCTTCCTGAATTGTAATATCGAGAAATAACCTTTCGTCTCTACATTTTTTAAATTTTAAATAAAAACTAAATAATAATTCTCAGCCTAAACAATCCCTTTAATATTTTAATTGCACAGCCTTACTTAGAAATTCATTTAATGGTATTAAGTTTACAATGTAAATTTAAGTTTTGTTTGAGTCAAGCTTTTATTCGTATACAAATACTTTTAGTTATTAAAATTTTAAGTAAATACGGATACAATTCTAATTCGATACAATGTAGGATTACTACGGTACTTACACTTTAAATTTAGCACTATATATACATTTATTATACTAGCTATTAAAACATATATATAAAATTTTTGATAGATTTATTTGATCAAAAGTAAAAATCCTTTGATATTCTATATTTTTCTATGACTGTCTAATAAATATACGCTATTCATTTGATATCCACCTAATACAAATATTTTCTACTGCTTCCGATAAATAGCCTTCAATACTAGCCTAAGAAATTATATTGCGTAACGTAATTTCTTACGTTAGTTTAAGGAAATTATGTAACGTAATTTCTTTTAAAGAGGGTAAACTTAATATCGTTAGAAACTTTATTGCTTTTGTATATTTCTGCTTACAAAATAACTATATCAATAATTTCGAATTTGAAATTTAACGTTAATAAGGGAAATCAAAGGACTTTGAAATAGCATCATACAATAATATTTGTTTGTAGAAGAATTCTTTACTACACATTGCAGTGTTGTCAATATCTTTAGTATTCGCTTTAAATAAAAAAGTTGAAATTTCAGTTATTTCTTTGAAGTAATTAAAAGCAATTAATATTTATACATTATAGTAATATATAATCATTTTAAAAAGTATTGTAAGAGTTTATTTAAATAAGGAATGTAACTTTTTTAAAGACCACACTTATTTCATTTTTCTTTTTAGGTAATGAAATTAAAGTTATTTAATTCAAAACGTCTTAAGTATAAAAATTTAGGTAAAATTTTAATATAAATTTTTATAAAACCAAAATAGGTAAAATACATATGTATAAACGTATACATAGTACTGTAGGAAAATGAATATTATGAAAATACAATTTTTCTCTAAATATTCTTGAAATAAAAATCAATAGTTAATCAACTTTTTGTTCTTATGCTGTTTTGATTTATTATATCATATATAGACTTAAACACACTTTTGGAAATGACTGTTTTGCTAATATCGTGTAAATTTCTTTGTAAATTTTAAAATACTTATCCGTGAATGTAAAACTAAAATTAAAAAAATGTTTATCTTTGTTATAAATACACGTAAATCAGCTTACGTGCATATTTTAACATTAATAATTGTACAGATACATGTGTATGCTTTCTTCATTTTAATGTACAAGTACATTTGTACATTAATAAAATACTCTCCAATTACATTATATGCCATGTTCAAATATCATTATGATTTTTATTTAACTTGTCTGATCCAATAAAAAAAACTAACTTTTAATAAAACAAATATTATTTAGCAAAATTTTATTCAGAAATGTTGGTCAAAAATTAATTATGAAAACTAGTATCATTTGAACATTATTGTTGTATGATATTTTAATAAAAAATTAATATTTCAATTGAAATGATTGGAATGCTTAATAAAGTTCAATTAATTTGATTCAGGCTTAATAAAGTTAATTAAGAAGACCTATTTTTTTATCAGAAACGAAATATATTAAATAATTATATTAATGTAATTATTATATAAATATATAGTATCTATTATTTATCCCATGCATGCAAAATTTAATACAAGATTATTTCGAATCTCATGTTATTATAATCGAATTAAAAATTGATGTTATGTATTTAATTATAGATTTTAGTATAATACAATATAATTTTTTAATACTATAAACTAAAGCTTATAGTTTTAATAATTAATAGATTTATTTTAACTGATTTTGATTTAATAATTGTTTACAATAGTTATTTTTAACAGAAAAATACGTTAAATACGCATTTGTCTATAATTTTGCTGTAGAAAAGATATTGAATTTTAATTTTATTTTAAGTCTTAACTGCAACATTTATCAGATGCTATTTAATACAGATTTTCTTTTAAATTTTTAATACTACATCTCTTTCATTTTTATTCTTTTTTTATAAAAGAAATATGTAAACCTTTTAAATAAAATTGAATACTAATGCAATTATTATTTAAAATTTAAAAGTAATGAGTTTTTTATTTTTTAGCTTTGATTTAGTTTAATACATTTAAGGTTTGTGTTTCAATCAATATTTATATTAATATTTACAATTTATTTTCAATCGTGATTATTCAGAAAAAAAAATCCAAGAACAAAATAATTTTAAGTATTGAATTAATACATTAATTCAATGTAGAAATATAAAAATTTCCTTCAATTTCTAGTATTATAGAAAAAATTTTTTTAAATTTTACACATTACTATTATAGATAACTTTATATAATAAAATAGAATAGTTTCTTTTCAATAAATCACATCCTTTTTATGACAATTTCAGAATAAAAAAGTATTCTAATTAAATTTTTAATTATGCATTGCAAACAAACAAATTTATTATGCTTTCAAGTGCTTTAAAAAATTGAATTACACAAAGTTTTATGTATATTTAACTTTATTTATAGAATAATACATTATTTTATTACAATTAATTTTAAATACTACTTATTTTATGCCTCATTTTTATATAATTACCTCTTATATATTCTTAATGAATATAAAATTTTATTATATAAATTATTTAAATATCACAATATATTTTATATAACATATTTATATTAAATATATTATTAAATATAAAAGATCATCCGAATAAAAGATGTGAGTAAATGAATGTTTTTTGGTAATTTAATTTTATAAGTATATTTCTTCTTTAAAATAAGTTATATTATCAAGATTATATTATTTCAATTAATCTATTTTACATATTCAGTAGCAAAAAATAAATCATATTAAATTTTTAATTTAAAAAAAAAAACATATTAATTTAGAATAAATATATATTTATATCAAAAAATGAAAAGTTAATACCTGCATTCTAAATAAGAGTATGTCAAATCTATAATTAGAATAACAATAATACTATAAAATACTTTTATTAAATAACAAGTAAAATTATTTGATAAATAAAACTTTCCATCTAAAAAATTGTCTAATTTTCAGATATGAAAATGATATTATTTTTTAACTTTATTTTAAAAAGTTCAATTCACATATTTTACCAAATAATATGAATGTAATAACTTTGATAATATTTATTAATTACAAAAGTATTATTTACTATCACTGTTATTTTAATCCATATTGAAAAATTATTTGAAATAATGTTTGTTTTAAAAGAATATTAAGTGATTATTATTTATATTTCGAAAATAATTAAATATTGTTAAAATGCATTCAATCGTATATTTTATATATTTCATTAATTAGTATATTCATTAAAATCAATATAAATCAATATAAAAAGTAAAAATAATTATGCATACAATTTAAAAAAAAAAAAAAAAAAGTTTTTGAATATAAATAATTTCTTTGGTATTAAGTATTTTTATAAATATTACATTGAGCACATTTATGATGAATTAGAGTGTTTTATAATAAAATAAGAAATAATTTGTTGCTTATATATATAATATGTGCAAATGGATGCACGTGTACGCCCTTGCCAATTTATATAAGCACATTAATAGATTTTCGTATTCAAGCATAAATTAAAAAAAAAGTAAAATCCACCTTACTGTTACAGTTTTTTTTTATATTCAATTTATATTGTACACGTATATTTAATTAGTAAAGTAATATTTTTAAAAATAATATGTTTCAGTTAAAAAAAATTTTTTGTAACATTATATACCAGTTTCAAAAATATAACTAATAATAAAAAAAAAAGTTCTCGTTTATTAAATTTCAAAGTCTACTCGATTTCTCAATAATTTAATCTATATGTTATTAAATCCATTATGTCTTTTTTTTGAAATTAAAATAAAAGATTGCAAAAAAATAAATTTTCAAAAAAAATCAAAATTTAAAAATAGAGAAATTATTGAAAATAAGCTAAAAGTAAGAATACATTAAACTAATAATAAAGTCAATTATTTGTAAATACCCTTCACAGTAACCTTTATTTTTAAATACAAATTTATAATATTATTTTCGAATATAACATATTATAATTTCGAATATATATTCATAATGTTACAATGACAAACGATATTACATTCAGATATCAAGAAATAACTGAAAAATAATGCTTAAATGAAAAATTTTCTAACTAAAATTTTTGGAACTAAAAAAAATGATACATTATTAAAAAATGAAGCATCTATTTTAAAATAATATAAATTTTATATAAATTTCAGATTTGATTTATTTAACGGTGGAATTTAAAAATAATGGTTAAAGGTAGAAAATATTTTTTTCATTCAATTTTATAAATTATTAAATTGAATAATTTAGATTTGAAATATTTTTTTGTACGCATTATGTGGCAAACACCAGAATAGAATATTTATAAAAAAAGAATTTTGTGATGTAAAGCCGCTTTTAAACTTTGATTATTAAAATTCTTATATATTATTAAATAATTTTTCTAATAGCGAAATTATTTTAAAACAATATATGAATTTATAGTGCATTGAAAGATTTAATCCGTAGGCTTCATCGATTAGATCCTCTTAATGAATACGTCCCTTTATAGAGAGTTAATTGCTCTGTAATCTTTTCAATCAAAGGTCAACTATAAAGTAAAACTTGGTAAAATCTTATGTTGATCACGAGAAGGATTTACGAGAGAGGCAATCAATTACACTTTTTAAATATTAAGACCCTAGTTGGCACGAAACAAAAAAAAAAAAAAAAAGAATGGTTTTTCTTTTTGTTTTCCCAAGAAAAGCGGGGTGACTGTAACATGTTACTTAAAAGGATGGAAAACAGTTGCTATCGGTAGGAGTTAGAGCCGAGACAAATGGCAACAAGTACCAGTGAAAATTTTTTATAGCACGCAAATGAACAATGCGACTGAAAGCGCTCGCAATTCAGTAGAGGATAAGCGAGTTTCGCATCGAGAAGGAGTTGGGCAAGAACAAATCTGTTAAAGACAGGAAGAGCTTGTCGGGGTGGAAAGGGTGCTCCTATTAATTATCATAAATGGCTCGCGTGCGCACATAATGAGCTGGTGTGGGAGTACGAAGGCGCGGTCCCGTGGCCCGAGGAATTGATTTCTTCCGGCGCCAGCGGATCTGGCGGGGCCGTCAGCGTCGGCGTCGCCGGCTGCATCGGAAGCGGCAAGAGGAGCTACCGCGTCATCGTCGTCGTCGTCCTCATCCTCATCGTCGTCTGGCGCCAGCGTCCGAGAATGTCTCGTAAAAGCGTCCGGGTTACCCGGGGACTGTACATCTCAGTCAAATGCAACGGAGCCCCGAATTTGGGTTACGCGAATATTCAGAATATATACGCGAGGTTTTTCAGTCCGGGATACAATTAATGATTACTTGGCGAATACAAGCCTGAAGGTGATTTCAATTTTTTACGGGTTATTAATTTCAGGTCCTTTTAGGGTTGACAAGGAAAAAGAATCAGAAGAGAACGAAAGTGGCATTAATAGAAACAAGTTCTTTTTGCAAGGAAACGATGAAAATTGGCCATCGTGTTAAAAATTATTTTAATTAATCTAAAATTGAGTATACCAAAACTTTCTTTTATTGGCTTGATTAAACATTTTCATGTACAGAAAAAAACAAAACCATAATTTCATACTCGCCTTTACGTCAAAAAACATTCTTTACAATAAAGTCAATTACATTCAATTTAATCATAACCAATAATAACAGATAATTTATTCAATTTGAGACTGTAGATTTCATATTTTTTTAATGTAACTGTATCGATATTTTTAGATTGTAAAAAAAGTATATTTAAAGCTGTATTGCATAATTTTTATTATCTAATCTATTATTATATCAAATACTATTATTTGAAAACTATTGTTATACCTAATAATAAATTAGCTAGATAATAACCCATGAACAAAATTGTTATGTTAATAATAAATAAATAACAACAAAAATACTTTCATTGGATGAAAAAAATTGTATTTTAAATCAATATTTATAGTGTTCCTATGTCAATGAAAACTAGTCAAGGAAAAATAAAATTATTTTAAATAGTAAAGTTTGATTTATAAGATTGAATATGAAGTTTTAATTAATTCAATAACTGTAAATTTATATTCATTTTATGAAATCTAAAGTAATATATTTACACAGCGTTTAATATTCGCGTATTTTGCATCTAAAATAAATATAATAATACCAATAATAATGATTTAGTAACGTAACTAAAATTATATTATTATTATTATTATTATTATTATTATTACTATCGTGTTTCTTCATAAATTAACATTTGTTTATTATAAAAAGTTTAATTAGTGAAATAATGAGTTACAATTAAATTTACAAATTAACAAAAACAATGTTTAACATATTTACCAATTAATACAAGATTTAAATCAATAGAAAATATTGAAGCAATTTAATAATTTACTCGTTCAATAATAATGTTTTAAACCTTCATGTAGAATAAACGATCAAAAGTGGAGCAACATTGTGAGCTAAACTATTATTTACAATGTCCAGTCAGGAAAAATTATAATAAAAATTAAAATAAAAATTATAACAAAAATAAGATTTATATCTTGATGGATAATAGTAGAAATTATTGAAATTATTAAAATATTAAATAGTTTTAGTTCACAAAAGAAATGTTAATGATCATTAAAGTACTATTATAAAATAATAAATTATTACTAATAGATTATCAATATTTTTCTTTTTATTATAAAAGAATTATTTTCAAACCATCGTTTCATAAATTTATTCCAGTCTCGTATATTATTAGAGATTATTGTACTTTCATCCAATTTGTTACGCAATGTTTTTTTGATTCAAAGAAGATCCTATCGAAATAAAAAATAAACCTTATTTTTTCCGTTAAAATAATTGACATAAATATATATTTTATATATAATTCAATTGGAAAAATGCATTGCGCAGAGCTGTATAATAAAAGGTACATTAAGAACAAATCAGCAGCACTTATGTTTGTTCTAATTCAAAAACGAAAAGTAATCGTATGTTCAATACTGATTTAAAAGGTGAAAATCAATCGTGAATTTGTGAGTTGGTTTTGTCTGCTTGGAAAGACGGTACAAAACGAAGATCGGCATTCAAATCAAGGTGCGCGAGTTCTTAATTCGCCAGAAGAATAAACAATCGGAAGAGAAGGAAAATCAAAACAACATTCGGAAAACCCAACACGATTTTACGTGGTACAGATGGGAAAATCGGTAAAGATACACACCCTCTTTGGTTGTCCCCTCCTCCTCCTCTTTTGTCTTCTGTGTTTCATTTTCTTCCTTGCTCTTCTCTTGCTTCTGCTCCTCCTTGGCCTTCTCGCCCAGAATGCCCCTAGCCATTTCCCTGACGTCTTCCTTGGCCTCCTCGACCAGACCCCTCGCCATGTCCTTGACGTCCTCCTTGGCCTCCTCGACGGCCTGCTGGATGCTCTCCTTGCTTGTATTACAACCCATGTCGTCTGCCGGGGCCCACTGAATCCTCACCACCACCACCACCACTGATAAGGTCCTACCTCCTGGTACTTTCACCTAGTGCGCCGACCCTTTTCACAGCAACAAGAGCATGCAAGTCCGCTTGGTCCCGGTCTGACCTTAGTCGGAGCTCACCCCTCGCGCGACGCTCCCTCAGACTTCGAGCTCGGGGAGGTTTATGTCCGGGAGGCAGCGCGTGCTGCACGTACGCATGACGCGCCGCGGACGGGTCTGGTCGGCGTCGCGGTGAGCACTGAGTGACCCGTCGCGGGCGCCCCGACGTCGGTTCGCCCCGACGACGACGACCCTGCCCTTGCCGGCGCGACGCGACGCGCGCCACTCGATCCTTCCCGTGAGCAAGTGTGTGACCGTGTGTCGCCGGGTAGACGACGCAAGGGTGGGCAGGTGGGGCGATGCGAGCCGACTCGAAAACTACCGACTACTTCCAGGAGACGCGAGCCCGAGTCGCGAAATGAACCGCTGGCCGAGCAACAACTTGGAGATCGAAAACAGAAACCGTGTGCGCGCGCGTGTGCGTGTGTGTGTGGGGTATGCGTGCGCGCGCCCCTGTGTGCGGATGAGGAAGGCAACGAAAAGGCCAAGTGATTCTAGGAAAAGTTACTCTATCCAAGAACACGTTTGGATTAAGCTCGATTCTCGAAAACTTTCCGAGGTCGTTTTCATCGATTTTCATGCTTATGTACTCACTGATGGTCGGCAAACGATAAAAGTATTTAAACAATCTTGCCAATTATTTATTGTTTCTTCATAACCAAATTCAGCTTTAATCGACATTTTTGCATTGTTAATCTAAAACTCACTGGGCTGAAAAATTAATTAACTGCAAATTTATTTAATAAATATATTAACAATGTAAGCTCAAATCGCTGTATATCCTAATTTTTTTATCTTTTTTACATATCCTTTTTTACATTTCTAAGTATTGTTGTTTTTAATAAGATCGAACATTGGTAAATAATCTGTCACTTTATTTACTTCTAATTGAAATAATTCAAATCTAAATACTCATTCATATAAATTAAGTTATAGATAGTAATTTTCAAAAAATCAATGAAATTTATTTACTTTGAACAACCGTTTATTGATATATATATATATATTTACTTAATATATTTTTTTCAAAATAAAATTATCAAGTAACTTTTAACAACTTATCTAACTGAATAAAATAAACATACCAAATAAATCTTAAATAAGTTTCACATTAAATGCAAATGTTTTACATTACATTGAATGATATTTAATTTTATTTCACTGAATATTAATAAAAATATCATTAATTAAAATTAAAATATAAATAAATAACTCATTTTTTATCAATACTTTTTTCTCTTCTACGTATTAAATATTCATAAAATTAGTAAGATTTGCCATTATATTTATCGTATTTTTATCATATTTTTATAAATTAGATACATTTCTAATTATTACAATAATTTATATCGAATTGATATTGTGTGTGGAAAATATGGCATGCAGGAAAAAGTTTTCTTAAGAAAAACAAAAATAGAACTTTCAATTTACCTCACAATAAATTTCAAACCACGATTAATTATTTACAAATTAATAAACACTTATAAATTTAAATTGACTAACTAACCTTAATTTAAATTCTTAAAACCATCTATTAAAACTTACATATTTTTTTCAAGTCATGTACATTTATATTTGACATTCAATTCGACGACAAACTAATAGTTAATAAATTAAGTAATGAATAACAAGTATAAGTATTTTACAAACTTAGTCAATATTTATAATGTTGATTTATTTACAATAAGGATTCCAATGTATTTACTAATTTATCAAATATGAGTGTATATATATTCTCTTACATTTGTAAATTCGTAATTATATGTATATGTAGAAAATATGATTAAATGAGTAATTTCAATTTTTCTTTACACTAAACAA
This sequence comes from Eupristina koningsbergeri, assembly GCA_018907245.1. NCBI lineage: Eukaryota > Metazoa > Arthropoda > Insecta > Hymenoptera > Agaonidae > Eupristina > Eupristina koningsbergeri. Next base: position 2,280,867 of record JACCHV010000151.1, read on the forward strand.
AAAAATAAATCAATACAATACAGATATCATTATAAATGTATATGGATGGATATATGTTTATTATATAAGCATACGTTTAATGACATGATGAAATTTTATAACCATGATACTGGAAAAATATTGTAATTGTATTTGTGCAGGATATATTTTATGAAAACGGCTACATTTAAAATAATTATATTGTTGAACCAAACATTGAAACTATATGCTAATCTATCATTGAATTTTATGACGATATTTATGTAAAATTAATATCAACCAGAATCTTGTAAATTATATTTGTATATTCTGCAACTTTTTTTTTAAATCTTTAAATTCATATATATATGAATATGAATTTATTTAAAAAACTTTACATAATTTAAGTAATCTAAAATAAATTATTATTTATATTTTATTTTTAAAATAATTACCTACAGTCTCTCTATTCTCCTTAATGTATTAAGAATGATTATATATCAATTTTATATTTAATTTTACATTCCAAACTTTATTTTAGTTATACCAATTCATTAAAACTATGCAATTATTCAATAAATATTCATTGTAATTAAAATTATCGCATTCAAAAGAAAAACAAATAAAATAAATTTAAATTATTTAAAAAATTTCATTATTGAGAAAAAATATGCTTATCTATAAGATACAAAATCTTAAGAAGTAGAAGTGACTTTCAGTGGAACTGAATTTCTATATATATTAATTTATATATATATATATATAGATATATATATATATATATATATATAAATTAGTAGGTATAGATTAATTTTAATTATAACTTATTACTTAAATTATGTGCATATAAAATCGAAGTAATGTATGCATAATGAAAAATGAATAAAATAAAAATACATATTTATTTCTAAATAAAATAAAATTTACATAATTGGTATAAAATATAATGTTCTATAAGATTTTAGAAAAAATAAATATATTGTCAATTTTCTTGGTTACGCAATATAAAACACATATTATATTCTTGTAAAAACGAAATAGTAGAAATTATATTAGACAATGAAAAATATTCGTTCATCATCAAGTTTTTTATCATTTACATATAAAAATCATCACTTATATTTAAATATTTTTACTTTCATAATAATAAAAATAATTTAAACTGAAAATTGTTCTTTTTTTTTCATTAAAATATTGTAGACAATACTTAAAAACTTCTTCTTAAAAAATACTAATCATCGCGGTATATATTGGTTCTTTGATATATTATATGTTTTATGAATTAATTATTAATTATATCAATAAAAGAATTATAAGAAAAATGACATATTTTTCAAAAAATTATTTTTCTTATATTTCAATTACAATTTTGAGTGTATTTTAATGCATATGTATATATTTTTAATGAGTATCAAAAGTATGATCAATCCATTTCACATATCAATATTTGGAATCTATTATTAAATTTAATAGCGTATATTTTTTATGTAACTAGCGTTACGTGCTGTGCACTTATAAATCTGAATAAAAACTCGTGTACTAATAAATATGAATATAAAAATAAATTTTATATAAATATTATGATATTAAATCATTTCATTAAAATAGCTTTTTCTCCTGAAGATAGTTATGTAGGTATCATATCTTATAATATCTATTTCTATATGTAAATAAATTTTAATTTGACTGCATAACATTTCCTAAATAATGTTATTTGTTCTTTGCATGTTTTATTAACTAAAAAGAACCAGAATGGTTCTTGTCAAAAACCGAGTAATCTTAAGTACATATTTTAAAATTATAATTATTTGAGTAACATTCATAGAGATTACAAATCGCTACATTTAATGTTAAGGTAGAGAATATCTTTTAACATATTGCTCAACTATTCACATTTATTGTACAAATACATTTATTTTGTTTTTTCTGTGCAATAATAAATTTTATAAAGTTTTTTTATTTTTGTTAAAATTAATAATTTTAACATTATAACTTTTGAAAAATATATTAACCTATTAATACTAAATAATTATATATAGATAAAAATTAATAATGAAAAACTTTTAGAAAAACTGTTAAATTCTGGAATAGATTTATAATTAAAATACAATATATATAAATATTTTACTGCAACTTTATGATTTATTTTAAATTTTAATTTAAAATAAAGTTAAATTATTTAATAATTAAAAATATTTATTAAATAATATTTCTAAATAAATAAAAATAAAGTTTTTAATACGATACTAAATTTAATAACAATAAAAAATGATGCGATTTAATAGTTTATATAAATATGGCTTAAAAAAGGGAAAAAAATTAAATTTTATACCATTATAATTTTACAGTTATTAATGAAATTAAATTTTAAAGAAGAACTAAATAATAGTAGAGTATTGAAAATTTGCAAAGTATGTAATTTTTATTTTATTATTTAAGAATTTTAATATTATCAAAAACAGAAAATTTAAACAGAACTTTAAAATAAATATAAGTTTTTAAATATAAACTTTAAATAAAAACCTAAGCTAATGACTTATTAAACACTTGTATAAAATTATATAAAATTACGAATAGGTAATGCTATAATCACAAGTGTATAATATTGTTTACACTGAGGTATACAATATTTCGGAATTATTGCATACTACGATATTATTTACAGTAATATAAACATTACACAAGTATTAAATTTAATGGATATGATATATTTATTTTGGATATTTATGAATTTGTATAAATAATTTATAATTTTTTTAAATTATTAAAATTTTTTATCATTTTTACATAATTTTGTTTTATTATTTGTTTAATAGTAAAAAAAAATTATATTTAAATTTTATTCATAAAAGTTTCTTCAAATAATGAAAAAATTTCTGAACAATCATAAAGTTTACTTATCCAATTATTATAATTTTTAAAAAATTACTTAATTATTATATTTTAATTTACTAAAAAAATTCCATATTACTTTTTTGGTATTTAATAATATTATGAAAGTAAATATTTACTTTAGCTCTTTTAAAATATTATCTAATGTACCTTAATTTTAATTAACTGCTTAATATTTCTGGTTTATGATTATGTAAATGTAAAACAGTAGCTACATCTAAGACAGGAAGAGACCATGATGTGAACATAATTATAAATAAAAAAATACAGAGATAATTAAAGAAATAATTAAAAAATTTACATTCAAAAATACTAGCAGTATAAATGAATACACATGAACTATTTGTAAAAATAAAATATAAAATTCTTCCTTAGTTGAAAACAAGCTGTGCGAATCTTCTTTTTTAAAGTATATTATATAGTGTAGGAAATATATTTCATAAAATATTTTGGAAGTTGGTAAACTTGTGAATTCGAAGAGCAAGTTTGAGTAAGTTTTGGTAAAGTACATTTGAATTTAGTGAAGAAAAATTAATTTTCCACTACTCTCAGAAATATGAGACCCGGCTATGCACATAATTCATAATTGCTGCTGTTAATTACATCGTTTAACATTTTTTGTTCCTCATACCTTTTCTGAATCTACATTTGATCTGCTGTAAACTACACATGAGCATTGTAAATATATCTTCAGCTCTTTGATTTTTTAAAAAAATTAAATGAGTCTTTGCATTCGTATCTTCCAATTTATTACATCCCACCATTGCCTGTTGCCGCTAGCAAATTAAAGTACTTAAATTATTCCGGAATAGAATTAATTTGGGTTGTCGGAGATTAGAGCATCTAGAGCATCAAACTCAACTGTAATACACAATTTTGAGTAAACATCTCAAACAGAAGACAGTTTGTTACCACTTGTAGCACGAAAGTAGCTCTTTTTTTCTGAAAGCCGATCTTTTACCTCGTAAAAAGCATTTCATCGAAAGTCAACTAAGAAAGCGTGACTCAAAAACCTTGAATATAAGTTACTAGAACGTGGTGTACTCGAGTCGTAGAAATACTAAATATCCTTGAATTGTTCATAAGGAAATTCACTAAAAGCAATGAACTGCATTTGTTATTAAATAGCACCTGTTGATGAGGAATTACTAATCATCGAGTGTAAATAATTGTATCTTCTCGAATGTATTCGATCAAATATGTCACCGAATCAATTTACAACTACGTACTTTATTACTTATAAATTTATGGTTTTCAAGCTGTCAACGTAGGACGTACGTCAAAATTATGTTTATTTTATATCTTCATTACTATTTATTTACAAAACCAACCAATAACTTACATTTACTTTGATATACGTGCTTAATTTCGAATATAATTTATGTAATTGAATGTTGATAAAAATTGTTATACTTTAACACAATGTATTAGAAATTAAAAAATTTTTTAAAAAATTTATAAATTTATTGTACAATTCATAGTTATAATTATATTATAATTACCGTTATATTTTTAACTGAGATATTTCATCATAACGAATTGTTTGAAATATTAATATTATTTTATAGTTGTATTAGGTTTCTAAACAATAACTTTAAATTAAATATACATTTAATGTATACTTGTATAATATTATTATCATTATTATTATTATCATTATCATTATCATTATCATTATCATTATCATTATCATTATCATTATTATTATTATTGTATCAATTACTTATCAACTCTATCATTTTTATACTTTATTAGTTACATTGTCATTTGATAACTAATTATTATTATTATTATTATTATTATTATTATCTAAATTAATTATAAATTTAATTACTCGGGCACATATGCATGCAAACATGAGGCATCGCGTATTTAACGTGAAATCATTTTCTCTTGCAATGTAGAGCACAAATAGCGTTCTTTATGAAATCGAACCTTGTAAGTTAAGTGACTTGAATTTTATCGCCTTTTACGTTTAAAAAGAAATTCATTCGCGCCTTATGAGATATGGTTTCTTGAGGTCCGCAAAAGTATGACACCCATTTTTTCATTGCAATGACACTTAAAGAAATTAATTGAAAAAAGTTAAACAAATGAAATAATTAATTAAAAATTTTTTTAAATGCTTTATGAAGGTTATTTAGACTTTTTAAAAGTTTAAAAATCGTAAATGGAAAAACTTTTTGATTCTTAAATAATTATGCTTTTCTTAATCATTTTATTTTACAAAAAATCAAAGCATCAATTTAATTAGTATACAAATAATAACAAAATTATCAATATAATATAATAATAATGTAAAACCATTGAGCTAATAAAGAATTCTCGAATAATTTGTTTTAATTGAACATTTTTATTATTCAAAAATTATTTATTATTCAAATTAATTTTATTCTTAATAACAGATTGTAATATATTAAGAATATTATTCTTATTTAGTGTTTAATCAAATTGCTGCAACATGTTTAAGTAATATTTATGATAATCTACTATAAGAAAATAAAAATGTAAATAAAATTTATCAAGTTTATTTATTTATTATTTAATACAACAATCCCTAACTGTTCTTCAAATAAGCTTCCTAATTATTTTATTTTCTTTTAGCTCTCTTTTCTTTAAGTTGTGCTAATTATATAATATTTTAAACTTTTTCTTCTGTACATTTTTACATATACCATCATGTTTTCGTTTTAATTTATATATAATTGATATACCTAATTTCATACATTACCATTATTATTGTTTAAAGTATTATATTAAAATTTATTATAAATAATCTAAATTGTATTTAATTATATATTTTTAATTTATTTTATAATATTTATAATGTATTACATTTTAATTACAAGTATGTCATTACACAAATACATAACATTGTATATTGTTTCCTCTATTTACTAAGTTTTGCTCAGCTCTTTCACGTGGATGACGTTATTTACGACCTAAACAGTTGCACTATTATTAATTTAATGTCTTACTTTTTTAGATATTTTTCAATGTTCTTGCAATAAAATTTACGTGGCATTATCAAACCAATAAATTCTTTAGCTTCTACAAAAAGTTAAATATATAAATATATTAAATATACATATTAAATTCCATTTAAACTGATTTAACCTGAATATTTTAAATATTATTTTGATGTAAGCATGTTTTCATAATATTATCTGTTAGTTTTATGTATTTTTATAATTATGTGTAATAAAATTTGAGAACATAAGTAATATTGTAAGTTGAAATATAATATAGTGATATTACATTACAGCTTAATCTAAAAATCGGCTGTAATTTCCAAAAATATTTACGACAGAATCGAGACATCAAAAATCGGTACCTATAACAGACGATAAAAATTTATCCTCTCTGTAATATTTATCAAGACAGAATTTATAGAAAAAAAAAAATACATCATTTGAAATATATGCATATTACATTCATTATTAAATACCCACTCGATCAATATTCGATTTTTACGAATGTATTAATAAAGTTTTATATATAGTGATATATCCACCGAAAATGAATATAAAAATAAAATTAACTATCTTTGATGAAATTATAATTGAGTGGAACTAATGTATTAATAAATATTTTAGATATTATTTAAAAGTTCACTTTAATATTTATATCTTTGTCTCTTTTATTTAATGTAAACTAAAATATTTCTCAGTTCAAATTTTTAAAAATAAATGTCCAATATAAAGGAAAATAAGAATATAAACTTATTTTCATACCAAAATCCAATAATTTCAATTCAAATAATTTATAAATATCTATGTTTTTTATCTTGAAAATTTTATAGTTCCTTACGGGTGTAGGTGAGATTAAAAACACTTTATTATGGTGTTTTAAGGCAACGTTTGGATCAACTTTCGTTGTCTTCTTCAGGCCTCTATTTATTAATAAATTTACACAAATAAATGTCAAATAATACAATAATGAGTTACAAATTATAAATTATAAAAATTGTTCATACCTTAGTATATTCGAATGTAGAATATTACATGTTTTTTAGTATACACCACAAATGCTTATATCATTTCATTCATTTTAATTACATATATTTATTACAGTACTGTTAATCTATTCAATTAAAATATATATTAACTATATCTAATAACTATTATATTTTTTTATACTTAATTTAATTTTATAAAGTCTATCTCAAAGACTTATATATTCAAGTAATAGTATACGAAGATCCTTATAAATTATAACTAATTAATTCTATATTAAATTCTTATTTTTCATTTTTAAACTATTGAAATTATATTGAATAAAGTTATTATTGAAATAAAGTTTTTAATTCATTTCGAATACTTTATGAATTTGCAATAAATTTTACTACACTTTTATCGATTTAATAATTAAGGGAAAAAATATTTTTTTTATCAAGTTATCAAAACTTTTCACAAATTACTTAAATTGACAATGAACATATTAAATATTATTTTAACATTTTATAAAAATTGAAATCAATAAAGAAAGGTAATAGATTTTATTAAAGATTAAATAAATTTCACTTAACTAATTAATTAATTAAGTATTCTGTTACGTACATTTCATAGCGTATCAAATAATATGTGAATTTACAATTTTTAATAAGTTAAACTGAATTAATAGTAAATTTTTAGGAACTAAAAACAAATTAAGCAAATTATTAAAAAGAAATTAATAAATGAATTTTAATATTACTGAATATCATAGAATATAGAAGTTCAGCAATCAAGATCAATACTTAAGTTCTACTAAATTATGAAATTTAAACAAGCAACAAAAAATATTGTAGTTTTTATCATAAGAGATTCATCTGGCAGAAAGAAATCTTTAATTCCTAAAAAATCTTAAGCTTGACCTAACAAAAGACTAAAAAAGAACCAAATACTTACACATGTTTTTCTTATTAATTATTTAAATCAATAAATTGAAAGTTATAATTCAATATTATTCAATTATTAATTTTAAACACTTCCAACATGATCTAAACTTAGACTACGACACCAACTGGAACCCTAGACTATATTTAAGTAAAATAATCCGAAATAATAGAATTTTTAGTATTTAATTTTTTACGTTTAGATAAATATAAATAGTAATAAATATGATTTATATATAAATATACACATGTATATTAACTTTTACATAGATTTAAACAATAAAAAATTGTTGATATATTTTAATTTTATAATTACTTTATATATCCATTTATTTAATTCTATGTGACACTTTATTACACAAATACAATACACGTTTTATTTTTTTTCATTTATTTTTTTTTAAATAAATTAAATAAATTTATTTACCTTTATATTTATCAAATCATTTAAAATAATCTTAAAATAAAAATCTTTTTTTAATAATGTTCATTTTTTATATTTAAACACTAAATCTTACAATATAAATTTTATAATTGTATTGTTTAAATACAAACAATGTAAAATAAAAAAAACAGAGATATCAATAAAATTAAAGTAATATTTTTTTAGAGTAGATATTGATATAACATTTACATTCAATACTAAATAGTTAAAACGGAATTAATAAAAATTGATAATTAATGTATCATTTATTTAGTATATTTTAATCCAATGAATAAAAAAAATATATAGTTTTTTCTTTATTGAACAATTAATTAGTAATATATTTTGTATTATTTATCATCTTTGGTTATTTTGTATTAAAATTAATATACTATATTAAAGATATAAAAAATTTATATTTAAATTATTTTTGAGGCAACATATAAATAATTAATATACAAATATTCATATATATTTAAATCTTGGTAAAGATTTTATTATATTGAATGATGAATTTATGAACCATTAATATGGTCATAGAATTTAAAATAGTATTGAATTAGAAGTTAAAAAGTAGATATTTTTATGAATAACTTATAATTTTATCTATCATTTTAAAAAATTTAGTTTTGAGTCAATTCATTAAGGTTTTTATACATAATTGCAAAAATTTTCTCTCTAAGAAAAATTACTTATTAAATAATTCTAATAAAAATATTCATTAAAAAACAAAAAATACATTATGTATGTATTATTTCCAAAATACAATATTATAGATGATATTAATCTAAAATAAATTTTATAAACATTATAGACAAACTAACTATAAGTCATTAAAATATTTAATAAATAATTACTTTTACACTTCATTATATAATCAAAATATTAATTCAACAACATATATGTATGTGCATATACATAAATTATTGGTATATATTTAATTTCATTGTTTTATTCTCTTTTTATATAAAAATACAATGATTTTACAAGTAATAAAAAAAATTAATCTTTTAATATATTTGAATTAATAGATTTAAATAAAAATAATAATAAAAGTACAATTAATCTCAAAATAGTGAAAATGAATAATTATAGAAAAATTATTGTTTTGTAAAAAATAAGGTTTTAAAAAAATTTTAATGAAAATATGTTATTAATAATTTGAACTACATATTAATAGAATATGTACTATTTTTATACATAAAGTCGTTCACTTATAAATTAAAGCCTTTATTTCAAAAATTACATATCCGCTGTACTCCATTTATATGCTTCTTCTTCAATGGCTCGTTTTGTGTTTCGTGCTTCAAACCACTTTTTCTCATAACCATTACTACGGTCAACTCCATCCCAGCGAAAGCCAGGCTTAATTCCAAATCTATTTGGCATAAATGATCCTTCATATTTCGGCTTTTCTATAAACAAAATATTAAAAAATAATAAACTTTAATACCAATAATATTATTTACAAAATTTTATTTTTATTATTATTATTATGTATAAATTATACCTGGTTCTCTTTTTCCTTCTTTAATTTCTTTCTCTTTTATATAAGCTAACATAGGATCATCATCTCTATCACGTCCACGAAGTTCACGGTCTAAATCTTCATCATTTGCATATCTTGCAAGTGGTTTACTCATCTCGTGTAAATCTCGTTTCAATTTATCTTCTCGATCTTCCATTTGTTTTAAACTACAATATGTAATATTATATACACTAAATAATAATGGATTAATATTAAAAATAAAAAATAATAATTTGAATCTCAAATCTATATTATTGAAACTTCAATATTCAAAAAATAAATAAATAAAAATGAAATTAAATAATTGGTAGTAGTTCAGTAAGTCTTAACAGTATTGATTAATAAGCTTGTGATAATCATAATAAAAAAATATATGTAATAGTTTTATTTGAAATTTTATCTTTTGAATTTCTGTAATATAGCAAGATTTTTTTTAAAATAATATTTTTTTTAAATTATCATTGAAATATTACTTTAAAAATAAGAATTTTGTCTTCAATATAAAATGATAAATTTGACATAAAAAACAATTTTAAAGTAAATTATTTAGCTTAAAAATATACCCTTTGCCCCATTTTGAATATTTTTCATTTATTTCATCTTGAGCTTTTTGTTTTTCTAGTTTGTCAACATATTCTTTTTCAAAATCTCTTTTTCTTCCAGTTCTTCTATCACGTACCACAGTTGTCTGTCCATAACCACTTATTTCTTTGCCCATCTAAAAAAAGTAATAAAATGATGATAAAAAAAATAATTGATTTAATTTGTTCTCTTATATTTTAATGAAAATTTACATTTTTCATCATTTCTGCTTCTCGTTTTTTCTGTGCTTCTTCTTCTTCTTTCAGAGATTTTAAATTTTGCAAACCGGCAGATGTTCCATCTAATGTTTTTTTCACAACCTTAGTTTCATTTTCATTTTTCTCTTTATTTCTATTTTCATTTTTCTCTTTATTTCTATTTTCATTTTTCTCTTTATTTCTTGGTTTTCTTTCCTCGTCCCAACGAGATACTCTTGGTCTTTGACTTAAATAATTTGCTGATTTTTGTCTTTCATCTCTTGAATTTCTATGAGGAGAGTTGTATCTATTTTCATTTCTGGAAGATTTTGATGAATGATGGTAAGAATATAAGTCTTTCTTTGAATTAGAATTTCTTGGTACATTTAAATCAGAATCTGAATCATTTTTATCATATTTTCCATCTTTATGTGTTTTTCGTTTTCTTGGTAAACTTAAATCAGAATCTGAATCATTTTTATCATATTTTCCATCTTTATGTATTTTTCGTTTTCTTGGTAAACTTAAATCAGAATCTGAATCATTTTTATTTAATTTTCTATCAATCATTGATTTTGGTTTTCTTGGTGGACTTAAATCTGAATCTGAATTATGTTTACCCAATTTTCTATCACTCTTTGATTTCTTTTTTCTTGGTGGACTTAAATCTGAATCTGAATTATGTTTACCCAATTTTTCATCATTCCTTGATTTTGGTTTTCTTGATGGACTTAAATCTGAATCTGAATTATATTTACCCAATTTTCCATCACTCTTTAATTTCTTTTTTCTTGGTGGACTTAAATCTGAATCATATGAATTTGAAATTTTTTCATATTTTAATCCTGAATTTTTTGACATTGATTTAGAATTAACATCAAATTCATTGTATTTATTAAAGTTGTCCAATTGGCATGAATTATCTATTTTTCTTCGATCTAATATTTTATTTCTATTGTTTGACTTAGAATGTGAATCTCTGCTACAAGTTCTTTGATGTAAAGTTTTCTGTTTAGTTCTATTAGAATAAGGACTTAAGTCTACAATAAAATCTCTTTTCCTACTTCTATCGTATTTTTTGTGTGTATCATCTTTCATTGTATTATCTTTATCAAAATTAGATTTTCTGGAATCTATGTGCTTTGAATTTCTTGGTAGACTTAAATCAGAATCGCTATCTGCTTTTGGCGTATATAATTTATCATCCTTCTTATCCTCTAATTTTCTGCTACTTTTAGATAATTTTCTTTCTTTCTTTAACATTTTCTTTTTTGTTTTAGAAAGCTTACGTAGATTTGAATCTGAATCCATATCTGAACTATCACACTCTAAACTTGAATCAGAATCTAAACTAGAATCAGATGAGACACTATAATTTTTTTTATGTTTTTTACTTTTTTTTGAAGAACCCTTTTTCTTTTTTTTTTTCTTTTTATTGGATTTATTTCCACTTTCAGTTGGACTGCTACAACTACTATCACTTCTGTGTTTTTTCTTTTTTTTGGTAGTTGATTTATGTTTTGATTTTTTCTTTTTTGTAACATCATCTTTTGAAATAAGTAGTTTTTTATCTCTTAAATCATTTATGCTGTAACTATCTTGCTCATCTCTATTACATTGTTCTATTTTTGAAATTTGAACATCTCCAGTACCATCATCAGCTATAAGTTTCCATCGTTGTTTATTTGCAAAGTCTACCGGGCCACGCTCATCAATTATACCCACAATTTGTGGTGCATCTTCTGTTGTATTTAAAATGGAAATTTCTTCATCATCAATAGGTATTAACTTTTTAAGATCTACATCATCGTCAATTATCTGCACTCTGTAAATAATACCTTAAATTTTCTTCAACATTCTAATAAAATTCTTAATGACATAATAATGTGATATATTAATATGTTATTGCTTTGAGTAATTTTTACATTGTTAATAAAATTATTAATATAACCTAAAATACAAGGATAAATAGTAATCCCAAACAAGAAATAGTAGAAATTATGAAATTTTTTCTTACGTCTTTGGTCCAACTTTAAGCTTTTTCTTCTTCTTTTTTTTCCCATCATCCTTTGAAAGATATCGTTTTAAATAGTCTTTCTGACTAATTTTTTGCACTTCCATGTTAGCGACTCTTAATCATGTATTTCTTAAAACAATTTTTTTATCAGGAGTAACTGTAATTGCATGTATATTATTCTAATGATTAAAACAATTTTCAAAAAACTAACCTATAAATATAAAATTGAAGAAAGAAATTGGATAAAGTTAAAAAAAATAAAAATTAATAAACATATAATTATAATTCGAGAAACTTTCGTTCGAATTTATTTCTAAGTTCAAGTTAAGTATTTCTAAAAGATTACATTAGTTAGAAGAAACAAACATATTTTACGTGTGATAATTAAATTACAAACATTTTCGAACAGGTTAATAAATGAATCTTACACTGATAGATGGCAGCACAATTATCAATAAATCTAATTCATATAAAAAATTTTCCTTTCTTTTGTACAAGTACATATATAAAATATAATTTATTATAAATCAATCAAAATAAAATTCATATTCAATACATAATAAATAGTAATTATAAATCATAACTGTTCGAATACATTTATATTTCTATCTCATGGAGAAATGTAAGTGATGATTCCCATTTATTCTGCAAATGGGAAGTAATACTGTTTGGCAATTTTTACCACAAAACATAGTGCTTATATTTTTATCGTATTGTATCTTTTAGTAGTTTCATAAGAACTTAAATTCTCTTGGTTACAAAATTCATCATGGATCGATGCACTTGAGAACTATTAAAATTCATGATTTAATTCTTACTGTATTTTCCTTAATTATATATCGTTATTTATGTTTTATTTTATTGCAATGACGAATTATATAATATATTTTTCTATACTAAAACCTAGTCTACAATTAGTAAATAAAAAACTTAAATTTATTTACTTTTACAATAATAAAAATATCTTAGCATAATGTTTACGGTTAGCTAATTATTAACTCAAAATTTTAAATTTATTTTGTACATGAAAATCGAAATAAACTATTTATTTTATGTATGGAAATTCAATTAAAATATTTTAAAAAAGTATGAATTTAATATTTTTTTATAATTAATTAAATTGAATAAATTTAGAAAATTAGACAAATATTTTTCAATTAATAGATCTTGTAAATTATATTTATTGATTAAAAAATATTAAATGTTATAAAGTAAATTTTATATATAAATGTTCTAAACTGTATATAAATTTTTTAATTGCATTTAATTAAATGGTATATAATTCATACAAATTGTTATATTTGCTTTTTAATTATTCTTTAATAAGCTGATGAACAAATATCTTTCATAATCCATAAATCCAATACAATTTATATTGTTTGCTTCTAATTATAGGTGTACATTTAAATTTAAACTTGTTTTATACAATTATAATAGTTTAGTATCTATCAATAAAATTTCCATTACATGGTCATTAACTACTTAAATTATTGCACAATAATGTTTTCTGTAATTTATGTCTTAAACATTAGTCTATTGAACGGTACGCCACGAGACTTATATAAATAAGAGTTAATTTTATTTATTACGATTAAAAATATAAATATTTAATATTTAATAAAATAATATATAGATTAATTGATTTTATATTGAATTTTTTTTTATTAATTTGATTTTGACAAAACGAAAACGTACAAGGTGGTATTGTCATTATTAATTTTTAAAGTATTTATGTACCATGATTTTCATATCTCATATTTTATAATTTTGAAATAGTTTTAATAAAAAAAACCATTCCAAGTATCTCATTACATTTTTTGTATATTAATATTAATTTAATTATAATTTGAATGAACCATAAATCACTAAAAAATTAATTTAAAATTTGTTGTAAACATGTTTGTTATATAAAAAAAAAAGGTTGAAATATATTTGATTCTTTATTTTTAGTCAGAAGTATTAATCCTAGTAATTTAGTCAAGTATTTCTAATGATGGATATTGTTCCAAGGCAGACTGTCATTAACCCCGATAATGAAATAATGTCAGATAATCTAGCACTCATATTTATTACTTCAATATATCTTACTTAAATTGATTATTGCTGTTAAAAATTTGTAAAATAATCATTTAAAGTTTAGAGCTAGAGATTTTACCCGAAGAGTAATCCACCATAAATATTTAAAAATTTTAGCTTAAATGATCAATGATATTTCGTTTAGCTGCATTAAAGTGAAATGGATACAATCATCTACACTTTAATTATATTATATTACACTAATAAATTAAATTTTTTAATTGAAAGATTATTAAATTTTAGTATTTCCTTCCTTAAATTGATGTTTATATTACTGGTGTAATAAATAAATGTAAAATGATTTGTAATCTCTAACGATTTAGTAATATAAACTTGGTTTGTTGAAACATGATTTAAATTTAAAATTACAATGCCGTAACAAGTAGATAAATATGAGTCTGAAATAAAACCATTATTTGTAGGACAAATATTAAAGATGATAGATAAATAGAAATGGAAATAAAAATATGTTAAAAATTGGTTAAATTGAATTAAATAGGCAGTTTTGGGTAGACCTTTTTCGAAACGAATGTTTACCGACAGATCTACCATACCGACAAACGTGATACTTCATGACGTGAATTAAGGCTCGACAACACTTCTTTGTATAATTATAAATTTTGACGAGAGATTTAAAGTACGCAATGAAAGAAAAATTTAAAAGGAGATCTGTCAAGAATAATTGGTTAGTCACTTGTGAGGATAGGAGAGGCATAATTCCGTGATAATTAATATTGGAATTTCGTATTAATTAATTTGGAAATGTCGCCAAGTCGGTGGAGGACGTGCCTGCGAATTTAATCCAAATAAATCATGGGATTTGGTCCAAAGTCCCCCAATGTTCGTTTATAAAACGCGAGGCAAAGTTGTCGAGCATTTAAAATGGCTCTGAAAACAACTCCAACTCATTTATGTACATGTAGGTAACGGTTAAAGGATTGCACATCTCGTTAGACACGAAAGGTGCGGTGCAGAGTTGGGCCGAAGGAAGAAACGGTAGGCATTAGTAGTTGGAGCACTATAACCTCGCTCCGATAAAAGAGCCGAGTTTTCCGAGTTTTTACGAAAGTTTTTAGGAGAGTCGGAGAGCTCGGGCCGAATATTCTCGGGTGGTTATGATTGCGGAGGGCTCGGCCTCGGAGGGAGGGCAGAGCAGCGCAAACAAAGACAAAGAGGGAGGAGAAAGCGAGAGTGATAGGGCCCCTGGGCCCGCCGGACGGGCGCACGTACGCACGCACACTCACGCACATCCTCGCGTCCACGGCGGAATGTAGTAGGGGAGCGAAAGTGAGCCGAGCGCCAAGAATGGCCAGGACGAGTCCTCGGTTGCGGGCCCGGGGCCGGGGGGCGGAGGGAGGCCGCAGCAGAGCAGAGCAGGAGCGCGGCCGGAGCGAGACGGAGGATCCGAGCGCAGTGCAGTGTCGGTCGCGGTATACTCCGGCTCGGCTGCATGATGCGCGAGTCGCCGCCGCGGCATCCACAGGGCATCTGCATCTTCAGCGCTCCGGACCCCAGCCGCAGCCGCCAGGATGACGCGCAAGCTCAGCAAGTTCCTCATCCTCTTCGAGAACACCAACCTCCTCTACTTCCCGGGGCACTTCCTGTCGGGGCGCGTGCTCATCGAGCTCGACGACGAGGCCTAGTAAGTGCGCCGCCGACCCCGACGCGCTCGCCTGCGTAAACACGCAGGTGCGCGCACTTTCTCTCTCTCTCTCTCTCTCTCTGCTCCCTCCGACCCCCGTGCCGACCCCAGCTTCGCCCAGAGGCTGAGCGCACTCGTGGCCGACGGCGCCGAGAGCATTTTTTATTTTTTATTTGCCCCGGACGGCGACTCTCCCGCCGCCCCGAGCCGAGGTCCACTCCCCAGCGCTAATCGAGGAAAATCCCCCGGTCGTCTGTCGCAACGTCGCGCGCGCACTCGGTACGCAATTATTGCAGGCGGAATCGGGTTGCGAGCCAAGAAGCGATGGCAATTCACTTTCTCGGTGTCGACAGTCGGCAGAGGCAAAAACCGCGCAACCCCGACCTCTGCGGAGCTCCTCGGCACCGGGAGTCGGGAGTGACGCGAGCGGAGATAAGCCGAGTCCGTACCGACGCTCATTAGCCGAACCCTCCCTCTGGAATAAATAATGAAAATCAATCGCTGAAAATCAGCCGCTAATTCAATGCGAGCCAGGGCGGCGGTGGCGGCGGCGTCCATCGGCCCGATAGCGCCTCGAAAATAATTTAGTCCGGGGATATCAAAGGGGCCGTCGGGCTCGGGGGCTAATTATTTCATTATAATTTCTCCGAGTGGACGGACGGAAGAGTCATTACGCGGATGCGCTCGGCTCGTTTGCGTTCCTGAGATCGCCGGAGGCGTGCGCGAGACGATGACGGACCTCGGCGGGGGCGACGGGGGAGGAAGCGGTCCCTTGGACGAGGGACGTGGGACGGGGGCGACGGGGAGGGGGAGGACTCGCGAGAAGACCCGACACGCTCACGCACACACGCGCGTCCCGTCCCTTACCTGCCCGACGCTCCTCCCTGCCTCTTCGCACGCTCCGAGATCCGAGATCCGCGAGATGCAATTCTCGTACTCGAGCGAGAAACTCGCCCGTCCACATGCTCCTCTTCCTTTCCTCCTTCAATTTATTTTTTATCCCCATCTCTAATTTATCCCTCCTCCTCCTCCTCCTCACCTCGACCTTTTTTCCCTCTTACCCTCCTTGTCTTCCTCGGATTATGCACGACGTACGCGGGAGGCTTCCGCAGCGCTCCGAACGCTGCGCAATTATGCTAATCCATTCCGGAATCCTACTCAATTTTGGATTATTTATATTTATAATGGCTTTCGTAACCCGTGAGGCCTTCGAAAGAATCTGCGCGCGGGCAACCGATTCTTTTACATTTATTACACTTATCTGCATTCGCCGCGTTTTCGCCTTGACAATGCATACTTTGCCCATTATTTATCGCCGATCGGCAGCTACCGAATAATCGCTCGCAGCCGTTTTTTCTGCCAATAAACTTAAATTTATACACTTGCGATAAAAAATTGCCAATTTTTCCTCAATTAATGTCGGCTTTATGAAGTAATTACGATGCATTCCACGAGACACAAAATGCCAACATCTTATCCAACGATGCATCTTTAAATCTTAAAAAAAAAAGTAACAGAAGTCCGTCTCTTTTTATATTCGAGTGAATGAATCGATGAATTCGGTGACAAAAGCACCCATATCAACATTTTTATGTACCGTAGGTGTTATCGATCGGCTCGGAAGTTGTCGTCGTCGTTTAATCCGGAAAATTATTGGCAAGGAAAATAAGCGTTCGGGGTAAGGGGATAGGGAAAACGGTCAAGAGTACCAATAGGCCACTCGATCTCCCCCGACACATCAAGTCGATGGGCAAAGATAAAATAACACGTGAAATAACACCAGCGATTTCCACGAGCGATAAAAACATATCATCGAAACGAGGATTCGCGCTCTTGTAGTCAACGCGTTCCGAGCGAATCCCCGGGCCTTAAAAGGGCATTACAAATCCCGGAACTGATGCTCTGTTTCTCTCTGACAAAAGCGTGTCGGGACTCCACTTCCACGTGATCGGCGAAGGTGTCGTGCGGGTGCGCAGCCAGAGGGCCGAGCGAGTTTACGACAAGGAGAACTACATCGACTTCCGGATGCGGCTGCTTGGCGAGCCAGGTAACCCAGGAAACCAGCGCTATTATCCCCAGATATTGCAACTTTCCGTTTTCCAGGAGATGGACCCTCGCTCCTGTCGCCTGGCATCCACAGCTTCCCCTTTAAGCTCGGGCTACCCTTGGGATTGCCCTCCACCTTCCTGGGCAAGCACGGATGGGTCCAGTACTTTTGCAAAGCCGCACTCAGGGAGTCCGGTGGACTCGTGCACAAGAACCAGCAGGTTTTCATCGTCATGAACCCAATTGACCTGAACCTCGAGCCCCCGATTCTGGCGGTAAGTCAAGGTATCGATACTGGTGTACCGGGCGTGTCTCGACTACTTTCAGAACTAGCCTAACCCGTCAAAATTTGTGGGGAAAAAACGGCGAATCGAAGCCAAAGGAGAGCCTGGAAAATTCGTACTCCCTTTGTTGATCGCAAACCAGTTTCGTTCGATCGGCATTTTTACCTTTGGCATCGCACGCCTCTACAACAGCCCAGCGACGCGCGAACTCACCGGTGCATCAGAGACAATAATTTAACAAATTAACGGTTCGTCCCTAGGTGAGGCATCTAATTATACCCGGGGAGTCGACTGGGGTGCGGAGCGCACCACCAGGGCAAAGAAGCCATTGTGCGCCATTTGAACTAGGACTCAAATGGATTTGCGTAGAAGGCGGGGCCCCGCTTTGTGTTTTCGTGTTGAGCGGTCAGCGTCGAGTATGGCGAATGTTGGCTAACACCATCGGCATCTTATCTTATCCCGTATCCTTTTCCCATTGTAAGCCTAATTGCCCTATGAAATCCTGGTATTGGCGCGGTCATCCTCCCGGTAATTGCCGATGCGACGTCAGAATCCCGTTTCGCGCTTTGCATTTCGCAGGGGCTACGCATCCATCGGGCCGATCCTCTGCCGATGGAAGCGGATCAAACTGAAACCAAAGAAACCATCTCTTGTCTCGGTCTCGAGCGAAAATTCACAGGCATTCCGCGGAATCACCGGCCATTTGAATAAATGCATTTTTACAAGTACCTCGGGTTTTTTTTTTTTTTTTTTTTTTTTTTTTTTTTGCTTGCTAAGCGCATGCATTTCAATGCATCCTTTTTACGTGCGTGTATGATGTGAAAATTCAAGATAAATTGAACTCTTACTTATACCTGCCTGGTATTTATACCAGCGACTGTTATTCCCTATAGGCATTCTAATATTATCTGCCTACGGATACTAAAACAAAGCGGTAATAATTTTAATTTATTCAATTTTCCGTTCTCACGCATTTTCATAAGAATTAACAGCTTTTCACTTGTGTTATTCAAACTTTTATCACTTCTTCTTAGAGTTGCTAAAATTTTCATTTTCATGCGGAATTTCTGACTCTTTGAGAAATAGTTAAACATTCAACGCGTGCGTTAAACTATCGCGATTAAAAAATTAATTGTCTACCTACTAACATTGATATTTTACTCGTTGATTATTGAGAGGATTCGATCATTATTTTACCTTATTATTATTGACAATACACCGATCGAGTGTTTTCCCAATAGCAATTACATCTTTGATTATATAAGCTCATGAGCAAAGATTAATTGAAATTAAAGTAAATATAAAAGTATCGATAAAAAAATTCTAATAAAAGTTTGTTTAAATTCAATTTAATAGATATTAAATCAAAAACATTTATCCTTTGGCAAAATTTCAAAATAAAAAAACTAATGGAAAAAAGAGGTTTTAATTAAACATTGGCGGATTATGGTATAAATACTCACGTCGAGAAACTTGGTCAGTGTCTAGAGAAAAAAAAGAAAAAAAAAAAAAAAAAAAAAAAAAAAAAAAAGAAGAAAAAACGATGGACTTGGATACGCATTAATCTTCTTACAAATGCTTTCGTACTTTGATTTTCGATCGCACATATGCATATAAATTGTAAATCAACCATGAATACGTATTAACCTAGAAAAATAATAAAAAGTTTGTGTACATAAGAGTATTACATACCCGCAGACGCCTACGCAACTCATATGAACATATTTGAATCATTAATATGTATCGCGTTATGCAAACTTCTGCATGTATTAATGTCCGAGATGCTTTGAACTTATTCGATTTCATTAAAACATTCGCATATCGGATTAATATGTTTCTACTCGTACTGCAGAATAGCATTTATAACATATGTTAGAAACACTCTCTTGTACCTCTTCCAACAAAAACTTTAGACCAAAGCGTACATTCTTAAACGTTAAATATTGTTCTTCAAGATTTTTATATCAAAATTATCTTAAAAGTACAGGTACTTGGAAAATTGCGCGAGGAAATTAAAGTATAATTAGATTCAATCATTTTTTTAATGCTTAAAAACATAAAAAATAATAAATTTTAATACTTTTTTTTTTATACAATTATTAAAATAAACTATTTAAAATGATTACTTTTCACATAAATTTAATTTTCTCGAATCTTCATTAGAAAAATATTAGGTTTAATCAGTTTGTAAATATTATGTCAATGGTAATGCATTATTATGCGCATGCCAATGTACTATTGTATTGTGATACAACAATACGTTTAAATAAGTTTACTTGAATATAATTACATATATAAATGACTTTTAAACATAATTAGCAAACGTGTAATACGTTAAGTATTGCGTAACAGTGCTATTAATTTTAATGAGAAAATAAGTGTTAAATTATAATTATATTACTCATAAAATATATTTCAATTACTTCGTATTAAATTATAGATATCTATAAATATTATTTTGATTTAAATATTTTAATGTATTAAATAAATTGTATAAACAAATGTAAAATATCAAATTAGTGTTTCGGTATTTATGTTTTAAAAATCATTCATTACATAATTAATATGAAAATAATACTTCAAAATAATACTTTAAATATGAAAATACTATTTTCATAATTATTTTGAACAATTCTTATATATCAAATATAAATTTATAAATAATTTTTGTCATTCTATAATAATAGCAACAATAAAAACAATAATTATTATAGGATGACAAAGTTATTAGTATTATTTTTTTCTAAATATTCAATACTTATGAATTAATAACTTACACCGAAAACATGTAATCTTCAAGAACTCATAAAAAAAAAAAATTGATTTGCCATGAATTACAAGTAACCAGCTTTGTATACAACGACATTTCTCACGGGGAAAAATAATTAAACCCCTTTTCGTAACAAAATAAAACCCCTCGAGACTTGAGGAACAAACACGCGATTTCGGAACATCGCTCATTCCTCAAAAAACTGAGTGGAGCTTTTGCGCAGCAACCGGCACGACTCGAGGTGGAGCAACACGTGGGCGTCTCGTGTGTCTCCGGGGGTCCGGTATTCTGCCGGGTGAGTCTCGACCGGGGTGGCTACGTCCCGGGCGAAAGCATCGGCATCTCGGCGACGGTGAGCAACCGCAGCAAGGTCTCGATGAAGTCGACCAAAGCCTCCCTCACCGAGACGATACAGTACATGTGCCGGGGTAAGGTCTTGGCCAGCGAGACCCGGGAGCTCGCGAGTGTCGCCCGAGGCAAGATCCGACCCGGAGAGGGCGAGGAGTGGCTCAACGAGCAGATGTACGTGCCTCCGCTCCCGCCCACCAACCTCAGGGGATGCCACCTCATCAATGTGCTTTATCACGTTTACGTGAGTATTACCGTAACATTACTTTTTATTTAACAACCGATTCAAATCTGCGAGTCGGAATCTCTTCTCCCGATCTTGCGTTTCTCTCTCTCTCTCTCTCTCTCTCTCTCTCTCTCTCTCTCTCTTGACTTCTCGTAACGACGATAACTATATTCATTATCAGTTAAAAACTCGGAAAGTCCGACATGGCAAGTGCTGTTTGCACTGACTAGACGACTTAATGAAAAAAACAGAGAAACATAAAGGTGGCCGTTGAAAATATGACGCTTCCGTGGCTCTTCGGTAAAGAGCTTGTGTTAATCATCGCCTTTGATGTTTATCGCGACTCAAAAAAAATCCTCGGTTTAGCAAATGACTCTCGGTTGAATCTGTCGAAACACCGATGATGTAATAGAGGAGAAAACCAAACGTCTAAGACCTTGCGAGGAAAAGAGGAGTGCCGGCACATAAAGCTCGGAGTATCCAAACAAAAAGCGATAAGCCTGGGTAATAATAGTGTTTGTTAACGTCTGCAGTTCGTCATCACTCCCAAGAGCCTCGACAAGGAAATCAAGCTCCAGATCCCGATCGTCCTGGCGACGTACCCGCTGAGGCAGGAGGGAGCGCCGGCCGGGACGGCACCCTCGAAGCGCGGAGCCCACTACCCCTCCACGCTCCCGATCTTCCGGCCCTGGCTCGACGACAAGGCCTTCGACGTCGAGGATTGACTCTGCTCGTTTTCACCAACAGGAACCCCGGAAGTCGTTTGTGTGAATGGGAGCGGAGGATGAATTCGCACTTGTACGTGCGTTGAATGAACCTTACGACACAAGTCGGACGAGATTTAGACAACCGAGTCACATCCGTTAGCATTATTTTTTCTTTCTCATGGTAATTAGCGCGATCAAAAGCCGAGCCTCCTTTGAATTGCACTTACCGGTAGCTTTTAAAACCCATTGACAACATTATTAACTTTTCGAATTTTCTAACGTCACGGTCTTAACTTTTTTTTTATTTTTAGCAATCTTTAAACAGACACCATAACCCTATGCGGTGCACGTAAAAAGTTTTATGTATTTCTATGATTGGATTGTAGAAAGAACGTTTATGATCGTACTTAAAAAATACTTGATTCGAACTGATATTCTGAATTACCAAATGTTAAAAATTAAATTTCATAAAGTTTAATTGCGAACTGTATGTACACATATATAGATATGCTTTAAAAATTAATCTATTTTACTTGATTTAAGGATGCAATTCTTCTGAAAAGTGTATATAAATATAAGTACAAAAAAATTAGACTTTTATTGAATAAGCATGAATTGTTTAATTATTATAAGAGTACGAAAATTTTGATGAAATTGTAAATAAAAAATACCGTTGCCTTATAACAAGGATGCCATAAAGAGTAACGGCCTATGGAAATAAGTGCAAATGTTATATCATTTTAATGTATAATGTAAAAACCTATGAATATATGTACTAATAGTAGCACACCTGAAAATATAGTAACTTTATTGTGATATAATAATAAACGTATAAAACATCAGTTCAGTCTTGGCTATTTTGTGGCTGCTTCCGCTTTCAACTTCTCCGTCACTGCTTCGACGCTACTGCCAGTCACAACAATAGTCTTATGTCGATTTCTCGAACCCTTTGGACATACATATTTTAGCTTAAACTTTGGTTTGGAATGCCTTGCTGTCGTTAAAAAAAATTTTACACCACTGACCTTATCTAAGGTGACGTCGGATTTCCTGAGGTTCAACACAGAAGCCAAATACTTGAGGAGCTCCGCGTTTGCCTCACCTTCTTGAGCTGGTGCGGAAATCGCTACGCCTACCGCCTCATCCGAGAAATCTTTGAACGAATATTTACGTCACCAAAGCGTATTACACATTATTTATTATTACATTTTATAATGCATCACGCCATAATCCAACATAATTTATTCGAGTGATTTATCCATAGTTAACTTTAAAATTCCATATTATGAATATTAAATTTTGTTTTCATTGACGAATGCTAATTTGCAACTACAATTTATTTACGTCCTACTTTACCTGTCACATTATTTTGCTTTGCTCCTGGCTTAGCCTGGATTTTTATAGTAACATTGCCACTCTTGTCAACTCCTACTGGACTCTATAAAGTAGTTTTTATAATTTACAATAAAATAATTATTTCAAATTCTATTTCTTGTTGAAATATAAATTAGAACTCTTTTAAATCGATTTACACATCCCCAAAAATATTAAAATTTCTTCAAGTTTTAATTTCCGTCTTGATTACATTTTGAAAGTAATAGTTACGTATACAAAGATTTCTATTTAGAATAAAAAGTATTATTTTTATGTGAAGATTCTGTAATAGATCAATTAAAAAAAACTAAACTAGCTAATAATATTTTTTTAATTTTAAAAAACATTTCTAAGCCTATAATAATATATATATATATATATATATATATATATGTACAATTTTTATGAATAAATATTTAAAAAACGATTATTTTGCATAATGAGTATTTGGAAATAAATGAAATAATTAATATTTCTGTGCAAAATAGTTGTAGTGTCTCTTTATATACATTTTACAATTTTACATAAAAATACATATGAAAATTAAAAAATATAAAGTCACACTACTGATTTGGCTTTTATACAACTTTTATTTTTAGATTAAATTAAACCGAGTTATATACAATAATTTACTTTTTTTTATTAGAACAAAAAATATGTAACTAACAATACAAACATTTAAATAAAAGTTTAAAAAATATTTTATATGCTTATAATGGTATAATTCATAGATGAAGAATAAAATATTAAGTCTAAAAATTTTATTTTATTGAAAATAAAAATATAGATTCAAGATCTTAGTTTTAGACGTGCATCCGAGACAATAAATTAAATTAAAAGTCTGAGTATCGAGCATCGTTTCGCCGAGTCTAATTCATGTACAAGATGCAAGATGACGCTCGTATCGTGAAAAAGTTTATCGTGACTTTCTAGGCAAAGTTAGATGCAAATTATATAACGCGGTGAGATCCGATCAAATTTTCCAAAGGTAAAAGCGATTTCTTTCGAGTTCTTACAGCATTCGACAGATTATAAATACGTACACATCGGGAAGAGTTCGAGCGCGCTCGCGCGGGCGCATGCGCGTATCGGTTTCTTCATCACTCCTCCGTCTTTGTCCCTCTCGCGACATCTGACAAGCGCCGCTGCAAAGCGGAAGACAACATCACCGCCGCACATTCTATAGTTCCGTACACACGCGTTAAAAATGTCAGAACGCGACCTTGACAGGTGATTGCACCTCGAGGCAGCCGAGGCCGGATATCCCACCTGCTTTGGCGGCACTAGCCTAAAACCGGTAAGTTTCTGGGTCCAACCACTTTGCGCTCCGCGATCTCTTACCTCGGGTTTCGCTGGCTGCGGCGTAGCTGCAGTTTTCCCTCCTCTTTTCTTGGTTTTGCTCGACATGTTCCTTGATGCGCTCTGTACACCGACGAGCCTCAGGGCAAAACCCACGCTACCGAGCATTTACGCTCGCATGGCTTCCTGGGGCTCGGAAAGGCAAGTCACCAAGTACACTGGTACTCTAACCTCTTTTCTCCCACGCGTTTCTATGTGTTGGTGTTAATCAGTGGCGCAGTGAGCGAAAATTGAAAACAGCTCGAGTACGCATGCGTTTCGTAAGGATCCGGACGATCCACCAATCGCGTTCCTCTTCGCCTACAAGCGCGTCATATGAAAATCCTATTTTCCATTAATCTCACTCGTAATCGTGTATCTTTGCCTACGATTTTCATTAAAACAATATACATTGTCCTTTTTACAAGCATTTTATTTACGCGAATTTCTAATATTAAAAAAGAAAGTTTAATAATTAATTTCGCTGACTACGTCGTATGTTGTTGAATGAAAGACTCCTAATTTAATTTCCAAGTATAATTATTTACTCAAATAATTAACTATAGTTGTAAGGCTTTACTGTACCTTTAATTTAAAAAATAAATCTCTTGATTTAATTTCGAACTTTGGAAATATGTTAAATGTAAATTAGTTGATAAATACAAGTTTGAATAAAACAACAAATATCGATTTCTTTTGTGCAAGTAAATGATTGCAAAGAAATAAAATGCTATGTTTAAACACTTTAAATTAATTGCTATAAGCATAACGATGCGTAAGACTAACAGTGAACATGCCAAACAACGATTTTGTTAATAAAAGCACGTGATTAAAGATGTCGTTTACACGTTAAGCGGTTCTCCATTATTTTTTTTATTTATCAATTAGTAAAAATGCCGAAGAAATTTGTGGGTGAAAATAGCAAAGCTATGGCCGCGAGGGCCAGGAAAGCAGCGGCGAAAGAAGCAGAGACATCGCGTAAGGCCCAGGAGGCCGAGGATAAAGCCTGGCAGGACGACGACAAACAACTTCAAAAGAAGAAGCAAAGACAGGTACGTTATCGGTTAACTATTTGCCATTTTTATACAATATATATTTTATAATACCTTTATACCTACAAGTACTTGTATCAAGTTTGATTAAAATTTAAAAGTTTTATAAATTAAATATATTTTGAGTAACTAAACTATAATGTCCTTTCAATATTCAATAAATATTATATCAAATAAGATAAATTATATATGTGTAAAAAAATATACTTACCTGAAAAAAGAAATTGAAATCACCATTTAAATAATTTATTTAAATTCATATGAAAGTTATTTCATAAATATTTTATGTGTTTATTTGTTTGATCAAGCAAACTTAAGATATTTAAGGTATAAAACTTATTAAGGTGCATTGACAAATAATTTGTTGATGTATTGAATTTTTACCATAAATAAAAAATAATGTTATTATTAGTAATGTTATTTAAATCATAGGAAGAGTTAGAAAAGAAGCGTCTTCAACAATTGCAGAAAAAAGAAGAAGCAAAAGCACTCCTTGAAAAGGAAATGTCCTCGATAAAACTGGGCGGTAAACAACCAACATCAAAGGTGACACGTGCAGATATTATGGAAAAACGAAATCAAGTAATTGTGAAAAAGAAAGTGGATGAAAAGCCTCTAGAAGAAAACTTGAACAGAGTGATACTTGAAGGTGAAACAGCTCATGGAATTGATGAAGCTTTATCTGTTTTAAGGTAAATGCATTTCTTTATTCAATTAATATGTTATTTATACGTTTATAAATATATATTAAAAGATTTTAATAAGAAATTGTATGATATTGTAGTAGGAAGTTATAATTGGGATTAAAATACCAAAAAATATTAAATATAAAATAATATATTTTATTGCAAATCTATAAAATTTATTTAAATAATGTAACAATAATAAGCAAAAATATCTGTTAAAAAATTAGCAAAACTGATTTGTAATTATAGTATTCATTATTTATAAATTTTAAATATGATAATAACAAACCATTTTGTTAATAAAACTTTTTAAACGAGTGATGTCTGAAATGTTTTGACTTGTTAGTTTAAATATTTTTTCAATTTCAAATATATGTAATAATGAAAAAGATTACATTCTTTAATACATATAAATTATTACATTTTAATATATGATTTAATTTTAGTATGAAAGAAGCAGAGCTTGATCGACATCCGGAACGACGTATGAAGGCTGCTTATTTGAGCTTCGAAGAGCGGATGATGCCATTACTAAAGGATCAAAATCCTACGTTACGTCTTAGTCAATTAAAGCAGCTCCTTAGAAAAGAATGGATGAAATCCACCGAGAATCCTCTCAATCAAAGAATTCAGAGCAGTTAATGAAAATTACGCGGCAGTCAACGATTAAATGAATGGAACTTTTTTATGACACGCGTGTTCATGAATAACGAATATTACCTAAAGCTAATTTTATTGTAAACAAATAATTTATGTTTCGATACCGCAGAATACATATCGAGTACAATAATATATATAAAAAAATCACATCTTTGGTATGACTTGCATGCATCTGACGATTAATCACCCTCGTGTTATTAAATCTGATTTGTTCGTATATTATGTGATGCCGAAAAATGTTTTGTTTGGCATGATCTCTATCCCATACAAATTTATGCACATGCATCCTTATGTATCCATACACTGCCTAATTTATTGTATGAAAGAGTAATTATGTGATCACCGGTTTTCCATGTTTTGAACTTGTTTGTTCTTTTGAAGTTTTTAAAATAAGATCACCATTTCTTGTTTTTCCACAAGTCAATGAAGCAATGGATCATGTGGTTTAATTGCTCAGGGCAATCAGTCATTGGCATATGACCCGAATTCGGAATCGCTTCCAAAAATGCTTTGATCATCGTCTGAAATTTAAAAAACAATATTAATTTTTTGTAACTAGTATTGATTAATTTTTTATTTTATTGAATCTTTAATATGATTATTGTGTTAAAAAATTATCAATGATTTTTCAATTGAAATCATTTTAATCGCATCATACTTATCTTCCTTCTTTAAAACTGACAAGAAAAGTACTCAAAATTAAGATATTCATGTAGATATGTTAAATAAAGTAATATCTTAATTATTTTTTATTATTATTTCATTATTTATTATCCTTATAATTAAAAAGAGACTGATGTATAAAGACTCACTTATGATGCTAAATAATAAATACTACATTATAAAAAATATGTAATATCATGGCATATAATTATTAGTATAATCAACATAATAATTATAAAACAGACTAAATGTATTGCTTTTTTTATAAATCACTATTCTTATTTTTAATTAAATTTATTTTAGTAAATTAAATTTTAAATGTTCAATATTTAAATAATGTGTTGTGTTACTCCTGAGTTATTACAATTTATTTAATTATATTAGAGATTCATATACAATTAATTATATATTATAAATGGATACAATCTATTGAATAAGCTATTTATTTATTGAATCAAAATGATTGAATTTACTTCATAATGATATTCCATTAAGCAGAGAAAAATGATACCATTATTAATAATGTATTTTTTAAACATTGTACTAAATTATGTTTTTTAAGCTATTGTTGATTACACAATATTTAAATCAATTACAAATATATCCCCTCTATGAACATTGTTTTAAACAAACAAAATTGTATACTGTATCAAAAATGAATTTATTTTTGATGTATAAGTTAATCAATAGTACTTAAAATAAAATAAATTATTTTCTTTTAATTATATATAAAAATATATTGTTATATATATATTAAAAAAATGTGTATTAAATTGATAAAATGGAAACAAAATATCTAAAAGATTCTTCCCTTAAAAAATAATTATATTGACTGTATATAAAAATAATTTAAAGATCAACATATGCAAATAAATATATATTAAGATGTACAAACTATTTATATTATTTACATTAAATTAATTTATTAATTATTATACTTTATAATCAGTGAATATTATGTTTAAAACAGTAGATCATTTAATATTCATAAGATTACATTAATATGTGAATTTCTTAGTCACGATTATGACATGTATTGATATTATTCTTTTGTGCAATTAATTATTACTTCAACAAAATAATTTATTCAATTATTTTTGAGTTGAAGGAATAAATTATATAATATAATATATATAAATATTAGAACACCTAAATTACTTTCAATAACTTCAATTAATGTTAATTTAAATTGATTAATACAATAACATAATGTTTTATCTTATACAAAAAAATTTATCATGTGTAAAAAGTAAAACTTGAATTGTAATTTAGAATATAATACAATCATTTTTAAAGTATAAATATCTATTTATTATAATTAGCATTTCTTATCAAAAAACAAGCATTAATTTTCTTAAATGAAAAAAGAACAAATTATTCGTTCAAAGTTTTATGAAAATAGCACTGATTTAATATCATTCAAAGAAATATTTATTTTTTAAAGTACATTATTCATTTTCCCCCGATTGAAAGCAGTTTTCAAATCATAAATTTATATTATAATTTGGGAACGAACGAAGAAGGTGATAGAATTTACCAGGAATTTACACTGAACAAAATTCAACATACCCGCTCCATCTGGCATTCCTGGACGAGAGACACTTTATCATCTCTAAGACCGTGCACAAGTAAGGCAGGGGTGCAGATCCTCCTGTGGAAGACATAGTCGCCATCCGGCCAAGACATGCCCCGCTGGACATATCGCATGTGGGAGGGCCACTGCTGCTGGAGCAGTTCCGAGCCACAATAAGGATGCTGTCGACCGCGCGCCGAGTAGAGAACCGCCCGGTGCATCCCGCAGACGAGGAGCGGCGCCAGGCTCGCCCTAAGGCACCAGTGCCCCGGTCCTTCCGAAAGCGGGGGTGCCAACGGCGTTGGTCCTCCCCCCGAAATCAGCACCAGCTGGTGCACGCTACTCGTGTACTTGGACGCTAATGCCGTGGCAAAACTGCACCTGTACATAATGATAATCAAGGTCAAGGTCAAGCCCTTACATTCTTTCATCCCAATCTGCTGATTTATTAAGTACTTTTACTATTGAAAAGAAATGCTACGCTTACTACGAATAAAACTTTTAATAACATTGAAAACATAATTTTCTATCATTAATATTAATAAACCTTTGAAAGATTGAATAATTCCATTAATGCATAAATTGCACCTGTTGTGTATGTGTTAATTATATACTATTGCATATTCTATCGTAGAAGTTATAAACTCGATTGTGTTGGTTTTACAAATGCATAAGGTGCAGTCGTCGGATTGATGAACTCAGCCATTTATGTATGAAGTAAATACGTGATCAGATTTTCAAGTACTTCTTTAAGTTATTCTCCTTTAATATCCATACGTTTTTTGGCTGTTAAAAAGTACTTTTCAATCTACTGCTTTTAATGTGTTACTATCTGATATTATTATTCATTTTTAATAATAACAACAATGATTTATAATTAGTCTTAAATATTGAAGAAATAAACTTAGTTTAAAACTTTGTTTAATATTTGATTATTAAATTGGACTTGGTATACAATTAAATTAGTAATTACAACATTAAATATGTTTTATGAAATATGTTATTTATATGTTGATATCAACCAATAATAGAATGGGATTAAACGGTATCTTAAACTTATATTATAATCAATAAATCACTAACATTTTATTTACACATTCTACTATTGTTACACCAGCATTTTCATTTTATTATAAACTAGAATATTGATATTTTTTGATTTCTAACAAATACTATCTGATAATTTTTTAATTTCTCATCATTTTGAACGAGAATTTAATACAACATCAAATCCTCGGAAAGTGAATTATATTTTTACCATTCTCAATAAGACTTTTAACTTGATTATCCTTTAAGAAAAATATTATTTAAATTTATAATTATTCCAAAAATTGTTATCATATGATAATTATAATTTATTAAACTGTTTTATTGTTAAAAATCAGTATTATTTTATAAATTAACCAACATATTCATGAGATATAAGTTGCACTCTTACATTTTCACTGTTGCATTCATATAAAAATTCGCAATGAGTGTTGCAATGTAATCATGGAATAAATTGGCTTCATTGTCTTTCATTCTACCGTTTTAAAATATGCATACATGAATCACATGTAGTAGGCTGCATTCGGAGTCTCTTGATATTTCGATAACAGCTAGTAATTAAGGATGATTAAAGAAGTGATAATCTAAAGTATTTTTTTTTATTAATAATTGAAATGCAATTTTAAGCACTTGTAGTGCCTAACAATTAGAAGAAATATTTTTATTTGTATAATGATTGAATTGAATTATTATATTATATTAAATAGAAAATATTTGTTTTGTACTATATCATTATTGAAATTGATGTATAAAAATGAAAAATCTTCATCAAATCAAAAATGTTTTAAAATTATTAACAAGCGACACTCGAAATGTATATGATAATAGTTGTTGAAATTTTAATTTTAATTTAATTTAATTAATTTACTTATTGTAGATTATATAGGTTTGAATAAAATAGAATTTATAGTAAATTCTATTGTACGCCAATACTAATTAAGAATTCACACAAAATATCTATTGAAACTTTGTTTAATTTTGAACTTGTTTTGACTTTATTTTTTGTTTTTAGAAATAATATTTTTCGAAATTATATAATAGTTGTATATATTTTATTGATAATTATTAATATTTTTCCCTATAATAATCTACAAACTTGTTTAATTAATAAAATACTTTGTGACATATCAAATAGTTTTTAGTCGTAAATAGCAGCGAAATTTCACAAAAATAAAACTAAAATTTATCGTTTGGTTTAATATTTTTTAATATTTTCAATTACTTTAAATATATTAAACATAGAGTGTTTAAAAATATATAGGACAGTTATTATTATAAAGATAAAAATGATAATCGTAATTGTAAATATTGAATTTAAAAAAAAAAAAAAAAAAAAAAAAAAGACTCAGGATAAGCATGAAATCTCGGCTACGTAAAGTAACCTTAAGCCGACAAAACTACTTTGACCCAATAACACCAAAACGGCCACCAAATTCGAAAAATAACAACAATTAACGCATCTGCAATCGTTCATAAGCAAAATTTAATGTTAATGAACGGAGTGACACCTTACCCGTAATTGTGGGCGACGAGGACACACTTCTGGCCGGGCTTGAACGCGTAATGTAGGAGTATCGTCTCAAGGTCCTTGAGCAATTTCTCGAAGTGATAATCCCTCGACCTGTTGGGTGCGGAGCTCAACCCGTGACCGAGTAAATCCGGCGCGATGCAGGGATAACCCAGATTTGTAAAGTAGCGTAGCTGATGCTCGAAGGCTTCGGACGAGGAGCCGAACCCGTGGAGGAAAACGATCATCGGTTTACGGTTCCGATTACGTAGGGTTACCTCACCCTCGCCGTCCCCGTTGAGCGCGTGAACTTGCTCAGGTTTGGAGTGACGGTGCCGATTTGTCTCGGGCACGGGGAAACGTCGCCGGTAATCCTCGAGCTCGAGCGAGGCCCTCGTCGTCGGCTTCGAGGAGCCGCTACTGGTGTTGTTTCCGTTTGCGTTACTGCTGTTGCCGTTTCGGTTGCTGCTACTGCAGTTGAGCCTGTTGGTTTTGTTGCCCACCTGATAGATATTATTGTTACTGGATTTTCGTAAAGAATTAGCTATTCTCGTGGCTATTCTTTGCCGGATTACAAACATTGTCTTGTTGACTTTGGATGTTACGTTGGAGGATGGTTTTTGTAAGAATTCATTCAAATTAGCTCCGTCACGACGGAACTCAAGCCGCAAACCAGTGAAGGCCGACTCTTCTGTTACATCATCGAAAGACTTTGAAGACGTCGATGTCGGCGAATTCATCGATTCATCGTTTATCATTTTCTTTTTTTCTTCGACTTTTGCCGTTTCTTCCTCTGGAGTAACTGTGTTTGTCGATTTTTTGAGCGTTTGGCTCGGTACTTCGACTTCCATTGCTCTTTTGGCCCTTGCCTATAAATTATCAGTGGCTGTTTTTTTTTATTCCGAATACTGGCTTTAATTTTAATTTTATTTAATTTTATTCGTGATACCAAAAGCTAAATAAATCATAAAATACAAATTTTAAATAACAATTGATAACAGTATATTCTTGCAATTATTTATGAATAAAAAAATTCCCTCGTATTTAACTAATATTTGAATTCTAATTTTTTTCTTTATATTATTATTAATAAAGTTTGATATCTTTTGTTAAAAATATAGAAACATATTTAAGTAGATCTCTACTTTTAATTTTTTTTTTAAATAATTGACGTATGATATCAAAATTTTCAACCAAAAGTAACTCTTGAATTTATTGAATACACATGTGGAGTAATTAAATTTCAATTGAAATACAATAACAATGCACCAAATAATTGCCAACTATAAATGGCGTCGATACTTACAACTTTTGCATCATCAGTAGCATCGATTTCCATCCCTAGATCTTCCAAAGACTTGCCGATCGATGTGCCACCAAGTTTAGCATCAATAATATCCATTAAAGATTGTTCCAGATTGTGTTCTTGTTCAGGTTGCAATTCAATAGTTTCCACGCTATTGATGCCTGAATCGGTGCAATCCACGTTTTCCAAAATAATGTCACCATTCATTCTATGCCTGAGATGAAAGTCCAGAGAGTCAGGATCATTTGCCGACCCAACGAAGCCCCGATTGATGTATCCTTTGTCTTCTTCGGTTGCATCACGGTGAGTTTTGTAAGTTGGATCGGTTTCTGCGACTTTATCTCCACCACTCCCCTCGTTAAATGCAAAGCTTATCTTAAAATCGGAGGATCCCTCTGTTGAATTTTCCTTTTCTCGCCTTTTCCGATCGAATGGATTGTCGGCTTGAGCGATAGCTCTGATGGTATCATTCAAAATCTCATCGAGAAGATTACTTATATACCTATCTAAATCATTAACTATTTTCCTCTTGACGTGATCCTCCAATGAGTCTACTTTCTTTGTGCATCTTTTTGTGGAGTCCTGCGTCGTCAGTGACTCGGACTCGCATTGATCCACTTCGTCCTTGTCCTCCAAGGGAGCCTGAAGATGCGCAAAGTCAAGGACGAGACTCTTCTCCAGCTCCTGGATGTCCTTTCCGGTTTTTTCGGCCTCGCACAAACTCGTTCTGATTCTCTGGATTTCCTGTGAGATTATTTTTTCCTCGTAACTACTGAGCCTATTACTGTTGACTGATTGCCTGAAGGAGCATCGGCAATTGCCGGACGGATGGGGTCTTTTAGCCCACCGCAAATAAAAATTATCATTAAGTGACTCTGGTCTATTATCTGCCGAGTGAGTCTCGTAAAAACGTCCACTCTTGACTTCGGGTCGCAGGACCCGGAGGGTTCGACGCGGTGCCACATTGAAAAAGTCGCACTCGGGCAGCTCGACGAACTCTGGATTTATTTGATTCCGGTTGCACTTTAGGTACTCGAACATCTTCAAGAACCACATTCGGTTCTGTGACTCGGGTAGAGTCAACTTTACCTCCGTCGACATTTTTTATGCTTTTGTTATTTGTATTAATCTCCGCTCTTTTATTTTATCTCGACTTTATTGCAACAATGAATCCTGCAAGCATTTTAAATATTAGTCACTTTTAATAATCTGATTCAAATGCAAATTTTTCACCAATAATAAATGAATAATAGTATATTGTCAAAATTTTTCAAAATTAATTTCATTGACGAGTTTTATATTCGTTGACAATAAAATAAACATTGAAAATAAAAAAAAATCAATCATAAAGATTAATATTATTTTATTATGGTATATATTATATTACTTCAAATTAAAAATGTAAATTTAAAGAATTAAATTTTTACTTATTGTATATATTATATATTTAATCAATATAATCCATAAAATTTTTTTTCAATATTAATATGTGTGAATCAAGATATACTACATCTTACGACAGGATGATAATTTTCTTATAAAAAATGTAAAAACATATTCAGTTTTTATTGATTTTGATTATTAATCGATATTTAATGTGAAATTTATTTGTGAAATGGGTAAACATTTACGTAGTTTAGTAAATATTAATATGTAAATAACTAAATACCTAGAATTTAGTATTCATTTTTATGGCTTCAATCATATATTTTAATATTTAAAAATTTTTTTTAAAAATCACAACTGACAATAAAACGTGATAAAAATTGAAAATATCCTTATAAATTAACTAAATATTCTTTTCATAGAAAAAGGTATTAATATAATAATTCAATGGTCAAGTTTTAAATGAAAATTGAAAAGAAAATTTTCATGAAAAAATTTAAAAAATAATTACAATTTTTAATTTTAAAAAAATTGTACTTCTTTGATAATAATCAATATTTATATTTTGAATATGCAAGTAATTAAAATTTTACAACTATTTATACATAATTAATTCTTACATGTAGAAATATGAGACACATAAACAGAGTTGATTTTGATTATATTTTGATAGTTTTCATGGAATTGATTATTTAGAAATTATGATGGTAAGCAAAACACCTTTTTGATAAAATATAATTATTTGAATATTTATGACTTACATGTTTAATTAATAGGCAATTATTAATAGAAGTAAATACGATGACGATGAGCACAATAAAATGTACATTTAAACATAAAAAGTTGGTCAGAGTATGTGAGTGGAATGTTAATTTTGCACTTGGACAGAATAATGTGACTTATTAAGGAAAAAACGAATAGCTAATGTTTGAAGCATTGCGCGTGAGATTCCGTAAGAATAGTAAAAGAAAAAAAAAGAAAAAAAAGAAAAAAAGAAAAATGCTGGCTCGCGTGCGGAGTCTCGGAAGCAACAAATATTAGCACTGCTCGACACGAAAACAAATACGTACCTCCGAGGAGTTGCATGAGCACCGCGGCAGAACTGCGAGTGGGCTGGGGTCCGGGGAACGGGGCGCGGGGGGAGACACGACACGCAACAGCAACGCCGGTCTCGGGGATCCGGGGCAATCCTTTAAAACGAAACTGCGCAGCGGCTGCGACGCTCCGCCGCCCAGGGCTATCCTCGGGGAGTGCGAGTCCCCGGCACGGCCTCGCGGATGCGGACCCGGTGCGAACCCTCACGGTTAATCGGCTCCAGCCTCCCGCATCATCTCGACTCAGATCCACCAGATTCACCTTCGGACTCGCCACCAGCGGGGACTGCGGCGGGGCGGGGGAAAGTCGCAGCTCCAAGCCACGGACGCCTCGTTATCGCGCGAGGCACTTTCTCCTTTTTATAATGCCGAGCATCACCTCGCGTCCACTTCCGGTGTACATCCGACGTTCCGGAGTCTCGCACCTCAGCCCGACATTCCCAACCCTCGGCATCTCGGAGGCGTCCTCCTCGGCATTTAAACGCCACTGGCGCAACAGGTGGTGCACGACTACTCCGCGGGTCCGGGGTCGACGAGGACCAAGAGTCGCGCGGACGCCACGAAGGCGACTGCGCGGATCCTAGGGGCCGCGCCTCGGGTAAGTCGCGTAGACTTGTTTTCCTTCCGGCGCACACACTCGGGCCCGGGTGAGGCTTGTCTCGCGGGATTGGGACTAGAGATGGGAAGCGACTGCGAGCGGCGCTGGAGTCGGCGACGGGGCGCCATGTTGCATTCCCATGGTGGCCTCGTGGGGGGAGAGACCCGCGCCCTGGTCCCGAGTCATGGTGTCCGTCGGCAGAGAGCCAAGGAGAGCCGACACCTCACGTAGGCACACCTGGGGCCAATGTCACGGAGGAAAATCCGTGTGGAATGCTATCGGATTTCGATATGCGATTCCCGACGACGACGATGACAACGACGACGACAACGACGACGATTGACTTCCGCGGCCCGACCCGCTTCCCGGTCGTTTGCCCTCCTGACAATGGCCGGAAAATCCTCTCGATAACAATAATCTAGCGTAAACTTCCAATGTCGGCACTCGCTCTTCCATTAGTAGTTAATTGTTATCAAACGTCTAGCATTAAACTTTGATAGCCATCGACCAAACTCAATCGATCGAAACTATACTCTACTCCGAAGTTGGAGTTGCAATTTAAAGCACTCGACTATTACGAATAAACTATAATTTACCCAACTCAAGCATTTCCAATTTCATCGAGTTAATGCGATTTTGGACGTTTTTATTTTTTTGATTCGTAAAATCTATCAACTTCGATTTTTTATTTTTTAAATCTAAGGATTTATAAATATACTCGTTACTCGCTACTTCTAACAATTAAAAGTATAATTTTCTCTCGTAAGAGCTAATAGGAATTTGAAAATCTTTCAAGCTAAAATAATAATAGTCCCACGATCGACGATTAAAATTAAAATATACACGAGAATGATAAATACACAATTTTAATGCAATGCATAAAAATATTGTAGTTTTCTAAAATGCCATTCATTGTATTAAAATTAAATTATTAATTCTCTTAAGTATATAAAATTTGTCATTTTAATATTAAGAAAATTAAATGCAAGTTAATGTGGTTATAAAAATTTCTAAAGTTTTTAAGTAATATAAAAAAACAATTTTAAATATTCAATTTCAAGAGAAAAAAAAAAAAAAAATTCGCTTTTTATAATGAGAAGAGTAGTACGATAAAACATATCTTAGGAAAATTCAAAGAAAATTTGCAAGATAATATGTATGAAAACAAGTTTAATATTCTGTTAATTTGTTGACAACAATTAATGATACATGATTACGATCAAGAATATGAATTGAAATGCATTGAATTACCTTGCAATTTCAATTCGAAAGTTATTGTTTTCTCCTAATTAATGAGACAGATTTCTTCTTTACACATGAAATTTTATTTTCTAAAGATTATTTTTTTTATTAATAATGGAATAGTGTTGGTATGGAATATTGTCGATAAATGGGATGAAAGTGCATTGGTCGATTTGAAAGAAATTCTCATCGAGGATAATTGAATTGAATTCCTTGGCAGTTGTTAATATGAAAAGCGAGCTCTCGATTCGCGAGTAACAACATTGCGAATATCGGCAGATTTTAGTTGGGATCGGATATTGGATTCTGGAAGCGAAAACTAGCCTCCCCCCTCCCGTCCGCCTCACAATGAAACAATAAATATACCAAGTTAACGGACCCCAATGCCATGTGTGCGTCTGAGCGTGCGTGTGTGTGGGCGCGTGTGGAGGCTCTCTGGGCGGGGGGGGCGGGGGCGGGGCAGACGCTGTCATCGGGGAAATTGAGCCGAACGGGAAGCTGGGGATTATTCGATTCCATGTGATTCGACGGCGAGTGGCGCTCGTCCCGTTATTTTAGGCCTTGCCACCGCAA
This sequence comes from Eupristina koningsbergeri, assembly GCA_018907245.1. Lineage (NCBI taxonomy): Eukaryota > Metazoa > Arthropoda > Insecta > Hymenoptera > Agaonidae > Eupristina > Eupristina koningsbergeri. The sequence goes on from JACCHV010000151.1 coordinate 2,319,539, forward strand.
AAAAAAAAAAAACAAAGTCAACCGTCGACCGATGGATGGGATGGTCGGCCGACCGTGGAAGTTCCTGCTCCGGTGCTCATGGAATGTCCAAGGCATCCGGTAGATGGAGCTTGGGCTCCATTGGATCCTTCTCAAAGTGATGATCCTTCGACTCAAAATCACCGTTTCCGTTCCTTTCGTCCTGTTGGCTTTAGTTCCTGGGGGCCTCGCGAGGACGACTCCGACGCCACCTCATCAACCCCGAGTCTGGTATTACTCACTCGAGGTGACAGTTTGTACGTGTAACATCAATTGTGGATCTATTTGTGAATCCCTGTCACAAAATTACTTTTGGTGTCACACAACCGTTAAATTATTCTCAATCCCCATTTGGGTTGAAAAAAATGAAACGAACTTTATTTCTCGCTGTCACCTACTGCAACAAAAAATAGTAGTAAAAAATTTAAGTTACGAATCTTGGCGTATGGTAATTACTTTAAAATAGCAAATAATAATATTTCAAGCATTTTAAAACTTTAACTTTAATTACAACAAAATAAACATTTTCAAAAAGAAATATATCCTTCATCTATACTAATTTTAGAATTTCACTATTTTTTTACTAATAAATCAATCCTACATTCGTTAATGATTTTGAAAAACAATTGAATATTTTTAATAAAAGCTTGAAAAAATACTTCAATCTCTCGTATAAAAAAATCTGTTTTTATTTATTCAATAAATGCAATTATTAATTATTTTTAAGCATTAGACTTATACAATAAAGTTAATTTATAATTTATATCTTGAACATGAAATTTTTTTTTTAGAGGTATAAAAAAATATATACTTGAAATTATTTGAAATGGTCAAATATAAATTTTAAAATTGTAGTTTATAAACACATAATTATAAAATACATGTTTTAATTTTTTATAATAATTTCTGATTACAAGTTCACATTTTTTTAATATCTTTAATAATGTACTTATTTATTGTAATATTGTAAAAATAAGAATATATTATTTATTTTTTATATTATTTATGACTTTTTATCATAATAAATATATTTATGAATTCAATACAAATATTCTAAAAAAAATTTACGATAAAATAAACTTGATTAATTTTTAACCTTATTTAAAAATATGATTTTAATTTTTTTTTTTTTTTTTTTTTAAACTAAAAGTATTTCTTTAAAACAATAATTTAACTTTCTTTCATTCATGAAATTTTCTTTTTCTAATTTCAGTATTAGCTTTGGATATTTTCCTAATAATTTTTTTACTCTCCATTGTACATTAAAGTAATTTAGAATAAAATATTTCCAATTTATTAAAAAATTTATTAAGTAAAATGTAAATTTACTTTTTATCTTTTGAACTTTAAAAACTTAGTATTATTTACAAAAAATTAATAATTATTAATAAGTACACGTACATAAAAAAATTAATAATAAATATAATAATTTAGTAAAATTTTATTTTATAAAGTTATATTGTAAATTTATCTAATGAATTAAATAGTGACTGCTTCATTTAAAAAATAATATTAAAAACCTTAATTTAATAATTTAAATAAGTAATTCGGATATTTGTTATCAGAAATAATATTGACTCATTTAATCATTTTATATTATAAGCACATAATTGTTTTCAAATTATATGTTTAATATAAATTTGAAACTTGATTAAAATAATAGTAACAAACAGGTAATGAAAATTATTGTCTGAAATAAAATTTGAACTACATATACTTAAATTAGTATGTTGATAAATATAGCTTATTGTAGTGGAAATAAATAAATTTATTGATTGATTGCATAGCACTTTACTTATATCGTAATTACGTTTCCTTTTGCTATTTGTAAAGTTTTTATTTAATGAACTAACATTGTTTTTAATTAAATAATGTCAAATAATGTTACAAAAACACATGAGCAAATAATTTCCAAAAAATTATAAAAGGTTAAATTATTTGGGAAAAATATTTTTTCCATGTGAAATTAAATTCAGTAATTTAAAGTGATCTAAAATTATAATCTATAATATATAAATTTGTTTTAAAAATATATTCTATACTGTAAAATTATATAAATATATAACAAAACAAAATATTAAACAAAAACATTTATATATATCTGGATTATAAATACACGAAACACATTTGAATTACATGTTTATACAATTAATGTACTAATCTTTGCATTTTATGACCAATTAATTGATTGGTTCAATTTCATACAATCAAATCACTTAATGCTTTATTTAATCGTCCATAATTATATAAACCTATGTTTCTATTTTTATTGCATAAAAAATCAATATGAATTTCTATACCCGTTATGCTGATACTCCATTCTTTATATCTTGATCTACATTATAAGTTTAAGCTCTCTGTACCTTTCTCTTTAATTTTCTAATATAGTTATATATTACATTATATATATATATATATATATATATATAGACATTATGTTATATATTTATATTATAATATATTTTCAGAGTTTTTATAGAATGTGCGAATTCTGAATATGCTTTTCTTTTTCAAGCAAGGTATTTAAGGCACCTTTCTATTAATATAGTATTCCGTATTTTATTTAATGAGCCATACAATTTCTCTATAATTTTATACTACAACTTCACCAATTTAACTGACTGTCTACATTAAAATATTTTCTCACAGACGATAATGAAAACTTATATGGTATAGCATTTAATTTTTGTCATGTAAAACCTACAACGCTAAAGACATAAAATGAAGTATAAAACAGAAGAAAGCTTTTAAGAATAGGACTACAGTCCTACAATTTGTATTTGCTTAGAATTTCTAATTTTGTATTTACCATATAACGTAAAATTCCTGTGTATTTGAAACACATATTTAACTGTATTAAAAAATTGTAAATTCACATTCATTTTAATAGCATTTAACTATCTTCTATTTGAAATATATTAAATTTTGAGATATAAATTTTTATTTATAAAATATATAAATATGTTTTATTATTTTGGAATCGATATTTCTTGATTTGGAACGTACAATAACAATAAAATTGATGTCATCTTTAACTTTTGTACATAAATCGTATTATTTATAGAGTCAAATTTAATTTCATCAAATAAAAGTTATTATTATTAAAATTATTGTATCAAAGTTTATTAAAATTTTATTTGGTTTAAATATTATTTAAACATATACTTAACATACTTTTAAATATATTTCTAAATATATTTTAATTTAAATAACTTTTAATTATTGGAACTGCTTTAATTTATAATTAATATTTGTTTTATATATAAAAAAAAAATCATGAATTTTTAATCTTTCCTATTTTTGGCCAATGTGAATTTATTTATTTATTAAATTTTGTCAGAAACATATATTTATCAAAATAAATATACATTCTCAAAAATATTAAAATATTTTTTAATTAAATGCCAAATGAAAATCATGTAAAAAATATAATTTGAAAGGACCAATGTTTTTGTAAACTACACTCAAAGACCATTCTAAATAGTGAAGTATCCCTACAAAATAATTTATGGAGGCCATAAATAAGTTACAGGTATCGTTAATTTTAAGTTTACTGGTTCCCAAACTCTTGGTTCAATATAAGTTTCTGTCCATGCAATTCACAGATGTTCAATCATTTTGAACAAGTTATCAAGATTTTAATATAAAAAAGCTTTGCCATGATAATTCATGGAAAAAAGTACGCGTGAAGATCATTTGCCAATAGAGTCTGAATGCATAGCTCAACTCATAACTATAGCACTCGTAAGCAATGAATAGTTAATAATAAAGTAAAATTGATTAAAACGCAAAGCAGTGATTGATTAAAAAGGGTGACTTTACAATAACACGATAAAAATGTAGAAATTTGTTAAAACTGCAACACGATTGCACCTCAATTTTAATTGCGAACGACGCGCAAAGTCCAGTGAGCGAATAAAAAAAACGCACAATAATCGAGGAAACCAGTAGGATCGCATGCGAGGGATCGAAATTGCGCGAAAACGAGTGTGACTCGTATTTTATTGCACCATAAATCGCATCTTTCAAAATTAATTATGCTCGGCAATAATTTACATCCTTTGCATGATTCTCGGACGCACGCACGCGCTCGACTCGAGCCGCCGGGCCGGCTGCTCACTTCCTGGTGGAGGCGAGAATTCCGGACGATCCGTCAATTCTCGGTGGCAAATGGCTTTTAAAACAACCGAGGGACACGGCGTCGACTTAAACGCGGCGTGTCAAGGGTGTCAAGCCGTCCGCCTCATGGTTGTAAGGAAGGCAAACGAGATGGCATTTCGTCCGCAAACTCCGCCGCGAGGCCATAACTGAACAGCCAAACGTGAGCGACTCCTCATAAGCGCCGGGGGCCTGGGCGTGAGCGATTTTTATAATGGCGCTTATCGGGCACAATTGCGCCTCGTGCTCCCGATAAATAAATACCCGCACATCTGATTAATCCGTTTTTCAGGTCTCTAGGACACGCGCCACGAGTCCGCCGCCTTACCTTTTTATTGCTCTCCCTGCCTAATTAACCGAGCACCCGAGGAAAACCATCATTTTCGCTGGCTAATTTACTTTAATTTAATGCTGATTACGGCTTAATAACCTGCACAGCATCGAGACTATTTGGTATTGTCTATCTGGGTCAATGCGGACAATTTCAACACTCAAATTTACACACCATATAAGACCTCAGCCTTAACAACGGTTTGTCATGTATAAAAAAAAAAAAAAAAAACATCGACACCAGGTGCACGTCCGTACGATAGATGCAGTGAATCGAAAAGAGGCATCGCAAATACTGCAAAATATCCATATTTAATTTACTTTCTTTCATCATTATTATTGCTATTTTTGTTGTTTGTTTGTTTGTTTGTTGTTGTCGTTGCTGCTGCTTTTGTCGCTGTTGATGCTGCTATTGTTGTTATATATCTGGAAAATGATTGTTTTCAATTCTTACATAATTAATAGTTGTAACTGATTGCGTAAGCAATTTATTTATATAAGGAAAACAATTATTTTACAAGTACCCAAAAATAAAATGAATTTCTACTTGTTTGGTACACGTAACAGATTTGTTTCGTAAATCTATTTAAAATTCAACTATTCTTATAAATTCTATTTTTTTCACGATTTTCAAGAAATTATAACACATTTTTGGTATTTTAATTTATCATAAATCTCTCGTTTATAAATTTAGTCATGTTTATTTGGGTATATATATATAGATATATATACTTGTAATAAATTACCGTAATTACATTTGATATTAAACTTTTATAATTATTTGTAAGATAATTACATTTACAAATAAAAATGTATTCAAAGAATTTTTATTATTATAAATAACCGAACAATAGATAACATGATATAAAGGGTATATACGATGCCAATCGAACGCTCACAACATTCTTCATGATATCTTTATTTATAGCGTACTCTCTTTTAAAATGTATGGGTCAATTAATATGAAATATTAGAATTATTAAGATTTTAAATCATAAAACGATACAATATTACTGTCATTTTCTATTAGTATAAAAAAAAAAAAAATATAAAACTTAAATCAAGTACAATAATTGATTTAAGGATAAAAAAAAAAATTTTAATCTTATTTTCATTTAACAAAGCTAATTTGTCAGATGAATAAAAATGAAGAGCAAAAACCTAGCAAAGATTCTATTTTATCTGATTTTTTTATTTTATGCTATATTAAACGTTTCAATGATTTTCGATTATTCAGCTAAAATCGAATATTCTTGCAATTTGTGTAAAATTCATACTTATCAATTATATTACTACACATTAAAAATTGACTTATTTCTCATATTTATTTATTTATTATTTAATTTTTTCATTACAAATTTGTAAAATTTGTAAAAAATGAAAATTATTTTATTATTATCGTTGATGAACGTCTTATATTTGTGAAAATAAAAATTTTGTAATATTTGCAGTTTACAAATAGAAGCTTACTCACCTATTATCTAATATTCCATCAATCATGATAATTAATAAAAAATTTATTTTATATTATAAATTATCGAGTAAATTATATAATGCCAAAAAATATATTTAAATACAAATTATTAATAATATTAATAACAGTAACATATAATATTAAATAATATATTATATATTCAAGAAGTGAAATATCATTAATACTTAAGAAAAGAAAACTGAATTTTTCATTTTACATCATAAAATATTCGATTATGGTCAATGATTAAAAATTTTTTATTCATTGAATATTATATTTTTTATAGTTAATGAAAAGAGTATTTAATAAAATTTAATTTTTTTGAAAAGAATCATTGTTAAAAATTCTTATCTCAGATTAATTTCATTCAAAAAAAGAATATATTTATTTCAACATTTAAGTTGACTGACTCTTATATATTATTATAAGTAAAGTTCATTTTTTCGCAAAAATATTCAAGAAAATCTTATATTGATTCAAAATTTACCATAAAAAATAAAATAAGTTTGTTTAGTATTTTGAACTGTTCGTACATTACTTTATTAGTTATCTAGTTAATTGTTTATTTTGTTTTTTATGCTGCTCAACACTATCTAATTCATAGAAATTCTTTGTCGTTTAATATTACTTTAATTTTATTATATACTTAGCAGAAATTATTGAAAACAAATTCCAATTCCGTTGATAATAATTATAAAATTTATAATTTATATAGCAAGATAAATTAAGATACGTATCAAATTATTATCAGTTTTTTTATTAGTGTTTATTTATATATTGTATAAATTTGGCTGTTTTATAATTTTCTAAAAAATAAAATAATTAACATTTAAAAGAAATAATTCTAGTTTTTAAAAAAATGAAATAAAATATTATTAAAGATTTATGTTTAAAATTATTTTTATCATAAAACTTCATTTATTGTTTTATATATTACTATTATAATATTGTTCTAATTATTAATAAAAGTGACTTGTTTTTTTATTAGTGTGTAAAAAATTTATGAATAATTATTCAATGTGATAATTAAGTAAGAAATCAAACTAATATTAATGAATATATGAAATTAAAGTCTCAGATTTACAAAGTTTTCTGTTATTCATTTGAGCTTTTCTTATGAAATGCAAATACAAAAGCATGTAAACTACGTACTTCTTTGATCTTATCTTATACCCTTCTACCTTTACGGTGATAATATATAAAGTAAGCTGTATTTATCTCTTTTGCTTTGATGAAGTATGAATAAATATGCACATATACGTACAAAAAACCATACTGTAAATAAAAATTGGGTCATTATGAAACATAACCTATCAAATAAAAAAAAAAAAACAAGTACTTTATAAGAATATAGTATCAATTGCAAATAATTTTTTGTATTTTAAAAAAACTTTTCAGTTTTTTTTAATGGAAAATAGTTGTTAGGAAAATCTTGTATAAATGCTAAGATTAATAAATATAATACTTGTGTTTGCATTGTACGTATTTATACTTAATAAAAATCAGTATTTGATTAAACTTGATTCACATTATACTTATTTCAAAGATTAAAATAATTCAGTTTTCGTACTCATCATTACAAACAAATCTAATCTTATAAGTCAGTGATTATGTGTTAATAAACTTTATAATTAATATGGTGTCATTTTATATAATTACTAAATATTTTCTTACATACCTTTCTATTTTTTTATGAGACCAAAAAAAAAGTTAGCATGACATTTAAAGCATGAAAGAGAGAGAGAAGGAGAGAAATTAATATTTAATGTAATTGTAATAATGCTCTGCATGATAATTTTTCTTTATAATAGATAATACTTATTAATTTTTGTATGATAAATACTCCAAGATTAATAATCGCAATAGCAATAATTCTTAATTAATAATTCTTTTAGAATTTGTTATTTTGAGACTGTAAAATTCTTTAATTTGATGATGATTAAATATTGATATGGATGTTAGCAGACTCGTCGTATGCTTCATTAATGATTCTTGAGCTGAAACTGAGAAACTGATAAAGACCATAATAATAGAATATAAGTTTTGTCGCTGGTTTCAAAGGTGAGAGAGTTACGACAAGACCCAAACGAGGGCAAAAATGCTATTCGACATTTCCCCAGCACCCTTGCTTTGGAGCGGGTGCGGGGGCGACCGGGGGGAGGGGAAGTGCAGGCGGGCCCGCGATAAGCAGTGCAAATTTGCTCGGGAGGCGCTCGTCGGTCCCGATGGAAATGGCGCACAGTGCAAACACCGCCTTGGAAAAAAGTAAAAAATGTGTTGTCGCTCGAAGCCGGTCGTTTACCCTCGGGCGTTTGCCTATAAAGTCAGGAAGACGGGCCGCCGCGCGAACACTGAAGAAGCTGCGTCACCATGTATGCGAGCCTCTGCCTCGGGCTCCTGGTGCTGACCATCCTGGGGGCTGCAGGGAGTCACCGGCACGGCAACGACGTTTCCCCGGAGCACGAAACTGCCATCGAGGACGAACGGAAGCTGCTGGTCCAGTGTCAGCATCCCGACTATCGCGCCTACATCAAGTGCCTGAAGCGAGAAAAGAGGCAGCATCACGCCAACGGAGTAGGTACGATTACCAATTGCATTTCACCGACTGCATCTCCATACGAGGACTATCGGTCGTTAAATACTCCGAGCTCTCAATATAGCGTGCGAAAGAGGTATTTTTATTTTGATCCCGAGAAGAGGCTTAAGGGCGAAATGAAAGCCAAAAGTGAAATTCTTCGTCGGATAAAAATTGATATCGCGTGATATATCTTGAGCAAACTCTCAATCAAGCCTTTTGTACCTCTGCTTACTTTGCATTTTTTACCAACATCTTATAATATTGCTAAATTATTAACATATATCCCTATATATTAATATAATTTCACCATCATGAAATTAGCAAGATATTGAAATTGTAAAGGTTTCTTTAGTTGGTCCTTGTAAATCATCCTGTTTTATTTGGTAAAAATGTGTTTCAAGTATAATTCTCATACAATATATTTTTGCATTCATAAGATACTATTTACAAGTGAATATTTACTCCAAGATGCATGAATAGCAATATTTTTGTGCTAAAATTTTAGTAACTTTCTCTTTCTTTCCCATAGCGAATTGCATATTGAACGTACATTTGTTTTGTTTCAAGATTTACAATGATTTAATTTACTCACCCAACATTTTTTAAAAATTCTTATCGTACTTTAAAAAACAATGATCACATTGTAAATGATTGAATAATTGGGTATTGTTTAAATGATGAATTTATGTGTATAGATTATACAGACTTAATTTTATTGAAATTCATACCACGTTATAATCATTTTCATACAGAAAATTGATGCCATGTACAAAGTATGTAATTATAGTTTATCGGCATAAATTTAAGCAGAAAGTATGTATTTTATGTTGGATAGATTTTAAACTACAGGATTATGTATTGTAATAAATTACGAGAAGACTTTGAATATTTTATACAAGACAATTAACATTACTGCTTTATTTAATTTCAGTTTAATAGTAGGTTACGAGAGAACTACCCAAGAGCTTATATATCTTAAATATAATATGATAATTATATAATACATGTTTATTCTGAAAAAATAGTGAAATTACATATACTTCTTTAAAATAATAATCCGGTTCAAAATTAATTAATAAACCAGTGATTTAATATCGATCATTTTTGATCATTGTAAAAAGTACTAGAAACATATAATTATTGTCCGTTAAAATGTATGGTGATCCATATTTAGTGAAAAGGTAGAAACTCCATGAGAGGGTGTAAATCTCACAATTAAAATTGTATTGGTAAAGTAAAATAAATAAATTTTTGAATGATAAAAAGGGAAAGATTCGTGGTCGATAAAAAATCCTCGGATGAAATTTATTTTAGTGAAAGAGAAAAATGATTTAAACTCAGGAAACAGTCGAGCGTGTTTGGACGAGTGCTTCGAGCGAAACTGCACCAACTCGACATGCTTGCGAGATTGTCACTCGCACTGCCGGAAACGGCTGATCGAGACTTACTCCAAGACCGTGGAGACCTCCTTCGACTGCGCCGAGGGCGAGTGCAACGAGGTCCGGGGCTCCGGCACCCCCAACATCACCACCATCGTCAATATCAAGAACGTGATGCCCAATAGCACGAATTGCGGGGACAACAGCCAAAATCCCTGTGAAACCAAGTGCAGCCATGGGGGGAGCAACTGCAACGGCACAAAGTGCGGTCATTGTGGTCAAGATGCTCGAGATACCAACGAGGACAATCAGAAGCCCCAACTGCCCCCGAAAATCGATATCAACAATGTCATCAACAACCAGTTCGGGCCTGGATTTTACCCGAGCGCCGATTGCGCCTGTCGTAAGTATCGTTCCTGGTAGTTGAACGCCGTGACCCATTTCATTACTTACGAGTACTAGTGTTGCATTCTGGAAATACACGAAGCTCCGCAAATTTTGCGGCAAATGTGCGTTCTTACGCATCGGCAATACACCAAGACAATACGCAATTGCGATGGAAATATTATTCTTTTGGAACTAAAACCCAATGCGCCATCCATTTTTAATAAAACTATTAATACTACCCAAAATTTACACATTCAAACTAAATGGAAAATCTCTTTTTTCCAAAACAAACTCTTTTATTTTCTTTTATTTTCAGGTATAAGTAACATATATCTAGATCAAATGAGCGAGTTTCGCATTTATATTACAAAAAAAATGTCATAGAAAATACTCATAGTCATGTAAAAAAAATTAAACTTTTCGCGCGATATTTATCGTGTATCCGTGAAACATAACTAAAACTTTGACGGATATACAGCAATGAAAAATGCTACAGTACCTTCGTGGAACTGAAAGTACTTGAGTAAATTTTTGGAATTACAATATCATTAGTTATACATACATTGCACATTTATTAATTAATGTTATGTTTAAATATAGATTTTAAAAGTATTTAATAAAATAAAATTTCCACTTAAACAATTAAACAATAATTAATTTGAATTATAATATATAAATTATTTTTCGTTTTATTATAATTCATACTCGCGATTCACATTCTTAATTTCACAAAAAGTAAAACGTTAATTTATATAATTATACATACTAATTGATATTATTACATTGTTTAATAAAGAATAACAATTTTATATTAAGCATCTCCGACAATGTGCCGCATACTTTAGATATATGTTATTAAAAATTATTTTCATGAACACATACGTAAAAATTTGGTTTGAATTTACCGTTTATTTAAAAAAAAAATTATATAAACAATTTAATATAGCATGTTACGTTTCCTATATTATTTCAAATGATGTATCATTGATAAAATTTCATTTTTAAATTAATTACGTAAAATGATGAATTTTCCATATAAATAATTACAATATTCACAAACTCTATTAAAATATTAAATTTTTTAATTATTGCTATTGAGTATTTCGGAACATTTAATTATGTAAACAAATCAACAAATCAATCTTATGCAATAAGGTAAAAGACCTAAACGGTAAAGTTCACAATTATTTTATTATTTATAACTTACCAAAGTGCGTATAATAATATAAATGCATTTTAACAAGCATAAGCGGATAGGAGTTTATATCAACCAACATGAATTTTTTAAAACTACTTTATGTATTTATGAGCCATTGTTACGATCCCTTACATAAATTCCCAAAACCTTATTACCTCACGACTCATTAAATACAGTCTAATAAAAATACTGTTAACGCCACGATGTAATCAATTATACAATCTAATAAGTTATTCAATCCACAATTAATACTGGGGCTATATCTGCTTTGACATTATAAAAAGAGATTATTTTTGTCAAATTAATGATTGATCGCCACAACTAATAACAGCCGGATGTAATTGCTATCCTACGTACAACCCTTGGCAATCATCCCCACAAATAACCATCGGCATCGGTGGCGGACCCTTAGGAGGTTGCATCTACCCGACACCCTGGCCGTGCTTCCAACGATATCCGGTATATTTACTTTTTCTTAATAGTTCCCCAACCATTGGCCCTCTTCGGTTTATCCCGCTACATCGAAATTTTACAGGCACCACCCGTCGATTGTTCGGTGTGCCATAATCCTTTTATGCGGTACCGGTGCGATCCTGCATGCCCTCCTGATCCTCGAAGGAACTACACGCTAGCACCAACTACCGAGAGGTGTAAGAACTATTTCTTTATGTTTTCTCTCGCTCGCACTTATATAACACACAGTTATTCTAATTTTATTTTACAGTCGATACACCAAACCAGTGGCGTAGCAATGGCAACTAGCCCAGAAAACCTATCAGATCGGGCAAACCTAAAGAAATCCAAGTTTAACACGTACAACATAGCAAGGCTGATGGCTCCTTTCCCCAACGACGGGATTTATTCTGCGCGTCATTTTTTCCATAATTAAAATGAAATTATCCTTAGTTGGAGTTGGACGGCTTTCCAATTCGAACTCTAACACTTCTGTATATTTACTTTATGCAAATGCATGTTTAACTTATTTTTCTCAAAGAGTAAGAATAAATAATGTGCCTATTTTAAGGCTAGTCATTTATAAATTTTAAAACTGTCTTTAGTCACTTATTTAAAAGAGATTTGGCAGCGATTTTATTTTAATTTAAAATAAAATCGCTGCCAAATCTCTTAAATATCATCGCATCGTCGTGTCGAAAAGACACGTACACTTCGGAACCGCTAATAATGTGGAAGCAATAATGCTTGTTAGCAGTAAAACAGTAAAGTGAAAAACACCAGAGTTGTAAAAAAATCCGGTAATAGTAGCTCTTGGACAAAAAGAGTGCAGAAGCGTCACCAAAATCTGGCTTAGCGTGCACAAAGTGCTGACATAATGTTTAAACGAGGTGCGTGCACGTACAGTTATCTCGCTCTAATCTTGGCCTAGGTGCGGGAAAGTCGGGAAAGCAGGAAAAATACGGGGAAAAATAAAAGTCGCTCGACTTAACGCGTTTGCACAGTGCGATAACCCCCGGGACTTTTACTTGCAAGTGGCAACTTGCAAAAGTGCGAAGGCGCCTAGACGCCGACGCCACCGTCGGCACACTTGAGCCGCTCGGGTGGTGCATCCGCAGGGGCGCGATGCCTCGTTTTCGGTTTAAAACAGCGCCAAGACCGGGGGGATGATGCAGCTGGAGTGGGGATGCGAGGACTGGTGCCGATGACCAACACCTGCCACAACACCTGTCAGAAATCCAAGGGGGTGCGAGGAGTCGGCCAGGGTGTCGGTTAATTCGTTATCGGGCGTGAGGTGGGCCCCGTTGCCCCGGCAACGCGAGATTAACGAGATGGATCGGGATCAGGGGGAGAGGAAGCGGATTTTTAGCCGGAGTCGGATTGAAAGGACGAGGTGTGCGCGCGTGAAAGGCCGGGGAGTTCGCACTCGGATGGCCGATTAGAAGCTGGAATTCCTTCGCGCCCGAGAACAATGGCGATTCTCTTTAAACGCGCCACGGGTGAAGGGTTGATGGCTGATCTTTGTGCTGATTTTTCGACTGATGTGCTTTGGCTCCACACGTAACGGCTCTTGATTTAACAAAAAACACATTACCATTAACTTCAAATACCCTGGACACGCGGAATTCGTTGAGGCGTGCGTTGTCCATCTCTATTTCCGTGTAATTCTATGTAGCCATGTTTGGTGGATCCGGTTTTCCAACAAATCAACAATCAATGAACGTCCAATGATGTTAAAAATAGCCACGATTTTAATTTACGAGCTCTCCAATCCACCCTAGATCATTACTTTCCTAGATCTTTCTCGACCTCCATCAATAGTTTTTACTTTATATTACCGTAGCTTACCATATAATCTCAACGTAATAATGTTTTATACAAAAAATACTTTAATCTACAATATAAATTAAATGCATAGAGTTATAATAAAAATGTAATTAAAGTGAAAAAATTGATATATTTATTATTATTTCACAAAAAATTCTCATAAACAAATAAAACGAAAACCCAATTTTTTCAATACATTTATTTAACTGGTAAAATAAATAATTACTGTTTTTATTGAAGTAATGCATTAGTTTAATTTATAATGTAATGATAATTCAATACAAACATTATAATGAAAATTTAGTAATATTTTAAGTAAAGACTGAATTTCATACGTATACTTGTGTAAAAATATTATGTCAAAATATGAAACGAATACATTTATTATATATCTTTTGACTATAAGAAGATAATATTTCTACACTATGTAAACAGTAAAATTTCAATTATGAATACAATTATTATACCGAGAAGTCGACAGACGAAGTTAATTAAATTACCTTTAAGATTTATCACCCTCCGCTTATAGTTTATTTTATAATTGGCTTGAATGGTACCTCAAAATCCCAATTGCATGTTTCCAATTGTTCCCAGTTGTGTCTCGCTTCTTCAATTTTCGTAGAAATGACATATTTAGTGGTCGTCAAATATACTACATTCAAACTCCAGCTTCAAGAATTTCCTAATTAAGCAGACAAAACTAATAAATAATGAAATAATCACATTGAACGTAAATACCTGCATTTAAACATTTTGCTTAATTTGAATTATAAATTGTAATGAATAATTTTTTAAATAATTTAGTTTATAAAAACATGTAATGGCCTGAAACTTTTATTTGAACTTGAAAAGCTCAAATTACTCTATGGTATGATAAAAAATTTTCGATAAAATTTTTTATTTTCCGTCTTTATATAGAACAACTAAAAAACACTTTATGGTTAAGTGAAATTTATTTTTAAGTTTTTGTGCATGTTTTCCGATATTAAGGAAGCGAACAAGCACCGATTAACGTAAATTGAACACCAGCATATAATATTATATTAATGAGGTAAATATATTAAATCTTAAAATAAATAAAAATCAATGTCTTGATCCTTTCCGTTTTTCATGAATATAACACGAACTTGAACACTGAATAAAATATTCTTAGAAGAAACATTTCTACCTGTGTAAATATTTAATACAATTTTACAGTTAGCTCGCTTTTGATTAAAAATGCGCGGTAAATATAATTTTAATCGAATAAATTGAAATTGGTATAAATTAAGAAGCGTTTAGTTATTCATTGATTTACAAGGTTGGCTACTTGTTAGTGATTTTGAGCAGCAAAGCGTAGAAACAAATGCTCATTAGTAATACCGAGGCCAGTGACATTTTTCAGAGTACGGACTTTGCCGTTGAAAAGGAGGCAGCTGCAATGATCGACGGGTACACAACGCTGGATAATTACAGGACAGTAGAGATGGACGTAATCGATATAGTCGAACTCACGGCGAGAAAGTAAGCCACGAAAAATACAGTCATTAATGAGCGAGTTAGTTGCTCGGAGTTAGTCGGAAAACTCGACCCGTAGTTATAATAATAATACGAGTATAATTCCACGTGGTGTCAAGTTTTATCCAAAAGGTGCCCGTTCCCGCGTTTGTAAATCACTTCGGGGTGAAGGAATAAGGAGGAAAAAAAAAATCGTGCAAAGCACCCACGTGTCACGGCGTAAATCAAATCTGCGCTGTGGATCTGGGGGCGGCCGCCCTCGGACTCGTGGGTTGTGGGAATGATCGCGACGGAGATGATGCTGAGGATGGAGATGGAGATGAAGATGGAGATCCGCAGACGGGATTCAATTATACAATCGAACAATCGCATAACAATCTCTCGAGGATTGGCAGTTAGCCAGCGGATTTCTCACCTGCCGATGTTATTGCACAAAAAGAGCTTGTAATTATTCAAGGGGCTTTTACCTATGCGGATGTACACGCTTCTCTTCTCGAATATTAAATATCTTTCTGCAATATTACAAACGATAATATCATTTATTATATATAATTTTTGTTTTTTGTTTTTTTTTTTTTTTTTAATCACTACAATGCAATATGAATTATCTGGCTATCGCATCGTATCTATTAGTCTTATTCAAACGGCACGAATTCTTTAATGTGAGAATAAAATGTTTATTGGGTTAAATAAATTATATTCTTTAATCTACATTTATATAGATGCGTGAAGAATATCAATGTAAATTTTTTTTAAATACTGTAGAATTTTTTTCAAAATAAGTAAAAATATTTATATAATTTTGTCAATGATAAATTTTAAAAAGGTGATTGGATTTTTGAAAGTTTATTGAAGATATAAATTGATAAAAAAATATATCCTGCTATTGTACAAATTTTTTTTTTAATAATTTACGGAATTAGTTATAAATTAAATTGTGGATTTTGAAATTAAATTACGAACTAAACTTTACTTCACAAGCATTAATATCTTTTCATAAATTAAAGTAATCGTAGAACCGTTCATCTCTAGGTAGGAAATAGAACATTTATTATAGCTATTTTAGAACACAAACATAAGTTTAATTTAATTGCTTTTAATTTTTCTTTAATTTAAAAAAATAATAAAATACAGCTGCTGAATTACAAACATATCGATTCTGAAATTGTATTATTTGATTATAAATTACATACGCATACCTACTTTTAATTCTAATTTCTTAATTAAATTATTATATTATAAAAAAAATTATTTTCAAAAATTAATTAGATTAATAAGTGATACCATAAATTGTTTAAATCTATTTTAACGAAATATAGTTGTGTTTAACAAATATTAAAATATAAAAATTAACAGAAAAATTAAATTAAACGTAAAAATAAATAAAACTTGGAATAATGGTTTGTAATTTTATAAGTACACGTTATATTTTTCAAAAATGCTATAAATACAGATAAAAATTAAATTATAATTCTTTCATATTTCAGCTTATCGTTAGTCATCTATAAATATAAAGAGTTCAAGGGTTTAAAAAAAAAATTTTATTCTATTTGTAAATAAAATAAAGTATTTCAAAAAGCTTAAGCATTGTATATAAGAAAAAAGTTTATTAAATATTTAATGAGATTTCGTAAGTTAATTAAAATTTCGAGCAATAAATATATTTTATAGCCAACTCCATGCATAACAATAATCAATTTAAATTTTCACGTATTTGAAAAAGTTCCATAAGTTAAAATAACTTTATAGTGTTTGTTTATTGGTGCTCATTGAATTACAGTGTTGTAAATATAAAATGATTATTATTCAAAAATTCTTATCTTGTTACGATGATTAATAAATCATGCTCAAGCATGTAAAAAAGCATGAAAAGCATAGAAAGTTAATTATCATAAGTTTAAGACGGAACACAATTACTCGAGATAATGGCGCGATGGTTAAGCTTGCAATTGTTAATGCTTTATTTAGAAATTGCAATTACTCCGGGGCGGTGGGTTGTGCTCGGCATTGTAGTGTTGTAAAGCGTTGTATTGTTTCGCGCATGACCGAGGGAGTGTTTGCGACGAGTTGTCTGCGGGAACGAGGGCGCTCGACTCCTCGGCGTCGTTTCGGGAAAGGCTCTTCCCCGAGGACACGTCCTAACCGGGAATTACGCCTGGTGCGAATCGAGGGGAGTCCACCCTCCCCCGCGGTCGGCCCTAATTGCATTACTTACGATAATCGCCACCGTACACCCGTAATCTTGGACTCGGATCGCGCGTCTTCGGGCACGCGTGCACGTTTCCTCGGGGGCGGCGCCGCTCCCGAAGCTCGACTTAAGACACCGTCATCGGGGCCCAAATGTCGTACACTACCACCAAGACGAGAGCGGTGCCGGCGGTTACGTTCGCGTGCAAGACACCCACCTTGGGGCCCATTAAATTCTCATGCTTCGCTGAAGTCGGGCGGCAATCTGCAGGGGTTCCTCCTGGCATGTGGCACCATCTTCGCGGAGGTCGCCAGGAGGAGTCCCAGGGCGTCTCCAGTCAAGCACGAGGAGGGTTAACTTCCTCCCCGATACCGACGTTTTTTTTTTAAATGGGCTTATGGGGGTAGATTGACCGGGGTGCCCTCCAAAGTCCGTTGCCCGTGCAGGTGGCGGGGATGCCAGCGCACTCTTAATTTTATTCACCGCACTTTTGTCGCATTTGTCCGAATAATTCGTGTTTAATTCAAAGGCGTGATTTTCGTGATTCCGATTTCACGGGGCGCTAGCAGTAAATTAAAACAGGACATTTGCATTATGTTAATATATGCCACTTGATACTCAAATTTACATTTATCGGAATTCGAAATCTAAACGCTACCATTAACATGTTCTTACTGCTTATATTATCATAAGTAGACGGTTCTTAGTGCTTTTTCACTTACTGATTATCTTTTTTCGCTCAAATCACTGACGTGCACGTAACTCCGAGAAATTATAATATTTTATTTATTTTAACATATTTTCACGCCCCGCGTACACACGTCAAACAAACCCATGTATCTACATCTAACTTTTTTTTTGAATTGAAATGAGTTTCGTTTTTAAAGAGCAAATGTCAGATTTAAAATCTACAATTATTAATAAATTTTGAATTTTTTATCATCGCCCTATTAATAAAGATATTACATAATCATTTATGCTTAAAATTTTATTCTTTTACGTTACATATTTTCTAGCATTGCGTGTATATTTTTTTTTCTTTTGATTTAGTAAAACTCTTAATTTATTCATTTTGAATTTGAAAGATTTTATTCATTCGATAGATTAATCATCTCGGAAAACTTGTTAAAAATCATTTTAAATAAGAAAGTTTTAAAACAATTAATATACTAAGTATTACAATTTGAATGTTTAATTACTAAACTAATTATTAACATATTTCTACTGTAATAAAATAGGTTAATTTCATAAGAATAAATTATTTAAACGATGTATTTGATTCAGAAAAACGATTTCTCCATTTAATATTTCGAAAATAAACTGATTTAAGGATTTAATAATTTATTTATATTTATTCATATAAATTAAAAATCGATTAATGTATTAAAAAGCAATATGATTAATTAATATTTGAGATATTTTGAAATAAATTTAATACATGTATGAATATACAATTGGAACTCTAAATCTATCGAGTAATAAATAGTTTTACAAAGTTTTAAATTATAATTTGTTGATCAACAATTTGATGGATTAAAAGGATAAAAATAATAAATTTTCGTAATTCAGAGTTTTTAAGATTTAATTTAATTAACGTAAGATTAAAAAAATATAATAATAAAATACATATTAAAAAAATAATAAAAATTAATTTATGGCTAAAAAAAAAACTGCATGAGCTAATTTAAAAATTTTGAATTATTTTAACGAACTGTCGTGTCAATAATGAGAAACGATGTGTTTAAACACGCCACTAATAAGAATTATGTATAAACCATGTGAGTTAGATTGTTTTAATAAAAAAAGATGACGTTCATGATTGTGTTGACAAGCATGACTACAACTTTAACCATAAGCAAATATTCGTCCCACCTCGACATTCATTAAAATACGAGTGCATATTGGTGAGTTGCACATTGGTGGTATAACGGTAATATTTTTAATGGAGATCAAACAATATTGCATTATACAGAAAACAAGACAATCAGGAGGGTTAGGGCAAAAGAAGTTTTCTGGTAATTACCCAGGATAATCAAATGAACAATCAATTTGCAGGGAAAAACAGTGGGGAATGTCTAATGGCAATGTGCACTTATATTTGGAAGGTCGTGGCAGAGTTGGTTCTTAATACCATCGCTCGCACGTTTATTATAGCCTCGTTTCTGCTAATTAAAGTGGAGCCCTCGATCTCCCGCGGATGCCGACGGATGCATAGAGCCCGAAACGGCCAGGAACGAGGAACAGAACCGCGTGTTTTTATTTGCCTACGACCGGTTAAAGGAGAAACCGAGCGCCCGGTCATCCGTGAAATCATCGGCGAGGAGTAATTATTGTCTATTGTGGCGTCGAGCCTCCTCGAGTTCTCCTCGGCGAAGACTCGAGGGTGCTCCTGCGGCTTCGGCACTCAAAAGTACGTTAGGCGAGAAGCGAGTGCTTTACGGCAAATGTCGAGGAGCTTTATTCATTTGGTAGTCGAGTTGCCCACTTCCTCCATTACCTTCTTGGGTTTATTATACCATACTTTTCCTTCCACTCGGATCTCGCTCGCGCTCTACTCACACACTCGAGCACTCCTGTGTTGGGCAAATAAATGAATGCTGATAATTGTAGATGTTGGGCTACAACGGCGAGCACTTGGTTTTTCCGTACAATTTCTGCTTCTCCGCGCAACACAACCCTTTTTTTAAATTAATTGCACTCGTACCGTCCCTCTAATTCGCGCATTCACAATTATCCCTAGTGTGTAAAGTCAGTGAGGACAAAGTAATGAAAGGAGACTGCAAAATATTGTTATTGCCATGACCAATAATATTTTCTTTCCTTCTATTGAATGCTCTTTATATTTTATCAATGTATAAAATACATTGGAACCTATTAATTTTATCGATATCATTTATTAATCAACCTAAGATAATTAAGACCAAATTGTTATTTCTATTTTCAAATGTTTCAAAACTACTCCTCCACAAATAGATAAATATAATACGTTTTATTTTTCAGGTATACGGCAATAATTGCGGATTTTATAAAAACTAATATCGTTCACATTTCCGTAGTCGTGAGTAATGAACACTGTATTATATTATATTACATATAAATAGTTTATAAAGTATATTAAATATTATTTGTGCAAAATGAGCTCAATTTTTTACCAAACAAGTGTTAACAGCAGTGTTAAACAAGTGTCGCAGCAATTGCTTTAGTGACAATGTAATGTCAAATCGATAACTTGCATTATATTATATATTTACATTTATTTATTATATATTGATTATTTATATTTATTTATTGTATATTTATTATTTATATTTATTTATTAAATATTTATTATTTATGCTTGTAGGATTATTTTTTTTATTATTTATTTAATTTTATTATTATAACTGTTTATTAAGATCGACACCAGTGTTTGTTAAACATGCAAAAATCATAAGATGAGATTTAATTATTTATCATTATTTGCTCGATGAAAAAAAATTTAATAACGGAAATAATGTCAAGAACGTGTTTTTAAGGAGAAATATAATATTTAATTAGCGAATGCAATAATAATTTGTCCAGTTACGACTCCACAAAGTCCATACGCATGAATGCGTATATATATCGCACGGAGTGTATACTAGGAAATCCAGGTAAAATTTGCCTCGAGTCATACGCTTACCCGATACAATTACAGAAGCAATATTCTCCAAGTTCTACTGGAAACCTGCATTTTCCCCATACATGTACTTTTCCTTCTTTTCCTTGAATCTGCAAAGTACGGTTGGACATGGTCTACGGGCAACGAATTCTCAAACATTAAATAGCGCAAACATTACGATAGCGTTACGAAATATTCAAAAAGCTCAGATACCCGACTTTTCCCACAGAGCTGTATTTTTGGTTTGGAGGAGAATGGGAAAACGACAGGAGCTGTTAACCAGGGTATCCCTTAAACCACAAGAGGGTATCGATGTCCACCGCTCGGTGGCCAATCGCCCGGTCGTTTATTCTCACCGAGCTTCTTCCGGAAACGGCGCCTAGATGCGTACTGAGATAGGGAGGTTGTATAGTGGAGAGGAGGGTCAAGCCTTCAGGATGCCGTCCTGTCGTTAAGTAATCCCATTAAGGGTCTCCCTTCCACCCACAATGTTTGGCCGGGACGCGCGTCGGAAAAGTCGCCGCCGTCGTCCTCGTCGTCGGCGCGCCGCGCGCGTCGTCTCCGTCTAGACCGGACCGCTCCGGATGCCGACGCACGCGCACGGGCCCTCGAGGCCCAGGGTGGGTCTAGACTCCGCGCCGCCGCGCCTCCTGGCGCTCGTCGGAAAAAAAGCACCGTCGTCGCGGTCCCGCACCACCGCGCCCCTCATTAAAAGCCTTTTAACTTTCAATTTTCCCGCCTCCACTCGGCCTAATTACCGATCAACTCTTTGACGTTGTAACTGCTACGCGCACATGCGATCGCCCACGAAAGCTCTTTTTAATGGTCCCGGGATAACTTTAGGCTAACTTTCAGGTCTCTGCTATTAGCGCTTCCACAGACGTTAATTGGCACTTGAGTTTTTCTGATTTCTTGCGATTCGCATTCTTGACATTACCGACGATCTTTTTCTTGCAAATAAGTCGAATTAAGAAATGCTGTGCTTCGTATGGGAACCATTGCTAATGTGATTTGCCTGCCAATTTTAACTATGAATACTTTGGAAATACCTCCTGACTTTTACAATTTAAACTCATTACGATCGTATCACTGAACAATATACTGAACGTAGACAAATTGTATTATTGGATTATTCTAATGCAATTACAATCGTATTTTCAAAATTACTTTAATTCCTTTGTTTTTTCGAGATGACACTAAGATTATATTTGAACTATACCACACAGATAAAGCGAAGTGTATTAATTGACGTTTATTATTTTATATTTATTTTTCCTATTCTCTGCTAATATATATTTTGCATTATTGTTTCATTTAAAAGAGCAATAATAGTATAACATTGAATTATTATTCCACATGCAAATTGAATAATAATTATTTTGACATTATAGTTAATTATTATAACATCGTTATTGAAAAATCTGATTTAATTAACAAATAATATTACAGTAAATAAGAATCTTTATTTTTATTAAATTATTTTTATTCAATATGTTTATTATTAAAGTTATTATTGAATCAACGGTAAATTAATTAGTAATTATAGTAGTTGAATTTTTATATTATCATAGTTTTATTCATTGTAATGGAAATTTTATATTAAATATATAATATATATTATACTAAAGATAATGTTTAAATAAATTTCAATAATTAACTAACTAAGTAAAATAGTGTATTAATTGAACAAAGCATCACTTAATAATAGCCTTAAATCTAATTAACAATACTTGTAAGATCTTCTTTTTTTTAACAATGAAATCTTTTAATCTTAAAAACGAGAAATTCTTTAAAATAAATTAAAAAATACTAATATCTACTATAGAGTTTCATAATGATTTTAATACAATGAATTTTATAAAGTATATTATTTAAAATTTATATGATTAAATTTAAAAATATATTAACGAAAGCACTTTAACACATTAAATAATGAATGTCTAATTTTTTCTGTCTAAATCATTTCTTAACATATTGCCTAATATATTGTTTCGCTATACGAGAAGAGCTAATCGAGTATCAGTAATAAAAAATGAAATAAAAGTATTTGAATACTATTAGATATCAGCTCGCAGATCTTTTTAATATGAATGGTCATTAATCATTTCGTTTAGAAATATCATTCTAAAATAAATCTTCAAATTTATAATTTAACCTCTCGAGTGTTAGAGTCCAAAAATACAATTTCTTTTTACATAGATGTATTACTCAAGAAGATATTGCGGAATAAATTCTTTTTAATTCGATATAATTTTGGGTGAGAAATTTGGATTATTCAACAACACGTAGTATTGCTCGATAAATTAAGACTAATAAAAAAGAATTGAAATTAAAATATAAATTAAATTTTCGAAATACACGAAAGGATTATTTATATTCTTTCTCTCTGGGATCGTGGAGGAGATAAATTTCTAAAATGAAAGAACAATCGATCAGATAAAATGTTGATTATTCATAATAAGATTAATGTTCGATGGCAACAATTCATATCCATTAGTTCTAAAAACAGCTATAAATTAGAATTCAGCTAATTTTCAATTATTTTATGACCCCGAAGCGGTCAAGAAGAGTTCGTCGCAAGCTGAAAATTTATAACCAGAGCTGCTTTTGCAATCTTACATTTGGTTCAATCGATCAGGAGTCACCAAAGATGGATGGATAGAGCGAGAGAGAGAGAGAGAGAGAGAGAGAGAGAGAGAGAGAGGGAGAGAAAGAGTGATCGAGAGAGGGGTAGGGGCTATTTATCGGTTAAAAGCGAGCATTATACTCGTGCACATTAAAGTCGAACGCCAGACTCGCCCACGTTAATCGACGGCAAGCACGTAACATTCGAGGAGAGCTTTTCAATTTGGGGATCATCGATTAGACTCGATGGATGGATATGGATATGGATATGGAGGAGGTGCGTTACCCAACGATACCAAAGGGCGACCTCGTTTGCCATTTGCTAAATTGCCCTGCCACCGCACACGCCTAATCCAACAAAATGCGTCCCGACGTCGTCGCCCAAGCTCAACCAGACGATCGACCCTCAGAAATCGAGCAGCCTTTTCTTTTTTCCCGTCTCTCTCTCTCTCTCTCTCACTCTCTCTCTCTCTCTCTCTCTCTCTCTCTCTCTTTCTCTTTCTCTTTCTCTTTCTCTTTCTCTCATTGCTTTAGGATTCTCAATGAAACGCTCCGATAAGTGCTCTTAATTTCAAACAATAAAATCATCATTATCGGAAACAATATTTGCTTGCGACTATTTACTCGGAGATTTTCCAGTATGATCGATATTTTTTGCAGATCCCCTACCAATAATCCATTTATTTGCATTTCTAAATGCCAGTATTGTGTAAATAAATAATAAAACTAATGGTTCATCGTTCAAATACGCGCTTACATGTGGCATCAGAAATAACACCGAGTTCACGATTTCTCGTTTGTTTACTATGAATGTTGATATGTTCATAACACGGCTACGCAATTCTTTCTCGTGAAATTAATTTTATACCAAACTCATTCAATCTCAAAACCAATTTAATTTCATGGAATTTGAGTGAACCCATCAATTACAGCATTTCGGAATAATGGATTAAAATTCACACCACAGTCATTCATCAATAATTTTATCACACTTAACATTATTATTTTGTAATTGTTTTATTTATCAGTTGGTTTAATTTAAATACTTGTTTTCAAATTTTGTAAACCGATAATTTCTTGTTTTGTTCAAAAAAGATTATTCGCATTTCATTTTTTAATACAAACTAAATGTGCATTGTCTATGACTTTTCAATTAAATCTTATAATTCATAGTATTATACGAAATTTTACCAAACAATATGAATTTTAAGAAAAATTTCGTGGTTTCAAATTCCTTAATGTATCAAATTAGTATAACTAAAAACACTATGATTTTGAGATAATAAATTCTAAAAGGAATGCGTGTGGGCTAAAATTTTATATAAGAATAAGGAACACACCTTTCTTATTTAATTAAAAATCACTTAGAATTTGAAACGCAATCTTCTGTGCATATTCAGAAGCTTTATGTTTGTATTTAATTCTCATTACGATATCAAGTTCTTTAATAATGAAAAAACCAATACTTTTATTTCATAGAGCGTATGTTATTTCTTAATAATCATATTAATCTTTGTCAGAAACTAAAGTCTTTCTTTATTGAAGAATATATATATATATATATGTTTTTTTTTTTTAATATTTAGATGACATCATTTTTCTATTAATAAATTTCTATATTTAAAACAATATCATAGTTCACTTTCTCATTTCATAAGAGAAAATCACATATATGTATCGATTATAGTTATTTAAAAAAAATTCAATTTATAGTTACATATACATACACATCATTCGAATGGTGTCTTTGAGTTTTAGAAATTATGTTATTAATACAATATGGAATACTATTATGAAATTATATAATATAGCAGTCTTGATAACGAATATACTCGAGTTATTGATTGTACCAAAGCTTAATAATCGGTAAAAATGTATAAAATACAAAATATGAAAAGTGACGCGAGTTAGAGAATAGGCAAAGCATATGTGTTTAAATATGGTAATTTTTCAAAAAGGTATAATAAATTATCTTTCAATATAATAAATAGTTGTAGAAATTAATTTCAACAATAGACTATCTAATATGGACATGGGCAGCACTATAGGATTGCCACTGATTTCACGAGGATCGTTATGCATTAAGCCAGCCAATTATTCACAATAGGAATTACATCACTGACAAATGATGTAGTTTGCAAATGATGAGCATAATGACACGAAATTCAACGGACAAAGCATTTGGCGTCCACGTTAAGCAGCCTAAAAAAGAGAATTTACAGTGTTCTTAGGTAAACGCGCAACGACACACCAAAAGATAAATTTGAGAAGAGCAATTAGTTTTCAATCACGGTGTTCCAGCTCGTTCCATCCCGTCATTAGTCCAGCTTTCCGAGCAATTTACAATTTTGGATTGTCCAGTGATTGCCCGGATTGATGTCGGTGGCCAAAAAAACCAAACTCGCCCTCTCCCTTTCCCGCTTTCCGACCACTGCACAGCATCCTGGGTCAATTTCACGCACGTTAAAAGGTGCGTCCCCGAGGGAGAGGAAACGCCGGCGATGGGAAAAAAGCGCCCTGCACACGTTTTTTCGTGCTGGATAACGGAGGTGGAGGTCGAGCGGATGGGATTCCCCGACGATTGCGCCGGCCCGAGGATAATCCCGCGCTTCGGCGAAAAGAAGGTCTCGGACGCCGAGAGAGACGCTACCAGGTACACGCGCTCCCATTTTCTCGAGGATTTCCTCTTCCGATGGCCCGGGATGCTACCCCCGGATTTTCCCCTTCAAACGATTTTTCACCTTCCTTTTTCTCCCATTGTTACCTTCAAACTTGTAACAGAAATTTTGTTTGTGTTTTCGCAATAGCTAATCTCCCTAACAATTAGCTCACAATGTAACAAATGACGTATTTCCCTGCTTTCCTTTGCGCCCTCTTCTCTCATTATTTCACTTATATTTGCCTAATATTTATAGTGCTGTTTAAGACTTATTGCTTAGTAATTAATGCGAATATCATTTAAATATATTTATCATAACTAGTACATCAGAATCGTTTATAATAATGCACAGTACTTATCTCTATCGTTTAAAAACAGATGTTATCAAATTTAATATTGAACAATTATTCAGCTAGCTATCGAATTTATAATTTTGCTCAACTCTATACATTAAAGATTACTTTATCATGATTATAATCAATGCATCATTTAATAATTGAAATTTAATTTCATATTTGAGATAAATAGAAAATGAAATGGTGATGGTGGTTTATTGCAAATATATGTACGATAATAATTTTATGAAAGGAACATGAATATATTTTATAAAGATCAATCATTTTTAAAAAATTTTTATTTGAAAAAAGATTAAGTAAGAATTTCATTGATAACTACGATTTATTTTATACAATTTTATTTATAGTATGTGTAAAATAATAACTATATAAAATTTTCTAAGTATACATATATATGATTATGTTGCATATAGCTCAACTAAAATAACTTTAACCAACTAAAATTAGTTAGTTAAAGTTACTAAAAATTTTAAATTAAATTAGTAATTAAAATTAAAAATTAAATTTTAATTAGCTAATTTAAGTAACTTTAGTAACTATAACTTTATAACTTTACTATTTTTACAAACTTAATAATACTAATTGAAATTTATAAATTTCTGTTAAATACGAACTTTTATAGTTTAATTCATAATTGATATTTCAATAAATACGAGGCCATTAATATTTTTAATTCTGATCGTTAAATCAACTTACATTCCAACAAGGATTCCAATTTAAAATACAGAAAATTAATGAATATATTAATATCTTCTGTTTAAGACTTAATTAAAATTTATAATTTTTTATAAAACTAATAGCTAAAAAACCAAGAAAATAAAGAAATAAAACATTTAACGTACGTGAAATTAAAATCCGAATTATTTTCGTAGCATATGCGATCTACATCAAGACGATATTAAATGTAAAATTGTATGATTTTGGCGTGGATATAATCAAATAAAAAAATTTTTTAATTAACAAATACCAAAATATCAACAAATTCGATAAAATAAAAATATTATTTTGATTCAAATTTAATAATCTAATTTAAAACAATATAGCTTCAAGAAAATCAATTAATAACATACTAAAGTAGCAATGTATTAATTTTTATAATAAGTTACTGTAATTCATTAAAAAAATATGTCATTAATTATTTTCTTATTTAATTAATGAAATTATGCATTTAATTTTTGTACAATTATTATACTCTAATTATTGAATTTTCAGTCGTCGATTAATAAAATTTTTATACTTGTGATCGTTAATAATCATGGTAAAATTATTTCGATATTATAAAAGTATTCCTAAATATTAAAGAGACATGATAAATAATTAATCTTTTTATACTTCAATAATAAGATTTAAAATATGGTACCTTATTATTTCAATGCATCAGTATAAAGAAATAAATTTATCAATAAGTCTTTTTTAATAGCACATTCGTTAGTTTGATTATAAAAGGAATTTATAATTAATTCATTACCAATGACTTATTATTTATACATATATTTTTAAATATTTCTACAATATTTAAAAATATGAATAAAAATCCATAATTTTAATATTATGTACTGTGCCTAATTCTGTAATTAAATAGTAATATAATTTATAATATATTATAAAAGTTGTGTATACTTGATTCTACATATTGGCTTAAAATTATGATTTAGTTATACATTATAAAATAATAAATTGTAATATGTAATTACAATTTAATATTAATAATGCTAAAAATAAATTTGTTATCATATTTTTGTATGCTCTTACTTTTGCTCTAAAAATGCACAGACTGTAAAATCTACTAGACGCGATATATTTAAACGTTACTCTTCATACAAACTGAAACATATAAACACGAAGAAGAGCTGAAAAAAATTCAATAGAGTGAAGAGTACTACTGTATGTTTTAACAAAAATTTGAATAATTAAAATTCAATAAATTTAATATAATTCTGATTAAAATCTAAATAAAATCTACTAGGAAGAAAAAAATTATACATAAATTTAGCAGTAAACCACAAAAACATTGAATAGTTCAAATTTATTAGTCAATGCTCTATTTATTAATTATAAATATAAATCTAAATTTTCGAATAAAATGTGTATTAGTAGTGTGAATTTTTTTTTTAGAAGCTTTTAAAAAAAAAATTTCATTTTTAATCGTGTTTGAAAAATGAATGAAACTAAAAATCTCAATGGTTTAAGCTATTCGGAGAAGAATGAGTTACATTACTGCCTGTTAATAGCTATCGAGCGGATTTTCTCATTCTATGGAATGGAATTATTAGATATGCAAAATTTTTGAATAGGTCACAATGTTGTTCGGTCAAATGTACCTGCTGCTCGATTATAAAGTAAACAACTTTTCCAAAGATATTTGCGAAGAAGCTCTTGATATTAAAGGCCCCTCGGTTGTTAGCTGTACATTACCCCAAACTTCAAAACAACACAGAACAACAAAAAATATTTTAAATACCATTTGCTGTTTGGATCATAAACCCAATTTATAGATGTAAATTGTGATACGTGTAATCATTATTTACAGAATCGATTCCTCTCAGTATTTGTTTAAAATATCGTGTTTTTTAAATTGATACTTTCACAAACGTAAGATGGATTTTCAAAATTTAACCATTACAAATTCATTAATTATTTTAATATTTAATTTGAATTTTGAATTTTATATTTTTTATTAAAACTGCTGAATTTTATGCACAAATTTAAATATTATTTTTATTATATTTTACAGATAAATCTTTACGCATAAATCTTATTTCTAATTTTAATTTGTTGAATTTTTAATACAGCACGTTCATTTACATAAAGGTAAAGATACATTTACTTAAACTTGATACTTAAAATAAGTTACTTATAATACCGGTAAATATTTGTAATAGATAAATAGACTATCTATAAATAATTGCATAATAATTAAGCTGGAGATTAAAGTGTAGCACTGCAAAAAAAAAATTTGAGTTCCTTGAAACGCATAAATAATTATCTGATACCACAATTTCCCAATACTTATCATACCTTACAATAAATGTAAATATGATATTAAGTAGAATCAACAAAATATTTAAAAAGCTCATTTTATCATATCAAGTGGATACTTATAACATAAATCAAATGCAATGCCATTAAACCTTTATTAAAACTACTATCATTTTGAGCATTATATTGTTTTCTACGTATTGTAAGAGAGATTTTTGCTAATTCACACGAGATAAGCTCAAGTAAAGTTGTGTTCCAGACAGGTGGAGTTTTCTAAATTGTTTAAAAGCAATCTCATCATTTGGATATTTGATTCTGTCCTTTTCTGGAATTACCATTTTTTTTCTTATTCATTTTTTACTTTCCATTCCATAGAATATTAAGCTTTTATAAATTTTTTGTATTTATTTTCTTACATACTGCAGAAATTTAAGATTTTATTTAGCTAGAAAAAGAGATTGGACGAATATTTATTTTCATTAATAAATAAAAAAAAAAAAGAAGAAAATTAATGTACTTGTTACGTAGCTCTCTTTATTCAAATATTATTTGTAAAACTAAAATTAATCGTGAGATAATGTTAATGCTGCATCAATCATTCAATATGGATGATTTACATATAAATAGTATAAATAATTTAATTTATAATACAGTATAAATTAGAAATGAATATAACATTAAAAATAGTATTAATAAATTGCATGTCACAAATAAAAGTTAAAGCTGGTCAAACTGTATATACAAGATTTACTATTTGATATATAATTAAAACCATTTATCCTAAAGATTAAAACATTAATTAAAAAAATTTTTTTAACAGTCTCTACCGAATTAAAGTACCATGAGCTTTGGACTAATCACAAAGAACTTTATCTGTATTTATCATTTAATATTTCTATAAGCCGATTCTTGGCTTGATTGCATCAAGAATGTTGATTGTTTATGTGTTAACATAACAATGAGAAAACCGACCGAGAAAATGTTTGAGAAAATGATTTTGCTTAGGCCACACAAACACTTTACTCGTAAGCGATAGATTTTCATAAGCGAGTAATTCCTAGGAAATTTTGAAAAAAAAGTTGTTAATCGATATCTTGTTAAGATCTTGGGCGATTGGAAGGGGCGAAAGGCCGGAAAAGTGTAAATTCGCCAAGTCGGAAAATCCAAAGAATGTGGAGATAGTGTGAGTGAATGGAGTGATCGGCCGTAAATGAGAATAAGTTTGGTGGTGTCGGTGGCTGGCTGGCTAGAAGATCTCGCGTCCAATGCACCAGAGGAAGGAGGACTTGCTTGCGTGGGTCGTCGCCGGGGAAAGGCGCATGCATTCGTGACCGCGTGGGCGTGCGTATTATGAGGAGCGAACGGCAATTTTCTCGAGGCTTGGGCACCTGAGGTATGGGCAGGGGGAGGGAAGCTGTCCGAGGACTTCCGGTCAACGAGCACTCGGGGCTGCACTTTTATGCCTTAATCAGAGCGGAATGCAAAGTCGCGAAAATTGGCGCCCGAGCACCTTCATTAATCTTGGGAATCGATCCATTTTTCACGGGTGCTCTTGTGCTGTAATTTTTTTTTTTTTTTTTGTTTGGGAAAAATGCAGGGTTATTTTGCCCATCGTGGGGAAATAAACCGGTTCGAAATTACCAATTACACCCTTCGACGTGATTTTCCCGCAAATATCAATCAAAGCTTATGAATGTTGTATTATTGCAAAGTTGCAAGGTCACCAATGTGTTCTCCAGCAATCGCACACACTTTTTTTAACGGTTGCACTTCTTTTGCGAGTAGTTTGTGTTGTTGTTGCAATGCCTTTGTGTAAAAAACACTTGCTCACAAAATCGTCAATATTATCGTGATTTCATTAAAATATAAACATTACACAATGTAAATTGTAATTTTGTAATTCCCTCGGGCAATTACTGTCCAAGCACTATAAGTATGTCAAATAAATCTTCACCAATGGAAGTTTCATCCACCGTGAGCACAATTAAAATAACAACACTTATAATTTGCGTTTCACTGCAGCATATTTCGATTAATAAATCCAAAGTATATCTCAATGCTAAAAGAGATTTTGATCTCGTAGAGTAAAATACGGGCTTTGAAAAGAAGATCGTCCGCTCTCTCTCTCTCTCTCTCTCTCTCTCTCTTCCTCTCGCGGCATTACGTATTATCTCTCGAATTTCTCAATGCCGCGCGTTTGAAGATACAAGAGGAGAGATTTCTACGAAAAATTAAAGATCGTTTCTTCTCGTGTAAAGGAGGCCGTACACGAAACAATGAATAAAAATGGAGAGGCTTTTTATAAAAATCGGTTGAATTATATAATCGAAGATTTAAAATCGCGGGGTCACGTCTTCGAAGCCGCCTCTACAATTTACTACGCACATGCATCCACGGCCCATAAAACCCGCGTACGTACATATAAATGTAGATAATAGTGCCCACAAACCCACACTCTTTTATCTTGACACGACGATCTTGGGGCCTTTGCACAACAATGTACTCTCAGGCATTCAATGTGCAAGCTTGACTTAAAAATCAATACTGGAATAAATAATAAATAAGGATATTAAACAGGCTTCCGTGTATAATAAATACCTGATTCTCCAAGGAAATGAACATTTTTTTTTTATATAGTCCTTGTCCAGTTGTGCTCGTCCAGTTTACATCACCGTTGTTAATCGACCTAAGAAAAAAATGATCCTTGGCGTTGTTGCTGTTGTTGTTGTTGTTGTTATCATTATTATCCTTATTATCATTATTATTGCTGTCGTTATTATTATTGATTAAAGAGCGCCATTAGGGAAGATCATTAAAATGGCTATTAATATAATCTCGGGGAGTGATTAATCAATAACGCAGAAAGGAGGTTGGGTGCAGATTTGTTAGCGCTAAATGAAGCCAATAACGGGGAATACGCGAAAGCTAGTTTATCGACGTCCGCAAAAGAACGAGTGCGAGCCGGTGAATAATACAGAGGAGAGCCGACTCGTGTTCCTGGTGAAAGGACCCCCAAAGACAAGTGCGTGGGTCGTCGGGGGTCAGGCAAGTGGGGAAGAACTGTAGTGATGATGATAATGATAATGGCGCTAAGCTCGGCGGACACGCGAGTCCTGGAGTTGATTCACCCGATCGGGAATCCGATAAGCTTTGACGCGCGGCGTCTCGATCCCGACGATTAACCGAAGAATCGCGCCGGGTACTTTTTGCTCGGCGAGTCTGCGCTCGCCCATTTTTGCGCGAGTGAGCGAGTGAGCGAGTGAGCGAGTTGCGCTAATGCTCGCCTCGTTATTCACTTCGCATGGAATTATGCAACGCACACGCGCACGTGCACCTTGGTGTTTAGACGTGCGTGTGCATCGATACGATACGCACGGACATGAAGTTACGCCGAGATTCCCGCTGTTAATGGCCGAGTTGGATTTTCTTTTTTAATCTCCGTTCTAGCAGATGCAATAAGTGTACGGTTTCAGTGCGTGCGATCCTTTGCCTTAACCATGCCAAGATGGACATTGCGATTTCAAATTGAACGATTGCTCTGTTCGTGGATCGAGCCAAGACTTACGAGGAACGAACACATTGAAATGTAAAACCATTTTATTAATCAATATTTCTAATCGAAATTTTCTTTTATCTCTCGTATAATTTCAATGTAATTACTCCTCATCTCAAAACAGCATTATAGCTGTATATATAATTTCGTAAAGTAATCTATGGCTATTAGATAAATCAGTGGAGCGGAGAATTTGGTCCAGTTTTGTTCTAGCAAAGATCAAGGTGAATTACTTTTGTCTTAAGTGCAAATAATGCGCCAATTATATCAAAATTTTACTTATAAATATCAAATTACATAAAATTCCATTGATAAATTACTAACTATTTTATTTCTATTTAAATTCCAATTCTACAATGCATAAATAGATTTGAGGAATGCAACTGCTTATTTAACTTTTTCACAAAATATTAAATCAAAAAATTTTTGTCAAGTATTTATTAAGTCCACTCTGTATATATATTTTTTCATTAATTAATAAGTTTTTTACGATTTCAGTACAAATATTTGAAAAATTATATCTAATTTTTATCTTTTTAAAATTTAGATGTAACATTTTGAGCCAAACAAGAAAATTACGAAATTATTCAAATGAGAATTTCTTCATCCATATTTTAAACAGAAATATTTACCATATATATATATACCTAATAAAAACATATTTCTATTAACTTGGATTTACAAATACTTTTCAATGGATAAAGTGTTCAAAAAATTGTTAAAATATTAGTGTAAAATATTTAAAAAAAAATTTTTTTTATTTAATATTGCGATTATAAAGTTGAACAAAGATTGATGTAAAATTAGTTAGTTATTAATTATCAGTTTATAAATTCTTATTTAATTTAATGTTAATAGCTTGAAAATATATTCAGAATTTTTAAACTGTGTGCAATTATATTATATATGTACATGTGTATAGAATATATAAAAAAAAAAAATGTTTCACGTAGCGTACTTTAATGAAATATTATGTATAAAATTTAATGAACAGTTTTATTTTTATCACTAAGTTATTAATGTTTGCACAGACAATGTTATATGAGTATGTTATACTTTATACGGCAAATCCATCACAGTATGAAAAATTATTAAAAATTTTGAAAAAGCCAAAATATATTTTCATAATAGATTGTTTGAGCTGTAATTGTTGTTTTTATATCTGTTGAATGTAGAACAGTATATTTTGATTCGTTTTTCTTATGAATCCATGCTAATTCTTATTTAAGTGCTGTAAAAATTTTATAGTATTTAAAAAATTTAAAATCCCATTCGTATTTCAATTTTTCAAGATGGAAAAAATAATTGTTAAAAATAACTCGTGCAGTGCATTATGATTACCTAGTAACAACAATTTCATATTCCAAGAATAAACTACAAACACTATCATTACAATGGATCATACTTTTTTTGATCTCGCGAGGGAAATATTCGACACAGCTTCATCTACGAATAAGTAGAATTCACTTTCCTTTATTTTCCGCGAAAATATATAATTCAAATCATTGTGTAATGCCCAATTACCCATGAATACTGTATAAAGAGAATAATAAAAAAGTATTACACAAATATAAAAAAGAATGAAAGAAAGAAATATCCACAAAGGTATGAAATGATAAACAAAGGGAGGAAAGAAAGGAATGAAAAGGTACAGATCTTGCAGAATCTCCTAGGAGTTGGGTGCACAATTAAACTTGGCTCGGGTTCGCAATAAAACCTTAAAATGTGAAATTGCAAAGTACTACTACTGTTGTTTTACGGCAACAGAAGAAGCGACTTCTTTTCTCGTCGCCTATCATTCTCCTTCTCCTTTCTTAAGCTTTTTTTCTTTGTTTTATACGACGCTGGTCCATGATTATCACTTTTATCTTTTCTCTCGACTGCGAGATAGATAGATAGGGAGGTAGAGAGAGATAGAGATAGATAGATAGATAGATAGATAGATAGAGAGAGAGAGAGAGAGAGAGAGAGAGAGAGAGTGAGTAAAGGCGAAAGAGAGAGGTAGACCATTGAACCTTAGCATTTTAGCTTCTTCCTGCTGTGCTCGGTGTGCTGAAGCATGAACGGTCAAGATTCCCCATTACAGGGACGTATCTATTTATTTATAAACAAATTGCCATGGCGATATTGCTTCAGATAATGATATTGAGAATATTTTTCTTTGGTTGGTTGAAAAAAAAAATTATACAAGCCGTATACTTTCTAGTTTTACCTCATCCGATTTATACAGACCACCTTGGCTCGCATTTTTTATAACAAAATTATCTAAACTCGCTTAAATCATATCTAAAAATTAATGGAAGGTGAAATTTTATTTTCTGCTATAAACTCTAAATTTCTCTTTCCGATCGAATATTTAATAGAATAAAAAAGAGCAATGGTCCAGATCTTGTAGGAGGAACTCTTTGTTCAACTTTCTCTGCTGGGGCCAGTTCATTTGATGACAGATAATAGTTGATAATGCAATGTGCGACGATAGACCAAGTATTGGGCAACCATTAAATATAAAATCTAATATATACGTGAGAAAATTTTTTGCCTTCAAGCATGACTTTACACTCGAGAGACATTTGCGAGCGATTGAACTTTGAGGCTTCGATCCGATAAATCCTCCGATAAATATCGAGGAGAGTCTAGACTTACACTCGTGGCGCGTCATCCCGATAATGGATAAAACGCTCATCATCGCACGGGGGATCGATAGCCGAAAAATGCTCTCATTAGCCATTAGTCATTAGCCGAGAGGTGCGCGGCGCTGAGGTGGGGGTGGGGGGGGGGGGGGGGAACTCTAAGCACCCCTCGAACCAAAACCAAAGCAGCTCCTCTTCCCTCCGCCGGCGGTAATTTCGGGCCAGGACTTGTGCAAGCCAATCGGGCCCAAATCACTAATACGCGTAAGTGCAGGACTCTGTCGGTGTCCCCCACCCTGCCCCAGCTCCTACCCCCGGCTCGCCCTCGCCAAGGCTCACCGGCCGGCGCCCCTCCTCCGACACTCGAAAACGCCGGCGCAGCTCCTCGACTGCAGCCAACTCCTCGTCAGTACTGCCAGAGGAGCGTTTCCGTACGGACGTGTGGTGGTGGCGCGCAATTTTCCAATTTCCCGATTCTTCGCTCGTGTATCTGGAGGTGTGCCCCGAGTGAGACCGATTGCGCACCCCTCGGATCATCGCTTTTGGTCAGCGGCCCTTTCCTTCGACCTTTCGACCTTCCCCGGATACCCGGATACTTCGAGCCAGGATCCGCACAATAAGACGAGGAGTAGGAGGCGGAGCAGGAGGCATGTGTTCTCGGCGTGAACTCTGAAAGTCTGCGTAAGTTACTTACCTTTTTTCTTTGCAATTCCAGTACTAGCCTGCTGCCCAAATCCCCGACTCATCCATTCAGACCATAAATATTTCCGATTTTAACATTTCCTTTTTTTCATAATAAAATTCTTTGCGTACTTGAATCGGGGATCCTCAATTTCCATGTGGAGAGAATACAATTAGTGTTTACGTCGGGCTGTTTACATTATTATTTCGTTGACCCCAGACAACAGTGGAAAAATTGAGAAAATTGGCCTATTATCAGAATAATTTTTTGCGTTAATTCGTCTAACTGCATTTATTTATTATAACTATTTCGTGGAATTAATCGTTAAAATTTAACAATCAATTACGTAACAAATTACATTATATTTCACGTATTATTTGAAAATATTTCCGCCTGATAAAAATTTTGATCCAACTATATGTCAATGAGGTATTTTCATTATTTGCTTCGCATATTTTTTTTTAATGCTCGGACCAATAAAATATATCGTAAAAAATTATTTCCAAATTCGTTAGTACAATATAGTACCTTCTATTTTTTCTCAACATGAAATTCGGTAAAAGAAAAAGATTTTGAAAAATATGACAGTAAAATTATCATGTCTGTGGGTCAAAGGAGCAAGCCGAAAAAAATTTCCACCATCAATTGCCTTCAAAAATAATGTGGAGA
Organism: Eupristina koningsbergeri; assembly: GCA_018907245.1. Taxonomy (NCBI): domain Eukaryota; kingdom Metazoa; phylum Arthropoda; class Insecta; order Hymenoptera; family Agaonidae; genus Eupristina; species Eupristina koningsbergeri. The sequence continues at coordinate 2,356,819 of JACCHV010000151.1, forward strand.
GACAATTAAAAGTGATGTGGCCGTAACTATAATCCTATATACATCTATAGACCACACGGCTAAGAACCTTTGGTAGCGTGATATTCGGTTTCTTTGCTTTTTCCTCTTTATTGCCGGTCTTCCCAGCGCGTCTCAGAATATTTGAAGCATAGAGACTTTGCATTTACCGCTTTATTACTCCTCTTCCTTCTCTCTCGATCCAGAGAAAAAGAGGGGGGAGAGAGAGAGAGAGAGAGAGCGCGAGTGAGAGAGCGCGAGTGAGAGAGAGAGAGAGAAAAAGAGAAATATAGTGCAAGAAAGCAAATTATCTGAGGTCTTGTTACACCCGCCCCCCCCCTCTCTTTTCTTGCATGGTTCCTTTGCCGCTTGTTCAGTATATCCCTTGCCAGTTATAATATTATTCCATTTCAATAATATCCGAGCAAAGATACTCGAACGAATACATGGACTCGGATTTTCCGAGTTTCCATGCCGCTCGCAGACGTGCAAATATCTTAATATAATGCAGCGGCTGCGAAAGGGCCCGTTTCCCCGAAGCCGCCTTCCTTCCCTCCTTCCTTCCCGAGGCGGAATTACGACCCCCTCCGCTTTGGTTTTTACGGATTTATGTCAATTGCACGCGGTCGAAACATTTATGACACCTCCCCCCACGTTGAACCGAGAGCCAAGCCACACCAAATTTGCACTGGCATTTGCGTCGACACTCGTACATTTGTACCTGGGCTTACCTTGGCGGAGAGGCGCGCGACACATTCATTCTCCCGCTCGGCCCACACGTTTTGCCACTTTCCCGATTGACCTTTGACCGATCTTTTCCCGATAACCAGCTAGGAGAAGTCACACGTGTGTCTGGCGTTGGACCTCCTGGACGCAATATGTGCGTCTCACCTCCCCCGCGCGTAGAGGTTAAATTTACCCTCGGCCGAATATTCCATCGGGAGGTATCGACCGGTCTCAAAATTGAGTTGTAAACTTCTGCTTTGTAATTTCGTAAAGTTTCACAATTCCCTTTATTCAGGTGTTACTTGCGTTAGATTCTCGCCTACACCTACTTAGTAATAAAATTTTATTGTATTTGTTGTTCAATTACTCGTAATTTATTGTTCGGTAACGTTCGGTGCGAGCGTTGCGTACCAACCAGAATGAAATCTCGACCTCTATACCGCGATATCTATTAACCGGAAAGCCGATTTTCTCTCATTTTCTCCCGCTGCGCTTCTGCTCGCAGCGCGAAAACTGCATGCTCACGAATTTAGCTTTTTATTGGTTTGTTTGTTTTTATTAGCAGCCTCAGTCACAGCCACACCTGCGATCGAGATATCGCAAGTTCGCCGTTCCCGTTCACTAGATCTCGCACCGGGAAATCGGCAACAATGCCGGTCTCGGGGCTTGTCCTGCGGTTTTTCGGAGGTTCGCCGAGCTCGGATCGTGCGGGAGAAAGGGCGCAAAGAAAGAAATCGCGGCGAAGGGAGAGAGGAGAGAGCGAGAGTCGGGCAACGAACCCGAGCAACGGTGCAACCAGGCCGAGAGGCCGGTCCGAGATTTTTCGCCGGATAACGAGGAGCGTGCGCTCGGATCTCCCGTCGACACCCGGAACCCGAGCGTCCGGGTCGTCGATCACGGGGTGTTGACCAAATGTCCGAGCGTACGTGCACGCGCACAATGGTCAATACAATAATATTGGCGAAATGTGCGGGAAAGCAGAGTTTCTCACACATTTCGCACACTCGAGGTGGTGACGCTCCTGCAAGGGACGCACTTAATTTTTCCAAATATTTTCCAAATAGCCACAATGGCCGGTTAATCCAAGAATAACACGGAATAGGACTGCTCGAGGGCACTCGGAGCATCCACGCAAAAGTGTGATTTTCATTCGTAGCCCGGGTTTGTTTGGCGCTGCCACGGGAGCCTGACACGTGTCGACGATCGCTCCAAAATCCGGACCCTCGCTTCCAGGTAATTATAAATCCGGCTGGGCCCCGGGCATAAGCCTGGACATCCCATCCACTCTACGGTGAAGGGGGCTCAGTCGCCGTGGGGTTTCGGCGAATCCGTCTTTCTCGGGCGCAACTCCAGAAAATTCGAGGTTGTCAGCGATACGAGGTCGGCAACGCCAAGACAATCGCGCATCCTCAACCCTTTACCTTCCCGTGGGTGCCTCTTCCTCCACTTCGTATACCTGCGGGCGGCGGGGGAGAGGGTGACCAGCCCCGAAACAAGACGCAGATGTGTCGAGGCTTCCCAGGCCTCCCAGGTCTCCCAGAGCCGGTGCGCTCCCACGCTACCCTGACTCGTCCGCGCTTTTCTTCTCCCTCGCTCCTCCGCTCGGGGCCCGTGTTTGTTGTGCCTCTGCTGAACGACTCAGCGAGTGTGCATTGTACCTTGTCCTTATTTTTCTCCCTTTTTTCTTCCTTTTTTCTCCCTTTTTTCTCATTGTATGGCCGGAATTGTGCCATTAGCGTACTGCCTGCGCCAAAGAATACGTTTGCGCTCGTTTCGCTTTCCTGTGGATTTTCAAAATTCATCATTACCCGACGCGGGATTAATCTTGATCTTTGCTCATTCTTTCGCTTTTCGTTCTTCGTTCTCTTTTCACTTTTTGCGCCTTTCACGTACTGATTGCTTAAACCGACAAGAAATTAACAATATTTTTTAGCAATTTCTAGTCGATACTTGTACTTCCGGGGATAACTCTTACTAGTTTTGAAATTAAGTTTGTACTTAACGGGATGTATCCATCGTAAAACACAAGATTATTTGACGTTTGCAGTTTGAAATATAAGCTTAATATTGGTGAGTGAAATTTCCGCAATTATGAGTACATTTTACACGTAATAATAATTTTTTAAAATTTATAATCTACAAGAGTCTGTCTTACGGAAGAAATGGTGTAATTAATTGTCAGTCAACGTGAAGTATCCCTTTCTTATCCACTTGATTCAGATTCCTTAGAACTGATAAGACATAAAAAGTGTTTACGGAAAACCAACAATATTTTCTTTACGTAACGACTATTTTATGAAAATTTAACGCACTACTGTTTTTTCGATTGAAGCGAGATTGCAAGAACCAGCTTCCAAGTACACGTACTGCTACTATTTTCATCCATATCATTTGTTACGCTCACTGATGATTGAAGTTGATGCCAATCATTCAAATACCCTATATCGAACCAATAAAAATATCTTTCATTTTTATAGATGATATATTTTTTATAAGTTTTTATTAATGATGATTTCAGATAAATTAAAAAATTTCTGTCTCGTTCTCGAATGTGTTGCTGACGTGAACTTGTACGCGGAAAAACGTCATTTTTAATTTAAACATTTTTGTGAACGGGTGCTTGGTTTTTTGGTAGATTGAGGACACTAGCTAGTTTTATAAATAAATACTGTCTGGAAACTTTCATTTTATAAAATTATAGAGCTTCTTTCGTCGTGTTTTCTCACAAGCGAGAGTATAGCGAGCGGATACTTACTCAAAAACTACTAAATTAGATATCTGAAATCAATTTGTAACGCGCGCGATTAATCACATTACATTTATTACCTGATAATTACATTTTATCTCTGTTAAATTAGCTACCTTCTTCATTTTTAATAATTATTACTAAAGTTAAAAAAAATATTAAATATTAACAGACAACATCGACTTCTTACACGCTAGAATTAATTTGATCACCTGAAATCAAACGTAATGTACAATTTTGGCCGTTCTATATACTTTTTTCTGAAAAGCCGTTGAAACTGTAAATTTCTCTAGTTACGGGTTGTATATTTCCTTTTTCCATTTAAAGGCTCCATCTCATCAAATAGTCATCTTTCAAAATTCGTCAAATTATCCCATACCATCCCCATTTAATAGCTCGGTACAATACAATACACAAAGATTCGAGCGTAATTTAAATACTGATCTACCTATGGATAAAAAAGGCGAAAAGCTGGACGATCGAGAGGTCGACTCCGTGAGCCTCGCTCCCATAAATTTCGCATTATCGCTGTGGGAAAAAAGTCGCCTGAAAGAGCGGAAGACTGAGAAGGGCGGAGAGTGTGGGGGAGCTCTTTAAAAATAGGAGACCAAAAAAGGAAGGCGCACAGAGAGAGAGAGAGAGAGAGAGAGAGAGAATACATTTGAGTCCAAGAGGCGGAAGGCGGCGATTCGAGCCTCACCCTGAGCTCCCATGCGGAAGAAGGTCGTGCAGCTGCTCGTGCACCAGCCACGTGTTGCTGCACCGAGGGAGGAGACTCCTACACGCGTCCTCTTTTCAATTTTCCCCTTATTTTTCCTCTTTTCCGCCCCGTAAAAACACCTTTTGCTGCACGTGCCAGCTTTTCTTTAGCTTGACTTTTTCTCACGGCAGTCCACGCTCCTCCTTGTGCATCTTCTATGAACTCGCAAGTCAGCGCGAGTCCTTGACACACGGGTTCTTTAAATGCCTCGCTCCTTGGATGAATTTTCCTTGCAGATGTCGCACGCGCTCCCCTGTAGATTTTCCCATAGGAATTTAGAGCTTAATCGCGAGGCCGACGCTATTTTTGAAAAGATGAAACAACACCTATTGACGGCGTTGTTCGATTTTCCGTTAAAAATGCCCTTTTGACAAGTTGAAGCTCCAATCAACTGGCGGTGGAGCATCAACAACAGTTGATCGCTCATAATCGAGCAGTGCAGAGCCCTCATTTTCAATAAATCTAATTAGCAGCACGCGAGAGGAGCCTCTTCGCAAATCATGATGTATTGAATGCGTTAGTGGTGGTAATTACAGTCTGGGGACGGAAGGAATAAAAGCTAATTAATTAAATGGTAGAATCGGCACCACCGCAAAAATCGGTGGAGCGAGCTTTTGCCGGCGGAAACCAAATCGTTGCGCGCGAAACCACTAACTTCAGGTTGCACGCGCACGCGAATTTCCCGTCGAACCTTCGCACCCTTCCTCTCTCTCTCTCTCTCTCTCTCTCTCTCTCTCTCTCTCTCTTTCTCGCTCTCTTACTCTTTCGCTCTTTCCAGGTGACACGTAGTCAGGCATTTGAGCTCGCGATTGCACCGTTTTTGTTCTTGCCGACAGAAAAAAAAATTTATGACTTCTGTGGCTTGGAATTACTACGTTGAAAATTGAACAACGTGCGTGTGTAATGCGAGACCGGGGACCAGAGACCAGACGATTATTGTGCCGCCACTTCATTTCTTCTTTTTTTCCCACAGGACACTTTTTCCGTCGCCTCTTCCCCCTTTTTTGCAGCCGGCGTCTCTAATGACCACTGGCTTAATTTTTCCTATTTTTCCTCGACTCTTTGGACAGACCGATTTCCGCAAAGCGAGCATCTTGGATAAACGTCTTTCTTGGTTTACGCTGTGTTACCACCAATCACGATTGCTAAATTTACCTGATTTTTCCGCTTGATTTTACTGGCTTCCGGTCACGTATCTTTATTTCACTCAATTTCTTCACCTCATGTTAAAAACATTATTATTTCAATAATGAAGAGGTAAAAGAAAGCCAGAGACCTTTGCTCAAGTATAACAGCCGCAGTTAATGTTCCTTATTAATGTGAAAATTGTGAAAGCTCCGCGTGAATATTAACTGCATCGTCTATTGGATTACGAAACTTCAGAAAACTTGTTTAAAATTAATTTCAACTATTTCATTGTCTAGCGAGAAGCGACTCGAGGCGCTAGACTCTGTCACAATCAATTATCACGCAATTAACAACTTTGCATCGCTCGCGCGTAAAAAGAAAATTTCGGGCGAGTAGAGCAGGGGTCAGTGAGGTCAAAGCGCAAATGCTCCTCGGTAGCTGGAGATTGGGATCGAGCCCGGGGGGCGATTTCCTGCCCTCGTACGAGTTTCCCGCAGGAACAGGTTATCCTTGCGTCCAGGAGGGGAGGGGTCGAGGCCCCGGTAAAGGAGAGTTACGCGAGATTTCCTCACGTGCTGCCGAAGAAGGCGCGACGAGACGACGACCACGGCGACGAGGATAGCGTTGGCTTGGCCTGTCTGTCTGGATCGAGGAGAGGTGGTCTCGCAAACTCGTATTATGCACGTTGCACCACTTTTTCGATATGCAGCGTAAAAATTTGCCGTTTCGTCACCGCCTTCGTCATATCTCGTCTTTTCTCTTGCTCCACGGCTTTTTCCTCGTCCTTTTTTTCTTGGTCAAGTCTCGCTTTCATTCACTCTTTTGCGTTGGAAATGGAGGAGGTGTTGGCGAGTTTTGTTTCATCCGGTGCAAAGACGAGTCATTGCGATTGCTTATTTGGAATGCTGTCCTCTTTAAGCGTGCCATAATTGTAATTAACGAAATACTACTCTTAAGTGAGCAATTTATTAAACAAACTCGATCTTTGTGTACCTACGCCAACAGTTATTTTTCTCTTAACTTTTTTTTTTATTCTTTTTTTCTCTTTTTAATGAACTCTTAAAAGTATTTAAAGCTACTATTCCCTCTTTACACTTGCAAGTTCAATTCCTAGTTTATGATAAATATTATATATTGTTTTTATGAGTACTATTGCAAATTTAGATTGTTAATCATACGACTTTCACTATGCATTATTATCCTTTTTCGATATTTGACTTTGCCTGGAACTGCTTTGTAATTTTACTAGCGACAAACCGCAGTAGTTCAATGGTGTTTTTCGAAAAGACAATCGCTTCTCGCAGTCGTAATCGAGGACTTTATTTTTTAACTTTTTTTTTCTTTTTTGTTGGGCTGTTGTCGACGCGTACGTTGTGGTTGTCGCCGGTGCCATTCGCAAACGCAACGATCGTTTATGGTTATAAAAGCCAAATGCACGCTTCGAGATGGAAGCTCGAGCCAGTCGCCAACCTTCGTTCTTTCTCTCTCGCGGCGCCAGATCCCTTGCTCAACCGGATGATCGCGAAAGTAAAAGAAAGACCGCGAAAGAAGGAGTGTGTGCGGATCAATGGAGAGTCGCGAAGAGAGAGAGAGAGAAAGGAGGGATATCAATTTATTTATAACACGTACTTATGGATATGTACTTGTTGCAAATCGAGATAATAAACATCCAGTTGTACATGTCGCTTACTAAAATCAAGCTCTCAGTGTTCTCAAATAATTTTTATCGCTTATGCACATGTAAATTGCATCAGCGATCATTTGAACTTGTATTTACAAGGCGCGACAACTTTATTGCCGAGTGTGATTCGAGTTCGAAGTCACATTAAATTTAAATGTTCGACTCTGCATTGGTCCATTTTAAGGAACCTTGGTTGTCACTGCATTATTAACGTAAGTTGGGAATTAGAGTAAGTCGCACATTTTGTATACATCCTTCAGCAAATGAAAACCCGATTCATGATATTGCGGGCTGAATTTATGTAAGTTCATTTATAACCATGACAGAGAAACCAATTTTAGAGTATATCGTAATGATAATACTTTACGTATTTTTGCACATTAACAAACAACAAATGTAAAGCATTCCAAGGGCAACTATTAAAGATAGTAAATAAAATAAAAAGAAGTAACGCGAAGCAGAAGAGGGAAAGTAGAAAAAGAACAAGAGTAAAAAAAGGTCGAGGGGAGAGATTTGCGTTTCCGCTCACAGGAGTTTGATCTTGTATCTCGCTTTCTTCCTTTTTCCAGCCTAGGGCTCTTCTCCTTCGCTTAGACAGTTTTACACCTCTGTGCCCATACCGCCAGTAAAAAAAAAAAATTCGTACCTGAATTAAACGCGAAACCTTTTGATTGTGCAAACAGAGGAATACCTTTAGTTTGGCACAAGTGTGTTCAAATCTTTTAATGCTTTATGTACCTAATGGACTATCAAGTTGCTCAACGATTAATCCTATCAATTTTTGCTCAATTGCAGAAGCAAGAGAGATGCGGCTGTTCAAGCGACGCGCTTTGGATCAAAGTCCGGAACTGGTGTCCGCGACGCCGATCAGCCAGGACTCGGGCACGCGATGCATCGATGTCCCAAGGATTGTCGTTGAGAAAGAGGCAAAGTCGGCGACTGTGACGCCCCCGAGGACGACGTCCAAGAGGAAAGAAGAGACGCCGAAGCACCAGCACCAATCCACGCCATCAGCATTTTCCGCTAAAAGTAATTATCATTCATTATCGCTTCCTATCCGAATTACACTTTTATTCTTTTACCTATTTTTGTTACTTCATCAACGGAATACAGTAATTTTGTAGGATTATCAGAATTTAACAAAATCGTTCATGACATACTTCTACATTTATATAGTTTTTTATATTCGAAAACGGATTGGTTATATGCTCTAATATTATATTAATAAATAATTTTATTAAATAGGCCTTACAACATGGAGTAGAAAAGTTGGCCAAAAGTGGGAGCAATTGAAGCGAGCTGACAGTTCCGAAATATTATCCGTTTCCAGTAGAAGACGTCGTTGGAGTCCACACAGAAAAAATTGTTGCGAAACATTAGAAGATAGCAAAAAGGTAAACCGATAATTACCTTAATATCTCAATTTTCACTTTTCACCAAGCATAACTACTTCTCAAAAAACATTACCTATTGTCTTAGTGGCTTATTTTTCCCAATAGAATTTTGAACAAAAAACTACCGTGATTCTTCAATTTCTTTTCAAATATGTAGATGAATTTAATCTTTATTTATATTTGGACTTTAAATACAATCAAAGAACAAAAAACGCAGATTACAATTAATCGAAAGAATAGCAAAGTCAATGAATTTTTTCGCATGATTAGATCGAAAAAGCACCAGTGTCGTCACCCTCGGTGGAGTCGGTGAAGCCAAAGCGTATCAGTCGAGTCGAATCCTTGCGCAACCTCTTCAAGTCCTCATCTTCCACTGAGCGCATCAACAAAAAGTCCTCCATCAAGGAAGAGGATGAGACGTCGCCGACGAACCCCGATTTGTCTCAGCGCTTGGAGAAGTCTCTGAGCGAGGGCACGTTGAAGCCACGCCTGAGCAAATCTGCCCTCGAGGAGCTCGCGAGTAAGCGGTGGCAGATAAGCCGCAGCATCCAAGACCTCGAGCAGCAGAGCCGCGTGCTCGACTACTTCCTGGAGAACCAGGTGGCCTTGAAAACGCACGAGGGCAAGGCTCTGGCTCGGCGGACCATAGAGGAAAAAACCGCGAGGAGCGATTTATTATCGCGCCACAGGCAACGCAGGCTTAGCGATGAGTCCAACGATGAATTCAATACCAGCGGTACCTCCGGGAGCTCTCACGAGTCTTCCATTGGCAGAGTCAAGCGAAGCCTCTTCAGCGTCGGAGGCAAAGCCGATGATCGGTATGTCGACAACTATCACACATTAGTTTCAAAGGGAACTCGTACCCATCGAAGCGGCTCCGTTTCTATATTCCAATGCAATAAATTAATGATAACATTAAAATAAAGCTTAGCGATGCGATTTTAACCGAGGAGTAACTAAATTTAAACTTTGAAAATCGTAAATCTTAAACAATAATTCATTTTTAAAGTAATCAGTTCGGAAAGGTTATATTTATATTATATTATATTATATTTGTTTGAAGTATATCTTGTAAAAAAACTCAAAGTTATAACTATTCATTATAAGAATATTATGTTGAGGATATTAATTATCGTATTCTTTCGACAGGTGTGAACCATTGAAATCATGTATGATAAGCGGATTAGAGGATTTGATGAACAATTTGAAGTTAACATGTGATGAGAGTGGCTATGATTCGGATAGCACACGAGCCGGTGCTGATTCACCTGACAGTGAGAAGTCAGGAACCGTTCCCGACCGCAAGCCCCGTAGCTTTTCAATCACTTCGGCAGATTATCAGGGCATCGATCTCTCTCTAACCTACAGTACCCCTAAAAAACAAGATGAAGTTACGATTGTTACACAAGAGGCATTTACAAATGAGCACGATAATAATGAATCTACCCTTAAAGCCACGAATGAGGCACTAAGCGATAACTCGAAGACAGATACCACGATCCTTGTCGAACAACTCGACACCATTGAAAAAAGCAAAAGCGATTTAGGTTTGCCGTTCAACACCACAACAAACTACTGCAAGATGTCAACGGCCGATTCAAATGTCACAATGTCTGAAGGCAAAAACAGCGTTATATACCGTACTCCAGAGAAAAAACGATCCACCATGAGGCAGAATCACGATAGCCCGCGAACTGTCCAAAAATCAAAATCAAGTAATCTACAGAGAAGTCTTAAAGTAAGTCGAAAGAATTCGAATGCGAGTATTTTGAATCTTTTGGATAACGCTGCATCACCCGGCAAAGATTCTCCGCCGGGAACAAAAGGGGCTGCTTCGGCTGTGGTCATGAAGAAGGTGCAGTATTATAATCCAAAACGAACCCATTCAGATGTGGAAGCTGAAACGCCTGCAGAGAAGAAGAATAAAATTAAAAGACCCGTCTTTAATCTTGAAATTCCTCAGACATTGCGAAAAGCCACATCTTTATTATCAAAAACGAATATACCACTAGCGCGACGTGAGTTAAAAACAGTCAAGGTTTACGTTGAAAAATCGAAAAATTTGGGCATATCTGTGGAGAAGCGGGAAGCAGTCAGGCCATTTTACGTTATTTCAGCAATGGACCAACAAGGTGAAGCTGCAAAGTCCAAATTATTTCACATTGGTGATGAAATTGTACGAGTTTCCGGTCGGAGATTGAGAGGAATGTCTCTGGCGGAAGCCAAAAAGGCCCTGAAAAGCTGTACCGGATCAGTCGAACTGCAAATAGCTCGGGAACCCAACTCTTTTTTCGGCGCCCAATTAGGCGACGCATTGATGAGTGATCATGAGAAGATAACACGCTCGAAAAGTGATTCGGAGGTCTGGGGCCCGATGATTATTGGCACATCTCCGTTGGAAAACAAATTTGAACTATCCAGTCAAAAACCATTTCCAAACGAAGTGATGTCAACGGAAACATCGGTTTTGAATTCAACAGTAACAGTGACAAAAGAAGAAAAGGAAATGTTAGAAGCCATTGCTAAACCAGCAATTGATAATAAGCGTAGTAACATGGACGAAGATCATTTGTCAGGTTGTCAAATCATTGGTGCTGTTACCAAGGATGGTCGTACGGTTTCAATACAAGATATGGAATTTTCGGACAGCGATGAACAGAAAGTCACTGGAATGAAAAAATTTCAAGTGAGTATTTTAATGCATTATTCGCATAAATTTTTATATTTTTGTAGATGCCATTTCCATTGAATAGAAAACTCTATCTTGTTCTATTCTTAATAAAAATGTTCTCAAATAATAGAAGCAGTGACACCATTAAAAATTTATCAACTAACTTCAAACTTTTAGATTCGCAAACGCAGTGCAACCACAGTGTCGGGTTCGCGACGAGCCACAAGTCTGTCAATGGATTTGCTAACCATCACCCTGGAAAAAGGAGGCACGAAACGTCTAGGTTTCACAATTGTTGGCGGCTCGGATAGCAGCAAGGGAAAGATGGGCATCTTCATCAAGGACATCTTACCGAATGGGCAAGCAGCGGAGCAAGGCGTCTTGAGGGCCGAAGATGAAGTTCTGGCAATAAACGGTGTCCCACTCGAAGGGATGACCCACGCGAGGGCACTTCAAGTGTTCAAAACGGCGAAACGAGGCAAACTTGTACTTCACGTTGGAAGGCGCGATTCTTCACATAAACGGCTAAGCCTTCGCCAGCGTATCGACAGTGAACATTAATTATCCAGATTTTTGGCTATTATTCGTCTGTGAGTGACCAGCGAATACTATTTAGTTAATTTCTACACGCTACTACATAATCGTCGCAGAGTTTCGATACGTTAACGCCTTAATGATCTCGTTTAATTTATTTTTTATGAGTTATGAGAATGATTGCAAGTTTTTCGTTCCTGAGTAAATTTGCAAAAACGAGGAAAGAGATTATTTATTTTTCTCTTTAATGTCATTTTAGTGGTTTCGATGATTATAATTTATAAGCAATAGTCAGTGAATATCAGCGACTAATAGCTTAGTTTATTACATATTTTTTTTACGTAACGATGCTAAGATTGTGATATTTTTGCGTGATAATTCCTAGAATATTGCGTTCTAGAAAAACATAGTAAAGGAAGATTCTATTAAAATCTGTTAATTCTTCGATAGATGTAGTCAAAATAGATTACTTGTATATTTTTCTGGATATTAACTTTTTTTGAATCAGGTTAATAAGTATTTAATATTCAATTTTATTGAGTTAATTTAACTCTATTTTTCGATTCTTATAGGAATCTTTCTAAGCGCGAAAATTTCAATACAGAATATATGTTGCCAAGGAAATAATAAAGCTGCATCAGTTTATTTAACTTCACAATTGTTTATTTAAAATAAATAATGTAATAAATATATTTTCAAAATCGATGCTATTTATTGTTTAAATAATATTTTGTTTCAAAAAAATTTTTTTTTTGAGTGCACAATTTGTATAATAATTAGTCTTATTATTATTTTATTTTTATTTTATTTATTAAATTTTTCAACTTTAAAAAATATTTATTATATTATTTATAAAAAATTTAAAAGTGGAGACTTGTAAATTTATTAATTTTTTGTTAATATGTATATACTTATATATATTTACATATATGTGTTATAAAAACTAATACCAATACGACATATATTCAAACAATCATGCAAAGTTAAGTAAAGTTTAGAATTAGTTTTGGCGTACTATAAAGTGAATCAAAATCTGTTAGACATGAGCTAACAGTTTGAGATTTGATTATTATTGCATAAAAACAAAAATTGCATTATTCATCGTTTGCCACATGTTTCTTAAGCATGTTTTTGGTTTTAACGTTTTCGAATAAAATGAATCATCTTATCCGTCGACAATTTTATTTATTCTGTGTTTCAGTATGTCATGCATTACTTTCTGTCAATAGTTAAGTATTTAAGTTTCTTTATGTGTAGCGTGTGATGGAGTCGGTACAATTAATACGTGGTTTATTTTTTTAAGCTCTTCGAGACTGACATTACAAATGTCTACCTGAAAAAAGTGCTGTGATACGAATAGTAGTCACATTAGCCTAAACTTAATATAAATTTAATGTATATAAAGTATAAAATTAATAAACATAGATTCATTAATGCCTATAAAACATTATTTTGTTTACATCCCTTGCATATTTTCCAATTCCAGTTGAATTTTTAATGCGTACTTGTATTCATTTTGATAACTTTTCATTTTATATTATTAGTTGTCAACCATTTCAGTTAAATATTATTCTTTATAATAAATAGTAATTAGTTTTTGATATATTCTCTAATTATTGACAGTAGAATATTGATAAATTTAAATAATATGAATTATTTAAATATAAATTTATTCAAAAAGACTGGATTGAATTGCATACATTTTTAAAAAATTAAAAATATATTTGATAAACAAGATTCAATATAATTTTGAAATCTTATTATTTAATGATTAAGTATTATTGCAGTGCATAAATATATAATTATATATAATATATATAATTTTAATTTAAACAATGATGTTATATGATGATAATTATAATCAAATAGTAACAATTGCATTAAATGTATTAAGTGGCTGAAATGTTTTAATTTATTCAGACCAATCTAAAAAAATATTATCCTCATTTAAACAACAATGATTATGGTTTTATTATTATGATGTAGTTTAAAGTTGATAATTGAATTCAAAACATATTAATCGTTGTCATCTCATTGGCGGCAAGTACATTGGAGCTGGTCTTGGAGGTGGTAGATACGTTCTTTGTATAAATGGTTTCACAGGGGATGAATATGTTACGGTTTCAAAGTTATACTTTAATGGTGATAAAACTGATTTAAACTGTACAATGGGTGGTAAATAAGTTACTCTAAGTGCAGGTGGAATAACTGGTCTGATTATCATTCTCATTCTTACGGGACTTGGCATTACAGCAGGATATTTATTATTTGGGAATGAGTCAGTCATTGGCATAGGATAATTATAAGTTACTGGCGATGAAAAATTATAATTAGGTAATTTAACCATTATTGAAGATCGATAGTTGTTATTAGAGAATTTACGCAACATTGATGATGAATATGTAGTAGTATAATTATTCATTGTAAATAATGATGCCGATAAAGAAGGTGACGATGGTGCTTGAATAGATGGCATTGGTGTTATGGATGTTAGAGAATACTGCGGCAATGTCGTGGAGGTAGACGAAACAGAATTTACGGATAATAATTCTGAAAATTGTGACGCAGGTTTTTCATAACTATACGTATTTGAAAGAAATTTCATATCCGTAGTATTAGATGAAAAATAATTAAAGGTAGGTAAAATATTACTAGATGGTGCCTTCTCTTTTTTTGAAATATAATCCGTTATTGATAATGAATCAATTGCATTTGATTGTTTTGAAGTTAGAATTGATATTGAAGAACTTGTTCTAGAAGATTCATCAGGTATGTTGAGTGGAGACGTTAGAGATGTCGATTTGTAACTTTGTGAATTATAATCATTACTTGCCGATGAAATCATTGTACTAGATGGGGTTAAACTTTGTACAGATGTCATTGAAATTGGCCTTGTTGATTTACTGTTATTTATTGAAGATGTAGCTTTCGATGGGAATGCCGAAGCTTTCGTTGTCAAATCGTTAGGCAATGGTGAAACAATTGTATTCGATGAAATTGTACTTTCCAGTACTGTCTGCAATGGTTTCATGGGTATTGGTGTTATTGAAGCTTCAGTTGATGTTGAGAAAATTTGTTCTTGAGGCTTATAATTTTTACTTGTTAATTCCATAAAAGGTACTTCTGGTGAAAGATAGTTGTATGTTGTTGCTGAAATGCTTTGTTGGCTCTCAATATTTTTAGATATTGTATAACTTGTAGACGGTAAGTTGGCATTTTTAGAAGCATAATCATAATTTGAAGTAATATTAAGAGTTCTTAAAGTTGTCAACGGAACTGTTGAAGATTGAATAGATGAATTAGGCTTGACAGTCAAAGGCTTATCAGGTAATTCAGAGCTCGTTGATACATTTGAAGATGGTTTTACTGCTAAAGATGACGAAGATGCAATTGTCGAATGCATGGTACTACTTGTTATAGTGGTTGGAAAATTTGAACTCACGACTGGCTGACTGAATTTGTTGACTGGTGATATTGTGGAACTCGATGCTGAAGCTGTTGCCGATGCTGAAGCAGTACTGCTATACATTGGTGATACATAACTTACTGGATTACTGAACTTCATAACTGGACTGTATTGGGATCTATCATAGTTTTGTGATGCTCCATAAGTACTTGAACTGGCAGAGGATGAAGTAGTATATGTTGGTCCACTAGTGGCTCTACGTGTGTATGGAGGAAGATATGTTGGAGCTGGTGTAGAATATCTCGAATACGTGGGTTGATACATTCTTGGTGGCAAGTAAGATTGTCTAGGACGTGGTGAAGGGGATGAAGGACGTGAACGTGGAGGAGGAGGTGGTGGAGGAGGTGGTGGAGGAGGTGGTGGTGGAGGAGGTGGTGGAGGAGGAGTTGTTGGCGGAGGTGGAGGAGGTGGTGGTGGGAGTATGTGGGGTGTTAGGAGGTGGTGGCGGAGGTGGTTGCGTGGAGGGTTTGAGGAGGTGGAAGATAAGTTGGAGGTTGCGTGGAGGAGGAAGGTGGTGTCGGCGGAGGTTGCCTCCCTCCCCCTGTGGTAGGAGGATGGTTGCCCCCCCCCCCCCCCCCCCCCCCCCGCCCCAGCGAGCGACCCTGTGGTGGAGGAGGAGGTGGTGGAGGAGGAGGTGGAGGAGGAGGTGGTGGAGGAGGAGGTGGAGAGGAGGTGGTGGAGGAGGAGGTGGTGGAGGAGGAGGTGGAGGAGGAGTCGTGGTTGGCGGAGGAGGTGGGGCGGAGGAGGTGGAGGAGGAGTCGGAGGAGGAGGTGTGGGCGGAGGAGGTGGCGTAGGAGGTGGCAGGAGGGGTGGATGAGGAGGAGGTGGGAGGAGGAGGTGGGATTGAGGAGGTGGTGGAGGTGGTGGCTGTGGTGGCCTGGAGGAGGAGGCGGAATGGATGGTGGTGGAGGGAGGCGGCGGAGGTTGTGGAGGTGGATGGCGGAGGCTAACTATAGGATTGGGGGTGGGTGACGGAGGAGGGCGGGGGGGTTGGGGGGGGCGGGGGGGTGGTGATGGTGGTGGTGGTGGTGTGTCTGATGGATAATTAATATGTTATAGGGGGGGTGGAGGTGGTGGTGTTGGTGCAGATTAATATATATTAGTAGGGGGTGTGGAGGAGACGGTAGGGGTGCTGATGGGTGGGTGGTTGGTGACGCCTAATTATATGTTATTGGGGGTGGTGGAGGAGGAGGTGGGGGTGGAGTTGTGTTGGAGGCGGATGGTGTGTGGTGGAGGTGGTTGGTGGTGGTGAAGCATCATTATTATGTATGGGGTGGTGGAGGAGGAGGTGGGGGTTGGGAGGTGGTTGGTGAGGCGGAGGTGGAGGTTGGGAGGTAGTGGTGGTGTTGGTGAAGGATAATTATATGTTATTGGGGGTGGTGGAGGAGGAGGTGGGGGTGGAGTTGGTGATGTTGGTGAAGGATAACTATATGTTCTTGGAGGTGGAGGTGGTACAGTTGAAGATGTTGGTGACGGACGTGGAATAGATACTGTTGGTGAAGTTTGAGAAGGATAATTATATGTTATTAGTGGAGGAAGTGATGGAAGTGCAGGTGGTAAATCAGAACTATATGTAATTGGACGAGGTTCTGAAGGTGGTGGAGAAGGATAGTTATAAGTTATTGGAATAGATTGTACTGATGATTCTTGATTAGGATAATTTGGAAGGGAAAATGGAGTTGATGGTTGTATTTGTTGTACTGGCAGTAATTGTGGTGGTAAGCCAAAAGGTACTTTTGGTCTATCATACGAATATCCGGCATTTTGTTGGCGATATTGTGAGTTACTTCTTTGGAAATAGCAAATGATATATATAAATATCAATATCTGAAAAATATGTGTGTTTAATTAGAACATTACGTAAACAATTATAAATGAACGATTCTTTAAAAATCGATATATTTTATGTATCATAAATTGCTCTGTATTCAAATAAATTTAGATAAATATTTGTTTTAAATAATTAGATTATGAGAAGGATGTATATCAATTATATTAGGTTAAAATATCAAGATAGAAAATAAGAGATAATTTGCTATCAGATAAACAGATATATATTTTTGTTAATCTTTATACCAAGATAAGTTGAATAGTCAGATATTATGCAAGATGTACGAGAACAGACATAATAATTAAGCTTTCATTTTTCTAAAATATTTTCAAAATTAATTTAAAAGTTACTTTCACTAATTTTAACAAATATACAATAGGAAAAATTAGTATGTAAATACTACAAATATTATTATGTGTAAATTTTATAAATTTATAAAAACATGTTAACTTTTAAGCAGAGAATAAAACGATGCTATATAATTTTATTAGCTAGTCGTTGAAATAATATCAACTTTTGATTACATGGTTACTCTGAAAATCTAGTGATATACCGCGTCAATTAAAATGAATAAATAAACAATAGCATATGTCAATATATGTACATGAATAGATAGGTATGGATGGAACCATATTCTTTGTATATTTATTATATAAAGTTTTTATGAAATACAGCTATCAATTGCACATGCAGATTCCAGGGTAAAACGCACTTGCATTTAAATTGTAACATCAGAATGACGAGAAAACGAGTGAGTTTGTTTGTCAAAAATCCGTAAAATGCATAGTGAATTATTGATGGAAATTCAGCATCTTTCAGAATCACGTGGAGAAATTATAATCTTATTTAAGATTCGCGAATCATATATTTTATATGTCACGAAAACTTTTTAGTGGACTATAGTATATATCACGTAAATTACTTCCGAACAATTATCATTTGGATGAAACCGCACATTCAAACGGGATTGTTGTAACATTAAAGTTAATTTTCCCGCGAGAACAGCCTATTGGAGCAATTGACTTGAGCCTAAAACTCTCGCTCGTCTAGTGGCGCCACGCACTTGTAGTAGAGAATCGCCTAAGTAAGAGTCGAATACTCGGATAGAGACACAAGTGGCGTTTGTAGTAAAAGCGAATGGTATCTTGTACTGGAAACACCGGATTCACGTGGCCGATTTACGTGCATTGAAATGTCGTTATTGCAATTGTAGCAGAAACGTAATAACACATAAGTGAACCATCATCACATTTATAACATAAAAATATATATAGTTATAAGATTTATGAGAAATAAATGCAATAGTGGTTTAAAAAAAGAGTAATAAAGTAAGTATAAAGTAAGAGTAATGAAATATTTGCATAATTTTATATTCAATAAAGAATTAAGAATAAGTACTCATAAGTAGTCTATGTAATAAGTTGATAGAAAATAATATAATATGAAAACTCATAGATCGTTAAAAATGAATAATTTTTGGGATATATTGTATTCTCAAATATAATTTAGAAATCTAATAATTTTACACAGTAGAAATGAATGAATATACAGACGTTTTATAAATTATTATGAAGAAGGGTTATTGTACGATATATACAGAAGTAAAGAGTAACGTGCAACAATTATAAATGGAAAAATTTACCTAAAAATAATAAATTTAATATTAACTGATTAAAAACGTGAAAAAAGTTTATTTATAATTTCTTTATTCAAGGCAAAACATTAAAAGTAAAATATTGAAATACTAAAAGTAGTATACTGTAACAAAAAATTGAACGTTTAAATATTTTTTTTATTTGATATTTAAATCTTTTAATATTTCAATTATTCTTATTATAAATATTAAACAAAATTTATTAACAGTGTTATAATTGTTTATTTTTATATGCAAGCTAAATTTATTGAAAATTTTTTTAGTTATTTTGCATTGATTAATATAAAAAATGTATGTCATTACTGTTGCTAATTCATAAATATTATCGTAATATATGCATTTGTATAACTATATTTATTACGATTAACATAATTATGTATCAATATTACATACACGAGAACAGAATATTTTTTATTATTACTATCTAAATATAAGAAACGAATATTATTTGTTATATTTAAATTTTTTTAATAAAAACATGAATAAATTATAAATGAGTTTATAAACAATTAATATATCTAACAAATGTATTTTTATCTGTTTTATTTAGATGATGATAAAAAGAAGTTTTATACTTGAAAATTATTTATATAGAAAAATTTGATCGGGAAAAAGGGTTAGTGACCACGTAAATAATTTATTTAACCACAATAATTTATTTTAATATTTTATAAATACTTATTATATAATTATAGGATAATTAGGTACCTTAATAGAAGAAGTGTATTATTCATTTTAAATTATCGATTAAATACCTCTTAATTTTTTATTTAATATTTATTTGGTCCTTTTTTGAAGTCAGACGTAACTTACCCATCGAACTAGCTGCATAATCTTATAAAGTCAACTAACATTTTGCCAGCGTAATGTTTACCCTTTTATAAGAGAACTATGTCGAAGTCTGTAACAAAATCTAAAATTTGGGGATAATGAAAAACCACAATATTTGCACTTATATATTATTAAACTATAATTATTCTTTGAGTTCAGATAGTGTCATAACAATAACTCTTACAACAAAAATTTCATTATGCCATACTTCTGAGATTCAGTCATAATGGAGTTTGCAATTTTCTTAATCATCAACCTTCAATCAACCTTATTTAATCGTTGATGATAAATACTTTTCAAAACAGTAAAATTATTGCGTTACAAAAGTTAGTAAGTGCTGGATGAGAAATTATTGCGCAAAATAAAGAGTCAATGTAGATATTGTAAATGTTAGTTTCGGTAGGGCCGAAAAAAAGAAAAAACAAAATATCCTGAAGAGCTTTTCTTTATTATTTGATCATTCAACAAAAATACAAGTTTAAAATTTTTCATTTGATGTTAATAAACTTTTTTTATAACAATAAAATAATTTTATAAATTATAAGTGTTATTGGAAAAATACCTTAAAGCTATTTACGACATTAGAAAAATATTTAATATCTGTCACTCTTTTTTACTTAATATTTATTTTAAATATTAATTAATTCATATATTTAGTTAGGTTAGTTTTTAACATTTTCTTAATAAAATCGGATAAATTTATATGTAGGAAATTATAATAATAAAAATATTTTCTATATTTTTCAAACAGATTTGTTAGAGCTTAAAACAAGGGTTTTATTTTATTGTATATCTAATTAATATTATAATTTTGTATACATATAAATCTATTTATATCCTATATTTCATAAATACTCTTGCAATCTATAAATCTTAACTAAAATTATGTCTAATACAATTAAATAAATATTTTATTACAATAAGTCCGTATTCCTGAAAATTATTAAAAAATTATATCAAATTTTTAATAATCAGTAAATGCTTTGACGTATATTTAAAAAGGTCGCTTATTGCATAGAATTTATAATTGTATTGTAAGAATTTGAGAGAATTTCTAATGATTTCAGTAATTTTAAATATTGAATGACTTTAAAATGAAAATCCAGGCATATGTTTTTTTATTAAAAACAATTATAATATAGATTATAAACATTTATAAAAAGAAGTAATAATATTAAGAAAAATAAATTATATATTTAATTAATATATATATTTAATGTTTGTAGCTATCTTGAAACCCCTACTACTCTTCACCATTATTCTTTTAAGTATTTCGGGTGGTGTAAATGCAGGCGTAGGATAATAGCATTGTTTACGAGGAGGTTTTCATAAATTATTTGTTGTTTGTTTTAAGAAAAAAAATTTTTTTAATTCCAAAAATTTTAGATTTATATTATTTTATGTGGTGGTATAATTTTTTATTAATTTAATTTATCAGTACTATCAGTTATAAGAGCAAATAGTTATTTATTATCTTTTTGCATCTTGAAATAATCGTCATTTTCTATATTTCTCATTTAAACATCGTTTCGAATTGAGTAAGTATTACAAATTATAAAAGCATAAACATTAGAATTATAAGTCATCTGTAGATGTTCGTCTAATTTTTTAGTTAATTCATTGAGTTATAAATAATACATCTAAAAACATTGAACGAAACTATAAATTAGGTATTCTAATAAACGATCAATATTCTTAAATTATTATGTTTGAAAAAAGAACCAGTACACAAATAATGTTAATGACTATTAAATTAACATAATAGTTGACGTCATGAATATTTCAGTGTCGTAAAATAATGTATTCAATAATTGATAGAATAAAAAAAGAAATAGCTTTGCTATTGAAGTTCAAAAGTATAATCTTGAGGAACCATCTCGATTAAATTTTCAGAATGCATCATGGATAGTATTTGGATGTACAGCTGTGTCGTTTTTACAAAAAATCTTCGATCCAATTGCAACCGCTCGATTGTCCCCCTCCGGTCTTCTCATCACCCAAAGTCACCCAGCTCGTCCTCGGAGGCAAGTTCCGAGATCCTCATCTCCTCGAGGAGGAGACCCTCGTCTTAAAAGCACTTGAGCCACTAGGGGGAATTATCTCTTGCATGTTGAAATTCGCACTTTCCGGTGAAGTGGCGACTCGGGCACGGATTATCCGGTCGACTGAGCTCCCGAGGAAGGTTCTGGCCTCCTGGACTCGCACTCAAGTCCGCTCGAAGCTGCTCCCGCGGGTTAATTGGTTTAATTTAGCCGAGTCGGCTTTTCTCGGTACTCGTCGGAAGCTCGGCTCGTTGAGCGGCCGGCATTAGCCCAAACGAGCGTCGGTCCTCCCTTTCCTCCTCTTTTTCTTCATGGTCTGGCTCGCGCACCTCAGGCGCAATTAACTCTGGTGCACGTGATCGCGGTCGATCCGGGAAACACCTGGACGCTCTCGACCTCTTCGGGAGGATAAAGGCACGAACTCGCGAGTCGGGCTGACCCGGGCTTTTAAGACCTTATTTTGCAGAGTCTAAATCGTGTTTTAATTTTCGGAGTCTTAAAGTATCGCCCACATATACATTGTCGTAAGGGGAGATACGGGGTTTTTCTGGGAATACAATCGCATTTCTTCGGTCTCGTTTATGCTTTGGAACTTTTATTGCAGTTGCACTCGGAATTCGACGATGCTGCAACATTTCTGCCTCTTGCACTTGTATAAAACTGTACTTATAATTATCTTGAAGAGGCTCGCAATTAATGAATTACTTAACTTTGAATAAAATCTAGCGCTGCAAATAACGCAAACTAAAAGTACATTCTCAATTTTTTATATTCAGAAGCGTAATTTATTAATTATAAAGAAATATTTATTCACATTTTTTAACTTAATGGATTAATATTTGAGGAAGCGAAACAGGTAGTTTACTATTTGAATAAGAATCCACTTTGCGATCTCAAATATTTTTACTAACAATTAGAAATATTGCTTTTTAATGAATAAATTCTACTTTGATTTATCGACAAATTTTGTGTTATAGAATGTTAATATATTCAATATTATGAAAATATTTATGATTGAATACGTTAAAAATTACTAAGAATTGGCATAAAATGTATATAAAATACATCGAAATCTCCTAATCTATATTTTTAGTAAATTGAAACAGTCCTAATATAAGTAAAGTAATATAGATTTTATAACAAATCCTTATAAAATTATTAAGTAAAAATTTTATCGCTATATATATATATATATATATATATATTTATAATTTTATACTAATTATTAAATTAAAAGAATATATTCGAAATAGATGTTTAAAAATTAATTAATTTTAAGTTATTTTAATAAATATATTTTATAGCAATTAAATAATAGTAATTATAAAAAATACAATATTACGTATTAATTTTTTTTATTATTGAATCAGTTATTTTCTATTTTTAATAAAACAGTATGTTTATTTAAAATTATCATTAATGCACAAAAAATATTATAAACTATTTTTTAATTCTTAAATAAATTTTATAGATTATTCATTATTCATTGTTATTTATTATTATTTATTTATTATTATTATGTGTTTTTCAGAAGAATAATTTAAATATTTTTCAAATCTGTATAATTTTTAGACTAAACTAATGGATGTTGTTATGAATTTATATAATTTAAAGATTTATCTATTGTTTGTATTATAATTATTAAAGTTTTCCATTTTTTAAATATTAATGTATTTCAGGAATCAATTATTTTTATTCAAATACCAAATTTCAAATAAAATAAATATTTTATAGGTTAAAAAAAGATTACTTTCGGTTTAAGAGGCTTATTTTTGCTTGTTTATATGATCTGTTAAATATTGAAAATTATTTTTACAATTTATTGATCGTGTATAATTATAAAAATTTATAGAGCGTATAAAAAATCAAGACTAACTGTGATGAATATATACACTACACAAATTGAATTTATTTGCGTTTGGTTACATTATTTCTTTTTGTACTTGTTTATAATTTTTTGCAATGATTTGACCAATGGTTAAATTTAAAGATTAAGTTTGATAAATATTTTTCATTCGTCAAAACAGATTGCATGGATGGGAAAACCGGAAGCTTAACAGACAAATCATTTTTAACTCGGAGTAAATGTTTTGTAGTAAAAATATATTCAAATACGTAAACACGAAGGGTGACGTTCGTTTAAAATTGCTAATAACTCAAACCCAAGTTTCTCTGAGAATCTACCAAACACTCGCATTTGTCTTGAAATAAAGAAAAAGCTCGAGTTTCTTTTTTGGGTGCATCATCTCGTAAAATTTGTACCCTTAAGGGCGACACCTCGGCGACACATCACGTCCTGTCCCCGCCTTTTTTTAATCACCTAAAAGCTATGGAGACAAAAGGTTAGGGTAGAGAATAAGTGACATAGTTTTCAAAAAGCCATCACTGTATTATTCTTATAGCAAATCGCCACATTATTCAGAAATGGTAGTCGCCATCTAGCATCGGTCTATCGGCAGGACGATACCATTGTCGATTCCGCGAGATAAAAACTTCGAAACTGTCGATGATACACGCGTTCAATGTCGTTCCTGCCACTGAAAATACTGTTTTTCTTTCAGTTCCAAGGTCACTTTTACTTCTCCTTTTCCTAGACACCTGTAGTGCTTACCTGCGCGCACCAGGGGTCACGACGTCGCGTGCCCCTTTTTATTCTGAGGTTTCCCGGAGACAAGAGCCAAAATTGCCTAGGCGCCTCGGTCTTGTCGCATTGTCTTGAGATTCTGAAAAGAGATAATGGCTAAGGATTTGACCCTCCATTCATAACTTATCTCAGCTACACTTTCAAAACAACAAATTGATCGATCCTGTATTATTGTTCGTTCCCTAAAATTGTAATTGTTTCACGAGTTGCAGTTGCACCTATTGTATACGCAAAAGAAAATATTGTAAGAGCTTTAAAGTTCTTGAAAAATTACGATTAGTCCTGAAAGAAATGGAAAGGAAAGTTTTAATTCATCAATACATGTTATCCAAATCTTACAAGGCAAGAATAGCAGAAGATAGAAATGTCATGTAAATTCGACGATAAAGTTTGTATAAGTACTACCTTTTGTACTACATTCAATTACAAATTATTTTTCTGTTACAATACAGCTTCCGTTGCTTTTGCTTTTTGTAAAACAACTTTTTATCACTTAGCACTAGCATTACAGATTTCCAAAGCATCATTAATCAATGATCAACAGTTAGCTTCGTTGAATAATGTATAGGAGCATATCCGATGTTAATCGTTGTTATTACGACAAATAAATTAAGGTGTGCATGCACAAGCGTCAAGACTTCGAGCGTCCGAGAAATATATCTCGAAAAATGATTGTTTTGAATAAAAAAATAAAACTTTCTTTCGTTATTTCATGGTGAATTTTATGTTTAAAGGATCCCTTTTCCCACGATAGACAACGCCATGACTTGACTACAAAATGAATTTCTTGTCCTCGAACGAAATGGTGTTGAATACTTTAGAGAACGAAAATCGGAACAAAGAATTCAACATTCACGCACACGGTGCAGCATTCCTTGCATTTTTCCCCGGGACCTCAAATCCGAGTCCCAATCGCACGATAATCAGAGTTAAAGTTGAAAAGCGAATTCTATTTTCCGTTTAATTCTTATCAGCGATTGGATTTGCATTTTCTAAATCTCGAGTTCTGCTCAGCGATCGTTCGGGAGGGGAGCGCGGTTTCGTTGGCGCAACGGTAATAAAGGTGAAATCGGCGCCGATAAATAAATTATCCACGCCGTTGGCCGGGGCAACGATAAACGAAACCTCGCGCGCCACCTTTTCCCCGGATCACCCGGGCCGCGCTTATCTCCGGAGATTGCGAGGAGGCTGTGATCAGATTTCAGCGCAACTCGACCGAGGGATCCGCATCCGCCGTTACGCGCAATTTGCGCTTTTACGCGCTGGCTCCTAATGCGCGACGGCTTGCGTTTTACGAGGGCCCCGAGACTTGGTGTGCATACGCTCCTGTAATTTCCAGTGCGGGCTTCCGGATTCGATGCCGGCAAGCTGTCGCATCGCCTAGCCGCGCACCTTCTGGAAGACGCGACGAAAATCCCCAAGTGGACTTTTCCGGGCCTCCCCCTTTTCCCCTCCAACCGTTAGTCAGCGATGCGAAACGCGTTCGTCGCTTTTCTCCGACACCACAAACGGCAATTTTCTATTCGATGAACGATTCAGAATAATGCGATCGTATCCTTAAACTGAAGGCTTAGTTATTATTATTGCAAAAGTGACTGGCGTAGATGAGTAATCAAATGCTAAATCTGAATTAATAAAGAGTAATAAAAGCAAATATATTGTCCTTAAAATAATAAAGTATTTACGCATAATCTGAACGTGATAGATTTTGGTACTTAGCGTCAATAATAAGAAAATGAATAAAAAACTTTTTTTAAACTCTTACGTATTGTGTTTTAAATATTATGTATTGTAGAAGTATTCGTCTACTGAGAATTATTTATTCCATTTCTGTACAAAATAAGGGTGATATATAGAAATAATAACTATGAGGATAGAAATACATAAAAAATGATCACGAATACGTAGATACACAGTATAAATTTAAAATAAAAATAAGCACAATAGATATAATATATATGTATAATAAAGACAACCACAGATGAACTGAATAAAGAAAAAGGTATAGTGTATGTATATACATTTTCCACATACTCGGTTTAAGAAAATAAATAAGGAAGAATTTCTAATATACGAATGCATAGAGAGAGTAAGTCAAAGAATGTAATTGTTAAAATGAAGAAAGGAAATGAAGAATGTCACAATAAAATGAAAAATAGAAAACGAATTAATTAGAGTAATAAAAAAATTAAGATGAATGAGATAGAAATGTTTAATGAGCCCCAAACCTTTTATTACACGATTTTACATTTATAAAAAATCATATAATAAGTTAAAAGTCTAGATATCAGGATATAAAATAAATTAAGATTAATTATAAAATTAAACATTATTTTAGAAATATTAAAAGTAAATTCACAAAATTATTTTATTAAAATTATTTATTATGATTACTAATAAAAAAACTATATAAAAAGAATGTTTAAAACAGCATTCCTATAATAAGGGTTAAAAGTAAATTCTGAAAAAACTAGAATAATCGAGGTGTAGAGAAGCAGGAAGTAGAAACAAAAAGATAAGCTTTGGATAAAAAAATAAAAAGATAGACATAGTAAATAAATTCACATACCAAGAGTATAGATAATAATTCAAATAAGAAGTATACCAAATGCATGGCTAAGAATGAAAATGTGGTACTATAAAAGGCGTGGAGTCTAGCAAAAAATTAAGAAAGATTGAGGATAGAAAATGAAAGTATTTGAATGTTAATAACGTATATATTGCTGCAAGGTGTGAAGATTTGGAATGAACAAAGTAATGAAGAAATAAAAAAAATTTCAAAGAAATCTAGAAAATGGTTATTAGACCTACGAACACACCATATTCAAGATAAATAGTCTTGAAATAAAAGTGTCACTAGATTTCGAAGAAATAATAAAAGATAGTAAAGTTATAAAAAGACTAAAGTAACTATTAAAAATGATAATATAAAAAAAATAATAGATAAGAAAAAATATTAAAAATAGTAGAAAAAGTATTAAAAACAATTATAAAATTAATAAGTTCAAAAGTAATGGATAGTCTAAAAGCTACAATAGAAAGAACTATAAAAGAATACATATCAGAAGAAGCATGTATGATAATAATAAAAATTAATAAAATAAAAAATAATAAAATTATCGAAAAAGAAATATATAGAAAGTTTAGAAAATTTAAATACGAGAAAAGTGTAAAAGAGTTCATATTAAAAAATATACAAAATATAAACTGCATGTATGAAAACATGAAGTAAAAAAGAAAAAAAAGATAAAAATTCTAACAATATAAAATTAAAAATGAAGGGAAAGTGAACAGAGGGAAAATGACAGAAAAAAAAGAAAATCGAAAATGTGTAAAAAAAAAAGAAGTAAGACAATCCAAAAAATAGTAGTGATGCAATCAGCTAGAAGATATTGGAGAATACAAATAAGTGGTAAAAAGAGAGAAAATCCGTATAATAAAATTGCGATAAAATTATAGTACATTCGGTGAAGCATAGAGAGAGAAAACAATAATATAAACAAATAATTTTAAAAATAAAATAAATATTCCAAAATAAATGAATAATGAGGATTGAAAGAAAATCAAATTGAAGACAGAATATATTCAATTGTTTGCAACAGTGTATCAGTATACATAGAAGATTAAAGGTAAATTATATTTTAGAAAACAGATTAGAATAATAATGTAAAAAAAAACGTTGATTAATAAATGTACAAATAAATAAATAAATAAATAAATAAATAAATAAATAAATAATAAAAAATAATAATATGTATTGTGTAAAATAAATCAATTACCTTGATATAATTGAAAGATTAATTATAAAAATATTTCGTTATTGGTTCAATATGTAAATTGAAAATAAAATAAATATTAAAATTTACAAATTTTTTTTACAGAACCTTTGTTGATCTGAAATTTTTAATAATTTTTTTACAATATTTTTTTATATAAATACAAGATACAAATTAATTATTTATACGTAATTGGACAACTTTATTTTATTGGAATTGTTCAATGATACTTATTCCATTTGTAAAAATGTTGATTTATAATAATTTTGACTTTAAAGAACTCCTCTTATGTCTGCTAATTTAACTATACGCATATTTAATTAAAACTTAATTAAAATCGAAGCTGTATTTAATAGAATAAAAGTATTCACTTGCATCGAGAAAAGTAGTTAAAAAATGTGGTACAAGCTCTACATATTTTCAAAATAGCAAAATAAAAAATATAAATAAAATTTTGTATTCATTTTTTCAATAAATAAATACTACCTGATATTTCACCCGAAAATTTATGACAAGACGAGCTTAGCACCATTGGGAAGGCCTTTTTTCAAGAGGTTGAAAGGAAAGAATTGATTTTGTTGATTGAAGTACTTCTCAGAAAATGCAACAAAAGCTGCAGGTACCTGTTGGAAAAGGTGAAGGGAAAAGTGCCTCTGTTTGAATCATGGAGGAAGCGTCAACTCTTGTTCTTTTCAAGATACAATCTGCAAAATCACAAAGATCTATTGCACAAGTGAAAAACTTTTTAAAGTTCTAAATAATCAACCCCCGTCAGCATAATACAAAAAAAGTGGCACAAACCATTTGAAATGAAAATCTTACAACAGTGCATTTCATAATTTTTTTAAAACACAAAATCCTGTTAAAGTTTTTAGCATAAAAATTTTCACTTTTTTTTTAAAATTTTGGTATTACCTTAATTCTTAAATTTTACCCGTTACATAAATAATTATACATTATGTAAATATTATCATTTTATAATAAAAAATTTTTTATTTAACTCATACAAATTACAATACAATATTAACAAAATATATGAATTCTGATATATTTTAAATGTTTTATAATTTAAAAAATGCACTGTCTAAGAACATCATTTAGTTTAAAATTAAATAGCATTGAGAAATTGTGTTCTTTTATTATATTGCGATACAAGGTAATCGATTATATATTTTTATGATTAAATTGCATTATTTACTAGATTATTATTTTATTGCTTACTTTTATTTTTTTATATTTTTATTGTTAATATATCTCAAATAAAAGTAATGTCCTACATGTGTTTTTCATATGCGCTTTTTTTTTAATCTGTCATTAGAGATTGGTGTATTGTAGAATTTTAACACGTGCCACCCTATTTTTTTTTTATTATTTACTTTAAAAATTACTTTTCATTTAACTATTATTCATTTTCTTCTAAAAAATTCA
Organism: Eupristina koningsbergeri; assembly: GCA_018907245.1. Classification (NCBI taxonomy): domain Eukaryota; kingdom Metazoa; phylum Arthropoda; class Insecta; order Hymenoptera; family Agaonidae; genus Eupristina; species Eupristina koningsbergeri. The sequence continues at coordinate 2,386,128 of JACCHV010000151.1, forward strand.
AGGTTATTAAATTAAAATGTGCTTTATTTATATTTATTTATTATATATATTTATTTATATCAATTACCGATGTCGACAATAATATTCACCTATAAAAAAATATCTGCCCGGAAGTGTGTGTTGCTTTGTGATAATCCTTCGTGGAGACCTTTCCTTTAAAATCGTAAAGACACCAAGTATTCGCTGAATAGGTAACCGATCCTACAGCAGTACCTCAGGTAGTTTTGACAATTTCTGAGAGCTCTTCCCATAAGCCATAAAAATACGTCCACCTTGTATGAAGTTACACCATATTGTCCATGGGAATGCTACACATTCAATTATTATGTCGTAATCGTTTATTACAAGCATTCACGATACTTATAATGCAGCATAATTCGATAACTATGCGTCAGACACATTTCAAAAATGAAATATTATATACCAAATGCAAACAACTTATTGAAAAAGCAAAATTTATTTATACATTTATTTATACTGCCAATCTAACGATGTACTCTTTCTGTATTAAGTTAAGTTTATTTTACAAAATGACGATTTAAAAAGTTTACATGAGAAAAAAGTTAGATCCTGTCATCGAGGATCAATCTAGACAACACGAAACAACATCCTTTCATCCATCTTTGGACAGGCTTTCCTAAACGTTGCCCCTTGTGTGCACCTGTCCTACCTGCTTGTAGATGCAAAACCAGTGGTTTCTCATGCGCCTTTTCCTTTGTGTACTAAATTTTACCATGAATCTCCAAGTAAGAGATTATATATTTTCAAGCTATTAAAACTAATCAATATTATAGACACATAATTATGAAAAAGTCAAATTTAATTTTCTATTTCAATCCATCTTCTTCATCATGAATTTCTATTTAATTAAACAGATATTTAGCGTAAATTGATAATTCACGGGATTTAAAGAAAAAATTTGAAATACGTACATACTACTAAAATCCAATTTTTTTAAAATCAGTTTAAAAATCTTACGTAACTAATGAATAAATTCAATATTTTTCGTAAATGATTTATAAGATTTGTTAAACCATAATCATTCTAAAATGCTAAGGTGTATAAATTATGCTCTCGTATTTAAAAAACATTAAATATTATTGTATTTTAATTTCATATATTCAAATCTTTACAAACTGTTATAGACAAACATAAAATTTCATAAGTAACAAATCACTACTTCATTGTAATTTGAGCATAATATTAGTAGAGTTTTTTGTATGTATATGTATTTTTCATATATTTTATACATTTATTCAAAAATTATTTTTTTTTATAATAAAAATATATAAATAGGAGAAATTTGCTGAATCAAGGAAGTCATATGATATAAATTGTTAGCATAATTGTATTTTTAACTGACCTTAGAAAATTAGTTATATAATTAATTTTACATATTTCAACAAGAACATTTGATTTTAATTTTCTATTCTGACAGAATGAAATCCACGCCTTTATTAATATCACAGTATATTTAATTAACTTAAATAATTCGCAATAGGTTGAAACGCAAATAGGATAATAAAACTTTCGCTGCATCTCATTAGATTAGCGTATAAGTATATAGTTGTGGGTTTTATTTTTTTTTATCTTATACTATATATGATATTATATTCTCAGAAAAATATAAAAAATTGTACGTAAATGATTGAATTAGAAATTATAAAAATTATACTAAACATTTTAATTACTTATAATTCTAATTTATATCAATTAAATTTATCTATTGCAAAAAATATTTTAAAAGCTATTGGGTTTGTAATATCATAGTTTATTTTTTGAAATTCAAGCAATTGAGAATTAATAAATATTCTATATATTACCATATTATTTTTCATATTTTCTACTTATAAATTTATAAAAGTTTGAAATTATTTATGTAATTCGATAAAATAATGATAAAAATAATTTCATGTACAATATTTAGTTGTTTATATAAATTATAAAAGTACGTATAGTTTATTTTTCATTTATATAATTATTATTCATTTTATTTTAATTAAAATAAAGTAAAAAATAGAAATTTATTAAATTACAGTAGTACATAAAAAAATTTTAAATCATTTACTTTCATCATATCGAACTTCTAACTGTGACGAACTAAATGATTCCTACAACCTGCTTTCCTAATCATATTTTTTTTTATACTAAATATTTACTTTTTAATTTACTATCAGAAAATAAATTGGTATATGAAATTGCATAAGCCGAAAAATGAATGCACACACAAGTATTAATCCATACAAAAATATTATACAATAATTAAAAAATACTTAAGTAAAGATAAATATATTAATTTCAAAAAAAAATTAATAAACTATATCTATTTTCTTTTTTATAGTATAAAATGAATAAATTGTAAAATGATGTAAAATAATACAATTTAAACTAAAATATCTAAAAAAACTTTATTGATAATAAACAAAACTTACACAAAGTTTGGATTATTTATATTTTAAAATTTCTCTAGTTTTGAAAATGTAATTAAAGATTCTAATTAAAATATATAATGTACACCTAACAAATCTTCATGTATTAGTCTCTTTAATTGTTTATTAATTATTAAAGAAAATGTTGCATAAGTATTATATAAAGCAATGTAAATTAACCTTTATTTATACGTTTTGATTTAAGCTAATGAAGTGTATTAATAAGTTCTCTTTGCAACTTTGTGTTTGACATTGAATCTCGTAACAATCATTTGTATAATTAAGCTATTTGAAAATTACATAATCATGTTTAGTTTATTATATTTTAATAATTATTAGATATAATTCGATAATTATAATTAAATTAAAATTATATTCAAATATATAAAACGGTCAATTTAATGGTTTCATTTAAAATTATAAAATTTTTGTTAATTAAATTGAATTTTTTTAAATTAAATCTACTTTTTTTGTACAATAGTGAGTAAAAAGTCGTAATTTTTAATTTTATAACTTAAAATACTTTTGTGTAAATTTTAAATATAAATTTTTATTGTAAAGTATAATTTGAAAGTTTCATGTAGAAAAACAAATTTGTCTCTAAATATAAGGTAGATAATTGTAATAATGTGAAAAATATGAACAAAAATAAATAGTACGTATAAATATATACAGTAAATGCAAATTGTTATTAAAAGAAAATTTAAGCATTTCATCAAATTGAGGTTATTGATAAATGAATTAGTAAATAAATATGATTAATTTAATATACATTCAATTTTGTTTAATAAATTCGATTATATTACATGAATCATTATACTATATGTCATATAATTAAGTATGAGGGACACATTGTCATTGATATTAATTTATTGATTAATTCTATTCTGGGTCACTTTGTTATAGATATTGGTTTATTAAAAATATAATCGTATTCATATACACGTACATACGGTAATTTTCTTTTTTTATAAAAATTATTTGATCTCATAAAAATATGAATTATTATTCATTTTACTATTGGAATGTAAAATTTTAAATAAAATTATTTTTTATAATTATTTTTTTATCACAATGTATATGATGTACATATATGTACCAGTAATTAATGTGAATTATTTTTGTCTACATGTGCTAGAAATGATGTATTTTAGTATAAGATATAAATATTTGAATACATTTATTTTCAATTTATTAGCGCAAGTTCTATAGTTTAAAGTGCCTAGTTTTCTTTAAAGTGTTCTTGAAATAACATCAAATAAATTAGAGTACATTCAAACAATAAATTATATTTATTAATATATTTATCAAATTAAGAAGCTAATTATGCACCTTAAATGTAACTCATTAATAAAAACTATTTTCGTAATATACGTTTTATTTATTATTATGATAAATTAAATAAACTTCGCTTTGCCTCGTAAAAGCCATATTTACGATACAAGTTGTTATAAATCAAGAACATAATCAAAATACAGAGTCCAGGAAATGTCTTTTCTTTTAAGTATAATACTACAGAATACTTGGTTAGCACTACTTTTAGTAATGTTTAATTACCTTGAGATAGGAACCATTTAACTACATGTAGTATATGACAATATTTCTTTGATAAAAACTATAGGATTATCATGATTTAATATAAAGGGATTTTTTTATTTATTCTCAATAAATATCACGAGATAAATTATTATAAAATTTTTGAGGTTCAATTTTTTCTCAATTCATTGGATTATACGATAATTTTATCTTTGTTAGTAAAAATATTTTGATTTGATTTATTATCATATTTTATTATACATTTTAGTGTGTCAATTAAAATTTAATTCGTAATATAAATATTTAAATTACATAAATAATGTAAATTAAATATTTTAAGAAGTATAAGTATAAATCAACGAGGATGAGTCAATTTTTGAGTCTTATAATTCTCCGCGTTCATTATTTACAGTATTAATATAAATCTAAGTAAATGCCAATTTTTTTTTTTTTTTTTTTTTTTTTTTCTTCCTTCCAGTGAAGATTCCAATCCATTCACCTGTATATACAAGGAGAGATGTGTGTCTACCAGTACTCGATATAATCATTGAAAAAAAAGTGTGAATTGAGTTATGAGTTTTCACGAATACTTGACTACTGCTTTATTCATTTACGAGAAATTTGAAATTCTAAGCCATTGGTACTAAAAATTTATAAATAATGTAATACTGAATTACAATATACATTAATAGAATCGCATCTTCAAATCCGTTACCCGGACTATATCACCCAAAGCTTCCGTATGAAATATTGCTTCTTAAATCTCCGATAGGCACTTTTTACTTTCAAGCAATACCACCAAAATGGAATTTCATCAGACGCTTTTTACTTTGAAAATCTGACGAAATTATTCAAGTATGAATTTAAAGTATACGCGTTTGAATAAAATAAAAAATAGTATTGATGCCAGCAAGATAAATATTTTTATTGTAAGCGCCTATTATGCGTAGCTGTAAATATGGGTATATCATGCTTTAATACGCGTGAATCTTGGTTTTTTCGATAATTTTCGCTCTGATTGGCAATCCGAGATTTATGGTAGAAAAATCCTGGCATCACCTGGCTAATTATCATTGTTGCATTTCCATTATAAACTGCACTCTGCTGCTTTCCTTCCTACATCGCACTCGTACATAAAACATTCCGCGTTTCAATTCTCCCGGAACGTGTAACGCCCGTTCTCTCTCTCTCTCTCTCTCTCTCTATAATGCGTAAACCTTTTCATTTTACCTTTGGAGTGTGCACTGTGTTTACATTGTGCACTGTCAAGCTGGGAATTCGCTTCAGTGGAGAACGTCTTTATAGTATTTCAAGCGATCAAAACTCGTTTAATCACTTAAGTGGCCTTAAATGAACACTGGGAATTGTAAATAAAGAGGGATCGAATGTTTGGTTAATTGAGACAATTCCTTTTTACTTACGTTTTTCTCCTACGTAAATTGTCTCTTTAGTAAAAGATTTTCTCTCGAGTATCGTTTATCAGATTTTGAAAAGCATTGCTGTCGTCTTATCAGTGTTTTTAGTGATCTCACGTTTACACATCTCTTGCACTCTTTACTTGTGCACTTTCAAATAAGACTAAATTTTTATTTTTCAATCTTATGATCAACTCATCTCCCGATAAAAATTCGAAATCATTAAAAAATAAACTACTTTGATAATTAACACAGTTAATTGAGATTTCTTATTCTTAATAAATATCGATTAATTTATAATAAATTATAATAAATTGGTAACTTGTACATGTGAAACAAATTTAATTCATCATTTTATTTCAAATAAATAAAAAATAAATATGCAACAATTATGGTGATCTAGATTTCACTGAAACAATTTACTTTCTAGATTTCTTAGATCATATCCTACGTTAAGAGTATTTTCATTTTTTTTCTTCAATTTAATATATCAAGCAATCATCTTTATATAAATTACATTATGTAATTTGATAAGATAAAAAATAATGTAGGTATTTTTATTTTGTAAAATAGGAATCAATTTATATGAGTACATGACTATAATCTGAAGAGCGATATACGTATATGAAATATTCAAACCTTATTTATTTTTACTTAATTCATTTGTACAAATCTAATTGTCGTTAAATTTTTAAATTGAATCAAAATTAAAAGCTTTCAACGTACAACTCATGGAATTTTATTTTATTTTGAAAAAGAAATCTCAAGTTCAATGTCAATAAAATAATTAAAAGTTCGATACACCGAAAAATGTATATAAAAATGTTTTTGAGCTGCTAAAGTAATTACAGTGGCAAAATGAAAAAATACGAAAGTTAAATGGTGCATCAAAATCGGAAAAAAAATTATTAAAAATTTTTTAATGAAGCAAGATCTGGAATATTCCGGTTCGTTACATTGGATTTATCATTATAAATTCGGTATCTCGTATGATATGAAATTCCGAGTTTTCAAAAGCCCAAGTTAACAAGTGTTAAAACTAAAGAAAATTGTGGGCAATAAAAGGTAAGCACGGAAAATATTCTAGTCAGAATTTACTTTACACATTAACTGTTAACCTGTTAGTCTGTCGCTTCTAAGAAATGCTAGTACGCATTTTATTTTTTAAGCTTAATTTCAGCGCAACACAACTGACAAACTTATATATTATTTTTTAGGTTTGCACCAAAACTTACCAATTAGTCAGTGGGAAGCAGTGGCTACATAAATAACCATCACGTGGTGCAAAAATACTTGCTTTCATTAGTTTCCTTTTCGATAATTCAATAATTGGATATCCGTCGAGTTGCATTATTAAAAATCCTTTGATGTATGCTTCGATCTATTTCATTCGAGACATGGGAAGCATTAATTTCCACTTGACATAAATCTCATTACTCAGAGATTGCGCGTAGTTTCGCCGAGCCTCGATCGAGAAACAAAACGCCGGTGGATTCCACGATATTGAGAAGCCAGAGAGGTATCGATCACGCAAATTGTAAGTACAAAGGGCTAAGGTCGATTTTCCCTTGCTGCCCTTCGAGTTGTAACAAGATCCACTCGAGGCAGCCTAGCGAGTGCAAAGACGAGGCAAGCGATTCTCGTAGGCTCTTGGCTTTGAATGCTGAACGACTTGGCGCAGGTGACACGTCGTTAAGATTCCAAGAGGACGACATAGCGAGAGAGAGAGAGAGAGAGAGAGGGGGGGGGTTAGTTGCTTATAATAAAGGAAGAGAAAAAAGGCAAAGGAGAAGAAACGGACAGAGAGAGCTACGAGTCACCCATGCAAAGGATCGACATCGATGCACTCGTCGGCCCTCTCCTCTCCTCTCCTCTATCCCCCGGATATTCGTCATCGTTCCCTCTTTCTTTAATGGGCTTTTCTTTTTTCCGAATGCCCGTGCATTATATTTTCGGGTCCGCGCATTTCCCATCGAGCTGACGATTTCCACTCCCACAGAAAGTTTGCTCCGGACGAGTTTTTTCTTCTTCTTTCTTCATCCTAGATTTCGAGAGGTGTGTCCAATAGTGAATTAATGCTTGTACTCCCAATACAAACGTGAGCATTCGAATGCGCACCAAAGAACGTGAATCTCTTTGATAATTATCGAAAGCAAGACAAATGTGTTTTATACCTTGCTAACTTATAATTTCCCCTAGGGCTCATAGTTATTCCGAAAATTTGCAAATTTATAATTTTTAATTTCGTGTGCTACAAGTGCTACAAGTACTAATTTACATCATTTCCATGTTTTGATTAAATCAGCGAATTCACTCTCGAATATTGAAAAGCTTCTGGTTTGTCATTTTATAAATAAAGTAAAACTCGAGCTACTAATTTATTTCGTTTATGTTTTATTATTATTGTATTCTATTTTTATAATTTATACGTGTAAGATGTTAATTATATATTTTTTGGCTTACTAATTCTGTAACAAATTTTGTTAATACTGTATAACAAAATTCAAATGAGTATACTCTTAATTATAGTGTGTATTACGAATTAATTTAAGTATTTTTTTTATAAAAATATACTTCGTTTCATTTAAAAATTTTTCTAATCTTTTTACCAAATTTAGTACCAAATATTTGTCCTACTATATTATCTTATCGCTGACTTAATGAGAAAATATTTGCTATATTAAAAAAATCATTGCTAAATTATATTAAAGAAAATAAATTGCAGCCTTTAATTTTATTTTTTCATAATTAATTTTCCTTGTATGTTTCAAATAATAATCATGAATTAGAAAATAACATACTTTATGTATCATGTACTTTACGAACGCCTGAAGTTATGATTTTCATAGATTCCAATCTTACAAAGATCTATAATAATTAAGCTTGTAAAAATCTGAACTTTATATACTGTTTTTTAGATATTTCAGATCTAATGGTACATAAATTAAAAAAAAAAGAAAACTATAAATTATAAATTAAAAGAGCATTTTAAATGTAAATTAAACTTGTTAACTATAATCTATATTATTTATTTACGAAATTTTAAACTTTAACATTATCCTAAATGTTTTGATAAGGCATTGTACTTTATTAATAGAATGCTTAATGTTTCATGTATAGAGAGATAGATATAATGTATTTAATCATAAAATAGTTTTTTTATTCATAACTATTATACTATTTTTAATGATGTTTATTCAATGTAATGTTTTTATTAATAATAATATAAAATAATAATTCACTATTGTACTAAACCTAAATCAACATATCACAAATTCTTTTTTTTAAAGTATCAACATTGCATTTTAATATTTATTAAAAATGTTTAAATTTCCTTGTATATTTAAAAAAAAAAAAAATTAATAATGAAGTGAAATGAAATTTATGTAGATCAAAATGCGTGATATATGAAAGAATAGATGAAAAAGAAAGTTTCAACTCATATTCTCACGAGATACAATAATTTTAAAAATTATACCGGAGAATAGTATTTAAAAGTATTTATCCACACATGCTGTATAGATTAATTTTACCCAACATGTGAGAAAGGATACGGTTGGAAAAGACCCTTCGGTTTTTCCTAAAAAATCCAAATAAATTCAAAGCCTTTGCGCGCATTCAGAGTTTTTTAAAATATTCTATTTTTAAAAGCCGCCAGTGTAACGGGTGGCTTGCACTTCTTTCAGTAACCCCTCACCCCCTTCGCCCCGTGGAATTCTTTTTCCGCGGCTCCCTTTTCACTCGCGCACTCATTAAATTCGCTCATATGTTTTGCGCGAGTGGAAGCGATAATTCCAGAGCCTTTTCTTTATTTAATTTGCCGTCGATCCACGAAATCCGTGCAATCGAACGCTCCACGAGGATTCGCGTTGCGAAATTTGAATTCGATAGTGGAACGATCGGGTGAATCGCCTTCGCTATCCGATCGTTTTCTTTTTTATAAAGTAAGTCGGTAAAAATTTCGTGGCAAAATATGCAGCGTCGGTTACGTGAGGTGTGGATGATGACTTGAGCAATGGAAAATATCTCGACCATATCAGGTTCGCTTCTTTTTTATTAATTTCGAGGGAAATCTTTCCTGAAAAACCGTTTCAATTTTTTAATGGAATTTTACGTACGTTTTTTAGTGCTTGCTTTGAAGGAAAAGTGCAATTCGCTATAAAGGCTAGAACTTAAAGATTGTATAAAATTATGAAAATTCATATTTCACTAAATTATATAATTGAAAAATTGAATTATTGAGAAAAACTAATAAGATTGATTGAAATTACGACATTCTCAAGTTTCAGTTATGTAACAAACTGAAGTTTTATCTTATGAAGTTTATTTTGAGTTTTCGATTTTTTCTGTAGAGTAAGCACTTTCACGTAATTTTAGAGGAATTTTTCATTTTTCCAGTAGGTATAAATAATATTTTGATATACTTTAAATTATTATTGGTATAAGCAATTTAGAAAGTGAGTAAAGCTGGAGCTAATCCATTGAGAAAATCGTGCCGGATGAGGTCCAAACAGTTAGAACTGAAAAAATTTGTTGCCAAAGGATAAACCTCGATTTTATTAGGGGAAAGCTCTTTATAAATAAGACGGATTAATGACAAGCGAGTCACTCAAATATTTCGTAATGTTCATCAATTCCAAAAATATAGTGGCCTTGTCCGAGGCCGATTCGGCGAGTTCATATTTCATGGCACAGATTCATAAACGCAGGAGAAAATATCTCTCGATTCCATAAAGTCCATTGGTCCCTAACACAATAAATTCCTAATGCTCGAGTCCGCGTCAAGAAACTTGATTAAGCAGACTATAACGGTCGCCGTTGATATTCCGAATCAATCACACGATCCTCCTCCATCTTCTCCGCATTCAATGTCGAGGAGGAAACCCATTTCCCCTCATTTACCGTCTTTAGCTCTGTGAAACAGACACTGTGCTCCTCTCTTTCTTTCGAGGACTCGGACTTTTCATGCCCCCGAGTCCTCAGCAGCGTTTCCCAAGGAATTATCCGTGTATAATCGGATACTCCTGTCCTTTTCGCGAGGACTCGTCCTTGGGTGAACGTGAGTCCTGGAAGTTTTTGTGCGCTCGGAGGACACGTTTTGTTGGCGTAACATCGTGTCGATCGCGACGATAAATCACAACTTACGCTCGACTAGATCCAGGAGCAATAAATCCTCCGATTTCTGTTTTATCAAGATTTCCAGGCATAATTTATTTCAAGTGCTCGCTTCATCGAAATGTGCCGAGTAATAATTAATGCAGAATGGCCAATCTAGAAAATAGAAAGCGAATCCGCACGAAAATTATGCGCTGAAAAATACACATTTCCACGTGAGACCGATCGTTTTCTTTATTCATAATAAGATTTCATAATTCGGTTGTTGGCTTTGTATCTGCAAGAAAGCTTATTCTCGCCTCGTGACACCAACGGCCCAGCCTAGAAAACATAAAATTTTCTTTTTTATGTCGGACGTTCGAATAATGGCGGTTAAAATGATAAATTTGGTCCCGAAAAGCGTAGCACGCGTTACCGCAATGTCGAGGTGCCGTTGTTGAATACGTGATCGTTGAAGTTGAAAAAAAGCAACACGAGCGTTTGGCCAACATTGCAGACCCAAAGGTTCGCGTTCAAGTTGAAATGCATGTTACGGGAACAGAGCCAATTGGTGAAAAAGTAAAAAAATAAAAAAATAAAAAAATAATCGCGATTCTCGTGCGTCTGTTTTTAATTGTTGGCGAAAAAAATTGATTTTCGAGCCGAAGAAAGCCAAGTGAGGCTGGACTTTGAGCTCGGCACGATATCAAGCTTATATAAGAGATAACATGTGTTTTTCAGCTTTCCACTGCCCGCACGAATCTACAATTTGAAAACTGTTGGAAAACTTACTCATTCGAATAAATTTGCATGCTGATGTCGAGCACCGTCTTTTTTTCTTCTTTTTTTTTCCACATCCACTGAATTTGCATCGAACAGGTATTTGCAAATTTTCCAAAGGTGTGGGATGGTTGGTGACAAATTCGAGTTGAGGAAAAAAATACGTGTCCAATGCTCGAGCGGTCGTCAAGCGCTAAAACTTGGCCTTAATCTATTAGATTGGAAGGGAACACCCGAGGAATTCACTTCGAGGCGCAGATCGCGCGAGGAACAACGCGGGGGTTAAATGATTTGGCTTCGGGGAATCAAACGCGCAGTCCAAAGGCCCAAGACCAAACACTCGTGGAGGCACTTGAGTAGCATTTGTGGTCATTACTGAAGTGACGTAATGCTCGGTCGTTTGCTAATTGAAGGACGCGTTATCCGATTTCCGAAAAGGGCTTCCGGAGGGAGGGTCGTTGTCGGGGAAGGGGGGCGGGTTGAGAAAAGGTTCGGCAGCGACGGCGGCCCTTGGCTCGACGACTCGCCGGTACACATATAGGACGTCCCGACGCTCGGGCGGGGGTGCGGGGCGCGGCGCAGAGGGGCTGGGGAGGGAGGGAGGGAGGTAGAGCTGGAGGCGAGCGCCGCCGCTGCCGCGGGAGGCTTTAGTCTGCGCACGGCCATCGATCGAGTTGGACGGTCGCTCTCTTTCGCTTCCCAGTGCCAGTGCCAGTGCCAGTGCTCGCCCTCGCGAACGTGCCGCTGATGTACCAGAAGCTGCTGTCAAAGGCTCGACTGCCCGCAACCACGTAACCGGGTGCAGAGTAACCAAGTGACCGAGTCCAGAGAGCGGCGCAGGATGGATCATCGTCGGGCCGAAACTCAAGGATAAGCTCGCAGGTGAGAAGCGGCGATTGGTGTGTGGCGATTTGCACCGGAACCACGAGGTCCTCGCGGTGCTCCTCGCCGCTGCCTCCTCCTCATCCTCCTCATCCCTGTTGGGTTAACGGACTCTCTACCTTTTCAACCGGAGGGATCCGAGAGAGCGAGTTGGCGCGATATTGATCGGTCGAGGGAGGTTCCAATACCCGAATCGCCCCGTAATTGCGATTACGAGACGTCCCGGGGAGGAGGGCGAGGGGGCGGGCGCTCGACTCCATCCGTCTCTCTCTGGCTCTTTATTCAAGAAATCATTTTTCTCTATTTCTGGCGCATTCACGGCTAAATTTACATTTCAAACCGAGGCTCTCGCTCAGCAGCAGAAGAGCCGCGCAACACTCGTGGCTCGTGAACCAACCGGACCATTGTGGATTTAGTGACTCTCGCGTGTATTTAATATGAAGACAAAAGTCCCCCCGCATGACGCGCGCGCATGGGACGGGGGGCGGGAATTTTTCTTGGCTCGCGCGCGCCTTTTACATCCGGAAAATTATACGGAACCTTTGAAGCTTCGGCAACGGCGCTTTTCTCTTTTTCTTCCCGTAAATGGCGCATAATCATTTTGCTTAATTATACGAATGTCTTGGCCGTGCCTCGGCTGCCTTACCACTTACAAATACCCACTTTTGTGGTTACCTGGATTATTCCCGCTGCAGCGACAACCGCACGTGTATAAATACACTTTTATGTCCGCACAATGGGCGCTTAAACTGCAGGTTTGTCGTGGCTGCTGCTATATGGGGATTATGCGAGATGCGCACCTTCCTTCCTTCCTTCCTTACCTCGAGCCTTCATATCTCTCCCCGAGTGTCGCATCGTCAACAAACATCCTACATCGTAAACCCGCGACTGTTCCACTTGGAGTCGCGCTGCGAGTCGCCACCTTCGGGGCTTTTCTCTTCTTCTTTCGGAATCCGGAGGGCTCGGATTTCACCAAGTGAACCCTAGCTCGCGCCTACGCTATTACTACGCCGAAACAACCTACGGGCACCACGTCCCTCTTGTGCAAACACTTGAATTGGAAACTCCTCCGACAAACTTCGCTCTCGCTCTCCTGTGGTCCGAAAATAGTTGCGGTGCTTTTATTATACCTTTTTTTTCTTTTTTCACTGGAATAAGAACGAATAATAAATAACGGCGATCAAAAGGTGCGAGTAAATTGGAACGAAATCACAAAAGCTTTAGTATTAATAAAACAAAAGACTCGCGCTTGCGATATTTTTCCACGATAAACCAACTGTATTTGAAGCTCTTTTTTTTCTTATCCGAAACAATATGCGTCGTTCTATCTATAATTATTCTTTTTAATTTTTATTAAATTCAAAACGACCCTCTTATTCAATATACCATTTATTTTTTTCCGAATCACGGGCTTATGCAATTATAATGTTCATGATCAAAATAAGTAAAACAATACAAAAAAATACAAAGTTAATGTCTGAATTATTTTTGCCCGAGTATTCAAAACAGATTTTGATTTTTTTTATATTGAGGCCTGATAAATGCGTAGTATTTAAAATCTTTTCTATTCAAAAGCAATTTTTTTATTTGATTCGTATTAATTTTTTTTATTAAGTATATCGAGTTCATGTTTTTTTTAAATTCAAAAGGGACAAGTTTTCGATTGCAGAGAATAATCTACATTGATAGCTCGTACTAAATTGAATTTTCATTATTTTATAAGAACGCAATTATTGTAATAAAGGGTTGTCCACTTTTCTATCGATGATAAGTAATACCTGTAGTCAAGGAAATTATGTTTTCTTATGTAGCGCTGAATAAGCTATAAAAAACTCAATATACACTTATACGTCTATTTCTTCATTTATCTGTTAATCAAATCAGAAAAGTCGTGTCATAATGACCAGTGCAATTATTTATTCTACTTTATAAAAGTTTATTTTGCGTAAAATTATTTGATTTACAGAAACATTTTAAAGTTATGGAAGTTTTGAGATTTTATTTTAGTTATAGGTATATAAAATGATTTATTGGTGCTGAAATTTAGGTGTATTTTAATCGTCCATCACTTTGATAAAAATTATATTTGAAAAGTGAATTAAGTTTACAGTGAAGAAATTATGACGGTATGGGTATTGTTTGGCAACGAGTGAAGTAAATTTTAGAATCAAATTAATTTACTGAAAAGTTTAAAAAGTATCTTGGAGGAAGGTAAAGCTGAAAGTCATTTGGCTGATCCAACTTTATATGAGATGATATGTGTTAACATGTAAGAGAATAAGAATGAGCTCGGGGGACGGGGAGGTTCACTCCATGCGGATGTTAAATCGACGATTAAACGACGAGCAAAGTTCGAGTGTCCGAGTCATGAGGATGATGTCCGTGATGGCGCGTCCCGTTAGCACAAGGATGACCCTCGCTAATTTACGGATCAGCAGAGATTTCGAGGAGAGCCTGCGGCTCGGTGCGTCACCTTGGCACCTTGGACCACCCCACCCTTCTATCGGGTTTCGGTATGGAACGGGCACTTTTATTTTCGTTAACGAGCACATCGGAAACGGGTCGACGTAACCCAACACGTGGACTTGGAGAGCACGGCCAGAGTGACAATGGGCTAACGGTACCGGTACTTTTCACCAACACATTCGCCACGTAATTGAGAATCTCCAGTGTTGTTCTTTTTTTGGCAAAGGACTCGAGGGAGGGAGAGAGAGAGAGAGAGAGAGAGAGAGAGAGAGTGTGGGTGAGGATGATGTCGGCCAGGGAGAGAGGGGGAGGTATAAACATAAACAGTGCATGCACTCGCGCGCGCGTCGAATTTTCTCCGTCTCTCTTAAACTCTCCACTCTTCTTTGTGTGCGACTAATCGAAATAACTCGTTAAAATGACAATAAAACGAGGAGGAAACAGGAAAAACGAGTTTGAGGCAGTAAATAAAAGCGAGCGTGTGCGCACGCGGGAGTAACGATAAAATTTGGCGCTTTCGCCATAAAGCTCGCGTGCGTAAGTGAGAAAAGAGAAGAGAGAGAGAGAGAGACAGAAAGCAGTACAACTCTTTTGTCACGTTAACTTCTGCATTGTCTTTTTAAAAAACCTTTTTTTTCCTTTATTTATTGTTTATTGAAAATTTAAGAGACGTGGTAAAATATTTTTTGTTTCCTGATTAGTCCAGCTTTGGGAAGTGTGATTATCAAGTAATATTAACAGTAAATTTTGTGATTTTTTGAACATAGTAATCTTATATTTTTCGTTGGTTCTTTTAGTATTTTTTTAAATATATTTATTAGCTTATACAAGACAATATTTTTTTCTCTTTTATTTGTATATCATTGTATCATTCGAAAATTACTATAAATTATCCTTTTCGTATCTTATTCCTAATTTTATTGCGTTTTAAAGCACTTATCTTGTACATGTGGTCATGTGATTAATAAGCGTACAAAATTATACATCAACTTGCGATATAAAAAAATTTTTTAAATTTCTAATACTCAGAATTAATATTTTGAACATGAATAAAACAAGTTTTATTTTTATTAATGAAAATTAATAACGTCGTTGATGTGATAATATAAATATATTTACATTTATGCATTAGATATTTAATAAATAGTTTAATTTAAATGAATCCAAGATATTTTTACTGTGACTATAAACGATTCATCATCTTAACTTGTTTACATTTTTATATAAAATTTGTAATAAAAATCATTTATTTATTATTTATTATATTTTAAAAAAAAAAAATTATTACCGGTTTAATAAATATTAAATATTTTTAATTTATAAAGAGAATTTATTGTGTAATGATAGGATTTCGGGTAAATATAATAACGGTTTTTATACATGATAACAGTTTACAACTCAAAAAAATTAGCTACAATTAATAATTCCGTATCATGTATACTTGAGATAATACACGATTTTGAAGCGGAGATGAGTAAAAGTACGCGTGCGTGTATGTGTGCGCGTTTGTGTATTAAATTAAATATACAAAAAGTTAGACTCTGAATTCGTACACGTAAAAAGATTTTACCTCTTTGAGATGGGTATCCGAGTAAATATTAATGCAATCGAAAGGGTAAATTAAAAAATATTTTCGTTTAATGATGCCCCTGAGCGCAACAGCGATTGAAAAAGCGGTGTCAATTAAAAATACGGAAATCGATGAGCGAGATGTGACCCACCCACGCCCGAAAAAAAATCACGCAGAATTTGACTCCCGAAATACTTGGTACTTCCCCCGTCCCCGGACATTTCGTGCTGTTGTGATAAAAAAGAAGGAATTTCGAATACGTAGGTACACACTTTTGCACATGTACACGCACACTGGGAGGATATTCCAAGGT
This sequence comes from Eupristina koningsbergeri, assembly GCA_018907245.1. Classification (NCBI taxonomy): domain Eukaryota; kingdom Metazoa; phylum Arthropoda; class Insecta; order Hymenoptera; family Agaonidae; genus Eupristina; species Eupristina koningsbergeri. Next base: position 2,402,613 of record JACCHV010000151.1, read on the forward strand.
TTTCGAGGGGCGAAGGAAAAAGGAGGGAGGAGGAGGAGGAGGAGGAGGAGGATGAGGAGGCCTGTCACCGTCGTCGGCCAGGGTGGCCTCGCGTTGCTCACGAAATGATCCTTCGACACGCCTGACTGCATAGCTGCATACCATCGCAGCCACAGTAACGCATTGCGCGTATTAAGATGGCACATACAGGACGCCTCCAGTACTCTCTCTCTCTCTCTCTCCCCCTCTCTCTCTCTCTCTTTCTTCCCTCCTCCCTCTCTCATACACACATTATCCTTTCCCCCCTGCGTAGCGCTGGATCTTTTTTTTCCTTTTCGCGCCTCGCATCTCTCTCTCTCTTTCTCCGTTTCTCGTATTTACGCTCTTCCTCTCTCGCAAACAGTTTGGGAGGCATCGGCAATGGCGCTAAGGGAACATTGGCCCACTATTTTACGGGTGACTCGTCTCGGTGCAGCTTCGACCCCAAAATAGTTCCTTGAATAAATATGAGGAATAAGTTTGGTGGCTTTGAAAAAGACAATCTGCTTTAACTTTCGTGACTCAATCTCAGAAAAAATGTTTACTGCTTCTATGACTTTAGGAGAATCATGCACTATATTGCACATATTTTTATTTTTAGATTTTATCTAAAACTCTCGAACTGACGACCTTTCCTAGTGCCTCTTCACGTCCAATCAATACTTTTAATTTTTAAATATATTTGAAGCCTACGCAATGTGGATATATTCTCGACAGTTTTTTTTAATTTTTCATCAAACTACTTTTTATTGCTCATTTATCTCGTCTGTAGTCTGAATTCATTAAAACAATTTATCAATTACTCGTTTGCTTTTCAAGTGCGATTTTTATTGAAACGAAGGATGAAATAATTCTTCAGCGCTATTTATTTAAATAAAAATAAAACGATTTTCTTACATGCGATGCGCATATTCATAATTTTAGCGGGTCGATATTTAAAATCAACAAGCATTATCACTAAGAAAGAACAAAAGGAGTCGTTCTTATGTTAATTGTTAAAATATCTTTGTATAATTTAACTTTATGTATATATATATATATATATATATATATATAGTTTCATTAATAACCTAATAATAGTTAATCAAGTTAATAAACACATTCAAAAGAGCTTCCAGGTAGGTGACTAGAGGACATAAATGGCGACCTCTTTAATATAATTAAAGTCACCAAAACTTTATTATCGTGATAAATGGCAAGAAGGGTTCTTCCAAAAGCTAAATCAAGGTAATATAGTCCCGTTAAAACTTGAATTGACCTCTTTGAGGGTAACACTCATTTCTTTCGAGCCCTTGATATTATTAAGCTGTTTTCGATTATACGACCACGATAAGGCCAATGACACTCACCTCGTTACTCACTTTTTAATCGATCCAAATAACTAGTGTATGCCCGGCAACCGATGTCCTGGAAATTCAGCTTCCGGTGGGGAAATTGACAATGGATCTCGACTCTCAACAACGAACCGGTAATCATACATTCGTGTCTCGCAACATCCGTAATCCGCTCAATGCAGGTGGTTCTAATTTTCATTAAAGGGTCATCGACAAAATATACACGACTGTTCGTGCAATTGTACTTCAGCTATTTATAAATTATTTTAGTTGGAAATAATGAACTTAAATGGATATTTTCAATAAAATTTTTCTTCTTCCAATAAAAGTACTCGAGGTAAATGAAATGAATGCCACTTTTACCAATTTCGTGCTTATCTTCCACTTGTAAACTTGAATCTATTTGAGCATTATCATGTGGAAAGTATTAAACGTGCATAGTGGATGTATTGATTTTATTTTCTTCTATCTTTAAATTTGGTTGGTGATTAAGAAATATCAGAGAAAATTATTATATGCAGATCCTAATAGAATAAAAATATTATTCAACTTTCATTATTCATAATCAACAAAAATGTAATTAAATCTTAATGTCTTTTGTTGAGTAAAACCCGTATATTAAAGATTTTGAATAATTCTTAATGTTGGGTTGGTAATGTAAATTTAATAGTACTGTCATATGCTTTCTTCTCTCTTAGAAAATAGAATTACTTAAGGCTTTACAATTAACCTAATGATATGTAATTATAAGTTGTATTTTTTTCGCAGTCAAATATTTTCTCAACTAATGCTTAAATTAGACTACTTGAAAGCAGAAAAATAATTAGTGAATAAGTTACTAATTACACTATTATTTATTACATTTTTAATTATTATTTAAGAGCAAGACGTGTTTGCAGTGTGACTCGACTCTTAGATCAAGATATTTTATAATTATATAAAAACAAGATTTGTATATTTATTTATGGTTATTATTTATAGCAATATTTTTTAATCAATATCAGTTATATCTAAATTAAATAATTTAGAAAAATTAAGTGATATATGCGTGTGAGAAAATTATCTGGAATTTAGTTTAAATAGGGTTTATTTAATTATATATTTTTTATCTAAAATTAATTACTTTATAAATTTAAATATTGATTACGTAAATTTTTTTTTCGATAAAGTACGTTAAACTCAAAATTTATTAAACTGAAATATATTATTCAAGCAAGTATTTATTTTGAGTAAGTCTTTTTTAGCAGAGGTCAGTTATGTATGGGTGTATAATTTACATTACTTAAGAGTTAAAAATTAAGCAAACTAATGAAGTTTACATGCATATTTTAAAACAGGATTAAATAGCGTTAAAATTGTTTATTAACAGCGTCAATATTCACATAGCAGTGCTAAAGTGCGAAAAGTATTCTAAATGAGAATTTTCACTAAATTTGGACTTACGTTTTTCGTTTTTCAAGGCGATGTTAAAGAGTGACGAGATTAATTCAAAGCTTTTTAATTCGAATGAATTAAAGAAATATGCAATTGGAATTGCTTCAATAGGATGATTATAATTATAATTAAAATTACTAGGCAAAATAAATACATTCATTATTTCAATTAAAGCTCATATTATTTTTTCCACTGAATATATTTTTTAAATACAATGAGAGTTTTTGCCTGTTTCATTTGCAAGTTCGTCACAAATTTAATTTTGGAAGAATTGAAGGAAGTGATCCAACTGAATAACAGGTCCGATTTAATTAAATATACTTAATTCGCCGAGCAGTGAAACCAGTTTTTTTGCTAGGCTGATTTTTCATCGCACTCCTTGCGGAAACTGCACCTTCACTGGACGAGAGTTCGGAGCGCAAAAATGCGGTGCAGAAGGTCAATGAGTTCGAGTCCGTCGGCATAAAGTTCTGCTTCGCGAAAAACCTCGCGGAACCTGATGAAATCCGACGAAACCTGGCGCATCTCCGCATCCGTGATGATAATTGGCTTTTATGCCTTCTATTTGTCACTCGTTAACGAGAGTGCACCAGTGCGGACCGATGGACGGGAGGACGTGGCCAGGAAGAGATTCCTGGAGATCGCCGATAAACGTTCGAGTGGCCATTACTATTTCAAGTGCGCGACGAGTCAGCCCAAGCGCCATTTCCCGAGGGATTCAAAAATGAAGGGAAAATGAAGGACACGATCGTTCGTCGTCCCCTTCCCCCGCGCATACAAGACTCATCCAACATCCGGTTGGGATTATATTCGCGGCGGGTTATCGCGCGAGCGCTCCTTAAATACTATAATTTTCAAAGTGATGTGCATTGCCCGGTCTGGTATGTCGTCGTCGAGCACTTGGTGAATTTTCGCCTTCGGGTATAGGATTGGATTCTAGGCAGAGCCAAGTGCCAATATGCCAGGGATAGACAGCCATGCGTGCTGTAATGTCGATAATTTCCAGGTCTCTTTTCTTTATTTTTCATCAATCCCAAATCCCTTTTTTATTTTCTTTACATAACTCGACGTGTCTTAGCATAACACGTCTTTTTCATTTGTCCCTTGTGAGTTCGTATGAATGCGTTTTTCGTCCGAGGCATAAGTTGACGGTAATGAAATATAGATAGATCGCGATGTTGAAAAAAGAAATTATATTGAATACCAATAAATATCGTGCTGATGGGGGCTAGGCACTCGATGATTAATTTGGCTTGAATGGGAATTTTTACTGTTCTTCCTTTACAATGGAGTGCGGGTTACAATATTGTAGAGTGGGTGGGTGGGGAGAGAGCGAGAGGGAACGCAGCGGAGGTACGATAATTAATTAAATTGTTCATAAGCCCTAATTAATATTCATCATAACGTACTATTAACAAATTCATGACCGCAAATCAGTTGAGATTTGAAACAAGTAGGAGTGTGCTGCACCTCGAATAAAAGCTTAAATTAACCGTCACCATTACTTTTCCATATATTTTTAATTCCGTACGTCAGCGATCGAATAACACACATCGTTTCCTCGTAAGTAACGACATTGCGCGTCGTATAAGCCGTACTTTATCGTCTCTCTCTCTCTCTCTCTCTCTCTCTCTCTTTATATTTCACTTCATCTCTCTCCCCCCCCCCCCAAGAATAAGTCCACATTATTCTAAAGAAAGCTTCGACATTATTTTAGGCTGCGGTCAAAATTATTCTCCGAGTGGAAACGAGAAAGGTGAATTCGGTCTTGCGTAAAAATTCCATCTACTCGAAATATGGCCTTTGGTCGGCTTCTCCGTTTTTTCCTTCCTTATCTTTCGCTTCTGCTCCTTTTCTAAATTCACTTGTGCGGAAGCGAATGCGATCATCCAAAGACTACGTGGAAAAGTAAATACGAGTAAAGAAAACAGCAAAGCAGTCTGTACTTTCTCTCTCTATTTTTCTCCCTACCCCCCTCTGTTTGTTTCTCAGTGCTCGTTTTTCTCTCATTTGTGGCTTGTTTGAGATGAGTTTGTGATGGATTTTAAAAAATCATCTTCAACCCTAAATTCGTAGATCTTTCTATGGGAAAACCAGTTTCGAGAGAATACGACGAAACGCAGACGAGCAATAAGAAGAGAGAAAGAGGGAGAGAGAATGCAAGATGAGAGGGAGAGAGGTCTTACATCAAGTGGACCGGCAAGATCGCTGATTCGTTTTCTTCCTTGCCTTTTCTTTTTCATGTTCATACTCATCTTTTTTCTTCTTATTCTGGTCCTTTTTTCTAGTGCGGGGAGAAAAAGAGAGACCGCAGAGAGCTACTATGAGCAACTAGAAGAGATAACTAGTCACTTGCGTAGCAGCGACACGGCATTCCAGAGCCAAAGTGCCAATCTCTCTCTCTCTCTCTCTCTCTCTCTTTCTGTTTCTCTCTCCCTCAAATACTCACTCTCTCTATCTTTTTCTCTCTGTTTTTCTCTTCTTCTTTTCCTCCTTTCTTGCGAACACTTTCTATCCTTCTTCGACGCCTGGCTTTCTCTGCTCCTTCGCTCTCTGCTAGTCTTACTCTAATTTTGCTTCAATCTTCCTCTTGTAAGGCTTAGTTTTTTTCCTTTTACAATCGAAAATTATCGTCGTAAAATCGTAACGGATTCCAGTATAGTTTGACGTAAGCCATAAGTTGTGATTTTATGCTGATTATTTTTGCTCAAGTTTTATGGAATTTATGCTTGTTGCCAAGGTTATGTGTAGTTTTCTGTTAAACACTTTTCGACACGATTCCGTCTATTTCTTTACTTTATTGTTTTATTGTTTTTACAATCTTTTAACTTATTTCAAGTTCAAACATATTATTAATTCCAATCAGTGGTAATTATTTGTAGTTAAGTAGATAAATGCATTGGCTCAGTTGTTCAGTTCGCTATACTTTAATTACTAACATTCAAAATTTCATTTTTGCTTCTGACTTTTAAATGGCTCAACTGATGATACATGAGAATCGTAAAATTATTTTTATAAATTCTTCATTTAGCATTATGCAAATGAGGAATATTTTCTTTTTCATTAGAAACTCCACGCTTGCACAGCTTTTTTCCTTACTTAAAATATTTAATTTAACGGAGCAAACAATTATGTACATATAATTAAATTTGATATTGGTAAATGGTCATTAACTTGTAATAAACTCCGACACTTTGCTTATACTAAAACTACAAAGTGTTACAAGAAAATTTATAAAAATATAAATATACTTATAATTTTATTATCAATTGTATTATTCAACATTACTTAATGTCATTAACTTGTAATAAAGTCAGATATTTTACTTTTGTTAAAATTACAAAGTTTTATTATAAATGTAAAATTTGTAAATGTAAAGATTCTTTTATAATTTTATTATTCAGTATTATTTTATGTTTATTTATAAGTATAAAATTCAAGCGAAACATAAAATAAACCTTTTGAAGAATATATTAGGTAGAAAAAGATATCCAGATGTTTTGAAGAGTCTACACATGGCTATATTGAATATAAAGTCAATCTCTTTTTATTAGATTAAAATAATATGAGTTTTTCAAAAATTGATGAAATTATATTGCCTCCGTATTAACGAAATAAAAACGATGTATTTTGCATTAAACAAAGTTTCACGATCTTAGCCGCATAATGACTCTTTTATTTAAATTTTAATATTTGAATTTTAGACATTATTATTAGCATGGAGTAAGAAACTTACTTTCTGCAGTATATCTTTGCTGTAAATAAAGTTTGATTTGCTAATTAATCAACAAAGATATTAGCTAATGTATTTAAAGGATGATTTAGATAATGCATTATGGCATCATTTATTTATGTATGTTTACTCGGAAGCCCTAGATACCCGATAATATATAACATAAGCGAGTGATTAAATGTAAGAAGTTTGATAAATCTTCGACTCAAACCACATTTATCAAGTAATAAATAAATGTTTTTAAAAATGATAGACTTGTTATTTATTTTCCATGATTGATCAGAATAAGAAACGTTATTCGAAATGAGTGTGTAACCTTTTTTTTCTTCTTTTGAGTTATTCGAAGGAGACTACGGTTATATATTCTCTAATCTAGAGGCTACTGAATTTCTATCAATCGTAAGGTGTGTAGATCAAAAACGAGATATGTATCGATGCATTAATAGCGTCTTAAATTGTATTCTAAATGGATTTGAATATATTATAAATTAAACAGCGATCTATAAAAAAGCTTTTACTCCCGGAGAGTACAATCGAGCTCGATGATGTTTTAATTTTGGAAGAGTAAATTTTGGTGTAAAGTATTCTCCTCTATCATACGAGCTGAAGACCCAATTCAGCGTATCGCCTACTAGTGCGAGACGCACATAACCTTTGAATAATAGGCAACCGGGAGACACTCGGCGCATCACATCAACTTTGTCCATCTCGGTCTGTGTCTTCGGATCCCGGTCCCTGTCCTTATCTAGTCTCGGATGCTGACTCTAATCTCCAACTTGGTCTTGGTGACGATACAGTGTCATCGGACTGGTTTCCCTCCTCCCCCCTCCCCCCAGCGCCTAGACCCTGCCGCGCATCAAAGAGCTATAACAATTTTTCAAGAGCAGCACCCTCCCCCCCTTCCAAGCCCAGGCTCTCTACCCGGCGAAAGTCGGTATCGATTGGCTCGGGCCAGTAGCACTCGATCTTCCCGCTCCTTTTTACTTCTCCTCGTCGCCGAGATTAGTTAAGGACATAACTCTCTCGCGTGCTGCGCCTAGGAAGACAGGACGCAGCACCGGTAAAGGACGCGATAATATATAACCTCCTTCTCGCGCTTCTTGTGTCTGTTCCTCCTTTTACATCGACCTTGCGCGCATGCGTTCGCGCTGCTGGCGCATTGCGAGAGCTCGAAAAAGGAAATCGATCCTCGATCCTCGATCCTCGATCCTCGTCGCAGGATCGAGCGCGTGTTTTACGCGCTTACACGCATGCATACACGTGCGCTCCCGAATGGGGCGGGAGGGCGGGATTCGCCGCTTCGAACAGCATCCGACGCCGGATTGAATCGTTTATTTCACTGAAATACTCCCATTAGCGGGGAGCGTCGATGATTTTTGTTTCTCCCGTTTCGTTCGGTGGCCTGCGTAACGCTTTGGCTTCTTTATGAAGGCCCCGGCAAAAACCGACCGAGAAGTAATTAATTCCTTTGATTTTTATCCCGGCCCTTTTTTTCTCTCGTGCCTCGGCTTCTCTCTTCGTTTGAATTTTACGATTTTTCTTTTTGCGTAACGGCTAAATTACATTTGTACTCGGCTCCTTGCTACTTGGTCTACTGGGCCTTTTGATCACAGTCACAATCTTGAGATTTTTATTATGAAAAACTTTTTTCTCTGCTTTTCGAGCGCATGCTTTTCTCACGATACAGTTGCAGCCCATTAATACTCGTGCGCCCTGCGTAAAAATACGCACAATCATTATATGATCTTGAGAGATGATTCCCCTTGAAATATTTGTGCGATGCATTTTAATGCACTCTGTTGTCCTCCTTTAAATTCACTTTATAAGGTCTTAATTAACCGAGTATCGATAAGTCACATAGTCTTAAAACTTGGCTGATTAAAATTCCGTTGCTTCCTTTATAACGAATTTTTATATATTTTAAACGACAATATAAAAGCTTGTAAATCCTAAACTTTAACAATTAGTACGATTATTGCGCGTAGACGCGGAAAAGAGTTATTTTGAACAGGAACGCTCGATTATATTTGGTGGACGAAAAAAAGTTGTCAAACTTTTCCGATTATCATAATAAGACACTTTTTATAGCGCTCGATGAATCATTTTATTTTATAATTAAAGAATAAACCGACTGGGTTTATCGGATGTTAATAAAGCAAACTGCTCGGCACGAATAAAATTACGATAAAAGCATCATCAACGTAATAAATTTACAGTAGTTGGCTGAGGTCATAATGAGCATTCACAATCCACACATGGTAAGCATAAATAAGATCATCGCTTCCAATGGATCAGGCCACAATCCACCAATATTTGCTTTCTTCGTCCACGAAAAAATATAAACCCGGGGATCCTCAAAATCACTACAACATCTCATCATACCCACCTACCTGCACTTAATAGCCGACATCGAAAAAAGGTCAAAGAACACTCACGCCCTCCGAACCTTTTTTTTCTCGTCCATAATATGGTTTTCCTGCCGCTGCTCTCGTCGACGCCTGTCCGAATCGCTCGCTCGGCATCGATACTCCTCCTGTACGAGGGGGGAAAAGGAGGGGCGCGACCACGTGAAATTATAAAGATGCGGGATGCTGGCATAAATAATAGATGTCGGCGCTGGCCCTTTGTAATTTTCTAGGGCACGACTCGATGAACTAGCCCGTTAATTCCTTATTATCAGACGTGTGAGGGGAGTCTGCCCCGGAGCATCCACGAGGACGGCGGCTCCTCGTAAGTGAGACGCTCGGTGAGGATCGATTTGGCGGACCTTGTCGCCTCGTCCCCGACGAGGCCCGCAAAAGCTCGGCGGTGAGGCCCCGGAAGCCTCGAGGGCGTAATCCAAGGGCGGCCGCCCTTAATTGCCCGGCAGATGATGGTTCCCTCCGGGACCGGTCAGCTCGCACGCGGTGGACCGAGTAAAAAGGCAGTAATTGACTACGAAACAGAAGCTGTAAAATATGAAAATGGATTCTGGACGGGTTGGCAGTAAGACAGTGGGCGAATGCGGAGCAAACGACTAATCTCCCAACCTTCGAGACCTTCCTTCCTTCCTTTCTTCCTTCCTTCCTTCCTTCCTTCCTTCCTTCCTTCCTTTTTTCTTCCTTGCTTACACTGTTTCTTGGTCAAACGGAGCTGCCGATTTGCACTTCATCTGGTTTTTGACTGCTTTTGTCGATTGACGTTTTCTTTGGAACCGATTTCTCCGACACTTTTATCTTAGATTTTCCAACGCCTCCTCTAGTCAAATTAGTTCTAGGGTTACTTTTACCTGACGAACACCGACTATTGTTCATTATGCAGCGTGATTTTTCATTTGCGTGTATGAAAAAAGCTAGGTCAGCGTCTAAAGGTGTGAACCAAATAAATTGGTTTTCCTTTAGGAAATACACCGAGTAATCTTTCTTACAATATCTAGTATCGGAATACATTTTTATTCATTGGCACCGATACTTAATCAACAATTTGAACATGCATTTATAAAAAAATTCTTCAAATTCCAATTCAAATAATAATAACAAATTTATTTATATTTATTTATTTATAGTTCTGTTGCTTCCATTTTCAACTTTGTTAAAATCTTTGAAATTTTACCTATTCTTAATGAAACCACTTGGTTGTATCGATTTTTATTTATTTATTTATATAATTATTTAAAATGCAAAACATCTTAATACACAAACTTTTACCAATATTTAATAAAGAGAAAGTGATTTATGCGAAAAATCATTAGAATTAAAATAGCATGTTATAACATGTGGTACTTTTAGTGTCAAGTACCGTATCTAAGAAATTTTGAAAGCTTATAACACTTCTAATTACTAAACAAAAAAAAAAAAAAATGATTTTTATGGTTTAATATTTTTCTCATTAAAATTTAGTAGGAACAGTTTAAGTTTTGTATTTTGAAAATAAAGTAAATATTAAATTTATTTGCTTTTTCGTAATTTTAATAGTAAAAAATAATGATCATGTAATATTAATTCATGTTCTTATTTATCACTTGATTTTTATAAAATATAATGTCTTTAATATTAAACAGTTTTATGATTAGAAACTTTTTAACTTCTTATTATTAATATTTAAAAAATAAATCTTATAAATCAGTTAATTTTAAAAATTTTAGTTTTATTAGATTGATTAACATTGATTACAAGATTTTCAATTATCGTATACTATTATCTATTAGAATAATTATAAATATATTATTTTTATGAATAGATGCTTTTCTGTTGTATGTGTTGAATGATCTCATTCATTTAGTTTTAACTGGATTTATTTCATTAAAGATATTTATCAAAATTAATTCAAACATATTAATGCATTTTTTTTTCTATTTTTATAATTTTTTTTTTCAAAGGAAAATATATTGGCTTGATAAGTACTTTAAGTAGAATTCATGACTATTCAACTTTTAATACATTTTTTACTAGAGAATATCGGTTTGTCTTAAATTATTTGATGATTTGCTTCTAATGTGTTTATGAAAAGGAATATGTTTTCAAAGAGCTACAACTTGTTATATTGATGTAGTTTTTCTTTTACTCAATTAATTAAAAATGCATTCAGCTTCATTTATTAACACTGTAATAAAATTTTAAATTTAATTCCTATATAATGACTTTATTTAATATTTTTTTGGTTTTATTTAAATAGAAATGCATATTTTATTATCCTCATTGCAGTTAAATATTTAATTTTATTATTAAAAAATATTGTAGTAAAAGCTATGAAGATGCATTTTATTATTTATTCAAATTAAATTACGATTAATTTTATATCAAGTAGTTTACTCAAATTAAATATATGCACATTATTTTCATATATATATTGTTTTCTTACTTTTAATTAGTAAAAAATTAATCATTATTAATAATTTTACACACAATTTTTTTATTTAATATTTGTGTATGGTTCTGCTAAATGAATTATTAATATATGATTTATTTGAGAAAATGGGTTCATATTTAATTATAATATAAATAAAAAGTACGTAATTAAATCAGAAAAATTTTTTTTATTATATTTTAATATTTAAATAGACATACAATTCAACGTGTTATAAGTAAATATATAAGTTATCTACCTGGAACGATATTTAAAAAATTTTTTTTAATTAAAATAAACAGAATAGATTATACATTGTGGTAATACATAATTAAATTTGACAACAATTTTAATCAAATTGGTGGCTTATTAGAATTAATTAATATTCAGAAAAATTATATAAAAATTATTGCATAGATTTGAAATGGGTATATGATATTCTAGTGTTAATGGTTCATTTGAACGACATAATATTGAAAAACAAATATATATATGAATATAATACTGAATTTAAAATATCCTTATTTTATCATAAATATATTTTAAAAAATAAACAACAAAGTTTGAAAATTATTTTAAATTTATGTGCAGTCACATAAGTTTATGTATGACATTTCAAAATTAATTTTTTGCGTAGTTATTTACATTAATATTCATAACTGGAAATTAAATGAATTTAAATTCGTTTGCTGATTTTCTTTACTCGATAATCTTTCATAAGCACAAGTAAGGTATAAATGTATAATTTAAGATTTCCATATACTATTACAATAATATTTAATTTGTAAATAAATTTGTAAATAAAGCGCTCCAAAGAAGTCGAATTTTAATTATGGTTTACGAGATAAAAATAGAGAAAAAAAACAACTTTTTTTTACACGCATCATATATATGGTATAGAGTTTATTATTTTCTAATTGTGTTACAGAAATATTTAATAAAAAGAAAATTTTTATTTTTTTTTGGGAGCACAAACATGATGGATTAAAAATAGTTGATATCTAAAAAATTATTCAAATTGAGTTATTATGTACCGGAAAACGTCTAATTTAAAAAAATGGATGAGATAGTAAATTATACAGTAATGGGATAGTTTCGTAATTCATTTTTAATTCTGTATTAATTAATATTTTTGTGTCAAAATGTCAATTGACTTGTGCGAGTGAACTCATAAAAATGTGATTGATTACAAAGTTGACCGAGAAGAAAATATGTGCGTGTATTGCATCGGAAAAGATGTGTGTGTGTGTGTGTGTTTTAAAGATAAAGCTATGCTTGGTAGAAGATTGATATTTGTAATTAATAGTCTGGTGGATTGATAGTTTGCTACACCTACAGAGTGTTTAAGAATCTTTTAAAAGATTAGTTTGGAGTCTAATTTTGAGTATAAGGTTTTCATTTGAAAGCTCATTATCATGTATAGTTACCACTTTCCCGTGTCTCGTGTCTCATGAATAATGTTAGATCCATTCAAAAGGCATTAAAATAAAAATGTCTTTAAGAAATTACTCGGACAAAAAGATAAAAATCGCTTTAACAGCGACATTAGGCTGAAATACAGCCTCCGCGTGGCCGTAAAACTGAATATCACGCGTGTCTCATCGACATATTTTACGGCAGCGGGGCACACGTGTAGCCAGGTCAGAGCCAGAGCCAGCAAAGGTTAATCGTCCACGAGTTAAATCCAAAGGTGACAGCTAACTCATCGGGTCAAACTTAGTATTGTCGTGGCTTCGGGTCCACCCCCGCCCCTAGACTCGGCCGAAAATAAAGGACGCACGAGGATAAATAAAGGACCCGAGAACCCGATAAACCCGTTCTGCACCCAAGGATTGTGCATTCGGATCTTTGGATTTGGGCCTTTGTTCGATCGTAATCGTTCGGTAACGCGGGCGCGCGTGCATTCCAACCTCAAACTCAACCTCAAACTCAAACTCAATTCCTCCTACAGACGCACTTACGAATACGGACGGAGAGCTCTAGCACTCTCCGGCACCAAGAAAAGAGAAAGGGAGAGAGAATGAGCGAGTGCCGCGTGGACGAGAAAGGCAACGAACGGCACCGGGCCGTGGGGTCCCCCAGAGAGTGAGTGAGTGAGTGAGTGAGTGAGTAAGTGACTGGTTCCACTCCGAGGGGAGTGAAGGGAAGTGAATTTCGTTTGTTTGCGAATCGTTAACAGCATTCCTAAGGGCTTGGCACTTCCTGCGCTTTGAGCTTCGTCCTCCAAGTAGCCTTGCGGCCGATCTCCCGGACTCTTCTTCGGCGGCGGCGGCGGCGGCGGCAGCGGATTCCTTATTCCTTTTTCCCTTCCATCTCACTCCTCCTCGCCGCTAGTCACTCGACCTCCCGATCCCGGTGTTTGGGGTGCTGAGGTGAATCGGAAAAAGGGGTGTTGGGACACGGGACACCGTTATCTTGCGTGGCCACGAGGAACGGCAATCCTTATTAAAGGACTCGCTCAATCCTATTATTCGTTCCACAGTCTTATTTTCCTGGACCACAGCTTACCGAGTTATTTAAGTTATTTGTTGTGAAAGCCGCTCCACGAGGGTTTTGAGCCTCATAATGATAATGGCAGATTCAAAATATTTTACGGGGAACTCGTTGGGTGTATCAAAGAATTTTTTAGCTCCTTACGCTCGTTCAAGTTGAAAGTGAAACGAAGTCGCACAGACATTTGCTTAACTTATTACTAGGGTTTGCTCAAACTACTCAAAATATATATTACTATATATATATATAAATACACACGCGCGCGCACGCACACACACACACACACACACACACACACGCACAAATATACTCATTTATTGTTTACACGAGACTCACTTTCGTTGCCATCGGATTTTCAAATAGCTGAATTTATATTTGAGTATTCATTTCCCGTTCTGTTATTTTTTGAACGTAAAGTTGTTTTTATTATCTTTGATATCCTGACGTTACAATTTTCCTTTAATTTTATCCCTAGGCTTAAATGTGTTTAAATTGGAGTGTTCAGTGCTTAAAAAACGTACATGTAACTTTATATAGTATGAAATTTCATAGTTAGATGTAGAGTTGATAGGCTATAAAGACACAAGACCTTTTTAAAAACAATTTATTCTTTAAATATTGTTTTTAAATTTGTTACTTCAGATTCCATGTATTTATTCAAAAATTACAACTTGTAGCCGATACAAAGTAAATTTGCATAACATTGCATTTAATGAAATTTTAATTATAAAAACTATTTTAAGTTGTTGAAAATTTCTACTGTTAATTTTACGAGCCTTTAATTAACTTATAATAGAACGAGAACGAGACGTAAACAAAAAATTGTAAGTTGTGATTTTCTTTCCCACTTTATTATTACGGGTATACCTTCGTTCGTAGTTTCCTGCTGAGTTTTCATAACTGATAATTCAATCTTGAAATTTTTTTCACAAGCAAAAATGACAAGCTTGAAACCCAATACTTAAGTGTATCCAAAGAATTTTACATCACCTCGCTAAAAAAAACTATAATATTTATTATATTTTTATTTTATAGTGTAGTCTTACAAGTATAAAAATACCTCAGCTTGACCTTCAAAAACTACCATAAAAAATCCACTGTTCCATGAGAAAAAAAACGTATTTTCGTGTGACAGTCGGTTAAAATTTTCATTTTTTAATCATTTTGCAGGGCCAAAAAAATAGTATATTGTACATCACTTAAAACGATGTCGCTTTTGGTTCTACATGTTCACGTTTTTCACGATAACCGATGATGATGAGACTGTGGGGATCGTCACCGGTCCAGCTTTTAAGAAAAACATCTTCGTCGCTCAGGATCTATTTTGACGTCCGTCATTAGCTCGATAAATATTCTCCCGAGGATATTTAGGAACCACGCGTTCGATTTGTCTAAATGAATAAATGTGTACACATACACATACATATACACGGACACACCTACATACCTATACATATACATATACACATGTGTGTATGTATGTATGTATGTATGTATGCATGTATGCGCATTATAATATATATCCTCGTTCCTTTATTCAAATCGATAAATTCCTTGAGTGAGAGATCCCTCGTTTTTTATTTGAAGACGGACGAAATACGACTTTACGAGGGATTACCTGCGGATGAACGTGATTGTTATGCTCGCTGTGTTACATCAATCTTTTGCGCACTTCTCGCCTTTCTTGTCTCAATTTTTGACATCGACATCAACATCGCTTCAATGGTTTACGATATTTCGGAATATCTGCTAAAAAGTTGTTTTGTTTATCCTTGTATCATCTACTTATTCAAACGTTACTACCATCGAAAAAAGGAACATGGACGTTGGTCGCTTGAAATTTGTTAAATGGACAATTATTCCATTGTACACAATCTTTGAATAATCTGAGTTTTAGTTGCAAAATCTTTGACAATTTGGTACTCGGTTTTTTTTTTCACAAATTTAGAAAGGTGTAGGTCGAAGAATTAAATTTTTCAGCATATATTTATTGTTGATTGTTTTGTAATATATATGGGTAAATTTGTATATTTTATGATAAGGAAGCAGTTTTTACCTTGATTTAACAATTATTTTGAGTGTCAAAAATAAAAAAATCAATTGGGCAAAAGAGCGAGTCGAACCAATACAATCTTCGCTTGAAGACACGTGCTGCTGAGATTTTAGATTTCTAATTTGAATATATTTTAATCTATGGCTTCATCTACATCGTTGTATGGCTTTCTTTCTCATGTTTTGCACGAAGTTTATGAGTGAATTTTCATTCTTTAGATAAGCGCTTGAGAAATTTATTTTGCATAGATAAATTTTGGTATTTTGCTTGGTTGCCTATATATATAATCTTCGATATACATTCTATAGGAGTTAGATTTATAATATGATATTTGCATCCAATTATATTTCCTGACCGTCAATAAAATTGTTTTTTATATACATATATAAACACATATTGCGAGTTAAGGAATGCGTTGTAAAACTCAAATGACTTTTTAATCTTCTAAATATCTCATCAATTAGAATTAAAATAATATCCCTGTTCAAGAAGTTAAATTTTGCTCACAAATATAAACTTCCGGTCATAAATTACAGTAACCGTTTGGTAATTAATTTATATACACGCGAAATATAAATACTGGTACGAAATATGATGCTTATGAAACAACTATAAATGTTTCTAATACTGTATTTAAAAGAAAAAAAATGTTGGTTTATAATGTTGAGCGTTGTTGAACCAAGAGATCGAGAGTGAATTAAAAGCAGCTAATCAAATGAATGTAAATTTGTAAATTAAATTAAAATGTTTAAAAGGTTCTCACTTTTACGTTTAATTTTGCATTTGAATAAACGATGAAATCCTACGCCGCACTACAGTGTCTCATTGAAATTCGAATCGAAAGTCGCGCCTGCGAATGATCAGCCTATTTCGTTGATTCATGCAAAGTGGCAACGCCTGCCACCGAGACAGACAAGCCACTGTCCCACAGTCCGAGATCGCCCACCCGAATTCCCTCCCGTGAGAAATAAGACTGCGCCAGCCGGAGAGTAGAGCAGTCCTCGGAATCCTTGGCGTCCTGGACGTGGTACTCATGGTCGAGGAACTCCCCGGAACGTGCGGGACTGCACTTGGTGCTCGGGGATGTAGGCGTGATAGGGATCGCCGGAATCAAAGGGACCCTTGAAAGGCCCCGAGCAATCGGCGATGCCCATCGGCCGCGTTAACAGCCCCGTGAATGATGGTTCCCTATGGGCTCGGTTCGGGCATTTCTCATCGGGTGAACCCCAGCGACGTAAATCTTCGCGGTCCTCGCCAACAATGACATCATTCTATACAGAAGCGACGAGAGGGGGACCCTCTTCTCTCCTCTCCTCATCAATTTTTTTCCCTTCTTTCCTCGGTCATGTCGCCTCGGCACATGAGACCAAGCTTTCGTGCGCCCCTCACCCTCCCCCACACCTCCCCCTTCATCTGCGTGGGAGTGGGAGATCGTTTATGCGGGACACCGAATGAATAGTGATTCTCTTTTATGCTTCCCAATTTTTCTTCTCTACTCTTTAAGGGTACGTATATACTGGTATTCTGTTTCGTAGGACGCTCATAAGATCCCCAATTGCTCGTAATTTAATCGTTATTTATTTATTATTATTTTGCTAAACTCGGTATCGCATTCAATTTTTCCCCTCCCCCCTCTTTATTTATAAAAATTGTCCTTCTTTCGTTTATGATTCTGTTTGTCAGGAGCCAAGTCTGCTTATTGCTCGAGCATTCGTTTTTACGAGGCAAATTTTGATGTACTGAATGTTTAATTACGCAAATTCTTGTTTTAATTTTACGTTGATTTTACTTTTAAGTTTACTTGTGCAACTACTTCTTGTTTCGGCTTATTAATGCCAGTTGTTCAAGTTTACTTATTTATCGAGATGTACTTTCCTCTGTGCTGCATCCGGTGAGGAATGTTAGCGAAGGCTTTTTTTTATTCCGCAGAATTCCTGATGAGTGAGCAGTCAGTTGTGTTGTGCAAACTACAAGTTTAAATGAATAAATAAATGGATAATTAAAGTTTTACATCGCTTCGGATAGCTCGAATCTTCCAGATTTTCCATTGAAAATCAAAGAGGAAATTTCGATTAGGTTCAAAAGAGCGAGAAAACTTTGAAATTATCGGCAAGTTGAATTGTATCGGATTTTGGGTTGATTTATCTTCAGGCGAACTCACCGAGGTGCCTCATTCGCTCGAATGCCTTCCAAACTTTATCGAACTACCAAGTACCAATACCGAATTTTTATTGCAAACTCAAATGGCTCGGCGAATTCACACGGAGCACGAAAATAACTTGGCTATCTAATCAAATTTCTGAGAGACATAGCTCACATTAAACAGACAAGCCACTGCTCAAAATAGCTAGAATTCTTTAAAGAATCACTCGCTCGCTCGAGATTTCGGTTTCGCTGTGTGCGCTAATGGAATGGATTCGACTCCTCGATGGCGCGTTTAAAAACTCTGTCTCCTAACGGCTAAGCGAATCAACTCCAAAAATGTTTCCAACCCGATATTCAACCGGAGTGCAAAAGACTGGAGTTTAAAGGAGCGCGAGTGAGAGAGAGAGAGAGAGAGAGAGAGACAAAGACCGACTAATGCATAATAACGAACGAACATCATCATCTTCCGGCGAGGAGAAACTAGATCATTAAGACCCAGTGCGACAACCTTGGATTTCTTGCCAAGTTCAGTGCACTGTTCGGAGCGGAGGCATCATCTCATCTCCCATCTTCGCTCGGGAGCACCATGCGGTAGCTGGAGCACAAGCGCGTCTCTCTCTCTCTCTCTCTCTCTCTCTCTCGCTCACAATGGGCGTTCCTCCTTACACACGTGCGTCTTGCGTGTGTGTAAGAGAGGAAGAGGAGCTCCCGGACGCGTACGCATACGAGTCCCCGGGGTAGATATAGATAGGTACACAAACGAGACTATTATATTGCTCGACGCACTTCTCGGTCCGGGTCCCGCCACTTCTTTCGTGTCTTCTTCCTTTTCTTCGTCTGTCTCCTCTTCCTCTCGACACACCGCGAGCTGAAGCTTCCATGAGATGATCTTCAATGCGAGGAAAGCCTGTCGACTCACATACCCTCCCCCCTCCCCACCTCTTCCAAATAATTCTAACCTTAATTCACCCTTCATTATTCTACGCTTAAAAAATTAACCACCTCTTTTTGTCGACCAACGCACAACAATTTTAATTAACCACTTTTCTTTTATTGCATCTGTAATTTTTTTTCTTTTTCTTTTTTTTTCTTTCTTTTTTTTATATTCCCATTGCTCTTATGCTTTATCTTATCTTTAAGCGTTTTTTATTTAATTAATGACGAGCCATTCTGTAACAAAAAAATTTGTTCAAGATCATTCGAGATCTTGCAAGTAATTTTTGCCCTTTCTGACGTCAAAATTAAATTTTCTCTGCTAATTTATTTTCAGCACTTTTACGTATATTATTGATTTTCAATATAATAGCTTTAACACGTGTATTAAAATAAAATAATTTTGCTATTTTTTTTTTTTTACTTTCGGACATAAAACTTTTTTCGTTGAATAATATTCTGATGTTCACGTAGTACATTTTTTGCAAAATAAAAATATTATTCTTGTTGAATTTATTAGTTAATTATGCAAGTAACTTTCCCTTTTATTTCAAAATAATTTTGACTGTAGTTATTATAATGAAAATTTGCATAATCAAATGAATGAAATATGTCTTTATTGTACAGGGTGGTTATTTTTTTAATATATAAAGTAAAGAAATATTTAAAAATTTAATAAAAAAAGTAACCAGGGGTGATTAAAAAAGACTATATTTATTATAGTTTTATGGATATATTAATGAAATTATCGAGGTTAATTCTAACTCGTTAAATTTGATATTGAAATAAATAAACTATGTTGGTAAAATTAGAACCATGTGCCTCATTTACATTATTAATAATTACTATTTATTTCGTATAATATAGACAAATTTTATTAATTTAATCATTATCTAAGTATTTATTAGTCATTAATAAAAACAACTTTTTATTTGATAAATTAGAAAGTGAAAATAAAATTAGAAATTAAAAGTATTAAAAACAGTTATTTCCTTATGTTAAGAAATATAGAAAATTTATGTTTTTATGTATAAAAAAAATTTATTTTATTTTATTTATGTGTTTCTGTAGATTACTAATTTTATATTTTGCCAATTATTCTCAACCGTTATTGTGGAAACATCATATCTTTTAACAAAACGATATGCATATACTATGATATCTTTTATGAAAAACGTACATGTGTTTAGCTATTCTTCCAAGTAGAATGGAAATATAATACGACAAGTAAAAGTATTTGTAATTAATAGTTCATTTAAGTTATTTTGAATGTACTAAAACCTTTTAAATCTTTTTTTTTGTATCGCTTACGTTCTTATTTCTTGAAAAACTAAGACAAAAAAAAAAAAACAACTTTTCAAACTAATAGTTTGTGTAAATTTAATCACTTATTATAGAATAGCCAGTAAGTGATTAAAAAAGTAAGTTAGTCCAAGGCAATCGAGGATTGAAAGCCTCAACATTATCTTTTAAATTATTTCTCCATTTAAACTTATAAATAATTAATGTGAAAATTCTGGATTGCACAAGGGCATCGGCTCGTCTCTATCAAAAATAAAGGACGTTAAACGTCTGTTTAAAAATTAGCCATACGCGAATTTAACAAAAATATGATGGGGCAGGTAGCGAGGGAATGATTATTTATCATCGCTTACATAAAGCCAAACATAATCCGCGTTTCTTCGCCTCGAGTTATTAATGTTGCTGATTTGATTGAAAAATCGAAAGTATAAGGTAAATGGTGGTAATAAACCGGTATGCCGAGTCTGCTGCGGCTACACCTGTGCACCCGAGTTCCATAGAGTCGGAGTCCCAGGTAATAAGGCAACATCTCGAGACTCTGTATCGCAATCATAATCAATACGAGTTGCCGGGAACGCGCAGACTTTCGCGGATTGCGCGTCGAGCGATTCCGATCGGCGAATCGGTGTCGCACTCGCTATCAATCGATCAATCGATCAATCGATCAATCGATCCATCCATCGATTGACCGGCGGGCGTCCGTCTGGCGCACCGGACCCGCAATGCCAAGGAGAGGAGGATCGCACTTCGGTCCAGATCGGGGGCCTCCTTTATCGGCGCCGCTTCCAATGCACCGCCAACAGGTTTAACGGCTATGCGCAAGCCAAGTTGCGCAATTGCAAGTGGCGGCTGTATTTATGCAAGTGCGATTATTCGTATGTAACGCGTGGTTGCTCTCTCTGATCTCTCGCGCCCTCCGGGAATTATTGCAACTTCTCGTTTTTCGAAAGACACCAAGATACATCATCGACCGCCTCCCTTTGTCTCGACAATTCCGTCAAATTTTGCCCGAGCGAGTTCTTTAATAGTGAACAAAGAACATTTTTTCGCTCTTGGAATTCCAAGTTCGGTCGCCACTTCTTACTAGCGAAATATATCGCCCTCCCATAAAAAAGAACGTGACCACTTCAATGATCATAATTTACGAGAAACATCTACAGCAGCACATCTTGTCGATAGATGGAATCTAGTAAATATTTTCTCTCCGAGTCAACGATCCTTCTACTTTATTTTAGCGAAGATTAATTCGTGATGTTTCAAACTTTATTCAAATGATAGAATCAATTTTTTTTTCGAAAAATGATAACATTTACTTGACCTCGAATTTGATGTTATTCGTTAAAGGAGTTCAATGAATTTTATGTTCAATATTTTATTATATACGGGCTTGAGCTATATTTTTGGACTTATTGGTGACTCATACATAAATCATGAATAGTATCTATTCAAGTTATTGACAAAAACCATGAAAAACACCGCTCATAAATTAGAAATGGACATTTATAAATTGTAAATGAAAGTGGATTATTCTAATGGACTTTATTATTTTTTATTTATTGTAGTAGATGTGATTATAAATTCATTGAGTAATTTTTAATTAGTGTAAAACACGGTAGCAACTTCATACAATTTGTCTGTGAACAAATGAAAATTGCAAATTATTACTTAATAATTTATTCAAAACGTGTATACGAGATTTTTATCATAATTTTTTCAAATACCTCCATAATAATGAAAAAGTGATTAGTTTGATAATTATTGCAAAGTTTGAATATTTATCATATTTAATTCAAAAGTATATGTGGGAGAACGTTTTGAAGTATTTGAAACGCCAAAGAGAGTGGGACTCAAGAGAGGAAAACGTGTAGTGCCAGTGTATTATAAAAGAAAACACACAAAAAAACGTATTAAAATCAAAAATATATTTAAGGCTGTACAAATGAATAACTTATATAATGAATCTCGATATTAAAAAAACAAACGAAATGTAATTAAATGTAAAGTAAAGATAAATGGCTGCGATTATGTATCGAAGTGAAGTCTCGGTTTACTTGCAGGTAAATGACAACAAAAAGTAAACGCACGTCTGAAAGGGCTAAATTATGTTTATGTAAGAGTAAAGTACAAAGAAATTGAGGTCAAACTCAACACAATGTACGTTACCACAAGAGACAATCATAACTCTATATGCACTTTAAATTATTACCGAAAATTATTATGTAATGCCGTGCACTCGGTCGATTACACTCTCGTAAAGCATCCATTTTTATTGCGTGAATAGCTATAAACGAGTGCGAGCGGGGCTACAATTTATCCAGGCATCTTCGCTAATTCTATCGGAGCAAGAGTAATGCCCGCGAGTAATCGAATCGGCCACAGAAATTTTTGCCATAAAACACGTGATTAATTTGGCTTCGCAGAATGGAAGAGAATGTGGTGGTTGCGCCATAATCCCCCTGTTACCCCCCCCCCCGCAAATTCTATAAATTAATCCCATCATCAAGTAGGCATGCGGCCACGGCAGCGCTACCGATTATGTCGGCGCATACTCCACTGGTATGGGCCGTTACTCAACCACCACTGGGCACTGACTCCTGGAGGAGGCTTCCGCGTGTCATCGCCGCGGAGGATGCTAGGCTCGGTCGTTGCTCTAGGCCCGGTCGGCCACTTTTTCCCCAGCGTCTACGCGCGAAATGTATTCTCGGACCTTGTAAGGCATCGTTTCACCAGGAACTCGCGTTCGTTTCCTTTCCTCCGCGACGGGTTTTTTTTTCATGAGATTTTTATGTCGTCGGCGGCGTGGAGAGCGCACGTGCTGATCTGCCAAAGGCTTTCCTCTCTCCCTCTCTCTCTCTCTCTCACTCGCACCTCCAACCGGGTTGCAATCAATCGCTCTCTCGCAAAGCCACCGTTTCTATATACACGCACGCTCGTATTTACAAATCTGCGAGAATAGCCATGCAAAAATGTCCTACAGCTGTTTTACTTTGGGAGTTCCCACTCCCTCTCTCGGCGCTCTCTTTGAAATTGAGTTGTTTCCCTTATTTGTGTCGTCGAACATATTTACGCTCGCTTGGGAATCAAAGTCGAGTTTACCGGCACCGGCGCAGCCAAAATCGAATGTCTTCACGAGCGGGGGCGGAGACCTTCTTTCTTTCTCTCTTTTTTTATTTCACTCTCGGACTTTCTTGCTTTCCGCTTAAAACCAGAATTACGCTGAACCTGAACTTCCTCTGTTTTTATGGGAGTTATGCATTGAGTAAAATTAAACGGAGACTGCTGAATATGGGTATTGTAGAGCAAATAGCTTGTCAAAAATAAATATTAGAGCCCGTTTTGGAGCAGCTGCCGTTCTACAACACCAGTGGAAAGTGGCCCTTAGTAGGACGCGAATCTCTAAATGAATTAGCGCATTGTTGTTTTTGTTGTTTGCGAATCGGAAGAGACAATTCCGATACGTGCCACTTTGATGTATGGCCGACCCAAATAAAAAGTCTATATTTAATGGTCGTGCCAGGTCCCGGTGTGTTTGAGCACGTGTTAGTATTGAGTTGCTAATATTTTATTTTTCTCGTATGACCGCTGCCTTCGTTAACTTCCTCGCAGTGATTTGCGAATAATAGATTAAAGCAGTTAACTGTCACATTTTATCTTATCGCGCCAGTTGGTCGAGTAAACATTCGGGAAACACGTGTTATTTACGAAAATTACACGTTATCCGCAGATCTGCTTCTGGCAGTTTGTGGGCATCGAATACTTCATTATAAGTGGAGATAACAATAAGGAAAAGCAGTGGTGGGGAGGAAGACGCGGGGCAGGGGCTTGGCCTCGCTGTTAAGGAGGAAGGAAGGAGTCGGGGCGTGGCGACTTTTCCGCGGGCGTGAAATTATATCCTTGTCGAAGGGCTGCGAGCGACAGAAGGTCATCGACGAGGAAACAACGGCTGTTTCCCTTTTGCGCGTAATTCGGCACTGCCGGAGCCCGTCGTCCTTATGTCGTCGACCTGGGAGTATCCGATGTTCCGAGGGTGCCGAGCACGTGTAGGGTGACACCTGCAACGGATGCGACTTGGTTCCCTGGCCCTTTTTCGTTGGCTCTTGTCATCGGTATTGTCTGATTAGCATTGTCGTCTGGAATGAGGAGGCGCGAGAGGTTATTCAATCCGGGCTCGTGTGAAAAATCACGACCAGCCTAGAAAATAAAGCACTTCGTAGGTTGGCAATGGCTGTTGGACCGTTACGCAGAGTTATTGCGTGTTTGTCGGATTTTTTAAATATTCAGAGATGCAATTGCTCATGCGCTATTGATTAACGCTCTCGGGTTTTCCATTTATTTCCTCGATCCGTTTATCTTGATGGGAAATGCTTCGACAATCGTTTTGTTCCCGTTTCTATTGCTCACAATTAATGCTCGCAGTTGGAAATTTAATCAGTACTTTTTCAATGTTTATCTCTAATAGGACAACGATAAGGGTACAATAGTATTCAGCAAAAATAATACAAAAGCTAAACATTACTAGAACCATTATTTTTGAATAATATCACCGCAAATCATTAATCTACACCCGTTTCTGGAAATAACAAATCATCGGTTCAATTGTTTTTTATTTATCTTGATCCAGTAATATGTCAATAATTAATGCGGATGCAATATTTTATCAAACGGTTTTCAATTTTGCAATTTTATAAATGTTTCAAGATTTACCATGTGACGGAATTAAAGAAACTGATAGGTTCAAGTGAAATAACGTACGTTTTGCAGCATTTAAGATTAAAAGTTCAAGATTATTTTTCTTGAAACATTTCTTCAATTCACAATCTCCTTGACTTCTTTGATTGCCATTTAATTCAATTAAGATCCATAGAATATGTATAAATCAAAATTGTTTTTCGTTTGGCACAAGGTTTTTTTTTTCGAAATCACTTTAATGACGGAACATTATACATTTGTCATTTAAGTTATTTAAAGATTGTTTAATTATTACTTTTAGCTAAATGAGTTTTAGATTAGTAAGAATGTTTAGCAATAAAAACAAAATGATAATACTATATCAATTTTGAAAATTTGCATTCAAAGAATTTTTAATTTTATAATTGTAATTCTTATATGTGGAATTTTGTAATTTAATACTTTATAATTTTTGCTCTTATGTCCGTAATATAAAATTTTGTTTCAATTTCAATTTTTTAAACTGTATTATCAAATTACAATTTCATATTCTAAAAATTACAATAATCTTTTTTAACTGCAGAATTTTATTAAAACTATTCAACATAAACATGTTATAAATTTACTTATTATGCGATTGCTTATTTTAAATTTATTTTTTACTTTTGTAATCAAATTAATATTAATTCGTATCTGTTCATTTATAGGTGAGTTACAAAAAGGATTATTATAGTATATCTTCTACGTTATCAAAGTGACATCGAAATTATATCGATATGATGTTTAATTTATGTTAATACAGGTACGTTAAAACAATTTTATCTCTAATACAATTTATTCAATGAAAATTATTCACTATCGTATATGATTTACTTTTTGCAGTCGTTGTAAAATTTAAATGTATACAAACATTACAATTTGCAACTGCGATTAAACTTAAATTACCTACATTAAATTTTAAATTGAAAATTTCAATAAACTGGTAAATTTTTTAGATATTATCATTATTTTATAAATATAAAATATTGGATTTAATTCAGATTTTGTCTAAAATTCACAAAAATATAATTCCTTAATTTCTTAATTCTAAAAAAAATATACACAAGAAATTGTGAAATACATAATTAAAATTTCTCAAATTAAAGAACTTTTGTTTGAGTTATTCTGTCTTTATCTCATTTGCTGTCTTAAAAACATATTTAAAAATAAATTTAATAATAATTTAGAACTATTTGATATTAACAAATAATATGAAATACAAATATTTTTATTTTTGTTTGTTATTTATTTAGGCATTAGAAAAAATTAATTTAATTTTTTAGTAATTTTGTAAATATGGAATAATATATATCGTATAATAAATTAAATTAAATCTTAATTAAATAGTAATACAAAAACATTTAATTAAACGAATACATATATCGTGTGTTACGAACCCTTGTTTGATCAATAATTTAATCAGTATATCTTTTACAACGTATATATGCCATTTAAAAGTAAATCAATTTACACCATTGAATGAATTATAACTTAAAAAAAATTACGAATAATTTACAAATTTTTAGTTAAGTGTTTTTTTTTTAAAGGATCAATATAGCAAATTTTAGCTATATATGTGGGTGTGTGTGCGCGTGGGCGTGTATCAATGGAATTATTAATAATAAAGAGAAAACTTTTATTTATCTATTTAAAAAATTCTTGTGAATTAAAAATAAAGAGTAAGTGTTTAATTTCAGGGGTATAATTGCACGTAAAAGTAAATGAGAGGCACCTCGTGTAACATTCGTTATAAAAATGGAGCATGAATATAATGTACACACAGAGGTGTTATCAAGAACGAAAGTAAACGGTTACCTAATACGTCCAAATGCTAAATCAGGATTAATTAATTAAGCCAAGTAGTTAGTTATGTCTGGTTGGACGCGCACGCGCATATCGCGTGCGCCAGAAAGATCGACTTCCGGTCAAGACAAATAACCCCTGGATACGGATGCTCGGGGCTCCGTGTGACTTGCGCCAGAGTCCGAGTGGCTTTTGTTCGCTCGCACACGTGCGAGATGGGAAAAGAAGCGAGAAAAGTTGAATAAAAATGCAAACGGCAATACCACGGATACGTGATGCCCCGCGAACGTATGGGTGCGAGAGAGAGAGAGAGAGAGAGAGAGAAGCCACGTACGCGAGAGATTGCAGTGGCTGCCATATCGTGACCTGTTTCCGCTCTTTTTTTTTTTCCTCTTTCCTCGATTTCTCTGGACGTATGCGGTGCTCTACGAGATGACGACGATCATTTCCGATTCTCTTTACTCCTTATTCGGCCGGGATTATTATTTATGACTGGCAGAGGGCAAGGAAAAGGGTTGATGCTGAGGAGCTGAGCTTACCGGGAACAACCTCTGTGCCAACTTTACGGTAGCTGGTGTAGAAGGACGGGGGATCCGTCCCTTGGGAAATATTGCCCAACTGGATGCGAGGAAATGTAATTAATTTCGATAATCAGTAGGATTCGGTGTCCCATTTTACCCACTGCAGGCTTTTGATAGAGTTGTCGGACGAGCATTTTATTTTTATATTATTCAAATCAGCTTGAAATGCGTTGCACAAATATTAGAAATACCAGTTATACTTGTATTTCTATTTAAATTCTTTTTTGCCAGCGTAATTTTTGTAAATGCATGTAAGGAGTTTATGACTAACGACCAATCGATACAGCGTTCAAACGTGTTTTCTATCCCGTCAATTATTCATCTGATCATTTTAATTTAGACTTGAATAAAAAATGGCCAAAGTTTATTTTTTATCACTTTCATGTGGTGATTCACGGTTTTTGCAGCCTGTTTGAGAAAAGAATAAATTTACAATCATTAGCGGCGCTGTGTGACATTGCGTTCCGTTATAACTTCTAATGCAAGGATATCTGAGTGTAATGTTTCTTTAAAGCCACTTTATAAGCGAAAAAAGCTTTTGTGTATTTTGCGTGCGAGGAGGTATCGTGTGTTTTAGCACACGTCAGGCTGGCCTCTCGAAAACCAAAAGTGGAAAAATTTGTTCGCTTCAACATATTTCAGGACTTGAAAAATTTACAGGTATAATAATTTATACGCTCTCCAGTGCTCGTCAAACAGAGATAACTTGATAATGCAACTCGGGGAATTTTTATAAACCGGAGAAAGTACATGGATGAAGAAATACAGACTATCCTCAATCGTTAAAAACGCATAACATTTGACAACGCATAAATACTCTAAAATACTACGCATGTGCAAGCCGATAATTACCATTTGATGAAGAATTTTTATTCATGAAAATCCACGAGCAGCAGCGTTATTATGATAATTTATGATTCAAAAAATTAGATCTTGAGACATCAAAAAGTCGGATGGTAAAATGAAATATTCATGGCACGAAGGTCCTGTTGCGCTTCTGGCAGGACAAGAATTGTACTCTAGATCTCGTGTCACGGACTCCAAAAATTGGTAGAAACAGTTATTATTGACAAGTATTGTGGTGATAAATCTAATTATTTAAATTGAAATATATGCAAGAAAAAAACCATTTACTGCTAAATAATATCGACTAATTATCCTTGGAACACCAGAGTATTAATCTTTGTATGAGTACTAAAGTTGGCAGACTATTGTGAAATTTACGCGGTCAAATGTTATTGCAGTTGGGAAATTTGCAGCTTGACCTACCTTCTCATTCCTATTTTGCTTAAATTTACAATGACAGTTCATTAATACGTGTTTTTGTTAGATGTCAAGTTTTTCAAGAACTTAATGCATCAATATTTATGAATTTGAGCAAGTTTACTTAATTGCAATTTCTTAAGAAAATTATATCAAATATATTTTCTTAAGTTATTAAATGCTTGTGGTAAACAAATAAAAAACAAATTTAATATATAAAATCATTAAATATTTCTTATAATTAAAGTGAATTAAAATTTCTTAATCATACTAAACAAAATCATAATGGATAAATCATTGATTTTTAAATCGTTTTTTAAGACTTTTAAGAATAAAAAAAAAATAATATTAAAATGAAATCATTACAAAAAATTATTATAGAAAAAAAAATATAAGAAAGAATTTACTATATTTTATTCTGATGTGAATGTTGGAATTCTCAGTAATTTCGCTACTAGTATTTTCTAAATGAGCATTCGAAAATTATTATGACAAGAATCATGATGAGCTTAATTGTTATTTCAGATAAAATTCCAGTTGATTTCTTTTTCTTATTGGTTATTTTAATATGTAATAATCATTAAAAATCTAGCTCGTACAAACATTTACTGATTAATACATAAAACTTTTATAATTTAAATAATCAGACAGTTTTCTGGGAATAAAAAAGTGTTACAGTTATTGGGAGAAGAAAAAAGGCTAAATGAAAGAAATTTTTGAACAAAATTTCTTTGGTATATTTACTATCAAAGGGTAATAATTGGTCCGATTCGGATTCATTGCACGGCTAAATATAATTCCTGGGTTCACGTGAAAATAAATTTCTTCACTCATTTTCTCATCCGTAAAATGCACGGATCGAAAACTGAGTGGCTCTATTGTCCGAGCTTCACGGTCGTTTTTGTGGTCGAGGCGAAAACCGAAAGAGAGCCAGTGCCAAGATCTCGGAGGAACCGTAAACTGGAGCATTACTCATCGCGTTCGGAGTGCGAGGAGGAGCCCAGCCTAGGCTGGACCGAGACCTACAACGCGCACCAAGAGCTCGAGCTGGATTTTTCCAATCGTTCCCAAGTATCGGAGGGGGAGGGACGGAAGGAGGCGGTGATCGATATGAAGGCGCAATGACCTCCATCCCCCACGACGGCGAGAGGTTGCGCGTGCGTTCCCCTGTCTGGAAGATTGATTGGAATTATTTAAATTACTCGGAGCCGGTGCGCGGCTTCCATTCCTGGGGCCGGTAGCGGGCCCCATGAACGTCACCGTATTGGCACTTAGTGTCTTTGCCGCTTCCTGACTTGCTTTGTGTGCACCGAGGAATCGGCAGCCCAGGAGGAAACCAGGGAAGTATTATAAAGACGTGCAATAATTAGATAACCAGAGGAAATGGAATTACGAGTGAGAGTAGCTCGGCTCTACTTACTCCGCCTAAGCCTATTTTGTCTTTCTCACTCGGAGCTACGTGCCATGTGCTATTTGCGACGACCAATAATTCCTTGGAAAATCAGATTATTTAGCGAAACTTGTAACACAGTTGCGTGGGAAGCATATGCCAATAAATATTGTTATAAAGGAAACGGCATCCAATAAACTTTATTAATTATTTTTACGTACAACTTAATATAGTTTTACGCCGTAGTTATTGTAAAAGAATATTGTCTTTATTTATATACGTATTTAAGAGCTCGGAGATTAAGCACGTTGTTTACTAAGTCGTGGATAAATATATTACAAGAGTTAACAAGTTAAAAGAACATAAAACAAAATAAATCTAAACGGAAATTATTAAGCTTAATTTTAAAACGTTTCAATGATAACAACAAATAAAAATAAAATTAAAAATGTTAATAATTACACAAGTATTTGGATTTTAGTACGCGTTATAGCGAACGCAGTAAATAACTGCAAAGGAAAAGAAAAGAATATCAAAGCAACACGCAGAAAATAAATAGAATAAAGGGCTTTGAGGAGACGAGAAGTCGAAAGACGACAACGCGTGGAAGGAAGCGAGATAAAGAAAAGTGTAGAAGAAACTGGTAGAAGTGGTGAGGGTGTGGGTGTCGGAAATTGAAGAGAAACGCAAACAGAGGAAGACAGAAAGACAGAAGTGACGAGAACGGGAAAGGGTCTTGGGGAAGATGAAGTACGGAGAAAGAGCGAACTGACTCCTGGTGAGACAGATGAAGAAGAGAAATAAGATTTCCTGCCCGAATGAAAGGTCTCGTTAAATTTTCTCTCTCTCTCTCTCTCTCTCTCTCTCTCTCTCTCTCTCTCTCTCTCTCTCTCTTCTCTCTTTCCCTCTCTTTTTCGAGACGACCATAACAAAATCGGCACTTTGTTTCCATTTGTTGCTTCTGCTGTAATTACAGTATGACATGGGAGGTTGACGATTATAAAATGAAAGGTTGAATATTGGCAAAGT
Organism: Eupristina koningsbergeri; assembly: GCA_018907245.1. Taxonomy (NCBI): domain Eukaryota; kingdom Metazoa; phylum Arthropoda; class Insecta; order Hymenoptera; family Agaonidae; genus Eupristina; species Eupristina koningsbergeri. Next base: position 2,433,655 of record JACCHV010000151.1, read on the forward strand.
TTGCAGCTTTTGGATTGTTGTTAATTGCTCGTATTTATTTTTAAATTGGTTATATCTTTAAAGATATAATTGGAAAAAACTGTCATTGTTAAAAGTCTATCTTTTAAATCCTCCAGAGGACAAGGATGAGTACTTATTAAATGAGTTATTCTAGCTTCTCCAATGGTTCTAATATTTTAATTTTTTTTTATTGACCATTGTTTTTATTGTGAATAAGTAAATAAAATAATATTGTGAAATTATCATTCTATTTTAAAAAGTTGTATAAATTTTTTTTATAACTACCACTAAAATTGTTCGGATAAATATTGTAACTTTATAATTTTTTATTTGTATTGCCTAGAATATGTGATGTAAACCGATACCATAATAATAAGAAAGTACATGTTTTTTATGTGATGCAGATTTTGAATCATGAATTTCTCGCTATTTGATTAAAGCTTGATTGAATAATAAAATAATAAGTAAATATTATTCAATATTTATAACTGACTAATCATGTAGATATTGAATGAGTGATTACTTTATTTATGAATGATTTCATAGTTTTGATTCAATATATTCTTTGTACGCACGATAAACTTTTAATCTTTGTTCAAAAATATAATTAATAAAAAACTAACGTTTTAAAAGAAATTCAATAGATCAACATTAGAAATCAAAATTAAAAAACTAATCTTTGTAATACTTATTGAAAGATATACATATTTTGTTATGTAAAAATATTAATAATTATTAGTTGATTCAGCTAATACAAAATTTTATGTTGTTTTAAAATCATTTATCTGGTCATAAGATAATAAAATAAATTGTGAAAATAATCCAAAAATATTAATTTTATTTTTAAACAACATATCATAAATGATAATTTAAAAATAGATTTCTATAGTTAGCAAGATAATTAATTTTGTCAGATATTGAATTCCATTATGGAGTACTTGTTATTAATTTATTAAAAATAAATATTGATTTTCTCCTTATAATTCTGATGAATTAGGTGAAAAGAAGCAAAGCTTTTATCATGAAAAAGAAGTTGGTAATATGTGGATTCTTTTTTTAATACCCACACCCCATTCGAAAAAAAATGATTTCAAGGAAATATTATACTACGAAGAAACATCGTGAAATAATGTGCAAAATGTTTTTAAATGGATACCCCTATGCGAGATTTCGCAAATGCGCTATTTAGAAGACGAGAATCACACGAGCAAATTTGCTAACGTTTTTGATTTTTGCGAGTTGTTTGCGGGATTATATTCGCGCGTCGACTTATGGGAAAGATGAGAGGAATGAAAATACGATCGCATCATCTGACTCGTGCTTATCTTTTATCTTATTATTTCGGTATGGTTGCGTGTAGTGTAACAGGTTGTCCATACAGACGAGTAGAATAAAGAAAGAGCGATCGGGCGAAGTACAAAGCTACTTACATTTTAATATCCAGCCATTTTTTATTGCGAATTGCCAACCATACCAGCTTATCAATTTGTTTATAATGTTTAGTTAATGGCATAAATTATTTAATGGAAGCAAACATCAGAGGTCGAAATTTAACTCGATCTATGGTAATAAAGCTCATTCAAATCAATAATATTCATTAATAATATTGTTGTATTTATTATGATAGTTGAATCATGTATTGATAGTAATTAATACGTATATTATTACTTCTTATAGTTTATACTATTTATAGTTTCATAATTATTTCGAAATTAAATTCTGAATATCTTCTCGAGAAAAGGAATGTGATTTTTTTTATTCATAAAACACGTTTGATTAATAATTTTTCTAAAACTTTTATTTACAACTGAAGATTTTTCATAAAAACAACGTTATTAATAACTAAATAATAATTACATGCATTATGATTATAATTCATTTAATTGCAATTTATCAACCTGTTGCTGTGTCACAATTATAGCTTTTACAGTTAAAGTGGGTGATTTTTACATTTTCATTTATGATTCCGGCTGTAGCCAACATTTATTCTTTAGCATTTTAAGAAATTACAATAATTTTTTTCACGCTGCTACGTTTAATAATTGATGTTTTTATAATAATTAGTTAAATTTTATATAAAAATCATCAGTGCACCGAGTAAAAGTTTTTTGACAAATAGAAAATTTCGAAATATCTTGGGTGGATTTGTTTGCAAAATTTTCGGTGAAGTCAGCTATGATAAAATATTACCAGAAGGAGTACGTTACTCATCACCATTGGTCGATTTTACCATTCGACGAATGCAGTGACTCAAAATTTTAATAGGCGTAATCTTTTAGGAAAATGTTGTAGACAGTCGTCAGTCGTTCTGACAGGTGTTGGTTCGTTAAATTAAGATTTTATAGACAGAGAATTGTCAGGCAAAAAAGCAAACCTTTCGCTCGGGAACTATTAAACGCGCAACAAGACTAACCAACAAATAAGTCGAGGCACCAAAATACGTGACACAAAATAAAAAGAGCAACGAATTGCAAGCGAAGGAAATCGGTGATATACAAAGCCAGTACTTTGTAGGGGTTACGATGAGGAGTGACAGTGTTGGTGAGCTCTAGAAAGTTACGGGCAGCTTGGATTTTATTACAGTAGAAGTTGCGCGCGTCTTCGCCTGTGACTATCGAGTCACCCGCTGATCGAGAGTCGCAGACTTCCACGGGAAAACCTCTCCGACTGAAAATAGAGAAGAGTTTTTCCCGTGGAAGAGGATCCACCGGGAGGCGCGCGTCGTTTCACGGAAAGCACCGGAAGAACTCTTCTCTCTTTCGCACTCTCGCAGCGCAGGTGTACGATAGAACTCGCTACGCGATCCGGCTTCTAATTTCCGCGCACGGATGTGACAAAAACTTAATCGGCCTCTTCCTGCATGGAGCGCACCAGGTCCGGGACAAAAAAACGACAACAAAGAATCACCCTGGCTGAAAGAATCGAGTGGCACGCTTTATACGGTTTCTGGTGCAACTCGGTTCTCAAGTCGTTTAGCTTTAATCGACTACCGAGCCAAGTCTACAAATCGATGCAAGAAATCCGATTCGAGTACGCGTCTTTAGTACACGTCCTCCGCACCTTCCGCGTTTACCCGGAGGCTGTGAAAAAATGCGCCAAGGAAAATGGCGTCCCTTCTATCATCCATTATATTGCACATGAAATTGAATCATTCGATTTTATTTGCCAGTCTTTATAGCTAATTACGAAATTCAGGCAAGGATGAGGTAATTTGCAGAATGATTGCTTGCTCGACAATTATAAAGGTACATCTCAGACTGGAAATTTTACTTTTTACGACGGCTAGCTTTTGAAATCGATATCAATTAACACTGATCCGAAAATAGATGTTTATAAACGGTTGGTAAACCCTCATCCAGCTTAATCCGATTTACTTTCAATCTTGGGAGTCGCTCGGAGAATAAAAGGATAGCTGACTAATACTGAGACACACTTATAAGGAAGTTTTTCCGAGTCTTTTCCATCGCGAGCCCCTTTTCGCGGTGAAAGCTTGCTTTCCCACTTTCATTCGGTTGATCCTGGTGTAAGGAAAGGTTGGCATTCGCCTTCAAGTTCACCCGCGAAAAGAAGAACGTCGACGAAATCCCGGCTCGCGAACTGGAGGCGAATAGCGAGCGGCCAACTATAATCGGCATGGCTATTTCCAGCCTAGCAGGGCTTACCAACCCCAAGCTCTCCCATCGTTGGTAGCACGTTTCCGTTTTTTACATGAGGGGGGGGAGGAAGGAGTGCGCCTTCATTTTCCCGGACATCGGCACTTTTCCCGCGCGGATATTTCTCATTTCAGGATCGTCTCGAGACGGAAATTTCCCTTTCCTGGGGCTCATCAACCAGCCGGGAACCCGTCTCTCTCCTACAGGATGATTCGTCATTCGTGACTCGACATTTCCTTTCTATTTGTTACCTCTTCCCATCTTTTAATTTCCGTTTTCGTCAAGTTTCCTCCCAGTTACCACATTTACCATTGTTTCAAGCAATATACTTTTTTAAAGCTTTTAATATATTGATGGATTACTTACATTGTCGACATAGCTGAATAATGATTGGACTGGTTTATAAAAATTTTTACACATTGTTTTAAAATGATTAAAGTATGAAGATACATAGTTTTTTATAGAAATAACTTTAACCTCTAATCGATATATGCTATATTATATATCTTCAATAATTATTATCGTGATAATACATACTTGTAATGACAATGTATTGCGCAAAACCATAAATTACAACAAATACATAATTAACACATGAAAAATTTCTGAATTATTCTAAAAATTTATGAGGAATAATTTAGTCTATAATTTGTTTCTAAGTAATATCTCAATATATAATCTTTTATTAATTTTATGATTTTATACATATTTATATATATATATATAAAATAAATACGTATCTCGTTTTTAAATTAAAATGTTAGAATTTAGCAAACAAAAAATAGTAAATTTAATAAAAACATGGACATGTATGAAATACGTTTACACGTGTAACTATATTTACCTAAGGTAAATACGCAAATGACATTTTTAAAAATCATAAAATATTTAATTTTTATTATTAAGTACTAAGAAACGAAATCATTTTATTGATTAGGCTACTCATTATCTTATATCCTAGTAATTTAGAATACATCGATATGCTTATTATTGTATAAAACATATAAATTGAATTGCTCGTTAATTTAATTATTTTTTTAAAGGAATATTTAATTAATTTTTAAAATGTATTATAAAGAAGTCATATATTTTATATTTAGTATAGTTATTATCATTAATAACAACATATTTTTTAATATTATTGATTTTTATGAATTATATTCAGTAGTGATCGAAATAATATCTAAGAATGAAATATTAATTTAACTATTATCCATCAAAGTTTTTTTTTTTTTTTTATATAAAGGAAACTCTTTTTAAAATATTTTTATCTTTATAATTTATTTTGAATAACTTCCGGGGTAATCCGGGTTATAAAAATTTGCAACTGATAATAATTTTAATTTGTTTTTAGCCCTTGCCGTGTATAAGACATTGGGAATAATTATTTATATCTCTTTTCATTTTTAATATTTAGTCGATGTGGTAGATAATATAATAATGAAACACGTTAAAAACTGCAATATGATTATGCGAATGCGCGACTAGAATAAATGCCTGAAATGAATGCTTTTTAGTATTAAAGAAATTCTAAGCTAACGTTATTTGATATAAAATCTGATTTATCGACTGTAAAGTAAAACGCATAATAATATTTCATTAAAATATACTGTAATTATTTTGGTATAATCATCTTCATTTTGAAATGGCTTTCACAGTCACAACCTGCAGGTGAATGCATCCAGTGACTTCTAATGATAATTCTCTTCATTTTTCTCCTATAAATATAAACGCACAATTTCACCAAAGCTTTACTTCATTATTCGCTGGCAATTAAAAGTGAAACGAGTCCTTGTGCACATCATCTCTAATATTTTTCGATCGAAATCTTGGCGTTTTTAATTTTCAAATTGCATGCATTGTGTTGGTAATGCTAATATTATCTTTTCGCAGAATCAATGTGCTATTTAATCAAGAGCACTTCCCACAAAAAATCAGTTCAAAAAAGCAGAAAAGGCCGCCTGTATGTATAGGGGACTGGAAAATAAAAGTACATCTAAAAATAATGGAAGTACGTAATTCGAACGTTACAGGAATGGAGCACAATAATAGCGCCGAATGAATAATGTTTTCCACGTAAAACAAATAAAGCAATGCGTAAGAGAATATTTATTCTCTCTATTCGGAGGAAGCCATGCATTTAAAAGCGAAATCATAGCCGCTTATCCGATTGGATCCATTCACTCGTGGCGAAGATCCCGCTCGGGTACACATCCACCACCAGGGTGATGCTGCGCTCCTACGGCCGAGGAGAGTTCCATCAAAACCTGCCCTCATCTCGTACATCGCACTTCCCGGAAATTGGTCCAATTACCATGGCCGCACAAAACGAATTACACTCCTTGCCAACCACCCCCTCCCCTCCCCCCTCCCCCTCCCGAGAAACGAGTGCGAAAAACCCGCGCGAAACCCGTTCACGTGCTCGTATTTACACACTTCTTCGGCTCGCAATTTTTTCCTTTGCATCTTTTAGTTTACATTCTTCGCTTTTGATGACTTTTGTCCCGCTCGAAAATAAAGAACTCTGTCTTTTCTGTCAGCCTTCAGATTGAAACGTGTTATCTCACCAAGTTTTCATGGTGCCCAACTTTATAATGTCCAGTTTCCTTTTTGTGGTTTCCGTGATAGAAGTTTTTCGTGGAACTTGCCAATTAAACGGCTTATGTGCTCACTGCTCACTAATGAGAAACATTTTCATAAAACTTTGTTCTTCTTCAACTAGTTTTATTGTAAATTATACCTTAATGTTGATCCCTTCTAACATAAGTAAAATTAAGCAAATTAAACAGTATTTTAGCGAAAAAATCATAGCAAAAATAAAATATCATATTCAAGCGGATGGTGTCCTGATACAATAGGAAAAATTTTTTTTTTATTCAACCCACCATTATATCATTATTATTTTGTATTCATACACGAGACTCTCTATTTCTACAATATTTTCTATTATTACTTACAAACTTTTATTAATTATTTGTAAAAAATTTTTTGATCCTATTTAACAAAGAAAAGGTTTTCTTATGTTACATTGTTTTAGTGGTTTTATGCTACAAAGTATCTTTTTTATATGTGAAAATATATATGCACATAAATATGTAAATTACATAGTAGCCCTGAATCAGTTCCGCTAAAGAAAATGGCTACCGCCTTATCTTTTAGTATGAGCTAAGGATTCTCGTAAACTTTAATAAATTTCATTTATTCAAAATGAAAAATGGAATTATGCATTTTCTGTAACATTTGAAATTCGCAATTAAAGAAGAAATTTATGGCGCATTTTAATTTGTTTCATTTACCTAAACCAAACAAATTTTATTACTTTATATTAATTTCTATGTAATATATCGGGTAAAATATTTATGTAAATTATATTAAATTTTTAATTAAATTTGCGTTTAAATTAAAAAATTTTTTATTAAACTAAAAAAATAATTCAAATTATTTAACTGTTTTTGCTTTTTTACATTGTTCATTAATAATTTGCTTTATGTTGTAGATATAGAGTAGATATTTTCGTTATACCAAGTCTACTTTCTAATGCAATTTTAGTAGATTAGTTAATTAAGTATTTTTATTCAATTTATGAAAGTTTTGTCCAATTATTTAAATCTTGTGGTAACCATACATAAACACAGTACATTTGATTAAGTAAATAAATTATGAAATTGGGTTATTGTAAAACAATAAAAAATCCTGGGTAATTAAAATATTAGAATTTATGATCTTGAATTTTTTATTGTTTATAATTTCGTTTTTTAATTATATATTCATGATTTTTGCAAAAGAAGGATTATGAGTAAGTTTGTACATAATATCGTGTACGAAGAATTTGTAAAGTATAACGAGTGTAATAATTGCTAAATATTGGTTTGTAAATATAAATATTAACATTTATATTATGCAATATTATTATCACTAAAAGATTGCATGCACTCGAAGCTTAAAAAGATTATTGAAAATTCAGTAAAATAATACAGTAAAAATACTTGAAATTTTACATTGATTTACAAATTCAATTTTTACAAATTCTTGTTTATTTTTTATTTACACGGGCAGAAGTTGAATGTCGAAAATGAACAAAATGTCGTTTATTTTGTAAGAAAATATATGATTTTAGTTTGTACAAAAATTTACTTTAAGAATGGCGATGTAATGTCATTTAATAAACCACGACGTAAAATGCGGTTTTGAAGCTTTAATTTAAAATACTGTTACGTAGTTCAATAATTTACACTTTTTTTTTAATAAGTCTATTTCTTCCAAGGCAGATTCTCTTGTTTTGAACTTTCGAACTGGTAATTTTGCGCAGTAGTGTTTTACAGTTGGCAACCGTATACGCGAGGTTAAGGAGAAAAACCGCGGCGAGAATGAAATAAGAACGTCGAGGCACGGATTCTAGTTGAAATTGCAGATAAAATAGAAAAGCAAGTCGAGAGAATGCGTTCTCGCTTTAAAGGTATCGGCATCAATGGGCAGAAGTGGGGAAAGAGCTGAAAACGTCGAGAGAAATCGTTCGGAAAAGTCCCTGGAGGAGGGGGGGGAGATGATCGTCATAATAAGCTATATGATCCTGGATCCTGCCAGCGCAATTGATTGAGCCTCTCTTTATCTTTATCTTCGGCCAATTGAATAACCTGATAAACACACCGCTCACGACCTCCCCTAATGAGCGGCACGTGGATTCCTCGTTCCTAGGAGGTCCGCGGCAGAGGGTAGGTCGCATCCGCGAGGTCAGTGCTCCGGAGGCATTTGAGAGCGTCGGCGACGAGGATGACGTTGACCCTCGGTCTCTTTTAAAATCGTCGCCTCCTATCAGCACGTCGCATCTCTCGGTGGCTATCACACGCGCCTGTTACGCCTCATCATTGTCTTTTATCTCTCCTTTGACTTCGTTATGCGTCCGAGCGCTGTTTCCTCTTCCCCGCTCCTCATCTCCTCGGGCTTTATTAATATGACCGGATCGCTCCACACGGTAGTGCCTTTGCAGCCTCGTCCCCCCGATTTTCGTCATAGTTTGCCATTCCCGCGCGATGTAATGATCTTCTTCTGGACTCGTGATTAATTAAGAGCCTCGGACTCCTTTGCTTGCGGATAATGAATAATTGTCCGAAGCTCGAGAAAAATGTGTCTGCGGCCCCGAAATGTTAAATTGCGCACTTCTCCCTCGAATATTTCAAATGGCTACCGAATAATGAAGGACGTCTTTTTGAAAAATTTTAGAATTTTCTTTCATCGCAGACTCGGAAATTGATTTTGAATATCACGCACGGATAAGTTTTAGATGGTTTTATTGAACTCATTGCACTTATTATTTCCGATTCGCTGCCTTTCAGAGCTGATGTACGTTATTAAGAGCAAGCTTAGTTCACGAAGCCGTAGGATTTTTTTTCTTCTTAAAATTCCAGTTGATGCACTAGGTTTTCTCGCGGTTGACCTTGGTTTCGAAACATCATCAGTTGCTCCAGTTGCTCTCTCTTCGCGAGATTAAATGACCCGCTTCAACTCCATATTTCTCTTTGAGGTTAAGCGCACACATTCTCCCATTTTCCCAAGGACAGTCTCCTCTCATCTTTTCTCTCCTCGATCTTTCGGTGCAGCCTCCAGTTTTCCTTTTTGTATGTCGCCGGGGAATTGATGTCAAGTTCCGAGGCCGAGAACCTCGGGTGTCTGCTCCGAGAGACAGACGAGGAGAAGTCCTCGGTTTCGTTATCGGCGGTCCCAGTGAAAGTACCCGCACTAATTGCGCAATAACGCGAGTGGAGTAGTCCCCAGGCCACCAGGTGCACCGCACCGTACGTCGTTGGCTCGAACCCGCACCCCTATTCGTTGTTATCCTTCAGGAGATGGACGCGCGTGTGATGCTCTGGGCATTCCCGAGGAGATCTATCTCGCGATCGCTCTTCCAAGTACTTGTAATAACTACCGACTTCTTCTGGTTTCTCAGAATAGAGCTCACATTGTGATCGCTTCGGCTTTCCACGCTCCTAAGGTCTAATCTTTTCCAGACGGTGATTATGTAAAAATAGGATTCCTACGAACGGGTATTTCTGTAAATCATTTAATAATTCACCTGGGAGATGTGACTGATGGTGATAATTGTTGTCATACTTATATTAGAGAAGAAATGTCTAAGGAGATATTTCGACATCATTGTCGGTGTTCTCGGAGCGAAAGTCATAAGTGAAGACGATTTTCTTTGATAAATTGAGAAAATCAAAGTGAAAGTATTTCACACTAGGATTATTAATGGAAATAATTAATTAACTTTGCATTGACGACCAGTGGAACCTTATTGTATTGACAACATTTACTAAAGTTATGAACGATAATGAAGTTTCTTGCTAAAGTACATTCTCTAATTGTATTTATTTAATAACACTAACAATACAAATATTTGCAGAATATGTAAAGCGTCATTCTTCTACATTTCCGGTAGTACATAGTCATATAAACTAATATTCCTCATTTCTAGTATCAGCAATTTGATTCAATTATGAATAAATTTTCAGAAAAATTAATGCATGACACATTATCTTATATTAATGTTTTTGTTTTGCAATATAAATGCGTTTTTATAATGTGACCTACATATCGTTCAACAACAACAACAACAACAACATCAACAATAGCAACAATTATTTAATGATAATAGTAAATTAACAAAAAATTCATTAAATCATCAAATAAATTAATTGTATTATTATTATTATTATTATTGTTATTATTATTATTATTATTATTATTATAAAAGAGAGAAAACTTAAATACATAATAAAGTAAAAAAAATATATCCACAATATTCTTATAGACATAAATTATTCAAAGGATATATAATTTTCATTTATAATATTATTTAATATACAAATCTTTTAATGGAGAAATGTGTGTAATACAAATTTAATTATAATTAATAATAATAATTTTCATTGTGTATGTCTATTATGATTAATTTATTTTATATTTCATTTTAATAATATTACGGAAGAACAAAGTAAAATTTGATTTCTCATACGTTCATCCTGAAATATTGTACCGTGATTTACTACTTAATTATTTCACATTATCTATTCTTAAATATTATTATACGCATTTCTAACAATTATGTGCAATTTAGGTAAATGAAGTATTAAGAAATGTAAATGTTGCTAATTTTATTGAAAATATTATGTGAAATAGTGGCAGGATGAAAAAAAGCATGTTTTAAGTGTTGTAGAGAGTGAGGCTTGAGCAATAGTGTAATTTTTTTTTCAGGTGCGTCGATAAAAAATGGGACTAATGAAAAGTGTGTGCAAAAGAAAAGTTTGTATGAATAGCTTGAAATGAGCGAGGGAATGTGTATCGTGGAGCTGGAGATGCTCGTGAGTCATCGGCCGTGAATTTTCCAACGCGTATTGTGACGAGTAAAGAAAAATGGTTACGCGCTAGGCGTTTATGTCGATGCCTTTAGCGAAGTAAATCATCTGTGTAAAGAAAAAGGCCCTTTCATCTCGATCTCGACCAATAAGAAGGTGCTCCTGCGTTTTTATAACTCGTTTCTCTAAATAAAAGAATCGCCGAGGATTCGCAGCGGAAATTGTACACACGCTCCTCAATCTGGAAATGCAATAACAAGCTCAATTATCGGTACGTGGAAAACATTGTGATTTCAATTACGCAACATTATGAGAAATATATTTCTCCTCTGTGAGCAATTTCTGTGTATTCAGTAGAGCGCGTGTTTCATTAAACAGATGTAGTATTTCGTCGTTCGATGTGTATAAATATAATAACAACCGTTAACCCTCATAAAAATCTGTTGTCAGCATTGCATTAAGACGAACTTGTAAAGTGCCAATGCTTGCCAAACGTTTTTAAAATATATTTTTATAAACATTTTACAAGCCGTTACAATGTAATGCTTTAAAAGTACTTAAGCCGAAGGTTTATAAGAAAATCGGCGCTGAATGCGTCTCGAATAAAATATTTATTTCTTCAAAATAACGAGCTCTTGAAAGGCTTGGAAATGTAAATACACACTTACGGTAACAAAATTACGCAGGATTTTTATTCTAATATCGCCCCGTCCATCTGCAATTAAATTTGAAGCGAATTTTATTGACAAGTCGAACGGCCGTGGTGCCGTGTTCGCTCATAAGTGTTAACAGTTTTTCTTTATTGCGAGAAAAGAGCGAAAAAAACACGTTTCTCGTGTGAACAGTTACGGTTATAATTTAGGCGGGAAGAAAAGATTCCAAGAGCGAGGAGAGGAAAGGAAAAGGAAAAGGAAAAGGAAAAGGAAAAGGAAATTTAACGAAACAGCTGGGGAGCGCGAGGATGTCGCAAGGTAAAGTCGTGTACGCGTGCATCTCTCCCCTTTATTGAATATTTCCCGAGAGGAAAATGCTGTTATAATTTGGACCATCGGCTCGTTTGGAAGGAGTGGATCGCGAGAGGGAAAATCGTTAAATTAGGAGGCTGGGTTGGTTTGTGTACTGTTAGGCGGCACCGACGCCCTGGGATTCTTCGTGCACCTGAGATAAATGGGAACGCGTGAGCGCCGACGGGGAGAAGGGTGAAAGAGAAGAAATTGAGGTAACATCTTCGATTATAGGATGTGATCCGATGTTAATTGTGAGTATATACGTGCAGGAGCGAGACCCTCGAACGCCGAGCTAATGGTGGAACGAGGCAGGACGTCTGTGTCTGCGTCTGAGTCTGAGTCTCAGTCTGAGTCTGAGTCTGAGTATGAGTATGAGTATGAGTATGAGTATGAGTATGAGTATGAGTCTGCGTCTGAGTCCGAGTCCGAGTCCGAGTCCGAGTCCGAGTCTGAGTTTTCGAGGCTATGCATGTGCACTCGCGAGTGAAAGGAGCGATTGTTTCTCACCAAGTCAGATAGACCGAAAATACCGATATTTGCCTGATATCTCGCCTCGTGAATTCAAACGTAATGTCTGATTCGGTTTTTAGGTTACTTTAACTTTCGCTCAAAGTGCCTGTCAGCATTCATTTTTTGCGGAGCGAAAGACGTTGCTATGCAAAAGCTCATGTACTGTGAAAATAGGAAAAGTTATGGTAGCCTTGGGAAATACAAGATCGTAAGTGCATACCTGTCGTTGTTGGAATTATACCAGTGGAATTGTTAAATCATTAGGTATCCCCACGAAAGCAATAATTCTGTTACATTGTTAGAGAAGCATATTGAAATTATGTTGTGACTTTCGCATGCTACTTATTGTATCTAAAGGTTATAATTTGAATAATAAAACATAATAATTATTCGCCAACATTTGTAAGTAACATTTTAATTTATATTTGATATTGCAATACAACAAAGCTTCTAATGGCAAATAAATGATAAATAAATGTTCTCAATCGGCTGATATATATTTATTTTTACATGTATTAATTATACTTTAATTTTTCTCCATACAATGTGGAATGTTTCAACGTATGATATTCCATAAGCACGTGTGTCGAAAGTAGAGAGGAAGAGGAAAAATTAATATTCATTTTACTATAACGATCTGATATTTATCGAGCGAAAACTCGTATATTTTTTTTTCTGTCTACATCATGAACCTCCGTTAATCCAATCCAATGAAATCTTTTTTCTTTTTCATAATACATTATCTGTGTCTAAAGTATGTATACAAGCGTATGTGTCTACCCATAAAAGAAAAGTAAACTATATCGACATGTGAAATTTAATGTATGTTGAATCTCGAACTCAGTCAGCAGAACAGCGATATCCCTAATTTATAAAGTACAAATATAAGTGTATTAATGTTTGTTTATGTGTGTATTATCTGAATATTTCTTGATTATTTTATAGACTTCTCTAAACTTCCATTTATAATACATAAGCTTTCAACGGTCATATTCCAAATTTGTTGAAGTTCTTTTCAGTGAGAAAACTGGTTTTCTTTGTTTATAAAAGAGCAATATTCATTTTAAGAGTGAGTAATCCTTGTCTATAGAAACTTTCACAAAATTTAATTTCACGTGTCTAATTAACTATAATTACAAAATTATGAAAATATGAAATAATGAAATACGATAATTTTTATAAATATTTATTAAAGAATAAATTTGACAGTCGAGTATATATTATAATTTAATGTTTATGTATACTTTTATTCTTTATTCATGTAAAAATTTGAAGCTTGTCTTTTGTAAATAATAATTTGTGTAGATAATTTTGAAATAATTACAATTTGTGAAATAATGATTCATTTGAACACTGATAAACTTGTATTTATTTATGTACTTATTTACTAAGTCAAAATTTCCTTGAAATGCACTTGTTGTTTTTGACTAAAATTAAGTTTTTTCTGTATTATCTAAGTTTCTTTTATTCTTCAAACAACATGTGCATATTTATCTATTAAAATTTCCCTCTCTATTAATATGTTAATAAGGCTTTTAATTAAAATTTCTATTGATTTATTAACATTGAATTAATTTCTTATGAGATTTATAATGGCTAAAAAGCATTATTCCATAAATAAAATGCACTCTAAATTTATGCATAAAAGTTGGCTATTGTTATTCAACTAAACTCCTACCACCAATCGCAATAATAAAAAACCAAGTAATTAAGTTTTGCGTTCAAAAATAGGTGAGCTCATTTCAAAAAGGCGAATGCAAAGCAAAAACTGTGATTTTAAAAGTTTATCCCTTCAGAAAAGAATAATGAGGAAAAACATGGATCACCGCATTATATCCAAGGGATACGCATGTTTATAAAAGAAAAAAAAAAGAAGAAAAAAGAAAAAAAGAGCGCAATAGTCTTGCGGCATCGGTGAGATTACAAGAATTTTACTCCGGGGCCGGCGTTCGTCTTCTTTTTTTTGCGACTGTGTATTTATTCAAAGAAAGGAAATTGGTCGTAAAAGAGAGTCTGGGTAGCAGAAGGAAAGAGGGATGATTGCAGGGGAACAATGGAGTCGCACACGACTCGGAGGGGTGTGGCGTAATTAGGGGAGCATCTAATCTATCGCGCACCTGCCCTGCGCACTTGCCCCTGGCTCACACTGATTTCTCATCCCCTCATGATTTATGCTAATCTGACGCGCAGTAGCACCGCATTAGTGCCATCGCGACACTGGACCATAAAGCCTCCGTGGCGGCAAGAGGGTGGGGGGGGGTGCGAGAGGAGGCTGTAGGACTTGGTTTACACGCAGCCAGTGTACACTCGACTCTCGTGTCCCGAAGGCGAGGGGTGGGGGTAATTGTGGCTAATTTCGTGGCACTCGTGTCTTGCACGTGAAAAAGAGAACAACGACGGGCAGGGGCTGCGAGAGAGACAGAGAGGGAAGTGTCTCTCTTCCTTTTTCATGCACAACACGTTTCTCTCTTTTTGGGACTTCACCCTGTGTTTTGCACCACCGCGAGGCTCGGCGAGGATAGTCGACGGTTCAAATCCTCTGACTGACTCGATTAGCATGCAAATGACAAGTATAATCCCGGCCCTTTCTATTTTTCTGCCGCGACCATGGGACGATGGTGTTTTTAATTCGATTTTTATACAGGCTTGTTACAGTACTCCATGGAAAAATTTTTTTTAAGTGCTAATAATGTATTTGTTGAAATGTTTGAACCCGGTTATAATATGTTGTTTTGTGTAAAATATTGTTGATAGTGCCTTTTCCATTGTTTTGTCCAAAAGATCAAATTTCCAAAATATGAGATTTTAACTGTACGTTATATTTGTATTTACTTAAATATTTAGTTCTTGAAATTTTTGTACAGTTTCATTTGATTTCTTTTGACTTCTACACAAATACAGTGACTTTTTATTCAAACATTAAAGTGTATAACAAAGAGGTTTAAAATTATTCATTTATAAATAAGAATGAAATATCTGCTGTTTCACAAATGAGATTTTATATAAATATTTAATTTTGTATATCTCACAAGTTGATAATCTACACTTTACAACTAATTTATGAGTCGAACAATATTCTAAACATCGTGAACAAGTATGTAAATATTCATCACATGTTTATAATGTACAGTTATGTATATATGCATTTAAAAATAATATTTAAAAATAGATTTACTTTAATTTACTTAATAATACTTCAATTTTATTTTGTAAAATATTGTACTAATTTATAATTGTTATTACTAAAGATCTTTACATCTACAATAATGGTCAAGTAAAAATAGCTTTAATCTATTATCAATTTAAGCGTCAATTATTACTGTTATAGTTAGAAAAAATTTTTTTTTCTTGTATCGTATATTTTATGATTGTTAACGTGCATAATTATTTGAATGAAATATTATCAGTGGATGAACTATAATGGCAAGTAAAAATTGTGCAAGTGTGTTATAATTCTTAATATTACTGAGGCAATATGTATAATTATACATAAAAATATATAATAAATAATGTAATTATACATTTGTACGTATAAATAAGTATGTGTAAGAAAGAAGGAAAGAAAAAAATAGTTACGTTTTAATAAGATGAAGCTATAAAAAATATTCGTGTAAAGAGAACAAAATTTCTTAAAGACATATTTTTAAAGTATATATTACTGCAACAAATCTTGCGAAATAAAAATGTACATATTATCTCTGAGTAATTTTAAAAATATTTTTTTTTTGTAAAAGAGAAATTTTTTCATATTTGGTTAATTTTAAAATAAATAAAGATGCTTTTAGCTGATGATTTAAATTTTTTATTAACAAAAGAACTTTGTTTTATGTGTAATTTTTAAAAAAATTTATCGCAAGGCGTAATAAAAAAATACGCAGGAATATTCAATAGAAATATTTTTATGAATCATGTGCATGTTGAAAAATTTCATAAATGCACAAAAGCTATATACGGCCTAATACATTATTTCCACGTGTAAATGCACTCAAATAAAAAAATTGAGCTATTTGTGATAAAAAATTTAAGTAGTCCATTTAGCATTACTAAACTAGTAAAAATAAAACAAAATAAAACCAATACTAACAATTTGCAAAACGGTGCGCTAAATTTTTTTGAGGAAAAAATGTAAACAAGTACAATAAACTGGTTTATTAAAATGGTGAAGTAATAAATATTTGTGAATAAACTTTGCATTGGGCTGGGGAAGAGGAATAAATCGAGTCTCATTTAAATACCGTGTAAGCGCGGGGAAATGTTTCAACTGAAAATCAATCTCCATTGCAATTACATGAATCTAAAGTGTGCGGCGAGGAATCTTGCATTTAGTTAGGGCGGGAAGTTTTTAAGAAAAGCATTAAAGTAAGTAAAGGAGTGTATAGCTATAGGTATAGGTATGGTATAGGTATAGGTATAGGTATATGTATAGGTATAGGTATAGGTATAGGTATAGGTGGGTGTTCTGTTGCCTTGCATCCTTCCGCTCGTGTAACCGGACACGCGCTCGCACTTGCGAGGGATGCTGTGGAGGGGGGGGGGTCCATATGAATCATTGTGTCCGGCAGATCTGTAATTGCTGGTCCGATGACTCTCCCTGGCATCTGCGAACATACTTTGGCATCAGTAGCAAGATGAAATTATGTTTGTTACGAGTGCGAATCGCGATGGCATGTGAAGAGTCGGGGCGAGGGTTATTATTGGCGAGGTGTATCAAACTCCTTTCCTCTTTATTTCATTTACACCATTAAATTCCCCTTTTTTCACCTGCGGTTTGACGTTTTAATCCGGTCGACCTGTTGCAGGTGTGACTGGATTAAAAATGGTAAAAATGGAAATTCCACTGGTGTTAGAATGCAATGATGCTGGAGAGCTAAGTCTTGCACCGGACAATAATTATTTCGATAATATTGGACATTATGATTTTTATGAGAATAATAAAATTTGTTTTTATAATGAACTAAATAATATTACCGTACCTTTTTAATTATATATGTAGCTTTGAAATTAGTTTACAACGTACGTTAAATTTAAATTTTATTTGAACCTTTATTAGTTTAGTATTATGAAGAACTTGGAAATTTATCGAGTATTCAGGCTATGGATGCTCCGGTATTTTTATAGAAAGATTAAAATATGGCTCTTAAACAGTATGAATAGTTCCACATAATTGCATTTGTATATTTTTTATACCAATAGATTTTAGTTTTATATCAATAAAAGTTTTTACTAAAGTCAATTTATTAGCTTTGGATCAGTGATACGATTTACTGTTAACATATACGTACTATACTTAATTTCAATTACACCGTGTATGTTTATAGTTTTTAATTATTAATTACTCTTATTCGCATATACGTTTTTTTGGGAAACAAATTTACTCTTATAGTATCTATTGTAGAATAAAATTGCCTTAGCTTTATAAATTGTAAGATTGCTGCTTATTGAACCAATTGAAACTATAGAATCATCAATTATAGTCGGGAGAAAATGTGGTATAATTATGACACTATAAGTCATGAATTGTAGAAAGAATAAATTGCTTTTACTGGAGTTGTAATTTTAACATTACCGACAATGAACTCTTCCTTCGCAAATATACATGTATTTGCAATTATTTATGTATACGATGTGTCAAATGGCAATGATAAATTAAAAAACCCATACAACTCTCACAATATCTTTTCATTTGCACGATATTTTAAAAAATCGTTCTCTGGTTCTTTTCAATGGAAAATTAAAGTTTGCGAGCAGATTTAATGGAGCGAAAACTTCTGGACTGTGATCGCAAAATCGAAGCTTCGAAGAAAATAGAGGAAATCCATTGGTGGATTGGTGTCGAGTTTGCAATGCAACCTCGAAGCGACCTGAGACAAAGGTCTCGTGGTGGGCTTGAGTTTGGGCTTGAGCCTGGTATGCGTTTCCCATGGAGGTTTTTGGCTTTGATTTCTCTTGACTCATTCTCCACCTGTTGTCTTTTTCTCACCCCTCCCCCACTCGAACAGTACTTTGGTTAATTTATATCGACGAAATCCGTATCTTCCCCTCAGCCCAGGGAGATGAAGCGAGTGAGAGGTGGAATGAGAATGGGAGCGAGAGAGACGGCGAGTCCCATCAGGTGGTTTTTCTCGTTGAAATTAACGAGTAGTAACGATTATCCTCTTGGCGTGTTCCACCTCTTCCTCTCGCCGAATAATCGCCTGAGTAAGGATAGGGAGAGGGGTGGAAGAAGGAGATTGTAGGACTTTAATTGGAGGTTCCAGAATGAGAAGACCCAGCCGTAAACCTGTAAGGACGATGTGATCTTTTTCTCAATCTGCCACGATCGATCGATCGAATCGTTTGTTCTAGAGGTCGATCTTAGCCCGAGCTCCGGGTCACGATCATCTTTTCTGTCTTTCCTTCTCTCTTTCCCTTCCACTTTCCCTTGCTCCCACCAGTTGGCAGGGCATATCTCCCTCTTTAGCCGTGAACCGGAGTCCTGGGAACGATTTTGTCTTGGATTCTAGAAGTGAAGTATTGGGGAATTGCGCTCGTTCACTTTACTGTGCTTCTTTCAATTGAACAATCTGCTTACGCGTGTATAACGAAATTTTTAGTTTTTAAATTTTATTTTCCAATGGACTCTTCATTAATCTTAAGTTTGATATTTTTTTTTTGACCAGATTTTCATATTTGGGATCAATGTTATGAATCTGTATGTGTTAATACATAATCATTTATGTTTCAATCTCATTACTTGAAATTTAAATTTATACACTGAGGATTATACATAAAATTCACGCAATAGGAATAATTGGGAAAAATTGTTCAATACGATATTAATCTGTGAATTTTAAGTATATATAAGTCACCGACCAATGTGTTTATATGTGAATAATCATATAAAAATCATGTGCTTATTTTTAAAAATGAATCTTCATATTAAAACTGATTTGCAAGTCAAGTCATTAGCGAAGGTGTTCTGGTAAATTAAGTAATTAAATAAGTTTGTGGAATTTACAAATTGACTGCGATAAAAGAGTTCGAAGCGCAGTGTCGTTCGAAGAACGTTGTCCCGGCGTGTATCTCACTATAAAATCTAGCCATAGAAGTATCAATGAATTATTTTCTACCCTGTAAGAGATCCACCAAAACTGAAGAAACGTGTATTTAGGAATTACAGGTCGACAGGATGTTCAAACGATTGACAAAGACGAGACGGCACAGCACGGACGGCGAAATCGGCAACGTCCTACCAAATTCGCTGTCCTTGGATGAGGTTTCGGGAGTCCTTGGAAACTCGGAGCGCCAAAGTCACCAATCCCCCGGATCCACTGCCGCCTACATGTTCAGCACCAGGTCAAAGTTCTCGCGAAAGGGCTGCGGCGACGCGTACACCCTGTTGGCGCCGGAGGATGAGCCGACGATTCCTGGAAAGATGCAGCAACCGGAGACCGACTACCGGTTGGTCACGGCCGTGCCAGCTTTCATCGTCGAGCACGAGCCCGAAAGACAGCGAGGTTAGTATCTTTTTTATTTTTTTGCTTTTATCTCGAGGGAGACAATGGTGGTCCGATGGCCGATGCACGTTTTTATACGGATCCTCGGCGGTATAAATTGCGACTATGGCTAAATGCAAGTGGAATTAGGTTTTTTATTATTTTTTTTTTTTAAAGGAAGTCTTAATAATTAAATTTTAAATCTTTGTTAGTAAATTTTTCGATTAATTTAATTGTTATTTTTTATGTCTTAGACGCTTATTCCATTTGGTTATACTTAAAAGTTTTAATAAGTAGTTAATATTATCACGTGTGTGATACGTAACTGTGAAAAGAAAATTAATTTTATATCAAGATAATAATATAACGATCTAAATGAATAAAGTATAACTTTTTTTTTAGAATAAATAGAGTAGATACATCAGAATACTCGATACATCATTAATTATAATTTTTTTTTTTTTTGAAGGCGAGTAAATTAAGGAACTTCAGTTATCATTGTACTATAATTATTTTATATCGACTGTAATTAATTCTTAGAATTGATAATAAAAAAAAAAGATAAATTTTTTTAAATGTGTTACAAACTTCAAGTAATTGTTGTATATTCTTTCCAATTTAATAATTTTAGTTTGATTAGATATGAAATTAATTTTATTATATATCAAATAAATAAAATCTGCAAAATTAACAAATCTTAAATTGTTTTTTTTTTATTTTCTTAAATAAAATTATTCGTTTAATTTTATTATTAATACAGAATTTAATAATGCATGTTAGCTTTACTGCTTGTTATTATTATTTATTAATTGAATTATAAAAACATGTAAAAGCGGTTGAATATTTTATAATTGGTTCAAGACAAAAATACTTTATCTCATACAATTAACAGTGAAATGTAAACAAGTTTGTCGCAATTATGAGCTACATTACATGTTCGTTGATAGAAGATGTATTCAATGTACCTGATGATTACGTTGCATTTCGTATTAACTACAGAAATTGACATGATATTGCAAACGTATTATGTATACAAAACCATTATATTTTTTGCGTTTCATTTTGACCTGAGATATCAGATGATTTCTTACCGTACATCGAATAAACAAACAACAAGAATAAGATAATATTATTCTTTTGAATATTAACATGATACAAGCTAATTTCAGTTCTATAAAATATTGAGATTTTTTATAAACTTGAGTTTTTTTGGGATCAAATTTTAATTTATTTACAATTAATAAATAATTTTTTATTTAAAATTCAAAATTAAATTTATCATTTCAATATTATTTATCTTTTTAATTAACAAAATAATGAAAACAGATTTAAACGAAAAATGAATATGTATTTTTTCATGAAGAAAAGTCATTTGAAAATTTAATTAATTACGTTGAACTATTATTCTTATATATGATTAATTTTAAATAGTATAACTTGGTTTGATTTTTACTTTTTACAAATGACTTTTAAGTTCAAAGGTAATTAATTTATAATTGGCTATTCGATTGTTCAATAAAAAAGTATTTATCATATTAGGAAGGTCAAATGACCTAGATAAGCGAATCATTGAAAGTATCCATCGGTATTCTTTGAATTACACCAAAACGTAAAAAAAGTGCTACAAGCGACACGATGTTGACGTCATTCTAGATTGGATAAATGTGCATATAAGTGTCCTTAACTCATTACTCACAATGTAAATTACACCTACACAAACAAGTTCAATCGATCTTCATTTCTCCATCAAACATTCCCGTTATCGAGCGAATGAGAAAAAATATTGTCATATAAAATTAGATGAAATATTATGCAGCAATCGAGTTAGTTTTTTTCGTACGAGTACTTTGGATGCAACTGCGTTTATTTTTTTATAAGCATGTTTGATTAACTAATTTTAAAATAACCATAAATTTCTTAAAATATTTTTCAGGTTTAGGAGTTTGGGGATTGCGCAGGATGAGCAAGAAGATCGAATCATTTCGACGTTCAGGCTCACGCGAAACAATTTGTACCATTCCTGAACGACCTGATAATAGCAGCATTAATAACAATAACAATGATGGAAATAGTAGCAATAGTGGTCGCGAAGATAAACAAATATCCGGCAACAATGATAAGAAGCATTTAAACGAGCGAAAATTTTTTCAAACTTCCAATAGATCTCCTTCACCATTCAAATCTTTTTTCATTAGAATGGGATCGACGGGGATGTTAAATTCTTCATCAAAGAGCAGCAGACGTTCGTCACAGAATCTTGAAGATAAACTAAATCGTACTCCCGAGAAGGAGAACCTGTTCAGAAGCTGTAGCACTAGCCAATTGAACACTAGTCCTACCTACGTTAAGGGGGACGATCCATCGGAGGGTATTGACCTGCGAATAACCGCGAAGAATGAGCACGGAAAAACAGTGTCCTGCGATAATCTCAGTGGCAGGCAACCCGAGGATGATGATTTCAACGAGACTCTGACGCCCCGAATGTCCAACGCTTCTTCCAAAAACTTCGTACCCTGCGATTTCGTGAATTCTAGCAGGGGCGAATTCATGAAGAAGTCCAATAGTTGTGACTTCAAAGAGGCCAAAAAAACGAATTTTCCTTATGCTTTTCTAAGATCAAGATTATCTGTATTGCCAGAAGAACGGAATTACAACAACGCCTCGATAGGAATGAATGGCAATGGAAATAATGAAGTTGGCTTATTTAAGACAGCTTCGGAGGAGCATTTTCCAGCCCTGAAAATCGAGGAGACATTCGAAGGTACAACGACACTCGGTAGGAGAAGAACGTCCAAAAATGGTTATCTCGGTAGAGATTCTCAGCGTTACAGGTTACATGATCCGTCTAATAGATTCGCTAGGAATTCTTATTCGGAGTTTAAAGAAGAACAGTTTCAACGGTACGATCAAAAGGATAGATACTTTAGGCCCGTTAATCTTACGATGATGCAAAGTAGCATTGACGATAATTACAGAAATTCAATATCATTACCTTATCAGGACAGTACGTGTCAGGAAAGACAAGATGTCATAGATATGGGTCAGGATGCAACATCTTCATTGAACCTGGATCTCAGTTATGAATCTAATTCAACCACGAATTCCAGTACTACGACCATAATGACATCTGCTTTGCTGAGGAACCACAGAAGAAATTCGGCACCCAGCGGAGAGCAGAGGTTGTCGTCGCATTACGTCAGCTCCAACGAATCTGGATATGACAGTGACGGTCCCCGTGGTGAGTCTGCAGCTTCAGAAACGGAAGCGCTGAGTTTAAAGTGTACGGATAGTTCAGATACAAGCAGTGTCATCGACTCTGAGCTAGAAAAACCGATGAGAAGTTCGACTCCAAACGAGTGTCATGAACAAGACAATAAGGACCTTGGAAAACTGAGTACAGGTTACTTGGACGATAGGGTAGATGCGACGGATCGAATCGAAGGTCTCAGATGGCATCATCAGAGTGCTTCTGGTAGATTGTTGCCGAGTATTCATCAGTCGAATTCACTAAATTCCCCCTCAATTTCTCCTTCGTCTTCTTCATCGTCGTCCAATTCTACGAGAATGACTTCGAAGAGTGCGGATGCACTTGGAATTCAAACCGCGGCCCATCGTATTAGGTTACAGCAGGATAAGAAGAGATTTCTCAGTGATATCATTCAGCCTCCCAACCGAATACATCGTTGTCGACTCGTTCAACTCACAAAAACCGATCCTAAAGAAAGTTTAGGGATAAGATTGGCACAGCAACGAGGCGGCGAGATACGATACGTTATCGTTCAACTGGAAAATGATGGTATTGCTCACAGGTAAAATAATACTATAAATATTAAAAAATGCATAATTCGAGATAATTTAGCTCATGTTTTTATTCAGTGACCAATTTATCAAGTTGTGCTTAAACTTTCATTCTTTAATTGCTCAATAAAATTCATTTGAAATTGATTTTAATCAATCAAATTAACAAAAGCTGTCTTATAAATAATAAACATTATTCAATTCATTTTTATTTGGTTTCAAAAAACTTATTTCAACTGATCTTGAACTGATTTAGAAAAATTTTTTTTTTAACTTTATTATCAATTTTAAATATAAGTGTTGAAAAATTGAATTTCGATAAAACATGTTTTCTAAAATACAATTTTTTAAAAATATTTTATATAAAATTTATAAACTCTCTACAAAATAACTTATTCACTCTGAAATAAAGATTAACATTAATAATAACGTAGCGAGAACAATAACAATAATAATAATAATAATAATAATAAGTAATATCTGCATTGATATTAAGAGCCTTACATAAATTCATAAGAAAATTTAATATTTTTCATACTGTACAAGGTAAATATTATAAATAAAAAATTAATCTCTACATAAATAATTTAAAGGGATGGGCGACTGAGGTTAGGCGATGAGATCGTCGAGGTGGAAGGGAAAGATCTTCGTACTCTCAACAGTCTCGAAGAAGTCCAAAATTTCCTCTGCTCTTGCGAGGGTACCGAAGTCCGTCTGAAAACTGCCTACGAGGAGACTCTGCCGCAGGTATACGTCGACGGCAACCCTCTCGAGAACGAGTATCACGACAACGAAATAAATCTCTCGAGCCTAAGTCTCGCCGAGTCTGCACAATCTCAGGACACCAAGTGTCCGAAGCGACCGGAGTACCTGTCTTTGGATTACACAACCACAGCTGGGACAAGGACATCGACAGCGATGCCGCAGGTGACGACAGTAGAGGACTCGGATGTACATCGTCACAACCATCATCACCATCATCAGTACGTAACGAGGCATTCGGCAAAATTCGAGAAAGGATTAGGAAAACCGAGTCTCGGCTTCAGCGTGGTCGGGGGGAGAGACAGTCCACGAGGCGAAATGGGGATATTCGTGCGCAGGATCTTCCCCGGAGGACAAGCAGATGTGTCCAAGTCCTTATTTCAAGGTAAAAATTTATTCAGACCAAACTTTGTTTCTCCAACAAAGGTTTTTCTTTTTTTCCCCCCTCCCATTTATTGTGGCTATTTTTTTCGTGACCGAATTCTATTATTTCCAATAAACGTGGAGAATTGTTCGATGGAACCATATGGCCGTGTTAGTAATCAAGAAATACAACAATTATATTAAGTACAAAAGCTTTTTTGAATTACTAAATTTTTTTGTTTCCGACAAAATTGTCAACTTTTGCAGAATATAATTTTGATTTTAAAATAAATATGAAACATGATTGTATATTAAAATTTAAAATTTATTAAAAAAATTTTGAGAAATCTTTATTAGTGAGAATTTTTAAGTTATAAAAATATAGTTGAAGGATAAAAATTTTGTTTAACATCGTTGCAAAATACTTGAATATTTTTTCAAAAGTCAACATAAGCGTAGATAAAACAATTATGTACAATTCGATGTGTAAAAGAGATAACTATTTTCAGATAGTCTAGACAATAGGAATATCGATTAAGATAATGTCATTACAGAGAGAAGGGAAATAAGTTGATGATACGAAGTTTAGTAGACGTACGTTGGCTGCGCCGAGCATTCGTGCCAAGATTACGTATGTGTCGAACACTTTTCGAATCTGTAATACTTTTGCGTCGACGATTCTCGCATATTTAATTGAATTCATTCAAATTTTCTATTTCTCTTTTACTTTTTAACTGTTTCGGAGAATTGACCGAGGGAGAATAAAGCTGAAATCGAGAAAAAAAAGTTTTTGAAATATGCAATCATCGGCAGGCTTTGTTATGCTATTGTTTCATTATGTCGTAGACGACAAAGCTGATTATCGATTGATAAATACGCATATTTCAAAATTAAAACAAAACATAAATGTCAGGGAAGTGAAACACAAGCCAACGCCCTTATCCGAAAAAATTTAATTGTGAGTTCTAGGGATTTTGTAAAAAAAAGTGTCCATATTTAATCAATAGCGCAATAAAAGACTCGACGAAATGAACATTGTAAAACGAACTATTGAAGAAAAAATTAGTATGAGTAACATAATCCTGTCACGATTTTATCGATTTCAATAAGCATTCCAGCCAATGAGGATAACTACGTCTATCTTTCTTCGGGGATCGAACCAAAGACAAAAAGAGTGTATGACTCTAGGCTCGAATAATAATTATTTCACAAACATTCCCTAACGTCTCCACAGTGCTCGTGTCTTTATTTATGGTTTCCTAGAAGCATCGGCAAAAAATAGACATACATCTTGCAATAGCGAAAAGCCACGGTGACGACGCTGAAGAGGAGGACGAGGAGGAAGACAAGCAGCACTACCGAGGCAAGAACAGTGGTCAACAACCAGCAATCACGAATAAATTTTGGACGAAAAATCTAAATTTTTCAGTGCTCTTTGCCCTTTTCGCTGCGAGTCACCAAGAGTTTAGAGGCGTTTCCGTCTCTGGTGTCCGTATTTTTTTTTTTTTGCCTGGGTTCGGAAGAGGGACCGAGGGACCCGGGAGGCCGAGCTGAAGATCGGGTTGCCGTCGGGAAGGGGCCGAGCGTGGGTGTGCCCACGATTTTTCGAAAGAGCCTTTGCGTTTCCGACGCTCGATCGCCTATTTGGATCTCGGGGCTGCTGCATTTGCTTTTCGCTTTTATCCTACGCCCTTTTTCATCGTAAGCTTTGCTTTTACTTTTAACGATAGATCGCGAAGTACCCCGGGACTTGGCATCGGCGATTTTTCATTGGCTTTCATTGGTGCTTACGTAAATGTGAGCGTTCGAGCGCCGGCTAATTTTGTATTGCTGATGAATTTAATCCGCAGAGGTGTTTAAAAAATGTAAAACTGGCTTTAAGCGTGCATTTATAAATAGCTGTTACTTTTTATCGGCCTTCCTAATAGTTCCGAGCCGGCGAAGAATTTTCTTATATAACGATTCCCATCGAGGCTGAAAAGTGAAATTCGTCGGCGCGCACCAGAGAGACGCTAACCTCCCATGGACAATTCCCGGAAAAGCTATTTAACTGAAAAATCGTTCGAGCACATAGTGCGATTGTAATTTGCGAGAGGGTCAAATTGGGAGGGGAATTTGCCGAAGACTGGACCGCGGGATCAGTTAACGCTATTACGAGCGAGAGCAACGTTTGCGGTGACTCCGCAGAGCAATTTCAATGAGAAACCGCATTTGAATTTTAGTAGGTTACCCGGCGTGAACCGGAAGCCGAGCTCAGCCGAGCGCTCGAGCGGCGAAATTCAGGTTGCATTCAGATCAGGTCAACCGCGACGTGAAAATCCTCTCCTCGTTCAACGGCTATTCTGTTATTAGAATATGAAAGAAGCGGCGATTCTCCATCGCAGACGTTTCTCTCGCGTTTCGAATAGACGCCGACCCCGACGTCGACGTCGACGCCAACGCCGACGTCGATGACCCACTTGGCCGCGGACGCACTGCGGACCAGCAGCATCCACCGGCACTTGCACCACTAATTAAATTTCTCTTACCAATGATCTTCCCCGCGATTTATGTTACAGGCGATGAGATCTTGAGTCTAAATGGAAAAATTCTTAGAGGATGCACTCATCAAGAAGTCATCGAATTGTTTAAGGCTGTACGTGAGGGGCCCGTCGAGTTGGAAATCGCTAGAAGACACAGGTATTTTTAATCATTCTCTCGTCGTGTTGTACAGTGATTGTCTCTTAAAGTATGTAGGCTTGCGTTTGAGGACACCTACTAAATCATTTTAAGATTATTGTACTCATAAATACCGGATTTAAATACAATAAAAGTAAGGAAAATGTTTCAATATTGTTTTATAAATATCTTAAAATGTTTTATACAGCTGATTAACGCATGACACATGTCTCGAAATTTTGAAATTACCGGATAATTTAACAATGTATACTTGTAAATTTAAATTGAAAACATTGAAAACTAATGTACTTTTTAATCGTTAAAGGCGGCATAAATATTTATATAAAACATTGTCTATTATTTATATTTAAATATTAATTTTTTGTTAATGAAATGTAAAATTTTTTAAAAACTATTGTAGAAAAATAAAAATTTGATTACGATCTCTTTCGTGTAATAATTAAATGGTTTTTTATAATAATAAAGACAAATGTTAATTTATAAAGTGAAATTAATAATCTAATTAAATAATTTTAATAATTGTAACTTTATAATAATTAAAATATTATTAATAAATTAATTACCACTATTCCATGATAATAATATGTAATACAATTACTTTGTATTTATTATTAGATAATTTTTATTAAAAGAACATACATTGTTTTATTTAATATTTCGATAATACTGTTTCAGATATTTTTTTCGTGAAAGGAAAATAAATTAATTTATCTTGTAAATAACATTTACATGGCAATATCTGATTAATCAATATAATAATGTGTCTGCAAGAAATTATCAACACTTGTGATATAAAAAGCCGATTAAATTTCTTTTTAAATGATTTACCACTCGAAGCGTGATTCGGTTGCAAATGTAATTTGGTTATAAAATACTGCAGTTACGCATTTCTTCTACAAGTACATTTTTGATTGTACAATATGAATGAATTTAATCATAAAGTTCGCAATTGGCTAGTAACGGAGACAATTACTTTTAATTCTATTGTTCTAAAAAATTATTAATATGATTATTTGTTTGTTTTAGGTATCATAAAGTCCCTGCGAAGACGGCACCGTACTAAATGACATCATTTTGGATGAAGACAAAGATAAATACCACCATTCGTGCCTATACTATAGATCTTAGGAATTATTTTAACGATTATGGACGATTCGCGAAGCCTCTTTCGAATTTTTAAATTCTAGTCTCCGATTCTCACTGTTAGTTTTATATGCATTTTTCAATCGTTGTTTGTTATGTACTCTATTTGTATACGTTTATATAATTTATTAATCAGTTCGACATTATAATACATTGAGCGACCTAATTATACTGCTGAAATATATAATACATTGTCGAGTTTAAAAAAAAAAAAAAAAAAAAAAAAAAAAAAAAAACTACCAATTTATAAATGGTCATATCACTTCGTTATTGTACATTTGCAACACATAAAAAAATATTCCTTTGTTAATTTGAAAGCGTCTTTTGTAAATCTCCTCTATAAAAAGTCTTTGCATCGAAAAGCTATTCGACTACGTATCATGATTATACGTGGAAATTTTTGTAAAAGTATATTTATCATATCCATCAATAATCAGCGTAGCTCGATATTAAATGTCACACAATTTTCATACTGAAATATTAATACTAAAGTATTTAAATTTCTTTGAATGTGTTTTTAATTAAATAATGTATTTATTCATCAACAATAATATAATTTACAATATTTACACAATAATAATAATAATAATAATAATTACTCGTATCTATAAAAATGTACAAATTTCATTGGTCACGTATCGGTCAATAGAAGATCAGCGCACGATTTGGCCTTTACCACCCTGGAATACGTAAAAGAAAGCAATTAAAGTATTAAAGATTCAACAAGATTAAAAAAAATTTGTAATAAAGATTAAGGGAAAATAAATTTCGATAATACTAACTGTGTCTCTCGATTTCGAACTCGTCTGCAAAGATGTAAGGCTATTGGACCATTTTTAATGTTTCTGAAGAGCTGAACGGCTTCCCGATGTGTCAGATCGTGGCAGATCTGCCCGTTCAACGCCAGAATCTCGTCTCCCGCTCGCAATCGGCCGTCTTCGGCGGCCTGACCCGCAGGCAACACCGATTTCACGAAGATGCCTGTCAAAAGTCAACATTAAATGCTTGCTTAGGCAAAGATCTCTAGGAAATAAAAATTACTCTGTAAATACGATACTTTATATTATGAAACTGCGTACAAGTATTGCTTTTAAAATCTTAAAGAATATTATTCAAGTTGCACAGCAGGATATATATTGTACATATAAAAAAGTAATATTAAACGCATTATTATGAGTTTTTTGAGAGCACTCGAATTTACTGTTCATTAATTATACGATAGCAAAGATGCTGCGTTAATAAAGTTTTTCTTTATTAAAATTAATTTATTTTTATAAAATGTTGGGATAATTATTAGAAGATTTTAGATTTTAAAATAATATTATGCTTAATTTGTATTATAATAAAATGAAGTACAGTTTTTTTCGATGTATTAGTACAAATTTGTCTCGTGCTACTTTATTTCATAACATTCCTTACTATAAACGTTCTCCAGTTTAGCACAGATTATATACATTTTATCTTTGCCAATAAAAAAAACACATAAGCAAATTGCATTGATATTTTCTAATCATTCGAATTTCATAAACTATTAATAATATTATCTTTATTCAAAATTATTCAATGGCGAAAATTTTCAAATAAAAATTTCAAATTTAAAAATTAAATGATTAAAACAGTTTTTCTTCAAAAAATATTGAATATTCGAATAAACTGGCAATCCAGGTCTCAAAAGTTTTATTTTACAAGGAACATTTAAGAATAAGAGTCAATGCATAAAAATAAATATATTAATTATATACAAACATACCGATGCTTCCTTTTGGACTGTCCCTTCCACCTACGATTGTGAATCCAAGTGACTTTTTACCCGGTCCCTTTACAAAAACCACAGTGAGAAAGGTAGAGAAAGTGCTCCTTGGTCTTCTTGGCAGTGTACAAAAGTTTGGCAAACTCTCCATCGATTTTTCACCTTCCCTCCCAACTTTGCCGTCCTCGGATCGGTTACTTTTTTGTCGCCTCGATTGATGTTTACGGAAGTGTGAAGCTTCAGGCGTAACGATAACTCCATGTCCATTCTCGATGCTGACGTTCTCATAGTCAACGCTGCTTTCCATCAACCGTTTCTGCACGGGTGAGTCGCTGGGTATCATCCTCGACACCACGATGTCGATCTCACCAGGAGCTCCACCACTGCTCAGGATCTTTCGGGCCTCCGGCATTGTTAGACCTCGCAACCTCTTGCCGTTGACGATGAGTATTTCGTCACCAATGCGGAGGCTGCCCTCCTTGTCGGCGAGACCATTTGGCACGACGTGTGCCACGAGGTAACCAGCCGAGTCCGGGGTTTTGGCGATGAAGATGCCGAGGCACTGGTCACTTGTCTCGCGTGGTAATTTGACGATTAATGTCTTCTTCACGCTTGCGTTGCTCCTGATCGCAACGAGTTTGCTCCCCAGCTCTAGCTCTGGTTCTTGCTTGGCTATTAGTGTCTCTGCCTCATCGACGAGGGAACTGCTGCGGAAAAGTCGGAGATCTCGACGTGGATGAGAAATAGGTCCACTAGGCTTCCTGGGTGGAACTCTGGGTGGTAAACCCACTAATCCTGGTTCACATGCACCCAGAGCTGGCCACTCCGAGGCAATGCTGCTGCATCGATCGTCCAATAGTGAACTCGTGGCCGAATCGTTGTCCAGGATGCCAGAGTCATTGTCGTTATCTTCGGGTTCCTGGTCGTGATCCTCAAAAAGTGGATTTGTACGCAGCTCGTCGAGGCCTGGGAGTGTACCATATGAAAAACTTCGTAGTCTTTTTCGCTCTTTATCTTTGTTGTTGCCGCCACCAGCTTCTTTCTTATAGATTTTACCGATGAGTTTGCTGGTTGAGCTCTTTAAGTATCTGCCGATAATAGATAAATGAAAGATAAGAACTATTAAGATTTAACTGTAGAAGAATTCGAAACTTTTTTTTCCGATAAACCTTCAACTCTTTCATCTATTAATGTACGGGTACTCAAAAAACCCGTTTTTTTCATTCAAATGACTTTATTCAAGTGTCAATAAAATCAATCATATTTATATGAGGAAATTTTTGTTTCTAAATGAATCTATAAATGTTTTGTAAATAAAATAAATATTTCCATTTTCTAATGAATATTCAAATGGAAATACCATTTAATCTTATCATTAATGTTTTTGAATTATAAATGCAAAGTGTTGTGATAATATATAATATTTAGATTTTATACTATTTTCAAATTGAATTAAAATTCTTGATTTATTTATATAACCAATAAGAAACTAACAAATATCTTATTTGATCTGTTTATATTTACTAAAATATAATTTATAATAAATTTTTATATTTATTTCAATTAAATATGAAATTTGAAAAGTGAGTTGAAAAATAAAATGTAAAATAAACTTTTTACACGAGGTAATCGACTAACTCTCTCTTTTATAAAGTAATTAACTAATATTAAAGGAAATTAATTATCATTAATAATGTAATAAAGCATTAGACTTTAGCTTAGTTTGAAAGTAATTCGTAAATATTCATATATTATTTTCATAAAGTAAAAGGCAAAAAGAAAAGAAGTACTCTACATTTTAAGAGAAATGCAAAATTTAACATTACTTTATGGAAAAGTAGTTTGAACAATAAAGTTTAAATAATAAATGAATAATGTTTTGTACGAATCGTAGCATGTAGTGTACTTAAAATAGCTCAATCGGAAACCGAGACAAGTTACATAAATTTATTCCAAGAACCCATGAAATTACGGAGGAGCAAACAAAAGTTCCGCCCTCCTTTCTTGGCTCGTTGAAGTATAGGCGCGGAGAGCCAAACTTCATGGAAACCTTGAAAATCACAACTTCCGGTGTACTGAAAAGACTTCTAATCTAGTTTTTGTTTGCAGTAATGCTCATTTAATTCGAGCACCGACATCAATACTACTTCCAACAGCGCAATCCCACGCTAATAAAATCGCGTACCTATTTTGCATCGCGCGGAATTTGGCCGCGAGACAGCTGGAGGTGGTGAGATTTTCAAAGCGCGACCCCATGCTCGTTTCCTTGGAAGACTTGGACCCCTTGGACTTGGATCCGGAGGTCTCGTCGTCGGGCTTCTCGTCGTTGGTCGCTTCCTGTTCCGCGTCACTCTTTCGGCTGGCGTCCTTGTTTCGCCGCCACCTGCGCCGCCTGGGCTTGGGGCTTTCGTTGAGCTTGAAGCCGAAGAGCACGAAGCGGTCCTCGTTTTGGCCCCTGAACCTCCTCTTACGACCCTTGACCTCCTCCTCCTCCTCCTCCTCGCGCTCCTGTTCCTCCGGGTCCTCCTGCTCCTCGTTCTCGTCCTCCTGGTCCCTGGGGATCATCTGCTTGAGGTCGCTGTCGCACATGGACATGCGGAAGTCACCCCGCGTCAGACCCCCGGAGCGCAGCTCGCACATGGACCGGAACTGCTGGCTCCGGTCACACTCGTCCTCGTCGTCGTGTCCGGGTAAGCTGAGTCGCGCGTTGCGTACGCGATCCAGCAGCGGCTTCATCTTCTCGCAGGCCTTGCGCCGCTCCTCCCGGATCTTCTTCTTGTCCTTCTTGTGGGAGCTGCACGAGAACGTGGAGGAGATGCGCTCGGTGGTCACACTCGAAGTCTGCACATTGTAGCAATTGCGCTCGGACTCCTCCGAACTCGAGGACCTCCGACGGCTCCATCGCACTGGCGACATGTCTGTAAAATGGAATCCTCGATTAGACCCTTGTTCATCATCGTGTGCGTGCGCGCGCGCGCGCGCGTGTGTGTGTGCGCGATGAGGAGGAAGGGACCGATAAGTGGAGCTCCAATTAATTAAGCGCAGAGTCCAGTTCGTTAACTCGGCCACATCTCGCTTTAATGCAATATTACGACGATGATGTCAAAACATTCAAATAAGAAACCGTTTCGTTATTACAAGAATGTTTATTTTACATTTAAATACCAATATTAATGAAATGTAGGATAAAAAAAGACAAAACCTTGAAAAAATCAATATTAAAATTAAAGATTATGAATAGAATTTTTTTTTCATTTGAATAAATTTGTACAATAATATATTGAGTATATTAATCTCAAATCATCAAGGGACAAATTTTTCGTTCAAGTATTTAATTTTTAATATTTAAGTAAATTTTCTATAATCAAACATACTTTTTAATAAAAATATAAAATCTGTTGAATATTTTAAAAAATTTATTGAAAACTTTATTTATATATTAGTCGGTATTGTAAAAAAAGATATACAGGCATTATTTCCTACTTTTCTAAAACATAATACCGCTAATTCTATTTAAATTCATTCAAATTCTATTCAAATACAGCCGATAATAATTCAAATTAATGGACCTTTTCAAAATTAATAAAATACCAATATTACAATATTTAAACGAATTTAAAAATTTTAATTTTCATTTATAAAAAAAATCGTTAGCTTAAATATTGAAAAGTTCAATTAATTCTTATTTAATGCTATATATTTGTTAAAAAGCATTTTAAAATGATTTTATGTTTGTATATTAAATTATTAAATGAATTTCTGTGCGGATAAAAATTGTATGTGAAAACTGTAACATGAAATTTTATTAGGTAATTTGAATGCTCTAATTTTTTTTAACCGTTATGAAATGAAAATGTATTGTATGTATTACTTTCTAGTAGTTGAATCGTAAAAATTCATTTTCAATACAGTATATAATTATGATAAATAAAAGGCTTTAATAAGTATCTTAATTTATAATGTGTTGTATTTTAACATGTAAAGTATATTGCATTTTTATAATTCAATATTATTTAAAGTATCAGGAGTAGAAAATAGGAAATGATATTTTAAAACGGTTCTAATAATGTAAAATAATTTTATGATTATATTTATTTGTATTTGATAAATTAAAATTTGTATTAAAAACTATAATTCAAAAGAATCAAAACGTACATTTATAAGCTGTTAAATTTTGAAAGTACACAAATTTCACGTGATAAATGCAAATAAGAGGGTTAATTCAAGTTTAAAAAATATTTATATATATTTATATATAAATAAATGATATTTTCTTAGTACTCAATATTTGATTTGGTCAATTAGATCGATCAATTTTCAATAAAAATTTCATGTAATTGCAACGGCTGATTATTATAATCACGGAGATGTTATTTATTTACAAAAAAAAAAAAAAAATGTTGTCGGCTAACAAAGCGTAAGAAAATCAATAAAGTATAAACTATTATCGATAAGTAGGATGATTCATAGAAAGTTTCGAGAAAGTAGAATGTTGGAGGTAAAATATTATTGTACACACTGAAATTGATTGAAACATACGTGATGGAGTAGCGCACATACATGCATATTCCAATTTTAATTCAAAGGAATTCCGCAGCAACAATTATTGGGGTGAATGCGGGAATGCGAATAACGAAGGAGCAACTCGAGTGTCGAGGCTCAGCGAAAGTTTACGAAGAACTGGCAAAAATATTAGGATTACGCCGTTGGAGCCGAAAACATTATTTACCTCCCAACAATCAGTTTTGAGCAATCAGTGAAATTCTGAGACCGGGAAAGCCGGCTTATCCTGTGGCGCAGCTCTGGCATTTTCTCGGCGATTATGCTTTTTGTTTGCTCACGTAAGGGAAAAAAAGAATAAAAAAGGAAAGAATGAGCGTGTCACATGCTCCGGGCACATCCATTTTATTATTCCAGTGAGTCAGAATTTCCTCGGCGTCGACAAAAAACAAACAGGGATTACTTCACGTTCTCGAGTGAGACTCGTTTTAAGGAATTTTGGTGAAAAAAAGAGGAAAGAAAATTGAAGCCATTTAGATTGAGTAACCAAAGCAGATTATTTGGCGGAGTAAATAGTAATGGAGCGAGAGACGCGTAAAGCTAAAAATGCGAATACAGCTTTTGGAATATGTAATGTCGAAAATGTAACTGGACTTGGGCCCGAGTAAGTTCCATCCCATGAAGCCACGGGTTAAGAATTCTGTTTCCCGAGGAACGGACGGCCAAAGAGAAACTTGTTTTTCGAAAATGGAAATACAAACGCCTCTGAATTTGCATCGGCCCTAACTTGAAACCCGGAGATTCCTCTCGAGGTATATCTAATATTATAAAACTATTTTGAAATCTTCCGAGTAATTCGAGAGCCCACACGCGCTTTTCCTGCGTTCACGCGACAATCGCACACGCACTCGACATCTCGAAATTCTTGTTTTCGCACTGGAAATCGCTCACAAATGAACAAAAGGTTTCCGCGTTTTCACTGGTCGCTCGTCGTCTAAGTACCTTGGGAGCCGGCCTGGCAGCACATCCAAAACATCTTGGGGTCTGGCGAGGAACTGAGGAGGCTCGAGTTGGCGCCGGACGTCGAGCATTAGCCGCGCGGTCACAACCGGGTGGTCACCGCCGAAAACAATGGGCTCGAGGAGGAGGCGCGCGCCGCGGTCGTGGCACGTCGTCCGGGAGGCGCGGCGCGACTGGCGCCTCGAGCGTGACGAGGAGGCCGCGCTAACCCGGGATGCGCGCGAGACAGGAAATCCCGCGCCTCGCCGTCTTCTTCGTCTGTTTATTCCGCTGCCTCTTCTTCTCGTTCTCCTAGGTGTTGTTCCTCGCCCCCGTGAATGGGGACGACTCGTGGCCCTCGTCAATGGGACGCGCTCCCGGATGTTGATGTACTAGTCGTCGTCGACGAGTCTCCGGCCAATGCCAATACACTCTGGGCGTGGATGCAGACCGAACTCGAGCCCAAGATTCTCACAATGTCGGGGACCAAGAGTTATTGCCGACTCCGTTTCACTTTCATTACACTTGATTGTCTTTCGTTCCGGGGCTTTTCTTTTTTCTTCTCGCTCCCTCTAGGCTTTTGGCCCAAAGGGTTCGCTCGCTTTCCTTCATTTCCTGTGCATTTTTTATGCACGAGAGCTATTTTCAGTCGCCGGCACTCAAAACACAACGTAGCTTTTCGTCGTTACGTGAAATAATGGATTGGTCTGTATTTTAGGAGGACGTTTTCCTTGCAATTAATACCGTAGTGAACTAACGCCGATATAATCGTGTCGTGCATTTTCAATGGAAACGGTATTTCCAGTTCGTATTTTAATAACAATTATTAATCACCACAAAGCTTATTATTCTTTTAAGCGAAAGCAACTTTACGAGATTCATTGAAACGCAATGAATTCTTTCATCTTAATAACTATAATCAATCGCATTAAAATTGATAAAACAAAAAAAAAGGAGACATTTTTTTTAAACATGCGCATTACAGATGTATAATTAATTCAGATGAATTAATCTGTCGACTTGCGTTTTCTGACGAAATACATTTTACTGTCCTTAAATCAGCTATTCAACAGTCTAAACTAATAAAAATTCAAGGATTAAAAAATTTAAATTCAACGAATAAACTTTTCAGTTTTAAACGAGTTTTTACCTATTTCGAAAAAAAATTCTCTTAAAACTTCATGAACGAAAAATCAGATAATAAGACTGGACATTATCTTTATTTAGATAAGCGAGCCGTAAAAATGAAATTACACGTGTATATGTGACTTGACGCATCCATACATATATAAATATACAAACGCATTTGTAATAACGCTTTATTTATTTCTGCTAGATCATTTAATTATTTGCCGGTATATTATATTATTACGATGGACGTTGAATTATAATTTCTAATGTAAATAGTGAACCTTGAGAATAGTACACTTGATTACAATTGTTCGTTTGAGTAAAAATTATTTCCGTTATAACGCTTGATACAAAACTCCAAAAAATGATCGGGTTGCATTAATAATGTTTTTTGTAAAGTTCAAATTTCGTTGGTGGAGACCGTTAGATATATTTATAGATTAATGACTGGATGGTCGATCAATTAAAAAGTTGGATAAATTTGTAGATTAAAAGACTGGATGGTTGATCGATTAAAAAGTTGATCAATCGGAAAAAAGTTTGAAATGACCAACGGGGTCAGCTGTAGGTGAGTGACATGGGACTGCGAGCAATTGCTCCGGCAGTTAAATGCCGGTGAGGAAAGATCGGGGCGGAAGTGGTCAGTAAAAGCGTCCGGCACCCAGATCGGAAAACTCTTGGAGAGCGGGGGGTGGGGGGGGGGGGGGAGATCTAGAAGAAGAGAATGAGACGCAATCCAAGATAAGAATACAAAGTTAACGATAATCGCGGAGAGTCGGTCTAGGGAGCGGGGGCCCCCGTTCCACATTCCGAAAATAGGTGAGCGAGTTCAAGGAACTACGCATTTACGCGCAGTCGGCTCGAGTGATCCCGGTCGTGGTTTTCCGGTCCGGTCTCGGCGAGGAGGTTGTTGGCCAGTCCCGCGCACCTGTCGTCGGTTCTCCCCGCCCCTCCCCTCTTCGCCGTCTCTCTCGGGGCACCGGCAAACTTTTCGCCCGTGTCGATACCACGGGGCTTTCCATTGTTTTTACCTGCACGCGGGGCCCGCTTTCCCTCGAGCTCCTACATGTGCTTTTCGTGCGAGACTTTATCTCCCTTTAATTGTCTTTACCCGAGGGAGATACGGTGTCCTTCCGCGGCTAATGAGAATACGACTTGCAGCTTCTACCTTCGAGTGTTCCCCGGCCGATTCTTCGGAGGTCAGTGAATTCGAGTTTCTCGATTTGTTCATTCTACGGGTGAGGTATTGTTGGAGGTTGCGTGTTTACGCATTTTTACCTCTGACTACAATATCACTTTTAAGTACTTCAACAAAAAAAAAAAAAAGAAACTAAGAAATAAAATAAATTTAAATAACACGAGCGACGATGCAATGCATTTCTTATTGTACTGATATTTTCACTCTTTTTTACAATTGAATATATTTTCTAATCATTACAATGCTCACAAATTTATATTGTACACTCTCATTTTTTCTTTAAATAAGACATACTACTGTTGCATTATTTACATTTTATTATACTGTTTATAAATTCTCTGAAAAACATATCGCTTG
Organism: Eupristina koningsbergeri; assembly: GCA_018907245.1. Lineage (NCBI taxonomy): Eukaryota > Metazoa > Arthropoda > Insecta > Hymenoptera > Agaonidae > Eupristina > Eupristina koningsbergeri. The sequence continues at coordinate 2,472,332 of JACCHV010000151.1, forward strand.
TGATTAATAAAATGATATAAATGAATTATTTTTGAAACATATTGCAAGAAGTCGAATAAGGTGTTCGCAGAATTATGTATAAGAATATTACACAATTATATTGTATTCGTGATTTTTACGTGTAGATGCAATATATTATTTATTTTTATCAATCAAGAGAAATCAAGAAAATGTATTACAAATAGTTATAAAAACTCATTTCCATAAACATCTTTCATATTTGTATTAAATTCAGTACAAATTATTCAATTATTAATATTGTATTATAGATTAATATAAATAGGCTTTGAATGATTATGCAAATTTTAAGTGAAAATGTATAAAATGTATTTCAAGTAATAAGTGCAAATTCAACGCGCTCACTTGATTATTCAAAGATTACATGCCAGAGATAAATCGAGAAATACTTAAATGAGTATTCATAAATTTATTTTAATCTCTTATGTCACAAATCGATTCTGCCCTTACAATGAATACTTCTACCTGTTTACATTTAGAGGCGGTGCACATCAGCCTACACTTGTAGGTACTATTGTGCTTTTTCTAGTACTACAACATAGTCTCAAAGGCAGTTGATTTATAACTATAACATTTCCATTTTAATGGTTGCTGTGGTATATTTTATACTCACTCAAATATTCTAATCTACAAAGAAAAAAAAATTACAATTTGAATTGCAATGTGATGCTTGGGTCACGCAAGTGCATAGTGTAACAAAAACATTCCAAAACCTATAGTATTTCTTGTGTTTTTATATCTATTAAAACAAATAATAAAAGGCATTGATAAAGTATTATGCACTTTTATTGCATTATTGTTGATTTAAAAAAGATAAATGTTCGCAAAGCTATTTGCAGTATGTGAAAACTTTTACATTTTCGTTTCATGCGTAAACGAATAACGACAGAAGGAAAGAAGAAACGGTACAGCTTCTTCGGATAAACATGGTTAAGGAAATTCCTTGGAAAATCCCGTCGCCATGGTTGTTGATGAGTTGACTTTCTTGTCAAATATAAAATCTAATGATCACGATCTCAGGTTTTGCTGCACACGAGATCAAAGGATAAGTGTATTTCATTATCAGCAGTGTGATATCTAATAAGATTAATATATGGAAAGCAGATGTAGCTAATAAAGGTTGCTAAATTAGATAAATCTTTTTAATACCTACGGATGGATGAAATATTATATTGTTCTGCCCACTTTTCTACATTATTTTCGTGAAAAATCAAGATATATGAAATTAATCTTAGATTGGCGGCAATACTTGCAATCGAAATTGGTTTTGTACACTTACAACAACTTAAATAATTTTTGTTATTTATTGCTCTAAAGATAAATTACCAGTATAAGTGGTTTCAACAAATTAGATGAAAATACATTTAATTTTTTAAAACTTCTTTCTTAAAATATAATTATATTTTAAATTGTAATTGTAACTTGAAATTATTGTTATACATTTAAAATTTAACAGTTATGAGTTTTTTTATTGCAATTGCAGATAAAATTTTAAAGTATGAATGTAGGTCTTATCAATATAAACAATATAAATTAAATATGAAAATCTAAAAGAAATTTAAAAACTATTTAATAAATATTATTTTAATAATACATGTTTTTTGTTATTGTTTAATACAGATATGGCTACTCTTACGCCATCTTATTTTAGTTTCCATAAATTATCTAATACATATCTTTATAATATTCAAAGTATTATGAACTTTTGTATTGATTTATCCAACATTAATTTGATACTCATATTTGTAATTAATTATATGAATACACATGGATATCAATATCATGGATATAAAATTTTAAAAAATATAAATATGGTGTTAATACATTATATTTATTATCCCAGGGGATGATTGTAGTAACAGATTTCTGAATATGCAACATTTTACGCTTCAATAATCTTCATGATTATTTATAAATTTACAGATAAATATTATTTAAATTTATTTTCTAAAAAAAAGTAAATATTGTATTAATATCAAAAATACTAAAATAATATTAATCCACACACTCGCTGATGTATAAATAAACACAATATTTTTTTTTTTTTTGTAATTTGTATATTTTATTGTTAAAAAATGAATAAATAAAATTTTTACTTCAATTATTAATTTCAATTTTCTTACACAAGAATTATTTTTGTAAAGTAATCATAAATTATTTACTGAAATACATCTGTTAAGCTTCTAAGGCATTTAAGATTTTTAATTTGAATTTTTGATTTAAAATTAAATATAGATTTAGATGATGTCAAGTAGATAAATGTATTAAAGAGTTTAAAAAAAAAATTGTGCTAAAAACGGTAAAAAGTCACTAGGTTACGCGCTTGGGGAATTTTAATTTTTCAGTTATTTTTATTTAATGGCTAGCACACTTTATATTTTTCTAAAAATTATTGTATATAAAATATTATTTGATCTTAAAGTTTTAATGCATGTCAAGATTGTAATTTAACGATTAATTTCTAATTTATAACAAGTTTCAGGTGATTAATTTTTTACGAGAAATTTATTATTTTCTTCTAGAATAATACGTTTTATTATAGTAAAAAAATGTACTTAATAATATACTTATTGCAGTAACGTTATTATTAAATGTTGCAAATAAAAAAATTAATATTTTTTTAAAGTTGGTCAAAAATTGTTAACTTTTTTAAAAATAATTTTTATATATATATGAACGTTGATGTTAATAATTTTAGTATTCTATTAATTTATTAATATTCTTTAACAAAAAAATTATGTATATTTTAGAATCTCATTAGCTTGTAAATTCAAATCTATTGAGTGAATTAATTATATGTATTTGAAAGCTTATAATTATACGATAAAATCAAGATAAAAAATTTATGTATTTGTATTACATGGGTTATAATGGATTAACGAACAGATAAATACATTTTATACTTGAATGCAGGGAACAAATAATGAATTTATAATATTTTATAATAAAGTAATGCATTTTGCTTGTATGTTTCTATTGAATTTGAATACGTAGTCAATGGTACGATATGTATACATGTATATCAGGCAATTAGCATATGAGGGTAAAATCGTCCTGTGAACAATAGAAGAAAGTTTTTCCGTTATTTCAAATAGACTAAATTCTGTTTATCACAGCTTAAATATGCTAGTTGGCTTTTTGTAAAAATTGTATAACGAAACCGCAGGGGTCAATCAACAATCAAGAGTTCGTTCGAGAAAAAGCCAAGGAATTCTCCCATGAAAACTCGTTTGCAAAATTCGATGTAGCTTTTGGCGGCAAAAATATTATCGAAGGCACATTTGAATACAAGACTCGCTGCGAGGGTCGCACATCCTTGAGTCGACTTTTCCCTTGTGGTGTGGCTCCCGAGCACGTGCGTGATTGTGTGTGTGTGTGGGGGGGGGGCGAGTGTGCGTGCGCCAAGGACTTGGTGATCGTGGCCAACGGCTTTCTCTCCTCCGAGGGCACCAAAGGGTGAATCCGTCCGGTGCTTCCGGTCGTTGCTTTTTTCTTTATCAAGTGTGCCTTCTCGCATGTTACACCTCGGACAAATCGAGCATTAAACGAGATGTAAAGAGCCATTAAATGGTCTCTTTGCACTCTGCGCCTCCTACGATTAATTAGCTATTGTGCGTGAGTGCGAGTGGGAAATGCATGTTTCCGAGTAATTAGTACACTGTAACTCTTTAACCATTTAATTTTAATTACGTATCTCTGTCTGTTATTACCCGATTATTATTACCCGACTTTTGTATCTCAAAAGTTATTAAATTTACATCAACTTACTTTCATATTAATCTCATGCAATCGTTTACTTTTTTACTCATGCGCAATATTTTATTTCCAGTGCAAGTTACTATTTTAGATATTTGTGGTATTATTTATGAACTACATATATCACGGTGAATTTAGGAAAACTGGAATTTTTCATTTTCACCATAAATTTGAAGCTGGTAGTATAAAAAAGTTTATTAAATTTCTTTGTATTTGCTTATATACTATATATGTATTTTATTTTGAAATTATATATTTTAATTTGTTTTATCATTAAAAAATACATGACCGATTTTGAAATTAAGTAATAAAAAATTTTTTTATCGTAGAAAGTATTTGGCATTGAACGCAAAAAACAAAGTTTCACTTTACGTGTTTTCCACATTCAAATTTATTAGCATTATATAGCCTTAAAAGTATATATGTATATACTTTTAACCTATTTGAAGTTATTTGTTTTTAGACAAATAATAACAATAATTCATGTTTTGTAATATTGAAAAAAGACTGACTTGGCATGTTCAACGACCATAAGATTATTTTTATTGAACAGTTTGATATATATGTGTGTGTGTGTGTGTGTGTGTGTGTGTGTGTGTGTGTGTACATATAAATATATTTCTTTTGTTTGAAAATTAATAAAGCTGAATGAATATTGGAAATTTTGAATAAATAATGGATAATAATAAGAAAATAAATGAAGAAACTTTGTATTCAAAAGTTAATTAAAACGTCCAAAATGTAGCATAAATATTCCAATTATATTACAGAGCCCGTTAAAGTGTCTGGCAATAAGTTAGAAATTATATTGTGACACCTTGATAATATGTAAATGAAGATGAAAGAGACATTTGGATTAAAAAATTCAAGCAATTAAAATTATGTTGAAACACTGTGGAGAACAGTTTGATTATATCAAGAGAAAAAAAAAGGTCAGCAAAGAGTTTTTTTGCTCATTCAGCAAGAGTTTGCGCGGTTCAGCTGAATTGCTCGGCCAAAAGTAAAGTTACAAATGTGAAATGCAAGAATTTGCGTGATTTGTGGAAGCGACGAAACGGGGCATCAGTCGCGGGACTTTAAAATGTAAATTAATCATAGATGCACACTTTACTCTCGCTTACTCTCAACCGAGAGTAAACGAGAGTAAACGACCAGTGCCCAAGAGATAAAAAATGCCTTTTTATCTTTTTTATCTCTTTAATGCTCGATTTTGAGGAGCAGAAGTCCAGTTCAGAAGTTCGAGTGCAGCACCCTAGAGCGTGAAACGCTGGCCGAACTATTTTGAGACCGAGCGAGCGTCCGTCCAGTCGGGGCGAGTGCGCGCTCGAAATTATAAAAAAGTAACTGGTACGTTTGCAGGGGCGAGGGAGGGAGAACTCGTTTTCCCTCTTTCACTCGGTCTCACTCGCACGCAACGGATGAAATGTCAGGCCGACGCTGACTCAGTGTATCAATGGGTCGGGCTCCTGGCACCGCCGCCCTCCACACCTCCATCGACTCTTTCTGCGTCCTCTAGGTGCAGGTTAGGTTCCCACCTGCTCCCGGTCGTCCTGCTTGCTCCCTGTCGCACTGCGCCACCGGAAATCGGTTATTGATCTGGGGGCGCTCGGATTTCGTCGAGGGGCCGCTCCGTTTAATCGCCACCTTCTTCTCCTCTTCGTGCCCGAAAACCCGAGGAGGGTATTGTGTTCGAGCGCCATAAGGCTCGCCAGTGATTTTGCGAACCCATTCGTGCTTTATCGATGTTCCTTGTAATGGGGACGCCCCGGAGACTCCGGCTGGTCTTTCTCTCTTCGACGATTTTCCACCCAAGCCAACACGTTCGCGCGTTTAATGGCCTTGTTTTTCTTTTCACGACACCAATTTCCCTAATTAATACCTCGTGTATTTCACGTAGCATTTGTCCGTTAATTGGAAAAGTGATCATTACTGTAGGCACAAGACGTTATACGAGACTAGTCTTTGGTGTGGTCTTCCTTTTTTTGCAAATCTTCTAATTTAAAAATATTTTTTGAATTTTCTACATTGCCTTTGCGGTAATGCACCGTCATGTAATAATGCATTAATAATTTCACATGACTTGCATTCAAAGAGTCATTTTTCGCACTCATTAACTACAATGTCTTTACAGTGTAATGATAGTTAACAGCGAATAATGAACAAATTATTAATTAATGATCGAGCAATCAATTCAACAATTGAAATGCACCGAGTAACGTTAATATTTTTCGGATCATATGCACGAGTTCATTCGCAACAATACAACAAGCGTAATTTTTACGTTGTGCAATGGTTGCTTGTTATTCAATAATTAATGTTTTTTCTCACACAACCACGTTAATTCAGTTATAATTTTACATCTAATTATGCTTTAACGTTTAATCATACAATCCTCTTAATAAACCGTAATAGTGTACAAAACATTTATCTAAATCAATTAAAATAATGTATTCCACGTGTTTCAGTGGCTCTTTGCAAGAAATGAATATTAATTATTTAAATCGATTAAAGTTTGAAAAAAATTTCTTGATTTTGAGCCAAGATAATCAGGACAGGTTCCTGTATGCATGCAGAGGAGATGTTAATTTATGAGCATTGTCTTACTTACCTCGCAACTTGGAAAGGGCGAGGAGCCGGGGTGAGACGACTTCCTGGTTCTCATCTTCTTCGGTCCGCAGAGGACTTAGGCTCAGGAGTCGCGGAGCTTCCGTGTGGGCTCGAAACCAGCGCATCCTGAAATAAAACTTAATATTAAAAGCAATCCACCTGATTTTTCATACTAGTTTACAATCTAATTCAACTTGCTATTCGACAGTCACTTAACTTTCATTATCGTATAGATCCTAAAAAAGTTACTTTTATAAAAAAAAATTCAACTAGGTTGTTGTATTATAAATTATAATTATTATTTATTTCCACGTGCCATATTTATTTCATGTCCTGATCATAACTGATAAACTGATAATGCATAGATATTTTAACTCGTATATATATTCATTTTATGGGTTCTAGTATTGTTATAAATATATAAACTAATTCGACATTACGTTATTGAAAGTTTGTACAATTTTTTATTCGATAAATTTTGATATTTTACAATTAAATATTCATTTATAATTTTAATAATAATATATTATTATAACTTACTACATTGTTTTAGATTTTAAATTTTTAATGAAAAGAAATTTGTACTTAAAAGGAACTTTTTTTAGCTTGATTAACACTTTATTTAGAACATAAAATTTATTAAAAATCATTTTTTGATTGAAATATATTTTTATTTAATATAATTTTTTGTAAAACTACTTGCTTCGACCAATTGGCATATAAAAAATTACATTAGTCAATTATGATAACGTGATAAATTTTTTTAATAATACAAAACAATGCATCAGGAATGATATTTAAATATTAATGACATGTTTAACGTATATATATATTAATTGCTTACGATTACATAAGAAATATATTATGTGAATCGCTAACGATCCAACAATAAAGTTTTTAAATTTCTTAACCTCTTAAAAGTAACAAGATCAGACAGAAATTTCGACTTTGTATAACAAAATTATTCGCAAGGTATAATGTAAAAAGAGTGAGTGACCGATTGTGCAATTCATCAATATGTAAGAAAAATAAAATGATTTAATAGAAAGCGGAGTTGAGCAAGTAACAAAGCGTGAAAGAAAAACGAAAATATATCAAAAGGCCATTGACTGGCTTATCTGTATTTTTGATGTATGAAATTTGCAGATAATAATTCTGTGACTGCTTTTCTCTATGACACTGATTAAACACAGAGATAAGCATCATCCGGTTTTCTAGACAGGTAAATGGAAAAGGCAAATCTCCGAAAAAAAAAAAAAAAAATTGAGGCGGAGGCTAAAGTGAGGGCCTCAATTGCAATATTGATAATGTCCAATAAGTTAATGAGTGCCCCGCCGCCTAGAGCACAAAACGCATTCCTCATTTCCAGTGGCGGTGGAGCATTAATGGGGCACAAAATTAAAGTCTCCGAGTCCTGTTTCTCGCCAATTACCCTATCGCCGCGCTCGTACGTGCAAAATTGGCTGCCTCCTTTTTTCCCTATCGCAATAGTTCATTATTCTATAACCCCGCGGGTAATCAAATAATTGCACGGGGACTACTATAATTGTCGGCCTACCTGGCCGAGGGTTCACCTGGTGACTTTCCAACTCGGAAGGTGAGGTGCCCCACTCGCTCGAGATCCTCCTCGCGCAGAGCTTTTCTCTTCCGCGCACGCGCGCACTTACTCACTGGCGCGGTTTTTGAATTCCCGATACCAGAGGATCCGATGATCGACACCAGTGCCTTCGATCTTTCTTCTTTGTTTTACAACGGGTATCGGCCAGGAATCCGAGGCGAAACGCGGCTTCGACACTTTTAATGGCTGCGTTCGCTCTACTGTTTCGAGCGATAGTTTGATATTTTCGAGCGCGTAAGCGCGAACCTATTTTTTTCCAGTGTTAGCTTTATTGTCTGATACGGGGAACGATATCATGGCTCGCATTTCCTTTCTTTGCACTTACCACTTTATGTTTCGTTAATAAAGTTTTAACGACCTGCGCGTTCTTCATTATTTTAAGATGAATTACATTATTACTACATTCAAATTCTTTTACTAAATTTTATTTTTTCGGTTTGGGATGAAAAAAGAAACGCTCGTTTATTTTATTAAGCCATCAAAAAAACCAACGTTAACGAGGCAATAGGAAAATAGTTTTTATTAAAATAATTAAATGTTACATTTATAGGTTGATATGAGACTTTATCGATTTTAATTTTTACTTTGGAAATTGTGTTGCGAGTGCATTGCTCTACAATATTTGCATTTGCTACTTCAATTAAACTCGATTTGAATAACGCCAAAGTCTTCACAGAATTATTCATAATTGTTTTTTCTAGAAGATGGTAATATTTCTATTAAATTTTGAAAAAATAATTGATTGTTTTATGAAATAATTATGAAATAACACCGCTCATAATATTGTACAATGTATATTTATGAAAATTCAAATTAAAAAATATTATAAAAAAAAAAAATTAACACTATTTAGTGATAAAAGAATATTTTTTTTTAAATGAAGTTAATATACAATGAAGTATTAACTTGAATTTTGCTTAATATAAAATTTAAAACTTTAGCAGAAGTTCGTATTTCTCTACAGCTATTTTATTTTTAAAAATGTCTTGAAGAGTGTAAATATATGTATAAAATTTACATGAAATTAAAATTTAAATGAAAATAATTTTTTTATATCTTCACACCACATACATTGTTATAAAAAAGTGTAAATGACACGCTGAAATCTAATTCTGTATGTCTTTATTGTAAAATACAATAAATTACTGTATTTCGAGGTTCCAGAGAAATCCCAACTATAATAAATTTGTTGTGGTTACACGTTAAAATATTATGATTTTTAACGTCTGATTCATATTACATTTGCTTACATAATTTTTAAATAATTTTCAAATAACGAATTTTGAACGTGTTGCACTTACACGCCAACGATCATCGGTAAAACTAACTACAAATATAATTATAATAACTTTCGACGTATTTAAAATGTTCCCAGAACTTTGTAAATAAAAAATATATAAAGAGTTATGCGAAATTACCACATCGCAAAATTTGATTTGCACTTCAAACAAGAAATGCAATGCAAAGTATATAAATCTCAACCATATGTGACAAGACTGTGGTTGGTTTAACTCTTATTTTTATTGCTATTTTTAATCAACATGTTGAATTCAATTTAATCAGTGCTTAAAATGTTATGTTTTATCTTGGCATTATTATGTATATAACAAATTCAGCTTTGTTTAGGTGAGTAAAAAAATTGTATATTTTTTATAGAACCATAGCAGTAAATCAAAATAAAATTTTTTTTATCCCTCCATTTTTATTTAGAAAATTAAAGGGTGATACTGGAATGAAAAATTTTTTTTATATTAAACTAAACAAGAATCAATATGATTGTTTCCAATTAAAAAATTATTTGATATTTAAAATCTAATTTAGAGATTATAATTCATTATTATGAAAAAAAAAGAGATTTGTATTTTGGATTGGCTATTGTTATTTTATGTGGGATTATTACTGAAAAACTTGTTTGCCTTTGTAATCAAATATTCTCAATAGTTTTATAATTTATAGATTATTCATGGAATTATTTATTTAGAAATCACTTAAAAAATTTCGAAAGATTTCAGTAATATAGCTACTTTAATTCAGCAGATAAATAATAATAAAATTAAAAATTAAAAATAATATTTTGGAATATTATTTTTTATTAAATGTAAAGAAGTTGTATTTATTATGATTTGTTTTTTTATTCTATAATTAAATTTGTATTGAAGAATATACACAACACACTTTATTACCGTTTATTTTAAATACTTTGTATTTCTGACTTAAAGAATAGATGTAAATTTAAAAACTTATTTTTAACTGGAATTCTAATACGAATTCTACTAATCACATTTTTTCTTAAATACTTGGAATTTTGTTTAAAAATAAACTTACTGTATAACCTCCATAAAGTAAGTATTTGATTGTTTTCTAACTGATGCTAACATGTTTACGGTTACATTTAAACAGAAGAATGAGTAACTTAAAATTACATTTAATGACGTCATTAAAGGTAATTACAACTCATCAATCTTTAAGAGTTAACGTTGAAGTTTATCAAAATTCAAAACAAAAAATTCTATATTCCTAATTTTCATTATTTTTTTAAAATTTTAGTAATTAATTAAAATATTTTGAAAATATTTATTCAAATGTTTAACATTAATATTTTATGATTCATAAAGTATTTCATAAGATTTATAAATACATATGATTAAGATTTATAAAATGCATAATTTTTTTTTTTTTTTAAATTATAATCTATTAATTATTTGGTTTCAATTTTTCAAAAGATAAATAAATATCAGTTAATAATATGCTTAAATAACTTTATTGGTTGTTATTTTAAAAATATAAATTATTATCGACAATGGTTATTTTAGAGCGAGAACATTTTTTTATTCAAAACAAAAATATAATATACTTTTTTTTTATTAAAAAAGAATAAAATTTAAAAATTGTTACTAAAAAATAATTGTATTGAGTATTACAAATTTTTTTTTTAAATAATGTTTATATATTATTTTTATATATTATATAATATATATTTATTATAAAATATATTTTTACATTTATGCTTTAATACCTTAGTTTTTAATTATTCTATACATTATATAGCTTGACAGAAATATTTATTTATTATATTTAATTTATTTATCAATATAATGATTAACCTATATATACAATAGAATAAATACTATCGCTATTAATTTTTAATTTTGAAATTTATATTTAAATGATAAAAATAGGAATAAATATTTTCATATTAATATACTTGAAATTTTATAAAATATTAGTAAATATTATTTATATTTATATATTTCAAACCAAAGCATGTAGTGGAAATTTTTAAATTAAATTTTTTGAAATGATATTATATAAAATGTAAGGTTTTATTCAATCTATTTATATTCTTATACATTTAAGAATATAATTACAAATTTAGATCAATAACCGATTAGAAAAGTAAAGAAAATTAATTAAAGTTTTTATAATATAAAATAACTAAGTTTTTAAAATAACTAATTTTCTATTAGCAGAAACATTAAAATTTATAATTTTATACAAATTTATATTTTTGCACATAAAATAATTTATTATGTATTCACCAAATTCTTTATCAATAATTTACTTTAATAAAATCAAATTATTTCTTATGAGAAATTTTTTAGACTTAAAAATTTTCTTGATTAACAACATAAAATATTGTAATGTATATAATTGAACTTAATGCATTAAAATATTGAGAACTTGGAAATAATTACTTCTCTGTTTTACATTAATTTTTTTGAATATTTCTGATGTATTTCTGAATATTTTTAAATTTAATGTATGTATTTTAAAAATCTATAAAGTACATTAATATATACTTAATATAGTGGGAAACATAAGTAAGTGAAATTTCTTTCATACGAAAATAAAAGGGAAACTTATTGGTAATTCATTTAAATGAAAAATTTACTAGAAGATTTTTAATTTATTTTTTCAATGTGTTGCAAGTGATCTGAGTATATATATTTCATAAAAGAGACTTAAATCATACAATTTAATATTATTATTTGAAAATATATTTTATTCGATTTGTATCGATTTACAGGACTTTTTTTATTGAGTAACAGGGCAATTGAAATAAATTAAAAAAATTGGAAGTAATGACAATGTACACTTCAAATTCATAAATAAATTTGAATATAATTTGAATATATAATTGATGTAAATTAAAATAATTTTGTTACCAATAAATATTAATCATTTATATGTGCAATATAATATATTTTAACCAATGTTAATGTATTTAAATCATTATTATATTTTGGTTTTTTATTGATTATATATATTTAAATATTGAGTCATTTATGTATATTAACTGTAATATATTAAGATCATAATTTCGATATTTTTTTAAAAATTATTTGAATAACGACCGAATATTATTATTCATATTCGATAAATTGTATAAATGTATAAAAGATTAACGTTCGAGATACAAATTAATTGAGTTGAGAACTTTTTTTTTTTATTTATAATAGTGTAACATTTATTTTAGTTTATAGTTATATGAATTAAAGAATATTTAAATGATACTTATTTGCCGTTTAATTAGTAATTTTGTAATTATCTTATTTATAGTGAAAACATTATAAAAAAAAATATTAATCTGTACGAAGGATGTACTGATATAGAAATGACATGTAGTACAAAGTGAAAATCGATGTAGGTTTCAAAGTAGATTAATTTTTACTCTTGATCGATGGTTTAAAAAAAATTCGCACTCTTGGCAAATAACTGAAAAGCAATGTTTTTATTCATTCGGTCGATCGTAAAAGGAATGTTTTAGAGGTGTTGCGTGTCGAGTGGCAATCGAGAACTCGTCGGGCGTTTATAATACTGGCAGTCCATTAATCGGGTCGGCGATCGGTCGCGGGGCCAAATCTCTTCTACGAGTTCAGTTGCGCAAAAGCTCCATCGCCCGGAGCTTTTTTACGTGAGGTCGGTGCACTTTCTCCGATCAAGTGTTACGCAGGGCACGTGCTCCAATGTCCGAGTTATCGGCGTCGGCGTCGGCGTCGGCTTCGGCGTCGGCGACGCGGTTCCTTTTCACTTTCTGAGCTGGGCGACAAATTTCGTTCGCCATCGCCAGGACCGAGTCCGGACTCTCCCCGCGTTATTGCCAAACCACCAGCCGCCGGGCAGCCACTCGCCGATCTCGGTGCGCGATCTCCACCTCGGAACCGGTTTACGCGCGCGCGCGTGCGCGTGCGTGCGTGCGCAACCCATGGATATTTACTCTGCGATCGAATAAATATATTCCTTCCTTGACTACGGTAGTTTTCCAGAGTCTCGGCTTAACGGGCGCCTTTTGGTCCCGAGGACGGGTCCATTGTAGCCGATCCACAGCATCCGCACCTCGTCACCGGGCGTTCAGAGAAGAAAAATCGAAAATTGATTTTTGATCGGGAAGCGAGTGCTGCTCGAGCTACCGGACTCTCGGCTTTAAAAGCGTCTTTGATTTATCGGACGAACCGAACCCATTCGTCATAAGCCTCCGTGCCAAGAATGCCAAGGAATATTTGACGCCCGAGACCGAGGTAAAATCCAATAACTACTGTACCAGCACGCGATAAAAGGGATAAGCTGTTGAAAGTAATTATTATCGCGATAAAAAATGATGCTGCTTCCGTTGGCCGGCGAATAAAATTTCAGATGTACTGCCTCGGCGCACATTACAATTGCAGAGAGCGAAATGCAGCACAAAGGCGATTTGGTTACGCGCGAGGAGCCGAAACCAAATGAGCATAAAGAGCGCGTAATATTCCTCTGGAGTCAAATGGCGGCGGCTCGCCGATTTTGAAGGCAATAATTTCGCAGGACAACGAGACGGACCAGCAGATTCAATTTCAAAGCTTCGCCAAGCTTACGTCGGATTACATTCATTGGGAACAAAAGGCGAACTTCGCCTTCCATTCAAGACTCGAGCCCCGTCGCTTTCATCTCGCTCACGCCTAGTTTTATCCGTGCCGGTATAAAGACGAGGTATCGCTTTCTCTCTCTCTCTCTTGGAGAAAAGGAGCAAAGAGAACAGAGAAGCAGTCGGCAGTAATACACGGGGAGAAGTGCCGAAGGCCCGAAGCAGAGAGGAAGAGAGGGCGAGTGTGCACGCGTGTGAGGAAGAGAGCGAGAGAGGAGGATGGAGGCTGCTAAAAACGTGCTCCCGCGGTTGGCCTCGGAGTCTGCAATCCTGCGTAGCTGCAGCTTAACGAGTCCTGACAATTAATCCTTACCCTTATTCCCCGGGCTTTGAGTCTCTTCGCTTTCTTCCCGACGAGGAAAAAAGACGAAAGAATCGAACCTATCGCTAAGGATCCCCTGAGAATCTAAGATCCGAGAAGCATGTAAATTCGCGATAAATTTTAATTCTGGCTCGGTCGTTCCTGGAAAAGACCGCGGAAATATGCGCAGCCCCTGGATACGCGAGACTCGGGGAATTCTGCACTCCAATAGAAGTTGTTTTATGAACTTTAACCACATTTTTTAAAGTTTACGTAAGAGTTGAAGGTGCCCGTAAGATACCATCTATTTGGCGTTGGTTTTCTTTAAATGCCTCATGTACAGGAAGTTGATGTCGCGAAAAACCACATGTTTCTCTCGTTCGATTGCAAGAAACAACGGGAATGGCATTTTGTTTTCTACGAAAATACCTTTTATTTTTTAATCATCGTTAAGTTAATTAACAATGAGATTCATTCGTCAACAACCGAGAGTAAGAATATAAAAGAATTTAAAGTCGTCATGATTTAGAAATTAATTCTCGCTGATATTTATAATTGGCCAATTTTCCAGTTACGACGTTGACTGACGAAATATTTTATACCTTAAAGATATTTATTGGATGGCATTTAGCTAATATATGTTAATAAATACATCAAAATATAGAAAAGTTGCTTATTGCAAATATAAAATCTTCATTTTACATTTCCAATTAATAACGCATTTATAAAAATTTTTCTTTTTTAAAAACAATACACTTTAATTACTATTATAACATAAGTTTAATATTTAATTATATTTATATTTTCAGATATAATTTCCTATCTTATTTCAATATAATCCTCATTCATGAATATAATTGTAATTTTCCTGTATTGATTGAATATATAATTTTATGAAAATTAAAAGTTATTAAAAGTATGATATTTTTGTTTTTTTAATGAGACTGCCTTAGCAGTTGCAAAACTATCGATATTGTATTTAACATTTTTTTGGGTTATTAATTTCCTACTTCAGGTGATTAATATTTCCTCAAAGCATTTTTAAAGAGCTCTTTAAAAATTGTTTATACTATGAAACTTTCTCAAAGAGAAAGTATAATAGTTCATTAAAACCGACAAAAATTATTGCATTATAAAGTTACAATTCACAAAATCAATTGCTTTGATATTAAATCATTAATAATAATGTAATTATGTATTAACAAATTTTCATAACTTTAAATTCACATTTTTTATTCATGAAATGGTAAAGATTATTTTTGTGATTTGTAATTTTTTTTAATTTTGATACTTGTACTAATGGATTCTTTACTTTTACAAGCATCATTCAATACTCGTAATATCGTGTAATTGATTCATTGATTACTAAAACTTTTATTTGGCTTCAAAAAGAGAGCATTCGTTTCAAGAGCACGTGTACGATTATGAATTATTCATAATTGTAATTAGAAAATAACAGTTTTCACCATCTCATATGTGTAATTTAATTTGCGATTGTAATTTTTCTTGTGTAATTCTCTATCCTAAACGTGAAAAAGTGATTTTTCTGGTTAAATTTATGATTAGGTGAGTGTTTGAATAAATGTTCATTTGATGTTACTCATAATTCAATCAGTTATTTTAATTTATCCACTTAATAGAATTCGAAATCGAAGTCTTGAAATGTGGAAAAATTTCACGTTAAATTTAATGAACTGATTGAAAAAAAAAAATATGTATCCATTTACAAGGAAAAAGGATCTAACATAATGTACATGCACACGAGACTATTGTAGTAGAGAACCTCATTAAAAGTTTCGAAATAACGAAGCTGCCCGAATCACATTAATCATATCAAGTACAGTTATTCTCATGTGAGAAATTAAAATAAAAGCAAAAGAGTACACATAATTTAGCCAGAAATTCCCGAAATTCCATAAAAATATTTTTGCGTCTGACCATCGAATTCAAATCTAAATCCCTATATCGAGTGGTCGGGGTGCTTGAGAATTCACTGGGCTCTAAACTATTTGAGAGTCATTAGAAAATGTCGGCCGCTTTATTTGACTTGGTAACTTTCGTTTTCTTTTTTCCACCAACTCGTTATGCCGGTGACATGTAAATAACAGTAAACCGGCCATTTCGTAATAATAAATAGTCAAAGCCAAGCGGCAATAAAAATCAAACAACTTGTACGATCCTACAAAGTGATTATTATTAGTATTGTAAATAATGGGCTCATAGTGAAAGTTCTTATGTGTGATCTAATTCAAGGTACGAGAGGTCTAAGCTTCTCTCGATCGTTAGCATTTCCCGCACGTAAGCATGCTTGCGCTCAATTATGAATAAAAGGTGTCGAAACAATTTAAATAGCGATTCAAATGAACCTTCGCGTTGTTGTTGTGTTGTGTTGTGTTGTGTTATTGTTGCTGTTGTTGTTGCTGTTGCTGTTGCTGTTGCTGTTTTGGTTGAGACTGATATTCAATTAATCCTTGTAGATACCCGTTAGCGAGGATTATTCATGAATATTCATCGGAGCGAATTATATAATGAGCGTAATGCTCGCCCATCAATGTCCATTATTAAAATCACTCGAATTACAGTCGGCATTCAGATGTGGAGTGCAGCAGCGCGACTCCCAATTTTCGAGCGAGCGGAACCAGGGCGGGATTATCCTCGTCGTCTCCGAGGAGTCGTGGGCACCGATTCCGCGACTCCCCGATAGCGAGCCGGGCAATTAAGGCGTTCTCGGGGCATTATCGAGATTCCTTCCGCGCAGTGACCTTCCCACCGGGGCCTCCGCAGCACGACGCACCACGGGAGAAGAAAGGAGCAGAGGATCCTCTTCGCGACGGGGGGAGTGCGGACCCGGGGAAAGAGGCGAGGAGAAGGGAAGTAGTGGCTCGTTTGACGAGCCAACGACATGCCGGGCATTCCGCGGGGTCGGCGGCTAAGTCGTGGAGCCGAGCTCCAGCGTTGCCTGCGCGTACGTGCCTAAGGACGAGGAGCCCAAGGTCGCGCCTAGCGAGAGGGAGGTGGGGGGGATATTTATTCCCTCGGCAGGCATACTCGCGTCCTGCGATCGTTGGAATCGGTGAACGTCGGCCGAGCGCCACATGCCGGAGGATCGATCTGTCGCAAAATCCGCGGGCAAGGATTAAACGATCCTCGAACCGACCGAACCGGACCTCCAAACTCCAGCATCCCCTCTCCCGTAAATCGCTCGGGAAAATTATGCCTTTCTGTTCTTTTTACCTTTTTTCTTTATTTGTTCGCAGTTATGTGAAGCTCAAACTCAATGTTCCATGGATTGATCAATTTAAACATACGATACTTTAAACGCTTGCTTAATGTTTATTGCTTAAAAATGAATCAACTTTTCATCCACTTGAGCGTTTGAAATTGTGTCGGGACTGTTTTACCAAATACATTATAAGCAATAGTTTACGCGGCGACCAATTTTCTGTTGCAACAAATAAGTAGTAAATTACGATTATCCGCCTTTGCGTTTTAAATGCATTTAATGCATAATTAAAAAAGGAAAGGCCCGATTCGTACGAAAAATTTATGTAATAGAATATGCATAGTTGTGCTTAGAGAAAATTAATGTTACTTATTTTAATCTAAAGTAATATTCAATGTGTATTAAGAAAAGAATTAGTTGTTAAGTAGTAAAATTTCTTATAACCAACTATTAATATTGAAAAACAGGAAAATAAGTATTTCTTTCACATTAATAAATGATAGCTCGAAATAATTCCAATGCAATTTTTCTTCTTGTAAGTTGAATCCAGATTTTATGCCGCAGTGCTTAAGAAATGATAATACGAATCGAATACAATTTCGATAATGAGCCTCTAAGTATATCAATTTACATGGGTAATCAAATTATTTTGCTATTCTTTGCCCAGAGTCGTATTTCTTAGAGCAACCGTACTCATAGAAATCTTACCATTTAACGCCACCCTCCTTCCTACTTTCGCAAGGCCTAATTCGAGGATGGCAAAGTCGGAACCTCCGCCGGCATTAACGGTCAATTACGTAAAATAATAATGCGCTGGACAGGAGGAAGGAGGCGAAAGGAAAGATCCTGCCAGGACACTCGCCCAGGAAAATTCGAGAAAATGCTCGAGGAATATCTCTGGGAGCAGTTGGTTCGGGACAATGCGGGGTTCGCGACGGCGCAGCCTCCGCGGCTATGGACCGTTGCCTTCACCTCTCTCTTTTTCTCCTCTCTCCTTCATTTGCGCAGGCTCCGAGTCCCTGCAGCACACATGCCTTCGCACAACCTGCGCTCGAGTCCGCGAAATCCACTCCTCGATTTATCGCCCGCGATAGGCGGCTAACAGATCCGCGAGACTCTTATCGCTCCTCGTTCTCATCCTGGAATTCTAGTTGCTAGGCCTCGAGGCTTTTTAATTATGTCCCAACTATCCGCGATCATGAGATTCCGACACTTCTTTACTCTTTTCCGCTGCAAATGTGTGTGGATTTTTTTTTTTTTTTTTTGTTGAGGGTCAATTAATTGGTGAAAAATTGAGGATGATGCGGGGTGACTTTTGATCTTTGGCGATCTGGCGACCGGTTAAAACCATAAGCATTCCTAGTTTTTAGTAGTCGAGACATTTTTATGATTTATTAATATACATGACTGAGCGAAACCTGAGCTTTAAATTTCAGACAGCACTACCTGTATCTTTTATTTTTGACAAATCATTGCTTGAATATATATATGCGATGAAGATAAAGCACAAAAGTCCGAATACAAAATCATTCTCCGCTGTGCTTAAAATTTTAAACAATTTTTTTGAACCGTCCAACCGTGTTACGTTGAAATATTCTTAGTTGCATTGGGCATCTTTGCTGCATTTATAAATAATAATAAAGAAACATTGTTTTGATGTTACCACGGTATTAAAAAAAGAATTAAATATAAATAATTTAAATTTACCGATAAGAATCAATAAAATATGTTTAGGAAATCAAGAATTTTTTTAAGTTGATGAAAGATAATTTATTCATAGCGCTTTTAAGATTTATTCAAATTTTTACACGCAAAATTATTATTCACATATGAAAAAATGAATTGTTAAAACGCAGACTAAAATAAAGAAATTTTTTAATGTCAGTTGAAATAGTTTTAAAAATGTATAAACTTTTTTTTGCAAATAGTATAATAAATATTTTTGTATAATTAATGTGGCAGAAAATTTATCAATTGCGCGTAAAGTGATTCGCGATGGCATCGAGAATAATCGTTTTTGGTTGGTTTGGCCATTTAAAATGACGTCAGAGCCTTGTGTGATCGTGTAAAAGATATTTCAGGATCCTTTAAAAAGTGTTACGCACAAATAAATTAGACGATTAAATCCTGAATAATCTAAAATTTTGCATGAAGGCGTAACGATCGGTTTAACGCCGAATTCTTTATCTACTGCAATACACCTTTTAGCGAAAAGAAGGTTACATGTTCGAAGAAGTGTATAAAAGAATTCGACGTGGATATATGACAAGGTAGTATATTTATTTTTCTTTGTAAAGCAACATTTTTTCTTTTCTTATTTTTTGTAGGACGTTGCCGATACTCTTTATGTGGAGGAAAGTTTTTTCCTTAGATGCCTCGATAGTTTTTACGCGACGACGTTTTTGCAAATGCTGCATAAAGTACTTTGCACCATTAAGAGGAGCGTGAACCCGAGAGAAAGCAATTTTTAAAAGTGTGTCCTTAAAGATTTCGAAGACGGCAACATTCGCTCTGGAGCTCGCGAGCGGAGAAAAAGTTTCTTCCCGAGTAATTGGAGAGCCGATTTATAAAGCCGAGAGTTGGGATCGGCGTGGAAAAGCCAGAAGCCGGTGGGTGTGTCCGGTCTCCTGAAAATAGAGCATAGAGGATAATTGGGCTAAAACCCGGAGCACGGCACGACGGTAATAAAGGAGCCGCTCGGCTGGGTCCGAGTGTTGTTCGGTTGGCTGGCGTGCGCGAGTGATACCAATTTTTTGCGAGCCCGTGCACCGGGATGGGCGGCACACTTTGCGAGAGGCACCACGTGCACCTTGGACCCGTTCCCGTCGTTCCCTCGGTGGCCGCCGCCACGTCCAGCGCTCGCATATTTACCTAGAAACTCGCGCTTTCTTTTCTGGCCCTCGTTCCCCGAGCCCCCCGGGAGTTTCACCGGCCGTCCTCGGAGGGGAAAAATGCCGCGATAGTCGTCTCGCGGTCTGCGGCTTCTCGGGCTCGCGCCGATCAAAGTTCAGGTACAGGTACGAGCTCGTCGGTCCTCGTTGCTCGGGTTCTCTCCCTTTTCCCTCCCGCCCCTCCCCCTCCTCCGTAGGCACGCACGGGTGCAGGGACGGAGGGAAGAGGTGGTACAGTGGAGCTGTGATCCTTTGCGCATGCGTTCTGCTACCCCCGGTGCCGAAGTATTCCTGCGCAGGAATAGCATCCTTTTATTTCCACTTGACTTTTAATCACGGAGGACGAATCGCGTTGCATCCGATGCCGCGAGTGGGAAAAAGATGGGGTGAGAGAAAAATCCGAGGAAGAGCGCGTTTTATGTGGATTCGAAAACGATACGACGATAAAGCGATATAATGATATAACGATATAACGATATAACGATATAAGGATGTACGGATATTTTTACAAGAGCGAGGTTGAATAGCGCTGTCTGTGTCTCTCAGCCGTTGTCTGCGATCGATTTTCAAACGGTTCGTTTCGTGCTTGTTCAACTATTAAAATATCGTTAAATTCCCTCATAATTTACGATTCGATGTTATTTCAATTCCTATAAAATGGGTTAATGCCGAGCACTTCTATTATTATATTTATTATTTTTCTTATTCCTGCACTTTAATTTTTACCGTACACACATAAATTGATCATCATTAACTAATACTTTTTACCTGAATCAGCGCTTTCTATTATATATTAAATTCAGTATGTTTTCCATTGCATGGGTATGCAATTTTCGTTGTGTCTAGTCATCAATGTCCTTACATTTACATGTATGAAGAAGATTTTTTTATTTGATTTTACAATACTTTATATGATTAATAGGCAGAATCGATTCTTTTTTTTTTCTACTTGACTGCTTTTAACATAAAAATTCGAAAATTTAATGATAAATCTATAAGCCTTTTCATCACTTCACAATTTTCATTTGATTTCAATTTAATTTTCATCACAATTCACTGCTTAATGAAAAAATTAGCCAGGTTTAATAAATTTTTAGTTGAAATTTTTTTCAACTCAATTATTCCATAAAAATGTATAAATATTAAAAAATAATTTACAAAAAAATCGCAATTTCCTTTTCAAAATATAACTGTAGGTAGAAAAATAAGCTGCAACTAGTTGTATGTTTGAAAACATTTTTTTTAAAATTAACAGTAAATAATATTTAATGTGTAAATTTTGAATATTAAATTATTTCCAAAACCTAATAAAAATTTTCTTATTTATTAACAAATTTTTTCAATTTTTTGATTTATTTATTGCATGGAAATAAAGCTTATCTGATTTTCTATATGAGCATTATGGTCCATAAATTTACTTATTATTATAATTTAGGTTACTTTACTTTTTATTTAAAAATTACTGTAAATCACTTGACACACTATAGAAATAAAATTTATTTTATTACATGAGATTTATTTTATTAGAATTGTGCTTACAATTGTTGCAATTGTATCAGAAAAAATCGAATAAAATAAATTAAAATTTAGAATGAAAAGAAAAACAAGTAACGATATACTTTTATGTTTTATGCAATGCACAAAACGTTAAATCGGTCTATAAGGGAAATGTTCTATTTATTTAAGTGTCATAGAATGATAATTATGGTGCCAGAAAAAGTAACGTTTAAAGTAAATAATTTTCTTTTGAACAAAGAAAATGCCTTTATAGAAAAATGTCTGCGTAGTTTAAGCAGTGCAATCCGTCCGGTATCGCTAAGTAAATTCGTGAATCAGAATACAATGATTACACGACATTTGCCAGCCAGTTAAGTAAAAGACAATAACCATTATTCATTTTCAACTACAACAATTATCATGGCAAAGGAGTTTCCTTTGGGCTATTATTTAGAATTGCTTGTGAAAATAGCACGTGAACTACATGCGAGTGCATTGCGACAATCGAAACGAAGAAGCGGGAATGGCGACACCAAATCGAATCCCACCGATCGATGAGAATAAAAAGTATGGGAGAGGAAAGGGATCCAGGACTCCGAATGTTCGCCGGGTAGCGTGGTGCCCGATCTCGGGATAGATCTGATTTCTCCACGTCGATCGCGCGCATATTATGTTTTGCTCTCGTGTTTAGCAATCCTTTGCGTAGAGGTAGGGATTACAGGTAGAGGTAGGTTGTTGCGGTTCCCCGGCAGCAGCTGACCGACGCGATAACGGATCCCGTAAAAATATTTTACGGTGCCAGACATTACGGGCGCGCAGCATCACGGCTGTGGGCTGTGGGATACGCAGCATCCTTCGCGAGATGCCGCTCCGTTTTTCTCGAGGCTGAAGTTATTCAGAAAAGTATGCGGGATGCGTGGCTCTGCATCCGAGCGATGATTTAGCGCTCGAGAGTTTTGCGAAACATTAACCGTTGACGCTCGCTAATTTTTTATCTCGATGCCCCGGCACTGTCGCAGCTCTGCGAAAACCTAGTGGCGAATCGCGAGCAAATAATTAATCACAATCCAAAGTGTTGGTGCATTTTGTGTTGCGCACGCACTTTCTATCGTGCGACCAGGAAAGTGCACTCATCGTCGGACATTGTCCAGGATGTGCATTAAAAAAATCGCAAGAAAGCGTTAAGCATTTGTAAGCTTAGAACGTTGATTTATATCTCGAGAGATATTTCTGAGATAATCCAGGGAAGATCGGCAGTACCGTTTTAAGAGTTGCAAATGCTCATTTCGAAATAACGAGTGGAAGGGACACCAGGCGCATTCGCACCCTCCCCCTCCCAACCTACCCCGCGTAAACATACGTAATCGCAATTGCTGAAAAAGCGAAGGAAGATTCGAGTACGTTTTATAATCCTAGGGGAACTCACCTGAGAGTACCTGGCGAGCGTACATCCAGGTTCGGAGGGAATGATTTACCGAACTCACGAGTCTCCAACTCACAGTCAATATGGCCAATGCTTATCAAAAAATTGAATCTCAAGTTAATTACAAAGGCACGCGAAGCCTCGTAAAATTCGTGATGATCGTGCTACTGCAAATGGAGTTCCCGAGCACGCGCGGGGGCTTTTCGCAACACCGGGGAACGGACTCGAGACGAAAGATCGGCGCGGTAGCATCCCGGAAAAGACTCGGGTGGCTGGTGCGCGATTCACATCGTTATCTTGGTGGCGGCTCGTAAATGAAAACTCCGATCTTCCTCGGTCCTCCGCGCCTCCAATTAAAAATCCCGATCACGCATTGTTCGCGAGGATGTTCCTTTCGCGGGGTCATGGCTGGGGATCGCCCGAGCGAGCGCCTCCTGGAGAAACGAAGCCGGGCGCCGCGGTTTCGCACAGGAAATAATAATGGTTAGATAAGGAAAGGCGTGCTGAACAATATTCATAGATGAAATAATCGCATCTTCAAACATCCAGACGATTTCATTAAGATTCTTATTAAGCTTGAAAGGTTATTTCTGAGTTTAATTGCAATGAGCTTACATTCACCGAATGGAATTACTTGGTTTGATTGCGTCATGCAATGGTGAAAATGCAGTGCAATAAATGAAATGTTTTTATAAATAAATGATGTGTGCCGGGTCGGTCTGTGTCAAGCGGCACAAATGTCGAGTACAAGAAATTGAATTGGAATTTAGATGTCAATACGAACAATATTACAAGCTGCAATTCAACTCAATATAAAAACAGACGTGACCACATAAAAGTAGATGTAAGATATTTGTCTGAATAGCAAAAATGTTCAATGAAATGTAATTGCTAACTGCTAATATAATATTTGAGCTATAATTTAATTTTACGTTAATTTTTTCCACTTGGAAGCAATAAATTACGCAACGTTAAATGGAAAAGGAATGTTTGACTGTCGATGATATATTCGGTATGTCGACATAAGTCAGTGCCGATTATAAATTTAAAAAATATTTTATGAAGTTGAAAAGGCATAATCGATGTCTTCACATTTATAATTAATGGCGAATCAATATCTGATCATTAAGTTGTACATCGGGAATTTTGAAAAAAGCACCCGATCGGCATTATTTAATTAAGGTGGTTAGATCTGTTGAAGTAGACGAGGCAAGTCGAGTCTACAGAGGAGAGTCCGCGTTCTCTCTTTTGAATTTCCCGAGACTCTTTTGCAGGATGAAACGCTCCACCAACTGGTGCATTCCTCCGACAATGATAAGCGAGAGCGCATTCCGGCCGGCCGATCGCACCGCTTTTATTCCGATTGCTTATGTCATAACGGCGTCCGAATTTCCCGGGAAAAGGTGCTCCACATGTTCCAGGAGGAGTCGCACCAGGAACAGGAGTTTGGACTCGCGTGGGTATGCCGGTAGGAGAGAAACCGGGACGGTTTCGAGCGAGAATAACTAAATCGAGTCTCGAGACTCGCTCGTGAGTGGCGCACCCGAGCGAAGGACGAGGATTTCACTTGGTCGTAGGATTCCCTCTCGCTCCCTCTCGCTCCCTCTCGCTCCCTCTCGCTCTTTTGGCTGCTGCATCTTTGAGTTTTCCACCTTTGCGTTACATTACTCATGTGGCTTTGCGTAACCGCGCGAGTACACATTCGTTATCTCATAAAGCCGTAACACCTCATCGCGGCAAATTTCTTGAGCGATACCATCTCCACACGAGCGAGTCGAGATGATTCGTGCATGTACCTTTTTAAAATGAACGATCTCTTTAACAATCCTTTCGACTGCCTTTTTAATATTGGTTTTGGCAAACTTTACTAGGGGAACGAGACACGAAATTTTAGTGTCTGATTTGGAGTTTATTAATGTTGCATATTTTATCCAAGTATCCAAGTTGGTTATTTGTATTCTTTATGGAGTCTTTCACCATTTATTTCAAATCTAACGAAGCTATTAGAAGAAAAAGGCTGCGTTTGCTTATCGATATAACAAGGTCTGTGTAAGCTGGAGTAATGTTTATTACATTTGACGAGCCATAATTCATTATCTTTCAATATCAATATTTGTTGTCTTAGTTCTTTCATTAAAAGAATTATTTCATTACACTGAATGTATCAATTATTTTTATTGAAATGCACAATATAGAATAGAGTAAACAGAATAATGCTCGTGTTTTGTTGATCGAAGAATCAACTGCAGCGAGACTCGCGAAAAAGTATTTCTGTCATTGTAAAATGGTTAAATGTAATTTATATTTATATATTAAATTGATTGCTTCTTCATTAAAGATATTTGCTTTTTATTTACAACGATTATATGATAAAAAATATTTGAAATCGATATTTTTATAATGAATTTAATTTAAAAATTGCTGCTGTAAGACTTTTTTTTATTATTTATACCTTCGACTTATATAAGAATCGTTTTTACGATCAGCAGCTTTAATTTGCAGTTCCTTATTTCCGGGTAAAATTTTCTTTTTTTTAAAAAATGTTAATGCGTACTATCAAAATTTTTTCTCAATCGTGAAGCGACATTATGTACATATTTAATGTGAATGTGGAGAGAGAGATTGAGAGAGAGAGAGAGAGAGTGAGAGAGAGAGAGAGAGAGAGAGAGAGAGAGAGTAGCTACAGAAATTATATTGCGATTAGGTTATGTATAAAGTTGCGAGTGAGCTTCTTGACTAGGAATTTTTCTTGTAGGAACTCATCTTCGTGTAAGAAGTTGGACTCGACAATGATGGAGAGCGAAGAAATCGTTATTGTTTCCCAGCAGTTGTTATTAGTGTCCGAGCGATTGTAAGACCAGATAGAGTTTGGAGTGAGTTTAAACTGAGTGAATTCAGATAAATTACGTTTACTATACTTGAGTTATTGCATTCCTGGTATGCCATCAAAATTTTTACATGTTCTTATGTGGGTTAAATACTTTTGTGCACTTTATGCTAGCTTTAGTTGTAAATTTATATTCCTTATTTTAATTAGCTTTCGGTAAATCATAATGGGTGACATAGGAATTTTCGTCGTACATACGATTGATTAATATTTGGATAATCAATTATCTTTTATAAAATAGGTTTATTGAAATATTTTATTCGTGTTCGAGAACTACATTTGTTGAAAAGAATTTTATCATTTCAAAACAAGATAAAACTTTAATAGATAATTCATTTAGTTTAAAATACTTGACTAGTTAAATAAATCGATAAAATAATTGCTTTAAAAAAAATATTTAATTTCTTTTCATAAATAAAACGACTTATATAATTTTCATTAAAGTAATTTAATCATTGTGAAAGTATCGTTTTTTTGCGGTATCAAATTTATTCGACTCACTCAAAATTGAAACTCACTCACTTACACTGTTTTTTATTGTCGAATTGGCGAAATACAGTCATTAAATTAAAATTAATATTAATTTCAGTCTGCTTTGAGGCTAATTTGAATATTTGCCTTAGGCGCTATCAAAGGATAATTGGATTAAAAATTGATAGAAAGATCGATTACTCCGGCTTAAGGTACACAAGTGGATTATTGGTGACACATAAAAACTGGTGTAACAGAGAAAGAGAGTGTGAGTAATTTCAAGTGCGCATTTCGCGAATGCACCAAACAAATTTTTGGATGTCGTTGGCACAAATAACGTATACAGAAGGGTTGTAAGCATCAATTGTTAAGCCGATGCGATGATACCCGGGTTTCGGATTTTGAGACCTTATCGCGAAATTAAACCAAACACTCGGATATCGCTCCGAGCCCTCACAACACGTCAGAAATCGTTGCGGACATGTTCGAAGCGGGAGTTTCTTCTCTCCTGAATAGGATTCAAATCCCCACTCCAATTAGCAGGCAAAACAGGAGGTCCAAGGATTCAACACAGGAGCACTCCTTTGTCAGTGATAAAGCCGCCGATCTGCTCGCTCAATCCACTTTCTTATCAAACCGATTTAACCCCCCCCCCTCTCGCTTGCTCTCTCGCTCTCTCGTCAAATAGTCAACTGATAGAGTGCCCTACGCGCACACAACACACAATGCACTCACCTGACACCTGCGTACCTGCGCGGCGCGTCAGCGTTGCCTCGACAGGCCCCAACCCCGCACGCGGCGCCTCATTAAAAATTCTTCCCTCCGCCCGGGGGAGAGTGGACTGGTTTGGTCGGGCTGGGGTTCTGGGCCGGAAACCGCTGACAGGACGAGGACGACGGCGACGAGACTTTCGGGCTGCGTGCGCTTCGTGTGAGCGCGCAGGATCGACTGAGAGGACGGCGCCGAGACTTGCAGCGGACGGGAGGGGGCCAGTCCACGTCGAGAGAGAGAGAGAGAGAGAGGGGCTCTCGGATATTATGTCCCCTCCACGTTCCTCGTGGATGCGGATGCATGATATAGAGGTGTAGGCTATAGCTTGGCTACCTTGAGTTCGCGACTATTTATAGCGTTTTCAGACTTATTTGTGCGAGTCCAAGAATATTGGATTTGGTGGCCGATTCACTTGGTCCTTGATACTTTCCAAGTCGCCGATGCCGATCGCGTTTTTGTCTCTCCTCTCACCTTCACCCGCGACTATTGTCCAGCCGATTGTACCCCTCCGGCCTCACCGTGATTTCGGTGCTCCGGGAGCTCCGCCCACGCATCCGAGTCCTGGCATTTGATGTACTTCCGAACACGTCCAAAAGAGCAAAACAGGGAAGTTTAAGCTTTTCATTTGGCACTCAATACTATTTGCACATTCGTGGAGTACCATTCGTAAAATAACACCAAGCCTGTAAGATCTTTTGAGGTACCTTTTATTTTGCAAAACGAAATTCTCAAATTTTTCTAGCAGCATTTCTACACCCTTTCGCGTTCCGAGATACTCTTGCTGATTTATTCCATCTTCATTGAATTGCAATTGTAAATATTTCTTTATGATTCCGAAGAGTTTACCGTTGATCCGGAAGAGAGAAATGCAAATCAAAGCTTAAAATGATACAACTCCATAAAACTGTAACGAAAACGTGCTCATTGAGTACTTGCGGCCATGCAAAACATGGTTTTATTTAAAAAATTTCTGTAACAGTAATCGAGCAATTTTACGAATCACATTAAATGCTTGAAAAAAAATAAATTATTACTCTCTTTACACATCGATAAATTAAATTTTTAATTTCTCGACAACTCATGGTTTATAAAATAACTAGAATGATACTGCAAAAATAAATTTCTTTTAAAATAATTGTTTAAATTATTTATACTTTATCTTCATGATTTATATTTATTATTTATTATTTATGATGGAAATATTTTAAACGAATTGTAACCTCTGATTTTAGTACAAGTCAACTGACTATACATGAAAGAGCGCAGGAGAGTTAAAAAATTATCGAAAAGTGCTTTGCCTAGTAATATGTTATTTATTTTATTTTTACGAATATATTCTCCGTTTACTCCAATATTATCTAATTGATTTAAATTTTAAAATATTTCAAAGAGTTTTATTAGAAAAATTGATCTTATCAACTTAAATTCGTCATCTGTAATAAGATAAAATTTACCAATTTCTCCAAAGATGGCGTAAATGTGTTCAAAATATTGAAAATATTTCCAAGAAAAAATTTTTTTTATATTTTTTTCATATAAAACAATAATTTTTAAAAATTTACTTTTTAATTATTAAATACTATTTACTAAATATTTATAATGTTTATAAAATTCTTTATAGCAGCAATATTATTAAATATCCTTAAAAACTCATGTAAAATTTTCCTATTTTATAAATGATATTCTTCATTTTAGTAATAATATTACATTAGTAATAAAATACAAAGTTGTGACTTAATATATTATTAAAACATATAATATAATATTTATTATAGATATTTAAAAAATCAAACAAATATTTTTATATAACAATATCTTAAATGTACATACAAATTAATAAAATATTCTACAAGGATATAACTAAAGCTATTTCTTAATATTAGTAATAATATTATTGTAAAATATTCTTCGAACAATTTTATAAAGTTTATTAGTTTTTTAAAAATTTTGTAGAAATAAATGAAATAATGAAAATGAATAGTAAAGCGGAAATAAAAAATATGATGTAAATAAAGAAAACAGTTACAATTAAAATATAGAAGATCGATATGCTATTCAAAAAGTAGAATACAAAATTATATTTATGATTGTATGCTTTCATTTTTTAGAAGCATTAATCGAACTCAATTTAAATTGATTATACAATATGAATACTATATCTATACTAGTTTCAGAATATCAATATTATATTGGATAGCGAATATAGAACGATTAATTTTATTGCACAACCAATTTTAATTACATCTTTCTCAACTTTCACTTAAAATAGTTTTATTTTCAATGTAATTTTTATTACATACGTCGTTAAAAGCACTTTTGAATTACCAATTAATTTGATATGATATGATTATTTTTATTATTAAGTATAGTTTTATTATAATTATAATACAAGTTTAAATGATATTTTTATTAGATTTGTTTAACTCAGGAAATTATAACGAGATAACTAAAAATTTATATATTTTTTTTATGGTTTCAAGTTTTTGTGCACCTTTCATGTTTACTTTATTAATTATAAATCACTGATCCAGTGGGGTGCAGGGTGATTAAAAACAAATCTATTCAATGTATTATGTCGACGTTTTGGCAAGAATCATTTGCCCTTGTCAAAACTTTTTATTCAACAATTAAAAAATTACATAAATTAACAAATTATTTATTACATATGTATAATACGACAATTTTGTTTATAATTATCAATTGAATAATACTGTAATGTGTTGATATTCAACGACTTGTCAGTCCTTTTTTTTGATTAAAGATAACGTTAAAAATGCATTAAGGGTACTCTTTAAAGTAATTTTTTTTTATTAATTTAATAACGGAAATTCATATTTTACCTAAAACTTTATGTATAAATATTAATTTGTTTTTACTTTATTTTTTATATTTTAATGTAACAAACTTATTCATTAAAACTTATTAAAATATTATTAATTAATTTAATAATAAAAATTCTTGAATTAATTAATTCTTGAAATTAATATTTATATAAAATACTTAAACAAAAATGTATCTGTATATTTATAATAATTATTTAGACAAATACAATAAATTAGACAAACAACTTGAAGATTTTATTATAATAGTCTATGATTATCTCTTTTATACTTTATAATTGTAAGCATTTTTTTAGGTATTTTATATATATATATATATATATATATATATATATATAAATCTAAGAAATATTTCTGTATATAATGCTTTTTTTATATTTGTTTCAAATTTTTATTTATTAGAAATAATTGAAAAAGCCATTAACAAAAAATACTTTGAACTCAATTACATTTTCTTAGACTTTGGTAATAATTCTCAAATGTTCATTATAAAATATAAGAGTTTAAAATATAAAAATAAAAATATAAAATATATTTATAAAATTTAAAATATAAAATTTAAAATAAGAATCAATACTTGTAAGGTTTGTTACAATTGATATTGTATATAAAATTATGTAATTTTTAATTAAATGAAACGACTAAAAATGTAAAATATGCGACCAATTCAATTTTACACCTAAGAATGATTTTATTTTGAGTGTATAATAAGAACAAAATATAAAATTACAAATGATGGCGTATAAGAAATAAATTAAATTATTTTATAAATAAATTCTATATTTTTATAAATGTTTAAATACTATTTTAATTATATATTTTAATTGAAATAAGTAATAAATAATTTAGTAACGTTGCTGTATTATGCAAATTTTATGATTTTATTACCAAAAAAATTATGATAAATATAGTGCATAATTTATGAATAAATTATTTAACATATATTTTTAATATTTTTAATTCTAAAAAATTAAAATTTAATACGATATTATACTACAGTTAAAGGTCTATAGTTATCAATAGTAATTCATTTGATCGAAGTAAAAAAATAGTTATTGAAAATATTGATTCAAATGTTCGATAGATAGTATTTAATTTCTAATGAAATCCACAAATTTTATTGCCTACATATTTATTCACCATAAAATTTAACTAAAACTATTTGTTTTCATATAAATTTTAAGTGTTTTCTAAAAATCTGAATTAATTTGAGAACTACATTACAAAAGTATACTATAAACCAGCTGTATTTATTTAAAAACATGTTTTGGTTCCAGGTGAGCATTATATTATGTCTTTGGAAAATTAAATGTTGAACAAAAGTGTATGTTGATATTTTTAGAATTTGTAAAAATGTAACTTTGTTATATAATGCATTCTCTGTTTAATACAAGTAATTTCAGAAATAAAATCAACAATGTATTTTATTTATTTTCAAGATAATATAAGAAAATAAGATTATATTATCTAAAATGTTATGGTTCGTATTGATAATAAAAAATATTTTTTTGATTTTATAATTTTACTATTAAAGAACCTTAACAATTTTTCATTTGTAAGCATTTTTTTAATGTATTTTATTTGAATTTATTTTGTTTGAACATAATAATTAATAAATATTTAAATCTTAAATTAAAAAAAAATAAATGTAAATAAAAATTTTTTTATGTATGAACGTAGTTATAGTGCGATACAAATCATCATTTACCCAATAAAATAGAATAATATAAAACATAATAAACGTAAAAATGATAAAAATTGTACATTTAATAATAAATATAAATGACAGAAGAAAGAAATAAACTTGTAATTAATTTAAACTTCAGCAATTGAAATTAAATCGTTCGCATAAAGCGCGAGATTTATATTGTTACTTTATTCAAGTCAGAGTAGCCTGAGCTGCGTAAAACAAGATCACTGACATTAGAGACATTTAAACACGAATGGAGTCTGCGACATCAGAACAACTGTAAGCGTGAAAGGGGCAAAGAAAGGTAGAACGAGAGAAAAAGACAGACGAGTGGCGACGAGAGGAAGCATTGCTGAACTCGTCGGTATCGACTTCTCGAAGAGGAGACGAAGTGCAAAACCGCGAATCGGCCGACTTTCTCCTCGGAATGAATGAAACAAGAAAGAAAGAGAGAGAGAGGGGGGAAGGGGAGGGGATACAGTTTGGACCTGCTCCCCCTGGTACGTAAGGATCAGATTCATGACTAAAAGAGTTTGTAAGAGGATTGGATATTTCGATCATCGAGCCGGTAATAATAGTAGTAAAGGATCATTCGGTACTTGTATTGGATTAATTTGGGAATGGCAGGACCTATGGTTTTATTACCTTCCGCAAATATAGGAGCATTTTGTTCTGGGCATAAGCGAGACCAACTTCCGGGCTTATCTTGGATTGATAGTAGCTGTAACAATGCTGACTATAACCAACTGAAATTTAATTAACACATATTAATTATCTCAAAAAATGTTTCCAATTCATACATAAATAATAACCAACTTTTGGAGAATGCATGTAAAAGTCATTCGCGTTGTTTATTTAAATGCTTGTTAAATTTTGTTTATTTATCTATATTAAGATTTATGAACATCATTTTCAAAATGATTTTTTTTATTACTCTCAGCAATTTTATTTTACAAATACATGATGTAACGGTATAAAGAAGTTGGAACACTTTTTATAATCATTAATTCTAGTTTTAAAGCTACAGTTGATTTCGCTTATACACATTGTAAAATAGCTAAATTATACATTAAAAATATTTTATTATATGTCCAATTGGTAAGATTTTTATATAAATTGATATTTCAATTAATTTTTTTTTGGTACTTACGATAGTTTTTATATTAAATTTTGATAAAAAATAGAGTATTTTCAGAAATAAATTTTTAATAACTAAACTCTAATAAGGATCATATCTTAATTTGAATACAATACATTAAAGGATTAATCATACAACTATCTTAAATTATAACTCGAGCGATTATTAATTTTTAATTTCTTGACTTTTGGTACAAGAAAATTTAAAGGCTGTTGCTGATAATGAGACTATGATAGTATTATAGATATATCCGTAAAATACTTGTAAGAGTTCTTAATACTTTATTTAACTTTCGAAATTTAATTTCTATTTATTTTTCGCAACATTATTATCACAATTTATTGGTATTACAAAAATTTTATCAATTAATATAATTTATTTTTTTTTATTAAATTTTTGGAATTATACATTCACATTAAGTAGTATTTCATGAATTAAAATATTTTTTGTAATTAAAATTATTATTATTCACAAACAAAATCATAATTATACAAAAAAATGTTATGTTTCTTTAAATATGTTTATATTATTTTATTAAAAAACGTGTTTAAAAAAGTATACAATAAGTTATAAAGAAAATTTGTAATTACTCTTTGTAGTATAAGTAATATTTAGTTACAAAGTTTTAAAATATTCAATATAAATATTTCGTTTCATATATTTTATTTTTTTTTAATACTGAATATCGATTTAGAATTCTACAATGTCTACAAAGAAATTAATTTTATCGTCGTAAGACATATTTATCTATTCTGGTGATACCGTCATAATTTTAATCTCATCTTCTTATACCGATCATTACGATAATAAAACAAAAACTACGCAATCATCATTTAAATTTAAAAGTAGAAGTTTAAGTCATCATTCAAATCATTCCATTAAGTCGTGGTTAATTACAAAAATAATTCATAGAAAAAAACATATTTGGATTCAGTCATCGGCATTTTACTGTAGTGAAAAGCTCATCAATCATGGAAGGATACAAGGGAGAGAAAGAGAGAGAGAGAGAGAGAGAGAGAGAGAGAGAGAGATAGGGAAAAAGGACAGCTTAAATCTAATTCGAATGCGGAGAAATTCCTGTGTCGATGCCGCAGTAATCGACTCATCGATAAGATCTTGAGGTACATAATTGAAAGGCTGTTGCTTTACAAACGGATCCAAAAACGCGCGTGACTCGAATAATTCGATGGGGACTGTAATTCACAATTTTCTTCCGGACCACAATCCAAGTCAAGATAATAATGCATTATCTTGCGACTATTTTATTTGGTAACAGTAAAACCCATTCGAATATCGAATAGACGCTGTTTAACCAAAGGAAAATGGTAGATTTGTAAAGGTACCTAATTCCTTTACCCCATTTTACAAATTTTACCTGCTCTTCTGAGTGATTGACAGATGATTATACAATCATCATTGGTTTCGAGATGATTTGAAACGATCGAGATAATCCGTGAAATGATGATAATTAAATAGACGAACTGTTTGGTAAAGGAGAAGGAATTTTATGGACTGCTAACAACGATAATTGATTACTTATGAAGTGCATATCCTTGGAGTGAGCACCTGAGCTAGTTGTGATAAAGCACATTATATAATTTCTGACCACTTTGTGAAGTGTTTTTTTTTTATTTGGTTATCCATTGAATTGACAGAATGCGATGATTAACAAATAAAAGAATTGATGTATTTCTTCTTCGGAAAGTGTTCCGATATATTAAATCTGGTGCATTGTCGCGATTCAGTGATTCGTCGTTAGCCTTTCGATTCCATTTACTTTCGCAACTTATAATCTTTTTCTCCTCCCTCCCCCCTCTCTCCCTCATCCAATTACTTTCCAACTCCGACGTAATAACTCTTAACCATTGTTCGATATCTTAAAACTTATGGTAATAAATAAAGTCTTTCATATCAAAAAGAACAATAAACACGACCTTGACCCTCGATTTAATTTGACGTTTCTATACCTTGGCAAATCTAAAAGCTGATAATGTCAAAGTAGATATTTCAGTTTTTTCTAATTTAAAATATATTAATTCATATGCCTTGTAGTTATTTTGTTTAATTTTCATATAATTTTTTCTTACAAATAAAATAAATCTATATATAATTACGAGGAATATTAGGCTTTTTATATGTTGTCTAATTATATTTATAGATTATTAATTCTTGAAGAATTTGATTACTTATACACTATATTAAAGGAAATACTTGTTTTTTTTTTTTTTAAATTACAGATTAATACTTTTTAAAAATAATTACTAATGAAGTTGATCATATTTTACATCTTTATGTCTTGTACGTATATGAAAAAAAAATTGTTTTTATTTGTTAATACTTCATATTAAAATAAAATGTGAAACTAGTAATAATAATAATTTCAAAATATTAAAAAAGATTTTACAATAAATAATAAAAAATACTAAATAGAAATTTCTATTTACTTTTTATTATAGCATCATTATCAATAACGTTTATAAATATTATATAATTGAGATTTATTTAAATCAAAAAAATTATTTGGTCATATTACATATACGATATAATTTCTACCATATTCAGAAGAAAAAATAAAATTAAATTGAAAATTGTTGACAATAATAATATTAATTTACGAAAGTAAATCATTGAATTAAAAAAATAAAAACGTATGTAATTAATATTTTTATTAACATATTTTCATAGAATATTTATTTTTCAAAATTATACATATTAATTTCAAATCCATAATTTATTTCTAGAATATGGAAGATATAACATTGATTAATATATTTTTGGTTTTAATTATTTGTTGTTGTAATATAGTTATAAATTATGAATTAATCATTTTAAAACAAGTTTATCGTAGTAAAATATTTTAATTTATAAAGTGAATGTATATATTTATTGATGCTCAGATATAAACTAGTAATGACAATGGATGTTAATAATTAAACATTGAATGTTTTCAAACCAATGAAATAAAATGAATTTTAGTTAATGCTATTTTTGTTAATAAGCTATAAATTTAAGAATAATGATTACAATTTATTTAATATTTAATATTTGCTTTATTTCTATAAATAGCGAATTTTCAGTAAATATAAAAATTTATACTCGCAAAAAATTTTTTGTGAAACAATCATTTTTTTAAAAAAAATTACGATATATTAAAAATAAAGGTAATGTATGAAAAGTTTGTAAATGCATATTAATACATGAGAAATTATGCGTTATACGTGTAATATAATTTTATGTGTACATTATTAATCGATATTCATTGAAATTTTAATTTGATTTTTTTTACCATACACTTTAAAGACTATAATAGAAAGTTGTATCTAAAAATTTTAGTGTATGAAAAAATCATAAATTGTTTGATTTGTAAATCTATTTTTATTTATATGACCATATATGTATTATAATAATATTGAATTAATATTTCATTAGCCATCAATATTTACAAGATAAAATTAATAACTCTCAGTAATTATTAAAAAGAAACAAGATATATAATTATTTGAACTATTAACTTAATAAATATTTTATTTCTTTTTTTTTAAATAATGTGTATAATGTATTTGGAATTAAATGTAAGATAGGGCGATAAGATAAAAATTGAAACAAGTTTGTCATAATCGGATTTTAATCATTACAAATTCAAGTTTATATAACTTTTTTATTAGAAATCATTTGTATTATATTTTTTAAATGGTTAAATTATATTTGAAATACTACAAGTCATTTCAAAATTATATAAACATTAATTTAAAAATTTTTGAAATTTAGAATAATGTTAATTCAATTGAAATAAATTAATTTAATTCATTTCATAATTTTAATTGATTATTTATTTTTATTTCAATTTAATTCTCACTCTATTAATTTAATTCTATAAATGTGTATAATCATTATACTTTCACAAAAATAATTTGAATTAGCTAATCGAAATATTAAAAATGCACTATTTTTATTTGATATTTTCTGATTTTAAATCTTAAATCGAGTATTTTGATTATGAAATTAATAATACATAAATTTGTTAGATACATAAATCATATATATTAATAAATGTAAGTATTAAATGATTGATTGTAATATTAGTATTGCAATATATTAACAAAAGCAAAATTGTATGATAATAAAAATGAAGAAAAGTGAGCTATATCTTTATTGATTATGGTCAGTAATAATTTAAAAAATAATTTATTCGAATGATTTATAGTAAAATGGAGTGATTCTGGTGAAAGTTTCAAATTATAATTAATATAAATTAATAAATTTTTAATTATAAATTCTAATATTATAATTTTTTTTATTAAACTGTGAAATTTTTGTATTACAAAATATTGTTATTCATCGCTTATATGATTTTTCATCACGTTTTTGCAATAATAAATATTATCAGTAAAGTTAATAAATTGTATTACTAAAATTAGCCGTTTTTTTATTTTAAGGTGTATATTTTTGAAATTTAGAAATATATTTTACATTATTTTATATTTAATTCTGTGTATTTATATTTGTCTACAGTATCGTATATTTATGTATGTACATAATGCATTAATTAATGGATTCTTTCTTTATTTTGTTTTATAGTTTATAATATTATAGATGAAAATGAAATGAATGTGAAATGCCTAAATTAATAATATTAAAAACTTGAAAGGTTAATATTAAGATACTATCGAAAGGATCAATGAAGGGCATGGAGCGAATGTAAAAAGTATGTTGCTCAACCACTATGTATAATATTTTTTTTTAATAAGAAAAATCTTAAAAAAAACTATAAAAGCATAAATTTCTTTTTATGATTCAAGATGTAACATCAGAAAAAAATATGAATTAAAAAAATTATGTAAAATATAATTGTAGAATCCCTATATTAGGTTATAAAAATAATTTTCTTACAAGAATCTTTTAACTGTTTTTAATTTGTTACTCGAGTAGCGCAAATTATCCCAGCAGAATATTAACTCCTAGTATTTTACACATTTAGATATCACATCTCAAATAATCAATATAATTTCAATTTTTGGGGAGTAAGACATTTTTTAAAAAGAATGATTTAATAATTTAATCCAAATCGTCTTGATTGAATTGGCATCAACATAATTTATCATAAAGAGTAATTTTTAGTGCATCTTTTTAAATCAATACCCCTTGCTTTTTAGTGAATACTAGAGTAGTTATCAACGATAAGTTATCCCATATAATTATAAGAAGTCAAGAATAATAAATTGACAATCGTAATAGAGATTTGATAGATAATATATAACAAATAATTCAAAATAAAAAAAATTATGGAGCATTTATATTTTGCAAAAATAAATTATACAATTTATAAATGATAAATTAAATTATTAATAGACACTGTATTTCAGTATATTATCTTACCTTCATTTTACTGCGTTTCTGTTCATATTATAGTTTATATAATTGTACATCATACTTTTATAATGTATGTAGTAAGCTTTCCAAGCAACTTTTTAGTTTTTTAGCTGTTTTTTAGTGATTAGTATGCTACAATAATTTATTTATTCATTTTTAAATTTATTAAAAAAATTATAAAATAGTGATATTTATTATATTATTATACTTAAATACTTCAGGTAAAGTATACTGCACATAATATATTGAAAATATTAATAATATTTAGCAAGTAAAGGAAATATATTAAACATATTGATAAGTATAGAAATAAATTAAATTATCTATTTCTTAAAAAAAAATTTTATTCATGAATTGGTTTCACATTATGTTTTTGAAATCATTAAGATAACATAGTTGAAATCAATATCATTTAACTCTAGGCTTGTTATTATTCTTTATCTTTAAAACAAAACGTTTGAGTTTAAAGTGATGCAATTTTTTTAAAGTTACATAAATTTTTTTTTTTAATTTTGATATATGTATATACATAAATTATATTATATATGTACATAAATGGTTGCTATAAACATAAAACATTTGATATATACCAGTTTTGAATATTATTTTATTCCATTTATTTAAAGACATAAATATTACTTTCTAATGCTGATAATTTTATGACAAGAATATTTTTTATTTTATTAGAAATGAATAAAATAAAATTTTCATGCAATAAATACATTTTAATGTTGCATACATATACCTAATTGAAGGATAAATATCATGTATAAATAAATCACAAAAAAATATCTAATTTATAATATCTTATTCTTTATATTTAAGATTATTAATGATAGGTTAACAAATAAATTAGAGAAAGGTTAGTTTAAGAAAATTAAAATACCTTCAGTACCGGTGACTTTAGACTAACCAACAAGAGTATTCGTATATGAAATTTCCTTAGAATAAGGGTAATCTAAACAGTATATTATAACAGAAAATATTTTTAATGTGTCCGTAAAAATTAATTATTTTATATATTAAGGTTTTTATATTTATTAAAATGAAACTAGATAGATACAAAAATTAATAATAATACATTAATGAATCATTTATTCATATTTATTCATCTTTTATTCATATTACTAAAATCTTTTATGGTTAGTAAGTAAGTAATAATCAATTGGTAAGTATTTAGGAAAGCAGAACGAATTTTTGTTTTCGTTTGTATAATATAATGCAATAAAATAAGAAATAATAATTTCAGCTGTACGAATTTAACATTTTTCTTAAAGTCAATTGCGTTATAGATTAAGATTAAACCGAAAAATATAAGATATCAGGTTTTTCATAAATATTTTGAAAAAAAAAATATAGTTTTTAAGCTAAATTCACAGTTAAATTAAAATAATTTATTAAATATTAATTGAGTTATTGTTGATAATAAACACATCTATTATAATACACAGAAAAAAGTAGATTAATAAGCATATGATAATATAAATATGAGGGATGAAAAATTTGAAATTACAATTATTTTATTAATTTATGTAATAAAATTATATAAATAAAGTTATATTACGTAATATTGACCAATATCTTTTTATTACATACATTTGTGTTGTCTTATATTTTGCATATTTGTATAAGATAAAAATACATGTTATTTTGGTTTTAAAATTTTTACTAAATACTTTGATGTTATAGAAGTAAAAATTATATTAATTACATCCTTCTTATCTGATATTATAATGTAAAATTTTAATTTAATACTTATAACATTATTCAAAAATGTTCACTTATGAATCTAAATGTATAGAATAACTTAAAAAATTAGATATTTAATTAGTATTTTAATTAGATGTTATTGCTTTCGTTCTAAAAATTCGGAATATAAATCTTTACACCAAATGGATTTAATCACATACGAATACGTATTAATTGTAATTTACTTAAACTTTTAAATGCGTTGATCCTGAAAATGATTAAATATCGATTCATAGTTTTTACTCTTTATTAACATTTATAAAAGTATTAACTACTTATACGTATAGATCGATAAATTTAAATGTATTATATTACAAATTAATTGATAAATTTTTCCATTATTATTTTACATTTTTGCATTACCCACATTACATAAAATGTCACTTATAAAATATATAATACGAAAGTAAAATCAGAAATATTATGTTCAAAATTAGAATAGGAAAATTTTCTGAAATAAAATTAGAATTGGAACAAGAGATGGGAGACTGAAAATTATAATGAAAGTTATATTCCTGTCATCATTATTGTTTTATTAGTATTGCGTATTCTTACTTTATTTAATAATGAATAAAGTTCTTATAAATAATGAGTAATCATTTATTTTCTATCAAAATATAATATGTAAAAAGATTTATTCTGACATAATATTACATAGAAAAGTACTTTTCATCAACTAAAAATTCTAAATAATATAATTATAATTATATAATAATTACTGATAATGTTCATTTCTAATTAATTTTAATTAATATTTATTTTGAGCATATTGGTATAGGAATATTCGATTATTAGCATCAAATATTATAACATTATATATAAAATAATATTATTCCAGAGCACTAAAAGACTGATAATATGTTGTAATCAATAAAAAATATTTTTACAATAATATGAAATATAATTTTTATTATATTTATTCCGAGCAATCAAAAATAAAATTTGAAAATATATTTTTAAGATTAAATCATTTTAGAAGTATATAATTTATTGAAGAAGTTTCAATTCGTATATGTATAAAATAAAATTTCATTATTTTAAATTTAATTTTTTAGGAAATGGAAGGTATATAATTATGAATGCTATCATTAACAATTATACATTTTGTTTCA
Source organism: Eupristina koningsbergeri (assembly GCA_018907245.1). Lineage (NCBI taxonomy): Eukaryota > Metazoa > Arthropoda > Insecta > Hymenoptera > Agaonidae > Eupristina > Eupristina koningsbergeri. The sequence continues at coordinate 2,513,593 of JACCHV010000151.1, forward strand.
AAATATTTTAAAAGAATGAAAAATAATATAGTTACATAAATTTAGACTTTAGAATTTTATCTAGACATAGCTATTTGAAAAATTACACAATTAAAAAGTTTAAATGAAAAAAATTGAATTTATTGTACTTTGTTAAAAAAAATTTTGTAACTTTTACTGATAAATATTTGTTTTTATTTACATTAATCATTAAATTTTATTTGAGAATAAAAAATAAAAATAAAATAATAATGACAATAAGACAATTTACTCATGATAAATTTTCAATACATTTAATGTATTATTCACATAATTTTTTATTTATATTATCATAATTAAATTTTATGATATATATAAAAATTACATACGTTATAATAGAATTATTATAAAAATCAAATTTAAAAACATTCATTATTTTATGTAATTTGTAAAAAATTATAGTTTTTAAATATTTACTATTTTGTAATATTTATTTATAATAATCGTTTAATTATTGAATTATTAAATGTTATTGTAAATTTAATTCTTTCGTTTGTATATTATAATTTTTACGCATTATGTGGAACAGTGTTAAACATAAAAAATACAAAATTATTATTTATTTAAACATTTAAAAGTATTTTTAAGTACTATTTAGCGACTCATAAAATAATTTTTTGAGATTGGTTTAATAAAATAGATATAATTTTTAAGCATTATTCACGTGTATTTTAATTTTTAAAAATACAAAAATAAATTCTTTTATGTTATATAGTTTTAGATACAATAAAAATCCAGAATAAAAACTATCTCAACTTGATGGAGTCTTGAGATTATATCATAATGAACTATTTAATACGTGGTTTAAAACTAGTGAAAGCTTAAAATAAAAGTAAAGATTTATTATAGAATCATGAGATTTATTTGATAATAAATAATCCTTTTCAAATAGTATTAAATTGGAAAAAGATTTCTATCATCGAAATTATACATTTTTACCATTGAAATATAAATTATATAATTGTAAATTAGTAAGATAATAAAAAATATATATATTTAATTCTTTACAGTCTTGATATTTAGATTATTATTTTTTAGTACATGTACATTTTATGAATTTATTATTTTAATATTATTTTTTAATACATTAATGGATAAATTTGTAATATTTAAATAATCATGCAAGTATATAATATACCAATAATAATAGTAAATAAACTTTTGAAAAAAAATAGGGTTACTTTATTCTGATATATAATACTTATATTTATATGTGAATTATAATTGCATGAAATTTTTATATAACAAATACTTTACTGTAAAAATTGTAAGGTGGTATAATTTAGATTTCGTTTAAACAAAAATAAATTTTGTTTTATTGTATTAATCATTCTATGTTTTTGTGCTATAGATTATATTTAACTAAGATAGAAAGGAAAAATTGATTTCATTAAAGCAAATATACGTACACGCACACGCTTTCATACATACACACACGCGTTGGCACGCACATTCATATATACATAACATTGTAAATGGCATAAATTAATCAATTGACTAACTTACCTAACTTTAACGTGTTGAAAACAGTGTGCACTATTAAGATTTAATTACAATACTGCAATTGACATATTACTTGATCCAAATAAATTTCTTTAAAAATTTATTTTCCCATTCCTTTTTTTATGAATTTTTTTTTTTAAATATGACAAATAACAGATTGTTTAATAAATAATGAAATAGTGATGTTTACTCCATCAAGTTAAAATATAATCATAATTAGACACAAGAAATTGAACTATCATAAATTTCATTTTATTTGGAGTGTTCATAGAAGCTATAAAGTCATATATTAAGAGTATTGCATTTGTGTACCAAACAGAGTAAAAGGAAAGTGATGGTTTATTATAAACATTGTAGTGAATAATTAATAACGAGATTAGTGTCAATAATAAAGCTTATTCGTACATAATAAAATATTTTTGAAAATATTTAATTTATAAATATAAAAGTAATATTTAATGTAAATATATTTTGGCAAAGTAACCAATATAAAAGATGACAAGAAGGACACCAAATGGTGCCAGTTTTAAGAGAAAGTACAATGAGTTCACGAAATCATGAAACTGTTTGGACAATTTGCAATTGAGTACCAGTTTTAACATTTATAATTTATATATTTAATATATATAAATATATGTGTGTTATTTAAAATTTTATGTTGTATCAGAGAAATGATGAATTTAATTTATCAAATATCCGAAGCACATTTTATGAAATTATTAAGACAAAATGAGCACGTCTAATTATACAGATCGAAATAATATTTATAAACATTTGTGAATTATAGCTGAAATTTTATTTGTATAGTTGTGTATTTCTTAGGGTATATTATAATTTAAAAATACTAAATTATTATGACGTTTTTAAATATTTAGAATTTATATTATTTTTAAATATAACAGCAATGTTGCACTCGATTAATTTTCGATAAACTTTCAATAATTCATAAAATTATAATTTTAATGAAAGTAAGCATAAAAAGTTAATTTTCAACAAAGTGTTTTTTGCTTTTTATCCGATGTTTATTTACCCATAATACTTAGTTAATATGCTATAATCGACTTTTACTATTTTTGTCTAATATGTAAGTAAAAGTCAATAGCAAAATGACTTGTTTATCGTCGAGGTCAGTTTAAAAATAAATTTTAATGCACGATTGACGAGTCATAAAAATTAAGAAAAATAAAAAGAAATGAAATATGAATGCGTGCATAAATGTACATATGAAATGAACATATGAATAAATATTTGCAAAGATATTATGTATTATGCACTACAAAGATCAAAATATGTAATGTGTGAGATATAAAATAATTTAAAACCAAAAATTTTCTTAAATTCGATAAATTGCTATTGTAAAATTTATGTTGTATTTTTATGAATATAAAATTTTCTTTTTTTTACGTACTTGTACATCTTAAAATATCTGCACAAAACATATTTAACTTATTAAATTAAATTAAATTAAATATTGCGGTAGATTTCATCTTTGGTTTTTTAAAAATATTGTACAATAAATTCATAATAATAAAGTAAGCCAGTACAACAGTACAAATGGAACAAAACAAATAAAAAAGCACAGACCCTTGGAGTTTGAAATTTGCGTGTGAATTGGTGGCCATATTGGCCAACGACGTCACGTCAATGAGAAAAAAAAGAAGAAGAAAAGAAAGAAAAAAAGAGAAAACGTTTTCATGTGTGCCGAAACTATATAAATGAAAAAGAGAGCCATCAACACCAGCGCCAAAGAATATAATTGCAGACATACAATTTGGGTAAAATAAAATGCAGTTGGGTGTTTGCAGGGATCGACTGTACCAACGAAGGGGAATTTAATCATTATTAAAAAATACCTAATAATGCAGTGGAACGCATAGAGTCGGTTTATCCATGCTCGTGTGAGTGCGCAGCGTTTAACAATGATTGAATACACTTAAAAAAGACACACGTACGAGCACGGGCGCACGGTTTTCTAGTCCTCTTCCCGAACAGGAGCGGAGGAACAAGGAATTCGCGGTCGCGAGGAGCATCCGGAGCTTTGTACCACTCGGGGAATACGAGAGGAGAGAGAGTGGGAGAGTGTAGTGAGTAAGAGCAGGTGGAAGTGAGAGCAATGAAGATAGAAGTTAATTTGGTTCACGTGAGAGATATGGGAATTGCAAACCAGCTCGGACACACGCTACGCACTCGCCAGGAAGTCGCCTGAGTCTTCGCGTCGATCTGGAGTCGCGTCCAGTAGAGGAGGCTTCTTCGTCGACATTTGAGGTTGGTTTTTCAGCGTGAAAATAGGATTTTCCGTATGGAGATCGCGAGCACGCTTTTTTTTGCGCAAAGCCTTGCGGAAATTAAGCCGTCCAATTCATTAACTACGAATTTGTAATTGTGCATTAGGATTTTAGGGTTAATAAGGCAGTAAATATTGTGGTGCGCGAGGGGCGTGGGGCGAGGGGCGAGGGACGAGGGACGAAGAGAGACAGTGCGTCGGTGAGAGTACAACATTAGCAGAAGACGTAAGAACATTTTTAAAAGTGGTGGTGCATGTTTGGCCAAGAAGAGTAGACGTGTGCAGGTAGCTGGTTAAGCCAGCGGAAGAGAGAGAAGGGAGGAAAGGAGTGAGAGTGAATCGGAAGGAGCGAGAGAGCGAGTGTGTTGTGGGCGACAGCGCGACGGTGCGGCGGAGGGAGGGAGGGAGGGAGGGAGAGAGAGAGAGAGAGAGAACGAGTGTTCGCGCAAAGAAGAGGAAACAAGTCGTCGTCGTCGTTGTCGTTTGGCAAGCCATCTTGGCGAGATATGCCGTGTCGCGGTCGCGGTAACGGAGAACGTCAACAATCAGTGATCAACTCTGTTTACGGTGACCTCACTCGTTGTGCCCTTCATGCCACGGCGTAACTCCTCTGAACGTAACAGCGGCAGCAGTGGCATCGGCACCTACGCACCAGGGTGAGGAACCAGCTGACTAGATAGCACCGTCCCCGTCGTTGCTGCCGACCCCGCTGTTGTACACCAGGACAACCAGCGTCGAGAATGAATCGCGGCGACGGTCTGGTGCAGCGACGCCGCGGTACGGCCAATAGCGGCAATGGTGCCGGGGCTCAGGATAACCCGAACGAGGGACAAGGTGGTCACTCGGACCGACAGTCGCCTCACGATTCCGACGCTTCATCCGTCAAGGATCTCAATTCCAATCCTGCCCTTAACGAGGATAGTGACAAGGAAACTAGACTCACACTGATGGAGGAAGTTCTTCTGCTGGGCCTCAAAGATAAAGAGGTCTGTGTGCTTATCTCATGCTTGCTTTTTCATTTTTTCATTCACAGGGTCTTTAGTGATGTTTTATGTTATACGATGCACTATCACACTAACTGTAGAACTTCCGTTGATTGTTGGTCAATTGATATAATAAATTCCTTGAAATATATTTCTAGTTTGCTATTTTATCTTGCATCGATATCATTTTCAAATTATACATTTATGACAAATGAATATTATATTGTTTCTTTCTTATATTTTTAAAAAAATTTTACATTAGTATAAAAATATTTGTTTATTCAATAAAAAATAATTGTCTTTCAGATATATATATTTCTATAAAAATCTGAATATTTCAATTAATTAGATAAAAAAATATTTATAATATTAAAGATAGTTAATTTATGATATTTTAATTCAATTACTAATTAAAATATTAATTCATTATTTTTTAAAATAAATATTTTATTTGTGTTATTATTTGTATTTGATTCATAGAAATTGAAAGTAGAAATTGGAAATCTGATATATTCAAATTGATGAGTATAAATTTATGAACAGGATTATTATTTTTATACTAAAGAAAGTCTACGCTATATTGTTTATATAATTAATTAAGTTTATTTTTTCATATTGTTAATTAAGTTTATTTTTCCATATTGTTAATTATTATTAATTTATTAATTTACTTATTCAAATATCTAAGCAATAAAATAACGTTAAAATAATTATCAGATAATGTAAAATAAATTAAATTTTTTTATGTGTTCAATTTGAATATGTACAAGTTATTTATATTTCATTGAAAAATTTTATAATTTAATCTAATGATATGAGTTACATGCTATTCAAAATTAAAAGCAATAAAGGTGTGACGTTAAATGTAATTTATGGGTATTAGAATTTATCAAATTATTACCTTATTACATCTAAATTTCCTTATGGCATTGTAAAGATTTGTTTAATCTTATATGGTTTAATTAAATATTGAGCAAATCAATATTCGACAAATTTATTAAATTTCCTTTACAATTGTATATTTTTTTGATGCTGTAATACTACTACATGGATATATAGTTATATTGTTTAAATTTCATTTGATTTTTCTTTTATTATATAGGGTTACACTTCTTTTTGGAATGACTGCATAAGCTCAGGATTACGTGGTTGCATTGTAGCAGAACTTGGGCTACGAGGACGTGTTGAACTTGAAAAAGCTGGAATGAGAAAAAGGGGATTGTTATCAAGAAAGTTGTTATTAAAGAATAATGCTCCAACTGGTGATGTTTTGTTAGATGAAGCATTAAAACATTTTAAAGAAACAGATCCACCAGAAACTGTACAGAATTGGATCGAGTATTTAAGTGGTATGCATGATACTGTTATTGTACTCAATAAAAAAAAAACATTTTATTGTTTATAAAATTTTCAAATCATTTATAAATAATAAATATTTTCCAAAAATATTACATGTCAATTTAACATATTATACTTCACATTTACTGTATGCTGTATATTAATATTATCATAACAAACTTAATTATTTTAAAATTTTTCTTTAATATTATTTTAAAATTAAATTTTATTTTAGGAGAAACATGGCACCCACTAAAATTACGTTATCAATTAAAAAATGTCAGAGAAAGACTTGCCAAAAATCTTGTTGAAAAAGGTGTTTTAACTACAGAGAAACAAAATTTTCTTCTATTTGATATGACAACTCATCCTTTAACAGATAATCTTGCAAAGACTCGACTAGTAAGAAAGGTAATAAACTTAAAAATATAATTTTAAATATGCATTATTTAATAATGATTTCAACTTTATAACATGTATTTTATAACAATTCAGTGAACTTATGATGAATTATTATTTCAATTTTTTCAGTTGCTAAATTCTGAAATTCTGATTATTCATTAAATTTAATTCATAATTCATTCATTATTCATAATGTTAATAATAATAAATTTTAATGTTTATAGATTAATAATCAAAATAATGTTTATAGATAATAGAAAAAATATATAACTGATTGTAACCATAGATTTTAGATATGTATTAATTCTAAAAATAAGATCAAAATAATATTTATTTATTTTAATTTCATGTAATGCAAAAAATCTGTCAGGGAAAATGTACACAACCTATATTTCATATTTGAATTTTCTTTGAATATTAAAATTAGTAATACCGTATGAATTTATAAATCATAATATAAATATAATTATACATAATTTAAAATTTTTTAAAAGTTTTATTTAATTCTTATTGTGTATTTAAGAATAATAAATATATTAAGGATTTTTATAACAATGTTTTTAACAATTGAATTGTTCAAAAAAAGACTGAATTATAAAAATATAATTTTAAGAAATAAATTGTAAAGTAATTGCCTTGGATCTTGTAATTTGTATAAATGTTGGATTAAGTTCAAATTGAAAAAACGTCATTTACAAAAAAAGTTAATTTATAGAATCGCTCAAAAGAAATAATATATCCTAAGTACTAACATTTTATCGTATAAATTTTAGAACTATAAAATTTATTAGATAAAGGAGTAATTAAATGTTGTGCTTTTTTTTTAATATTTCTAATGTGGTGGTGTTCTTTTGCAGATACAAGATGCAGTCCTTGGGCGATGGGTAAATGATGCTGGTCGTATGGATCGACGTACATTAGCTTTGATAATTTTAGCGCATGCAGCGGATGTCCTTGAAAATGCATTTGCACCTTTGTCTGATGATGATTACGAAGTTGCGATGCGCCGGGTGAGGACACTGCTTGATCTCGATTTCGAGTCTGAGGCAGGAAAGCCGAACGCAAATCCCGTATTGTGGGCCGTATTCGCCACCTTCACAAAGTAACGAGCATTGCTCTTAAGTCGTTACTTTAGAAATTTTAAAAGTTAATAGAAATTGTATGAATACAAGAAAGAGAATAATGACCTAAGAACTAATGTAATCATCACACGTCGATGCTACCAGAAGCCTTTGATTTGATTAAACGTATATATATAAAGTATTTAAAAATAGAACTATTTACAGGCAGTTTTTTGGGTCATGTTCTTGTTTGAATTTTTGGGCAATAAGAAAACGACAACGTAACAAATGAATTAAAAGTTGAAAAAGGGAGTGAGAGTGCGGGTGCATGTGTGAGAGATAGCGAGGAAGAAGGCATGAAAAAAAAGCAGAGATTTTGGACGACGCGTTGTTCGTGTCATTTAAAGTTATTAAAAATAAATTTCTATTCCTGACCAAGCTTCAGCATACCGACGTTTTTGCGAACTGTTGTTGTGTACAGTACTTTTTATGAGTTAATGATCATGGGCGAATGTTTTGTCTTTAATAATTATATAATAATGTTTACAACTGAAAATTATTTCTTGATTCTTTTGTTTTTATATGTATCAATGAATCAAGAAAATATTAAACTAACCTCTGTACAGCAATCGATACTCATAGTTAAACAAATAAAGTATGTTATGTACGAGTTTGAGGAATTTTCATATAACTCGGTTTTTAATTGTTTTTAAATTTTATTTTATCATTTTTTTAAATCATGTTCATAAATGTATTGATTATTGATTAAAAAATGTCAATTTTATTAATTTTTATCAATTTATTGAATGTATGTTGAGTTTAAACGAAGTAGAGCGAATGTGAAATTATCAAGTATTATGAAACAGTAAATTAAAAGCAAAATCATATAGAAATGAAAATCAATTTTAGACTTTTTTCAGGAAAGTTATAAATGAAATGTAATCACATAGTATGAATTATCGATTTAATCGTTAATTTCTTTTTTAAATTTGATATAGATGATTGTACAAAAATTTACATAGAAAAGGATATTATCTACTTATGCATAATAGGTACTTATTATAATTATTACATTATTACTATTATGAAATATTGTATTAAAAGTAAATATAATAAAATTAATATTAAGAATAAGTAAAGAAAAATCATTTCTATTTAGTTATTAATATATTTTATTTATTTTTATTTTTAAATTTGATCCAACATACCTAAATAAATTTTTTTTTATTTAATTCAGAAATACACTTTAATTTCGATTAGAATATTTATTGATAATATAATTAGAATTTAAAAGAAATCTGATTATTTTTATTGTTATACATATAATAAATTATGAAATACATTTTCATAGAAAATTTATAACATAATTTCTTAAAAAAAAAATAATCTTAATATTTCAAAATATAAATTCTTTAAATATATTTTTTGATATTTTAGGTTTAGAACAAAGTAAAAATGTTTTAACAGTAATTATTTTCAATTCATGTTTTATTAATTTAAAAAATAGCTTTTTAAATTTTAATTTTATTTTTGCGAATTTATTAATATTTTATATAATTTAACTTATTCAACACTCAATGAATTAAATATCGATTCAATGAGAATAGATCTTATTGTTCAGTACATTCAGTGAGTGAATTGAGTGAATCATAATTCACACAAAATATGTGTTTCAAATTATAACATATATTTCATTAGTATTAAATTTCCAAAAACACTTAAAAAATAGTAATAGTTAAACAATCACAGTTTTAAATATATTATTTTTGATTAACCCAGTATGACAGATGCTTGAATAACTCCAAATTTCCCTGTAGTCATCCAATTAGAATCTTTTTTTAATTCATCTGTCTTTTCAGAAGATAAGCCTACGCACAAATCAGCTTTAATTGTTCTTAAACTTACAAGATTTGTAGGTCTGAATTCTCGTAATGCATGAAGAAAGTTTGTTGTATATTTCCAATTTATATCACCTAAAAGCTTACGATAATTTAAATCACCTTTAAATATAATAAGATATGCTTCAGATAATTTATTATACAGCAATAAATTTTCAGTTTTCATTTCTGAAAAATCAAATGGCTCTGTCCAAAAAGATTCTTCCTAAAAATTTTATTTAACCATGAAAACTTTTATCTCTAAATAAAAATATGAATACTGGTAAATAAAATATTTTACCAAAATACTCCAGGAGCCATTTTGTAAACATTTTTCACAGAACTTTCCAAATAATTGAATATCACAGCTATCTGACTCTATCATAGTTTTAATTATCCAGTAAAAATCATTTGATGTCACATCACTAACAAACCATGGATATCGTTTAACATAAAATCTTATACTATTTGTGAATTTTTTTTCTATGAGAAATGCTGCTAAACATAAATCAGTAAATAATTCATATCCAGAATTATCTAATACAATATCAATGATTGAATTATTATTTCCAGATTTTATATTTTTAATTAATAGTTCCCATACATCATTACTATTATCGACTAAAATATCTTTATTGTAATATTTTAAAATCAGCAGTGGGTTATCTTCCTGTGAGCTTACAATTCCACTACTTAAAGACAGATCACATCTATTCAAAAAATATTATGAATCAATATTATTATGTTTTATTATTATATTGAATTAAAATGAAATATTTTTACCTGTTACCCCACAAATCAAGTTTCATTAAGTTTAAAAAATTTTCTTTTAATTCTAGGATGCTATCATTTTTATTATTAATTAATTTCATAATATACTCGGATAAAAAAGTTATACTTCCAATTGCTTTATGATATGCTTCTTGTTTTTGTATTTGAAATGGATCGAATGTTTGTAAATGATCTCTAAAAATGTAAAAATACATGAATTTTATAAGTAAAATTTGAATCATAATTAAAAAATATTGCGACTTACGTAAGAAGAAACTCTTGTGCTATTCTTCTGTACATGTAACATTCAGATATGAGCCATATAGTATTGTACCATGTTACAGATTCACCTTCAAATTCCGATAATTTTTGAATTTTTTCATTCCATAAAGGAGCATCATCATCTAGTTTATTTGGAATAAGAGTTAATGGAAGTAGTGGCTTATTTGTCATTAGTTCATTTCTCAACTTACTAAGAGCTCCGACAACTTTTTTAATTTCTTCTACTGCTTGCTAAAAATAATTTTATTATTCAATATTTGAAATAATTATTAAATAAGTACATTAGAATATATTCCTTTAACGCACTGTTCCATTTATTTTTGCAATATTCTCTTTGTTACGACTTAATGTATCAATTATTTTAGTAAGTATAACTGGTAAACGATCTTTAATTGTTGCATATGCAAAACTCCTGAAAAATTATATATAGAAAATTAATAAATTAGTCATTTAAAAGTATATATGTAAAATGCATTTAATTAATTAACTTACTAATATTAGTAACAAAATATATTTTATAGATGTAGGATCTGAATTAAAAAATAATTCTGTTTTTAATTTATAATAATTAATAATGATAAAATTGTCATTCATAAAAAAAAGTATGTATCATTCAATAATTATTATGAATCGTTAAACAAAAATTGTTTATAATTTCTGGGTTTACTTGATCTGATTAAAAGAAAAATAATATTTTAAGGTTATAAGACTTTCACCTTTTATACTTTCCCGAGAGAAAGCTACCAATAGGTGGTTCATTATCTTCTAAGTAACTAATATCTTCAGAATTTGATCTTTGCTTGATTTTTGACATTTTAATAATAATAATAAAATAATATTGAACAATGAAATCGTTGGAAAGTTAGAAATATTGTCGAACAATTTATCTTTCAGAATTTGATTGTATTGAGAAACCGATTCAATACATGTCATCGTACACGGATGAACTTCTCTTACTCTAACTCTTTAATGTATTGTTATGCAATGTATTTATCATTGCGACATCTTTTTAAAATATTTTAGTTTGGAGACTAAATAAATTATGTATGTATTAAGACTTTGTAGTTCGTTCAGCAACAGCTGTGAGCATTTGTGTTCGCGTGTGTACGTGTAAAAGCTTTCTGCTAATCGACACACGTGTGACGTGGCGGGTACTTATAAAAATATATAAAAATTGAAACCACAATTTCCTATCTTTAAATTAATACTGTAAGTAGTATTTACTTTTTTATGCAACAAAATTGTTTTATTCATATTTATAACTAATCAAGGGTCATATAAAATATTTCATTTATACATTCTCGTGCAACTGTTCCTTGAAAATTTACATGTTGATTATGGAGATTATATTATGTAAACTAAAAAATTTACAATAAAGCATGTTTTACTAAATGCTTAAGCATTTAAAATATTTTTTCTATATGTATATCCCATTAGAATAATCTATATATCTATATATATATATAATATTTATATTCAGTTTTTATGTATTTTACATATAATGAATTTTTGAATTAGGTATAATTAAATTTAATTTAATAAAAATATACACCAACTAATTTTTTCCTTTTCAAAACTTATTTTCCAGCATAATTATTCAGAAGCTTTTATATCCTTCTATATTTTAAAATATAAACCTTTAAATTTTGCACAATATTTACACATTTTAATAATTTTTCTTTTTTAAATACTATTAACACAGCAAGGTAAATTTATTTTCAAATTAAATATAAAATATCAATCAGCTAAATGGAATCAGTAAAGATAAAATTTTATTTTAAGAATTCACAAAAGTGTATAATTCTTATTTATAATTACATCAAATTTATCATTAATTATTATTTCGATTGGTAAAAGTTCTGTGTAAACTTATTTTAAAAAAATCTTAATTTATTCTTATATTTTTGTTCAATAGAAATGTTGAATATTATAAAGCAATTAATTAAATTACAATGATATTTTTATTTATATTTTAAATAAGTATTGAAAAAACTTGATGTATGTCACTTAATTTTGTTGTATTTTTAACGTTTTAGTTAGCATTTTTTTACGAGTTTAAGCTAAAATTAAAAATACAGAAGTTTTTTTGTATTGTTCTAAAACATATATAACAAAATTAGAATATTTTTTTCTTCTCTATATTAAATCTTTTGCTATACTAAATTCTAAAAGTATATCTTTTAACTGATTGATAAAAAAATTTTCTTTAATCTTGCTAAAAAAATACTTCCGATAAGGATCAACATATTATATAAATATGTATGTATTTATATTATATTTGAGAGTTTATTTAGATTTTAAAATCAGATTAGTATATCTTAACAAACGTTTAATTAATAAAGTTTTCAAAATTAATAACAAGAACAAAAAACTCTCTTAAAGTATTTAAAATAATTATATTTTATTATTGAAATCATAGTATTAGTAACAAAATATTAATATTTTAAATTTTGTACCAAATAAAAAATTATGACCGCAGTAGATTAAAATTCAACGCAATATCGAAGAGTCAACTTCCGTATTAATATCTGACTGTACAGACATTAATTTTCTTGATTTATTGCGAAAAAAAATTCTTATTAATTTTGCGAAATATTTTATTGATAATTATTTGAATGTATAAATTAATATAATTTTATTTTTTTCATCTAAATGAAAACATAAAATGAAAAAACTGACAAAATACTTATTTACTTTCCAAGATAATAATATTTATAATTTTTATTTGCATTTAAATTGAAAATTTAATTTCGGCTTATTTCATTAAAAAATAAAACAAAATATGATAAGAAACTTAAATACATGATTAAATACTATTTATTCACAAAATATTTTTTTTATTGTAAAAAATTTTTAATATCATTTCCATTCAATACTTTTTGCATGTAAAAATAAAAAAAAATTTTAAGCGATCAAAATGTGTATTATTATATTATTATACATAATCTTTTAAAAAAAATAAGAATATTGAATGTAGTACAGGAACGTAGATTTTAGATTTGTGTAATATGTACTTATAAAGATATCAGATGAATTAATCAAGGAAATTTTCATAAATTAATAATTATGAATATTTAATGCATAAATAAAATTCATAATTATAATATGAAAGTATTTCAGTCTTATTTTTACCATTTTAACATATTATTGACATAATTAATATCAACAAATATTAATGAAATATTTATATTTGTAGATGATATTTTTTTTTAATAATATTAAGTAAATATATGTCTTCTAACAATACCGAATAATTAAAATTAAAAAAAAAAAAAAAAAAAATATTGTACATTATGTGAAAATAATAATTACAATGAAATGAATTTTTAAAAATTTTGCTGAGTATGTTATTAATGAGTAAACCAGAATAAGTGAAAATAATGGGAAGAGAATAGGAAAACAATAGGAATAAGAAGACAGAGTATTTTTAATAAAACCAATTGTGCATTGTGCATCTGGTAAAATTTAGCAGAGTTAAAATTAAAAAGTTACGGTTCTATTTAAGCTCTGATGGAATCCAGTGGTATTTTGATTTGACCCAAAAAGTATAATAATCAGTAGTATAAATTAAAAAAGTCTCAGGCAAACAAAGAAGTAAGCTTCATGCAAAGTTTACTTTGTACAACTTTTATACCGGCATGGAACTGCAGAAAAAAGTAGTATAAACACAGGCCAGGGTTGCCGATGGCGTTACAGGTTCGGATATTGTCTGGGCTCCCCGAAGTTATGACTTTTTCCTTCTGCCTTATCTCTTGGTTTTAAAGTTATGTTGGCAGGAGTGAGGTGGCAATCCTAAGATAATTAGAGGGAAGCCCGAAAAAGCATCTCGAATGCAACAAACTTGCCTCGTAATTCAACTCCAGATGCGCGCCGGCGTCAAATGGCAAAAGACGCGCACGCATGCACTTGTCGCTTAATAATGCCTTGAATGTTGTGTATAATGTAAATGCCTATTTAAACTACTCTCTGTCACGAGCAAATTGTGCGGTTCGTATAACGGTCTCAATTTCTTGCAATAATTATAGGACCAGAAAACCCGCTATAATTAAGTGCTGGCCGCAACCTCTAGCTCACAACTTTAAACAATACCGATATTTTTAGCTCATTTGTGCAGATTTTGAGATTGCCAGTGCTTTCCTCTCGCTGATTCATTGGTCTAGTGATTATTATTAATAGGCTACTTGCTCAAAACTAAAAATCATCGCAAAGAGCATTGTTAAATAGCAAAAATTAAACTCTATTATGGGATGTGCAAGACCGTAAAACACGCCATTCGGCTAATTGTAAAGATAAATTTGAATATACCAAGGTTTTATGGAGCGAGTATGGAACAGGTTTTATGAATTTAGTTTTTTTTTTTTTCATGTACGGAAATCTAGTTAAAATTCCAGGTGGGGAAATAAAGAAAAGTAAAATGTGTCGAAAAAAAATTATTTCGAGTCTTTTTTAATTGTTAGACAAAATTAATTATAAGAGAGAATTAATGAAAAACTTGTGTGTACACTACCTATTCTTTATATCAATTGTATTCTTTCTTTTTTAATAAAATATCTCGAAATTATAACGAAAAAAAAAATAAATAAAACACAATTGCATCAATTTTTATATCTATTTGTGAGAGAGGCAAATTTGTATAGAATATTTGAATAGAATATTACATAATATTTTAATGATAAATACCCACATTTCAATTATAAAAGTTTAGCTTAACTATTATAATTTTTATTTTAATAACATTTTTAAATACTTTACTCATTTAATAATCAAAAATCAAATAGAATGCATGAGTTATTTGTTTCAATAGGAACGAGAGGTATTTAATTCTTTTCTTTACTCAGCAAAGCTAAATGTTTTAATCTTGTATTGATTCATTTTCAGAATATTTTGAAGTAGTCTTTGAATCCTTTGCTCATAGTAATCATTTATTTCAAATTAATTATGTACATTAAATTAACTAGTATAATAAAATCTATACAATAAAATAAAAGATTCTTTACATACTCAGAACTTTTGAACCACCTCTATATGTTTGGAATTTTCTCTTTGTACATCTATGTTTGGAAATTTTATGGTATGTACCACTGAAACTGATGCTTTGTTGGTATTCACTGAATTCAAAATGTAGATCGCTGTACAAAATAAGGGTAAATTATATTATAAAATTTTAAGTAATTGATAACGCAAAGAAGTTTATATTCTTAATTATTTAAAAACTTTATTTATTAATTTATACCGTTTAGAAAAATAGCTCTCTACATTTCATAAATTATTATTTAAATAAAAGTCTTTCAGCATGGGTTGTAAAACACATATATTAATAATGTTAGTATTTTTACAACATTATATTTTGATTGAAATAAACTTGTGAAGCCATCTACGCGTAACGAAACAGATTATTATTCAAAGAGATGAAAAAAGATACAAGGGTGGTAAGGGTGGTAAGATATAAGGGTATAAAAGATATAAGGTGGGATGGAATTCGAGTGTTGCCAGGTATGCCGTACTCTCAAGGTGGTATGTTGTAATTAGCTCCTGTATCGCCTAGCGCAAACTTCCTTCGAAATGACTCGTACAACACGCACCCGGGCTCTGATCGCCCTCCGACCTCCAGGAGGTGGTAACCCTGGCTATTCCGGCGAATTAATGAATTGCTCTGCAACAACTATGAGCGCAGCGATCGGCTTCTTCATTTTCACATGAGAGTTATGGTTCATCTTTTTTATCTTTTGTCTTTTATCTTTTTTATCTTGTTATTAACTTTTCCTGTATTGTAATGTGTAATTCTGTCACCATTTTGTTTTTGTATATTAATTAACGATCATATAATTCTAGAACTTTAAACAGAAAGTTTCAAAGTTTGAACTCAGTCCAATATATTATTTGTATCGTATTTTTTTAAAGATTATTTATCAAATAATTGTGTAACAATACTTGGTGTATTAATTATGAATCATAAGTACAAACAGTAAGGCAGAAAGATATATATATATATATATATATATATATGTATGTATATATATGCATGTGTTACAAAGGAATCATCAATAACTATTTTATCGTAGTTACAGAAAATTGAAAAAATTATTTATATTATTTTAAATATTTTTTAATATTTTACAGTATTTATATTCTATATTCATAAATTTGAATGCATAGTTAAACAAAATTAATTAAAAAGTATCTTTAGTTATTAGGAGAGTTTAAAATTTATCTATTTTGAAATAAAAGAAAATAGAGAAAATAATAATGTTTTTTAATAAAAAAAATATTTTCATAATAAACTTACAAAAAAAATTTTTAGTTTTATATTTGACGCTGGATATTGATAATATTTTATAATCATTTTTTATTTTTCAATTTTATATACAAAATATGTTTAAAACAATAGTTAATATTATGTCAAAATACATAAAAAGTACTATCTTTAAATTATAAAAAGTGAGAGGAGCTAGAATTTAATGTTTCATAAAATCAGCGTTCTAAACCACAGTGTATTATGAAAAAAAATTACAATTCGGAATTCCGATCATCCAATCGCAGATTCGCATCGCTGGAAGTTTTCCGATTCCTGATTCCTAGCCTGCAATCATTCTCTGTACTTTCGTTTGGCTATCGGTTTTCGTTCTGTCCTTTCAATTCGATTGCAGTCACCCCTGTCTATTCCACCCCTTTACCAACCAGAAACCACCCTTTTCCCTTTAGCAATTCGAAACATAGTTTTCGTACGCTGCCATACCGGACCGGCGCGGTCTCCGCGATCGAGCCTTACTACCAAAGGAATTTCCCTGTGGAAAATTCTAACTGCTTGTACGAAAATGAACAGTACCAAGGATTCATTGGATACTGATAAAAATTGCTAATAGTGAATTCGCTTAGTTTTGCAGAGACGTTAATTTTCCTCTCGGGTTATGTATTCGCCGATTTTGCATGTTTGATTTTATTTTTTAATTGTATTCATTATCACTCGTATAAATTTTATATTCTTAATCGTTTCGAGTAACTACTTTTTTAAACTATTTGAATTTTTTAATAATTTTGGTAAATTTATTCTGATTGAGATTAATTTATTGAGCTTTATAATCATTTTTATATATAACAAATACTGCGTGTATACCAATACTATTTACATATTAAAATATATGATTAAAAAATTGATGTCGAAATTAATTATAAAAGTAAAAAAACGTTAGGAGATAATATTTATATCATTTACTTTTTTATGAAAATTATACGATTAATAATGACCTTTGTTTAACGATTAATTTTCAGGTTAATTGGAATACTATTTTTTAAACTGAAAATTTGAATAATAAAAATGGTTTAATAATTCAATTCAATATTAATTACGTAAAATAGTAAATAGTTTTGTTTATACGTAGAGTATATTCATAAAATTATTAATTAAAAAATAATGAAACTACTCGGAAATTATTAATAATTTGAATGAGTTTTTTTATAATTTTTTTTAGTTTGTATCGATAAAAATTATCCGGATATCATCAAAAAAATTGAAATAAAAATCTAAACTAAAATCCATTTGTCTTTCTTAAATAACAAATCAACTTAAAAATTTTTATCCCTTCAGCAGATTGACAAATAATTTCTACACTTAATTCTGTCGAATTAACAATGAATATCATTCATAGAAATTCTCTGTTATGAGAAAATAGTTATGTAAATTGTAGAATTTCACACCTTTGAAATCTGTTCTCATATAGAAACGTAGAACGAGAGAAAAGAAAAAATGAGAACAAAAAAGAGAATAGGAAATAAAAATGTAGAGAGATAGGCAAATTTTTTTTAAAAGTATTTTTACCAGCTACAATTGAAACTATAATTATTAATATATTGCTTAGTATTTTAAATTAAGTAAATTCTAAAAAAGTATAAATAAAATAAGAGTTAATACATAAAAAATAGAAATGAAAGAAAAATTTGCCGTAGAGCAACTTGGTAATACCGAAGAGAATGTATATTTAGATATTGTACTCTATCACAGTATTTCTCTCTCACTTTCTCTCTCTCTCTCTCTCACACACACACTCTCTGTCTTTCTTACTACCTCCGAGAGAATACGAATGAGTGAGTGAAAGGTTTTACCGTCGTCCTGCGCTCCCGGACAATGTAAAATTAATTATAATTAGGCTCTATTCAGCAAAGCTTCCGCACGCAAAGTTTCTGCGTAATTCATACTATGTAATACTTTGCTAATTAACTGAAAACTCATATGCAATTATTTGTATTTTTGAAGTTATGCTTTATATAACAGAGCAGTTTCTGAGTGATGTGAAAGGGAAGATATGGAAAGTCAAAATTTTTACCTGTTTTCGTACGACGAGCAATGGCTTTGTTCTGCCCATCCCTACATTCCGACTCGCAATCATTAAATAATTTTATTTTATTAAAATGCTCCTACGTATTTATCTGAATACTGTTGAGTGTAAATAATTTTACACAAAAAAAAAAAAATTTAAAACCTTTTGAAATTGTCAATCATTTACATCTAACAATTGATCATTGAAAATTTATTATTTTGAAACAAATTTAAAAATTTGAGTGCAGGATTTTTTCTCATATATCTACAAAATGTTCATTATATATATATATATATATATATATATATATATATATTATCCTTGTTATTATTGAATTAAAAAATTAAAGAAACGAAATTTAAATAATTTTAGTATATTTAAATTATTATTTTTTAATAAAAAATTATTCACATACCGTATTATGCTAAAAAGATATTGTAGCTGTTGAATATTTTTAAACCAAAAACTTGGCTTTTCACTTTAATGGACATATTAAAATCAAAATCTCTATTATAAATAAAATAGGAATGAATTTCCAGGATTATTTAAATATTTATTCATATTTTAATTCACTTATGAATTTTATTACAAATGTACAAATGTATATGTTAATACAGTTGCGAATAGATAAAACCATATTATACTGAAATTCAATTTTTGACAATAATACAATACGATTGTAATATCTTTTTGTATCATACCAGAAGTTCAAACATAGCAACCAAAAAAATTGTCTTATTAAAAACTCACTTTGAAGTGAGTGCAGAGTCTTTACAATTCAAATGGGATTATTAAATTTTAAGAAACAGTTTATTATAAAATCCAGTGCACAATGATCATTATATGCAAAAATCGTTTTGAGGCTAAAGTTAAAGCAATTTGCGAATTGGAGCAGTAGCGTTAACTCCTGGGAAACCCGAAACATGCGACTGGTTCAAGGTGAAAGGCTGGGAGAAGGGAGTGGAGTAATTGCATTTTAGCATTTTGTTCGTCCAGCCTCCGCGCGTTGCTTCTTAAATACGCAATTTCCTCGACTTTGGATTTCGAGAAACGAGCACCGAATGTTGCCGACCTGAGCTTTACAAATACTCCCCATTACGTTAACCTCGCGATTTAGTCGGAGCAAGTAGCTTCTCAAGGCTGGCAATTCTGTCTTCCAATTTCGGAAAATTACGTGAATACCTATCTCGAGAGACTTATTCTGCCTCCATTAACAATTCTCGAAAACGACAATATTTTTTTCCCAACTTCAAGTTTGAGGTTCCACCTGCGATAATGAATTTGCGGTTCTCAATTGTCATAAGCGATTTTATTGGTGAATTCAAAGTTTCCCTTTTCCTAATTTCTAATTGTATTACTTGTGTTTTATTAAATTTATACAATGTAATCATTTCAATGAATCATCATGCCAATAAATCAAGAAAATTTCTTTTTCATACAATCCAAAGTAGGTTATCACAATTTTTTCCTGATCTTTATTAGTGCATCCAAGATTCACGTCGATAAGAGAAGAGTGAAGGTCCTATGAAAGAGGAATGGGCAAAAGCATTATTTCATGAAAGTTTTCAAGCTGAAGATGTGTAATACGACTAAAGGAAGCGGAGCTTGTCCTGGTAATGTTTTCAAGTACGCGAATCATTGTAGAGTTTGAATCTAATTTTCCAGTTCGAGTCTTCTGATGCGTGTCAAAGTTCTGAGATGTTTCGGATCGGATTACGTGGCGCCGAGGTTGAATTGTTCTTTGTCGTATGCATATAAGGAAGCGAGAAGCTCTAGCGACTTGGAAAACTTAAGGTCGCTAAGTATGTCCGGGTCGAACCGTGTCTTATCAGTGATAAGCGGTTCTGATTCCTCCGTACCAGAATCACCATCGTGCCCAGGCATAACAATTACCTTATTATTCCTTTACGCGTACGACAAGAGAACACCACATTTTTGAGCAGAACTTACACTTATTTCTCTCGCAATTTTTCTTAAAGCATTTCCTTTTTCATTCGTTTTTCACGCAATTTTTTGCTTAATTAATTATATTTTATATTAAGTTTTTTCAATAAAATACGAACGGGATTCGACGTTGCAACATCTTTGATTTTTTTAACATATCATCTGTGAGAGAAATAAGCAACGAAATCGAGGGTCGTTTTCATGAAATTCATACATTTCGCTAGGATGAACAAATTTACGATGTAAATAAAGTTCTGCAAATGTGCACGAGCTTACCCATGGTATATTTACATTGGGATCATCCAAAAAACAAATATTTTTTTTACTATATTTTTTATCAGTGTACTTGCAGAAAATTGAATTGGTCTTGTTCTAATTTATCCATTTTTCTTTTAATCTAAAATACTTTTTTTATTTATTATAATAATCGTTTATACATATAATTTCTTAATGACGTTTACATTTCAGGTTAAAAAAAATATAAATTCAATTTAAAAAAAGTATAAATTTTAAATAGTTTGATAAACGTTAAATTCATTAATCAAGATAAATTATTTTCAAATTTTAATCTTTAAAAAAAAGTATTAATATTATCTTTATGTATTATTATTTAAGTATTTATTATATTATATTTCAAATGATTATTATGTAAATTAGATTTAAAAATATAATATTTACATTAATAATTAATTATTTCATTTCATCATGAAGAAAGTGTATTGAGGGTATCGAATAAATATCATTATGTATTTGTTTGTAAATGTTAATAAAAAAATTAAAAACAGTGAAAAATTTTTATAATTGTTATTTTTAAGCTTTGCAAGTTAATTTAAAGTTATATTTTAAAAGAATTATTATGTGATTCTATGATTTTTGATTATTTTACCAAAGTTTCTATTTTAAATAGTCACTTGACTGATTAATACACAATACATTTTTATTCCTGTATTTAAAATTCATATTTAATTTTTTTTTAATAATATATTTCAATTTAAAATTTGTATCGTAATTATTAAATGTAATAAAAATATATATTTATTTTTCATTGTGTACTTTTAAATTATATTTTTAAATTATATGATTAATTGGATTTTGTTATAAATCAAATTGTACACTAAAAAATTATTAATAGAATTATATACTATAATATTATTACGTTATGTATGTACGGATAATTGTAATAAATAATTATATGTTTAGAATAATTTTTATTCCTCATGATTATTACTATTATGTGCCTATTTTATTACTAGAGAGAATGAATTTTGAATATTTTTTTCAAATTATTGTTCAATATGTATAAGAACTGTATTGAAAAGTTTAATTCTTTTTTATTATCCTCTATTATTTTGCATTTTTAGTTCATATTTCATAAATTTCAGTTTCAATTTTAGTTTTAACTTAATCTGGTTTATATATTTTTACGTTTTATATTTTTTTTATCAAAAATATCTATTAAATTTTAAAAAAGAAAAATTTTTTTTATTTATTTTTTATCTTATTTAATAATTAATTATTATTAAAATATATATTGAATACGGATATTAAATTTTAATAATAATATTTCTACTAAAATATTATTGTACATTATATAGAAGTTTCAATATATATAAAATATTAATTGTTTTAATCTATTTCTAAACACTTTAAAAATAAGTTTCAAAAACTATTTGATTTTATAATATGAAGTAGTATTCGTTCTATAATTTAATTTTTATAAAAATAAAAATAATAAATTATATGCAGTACATTTTAAAGTTATTTATTACATTGACTTTTAAATAATTCATTGATTTATATTTTAAAATTACATACTATCGTCTGATTGAGCTTCTCAAAGAGATGAATAATTTCTAACATTGAATTTATATTTAAAACCCTCTTATTCCTTTAGTTATATATGTATATTCATATAGTTGTATTATATTTTACAATATTTTACAGTTATTAATAACAGTTTTATAATATTATACATAACAATAATTATTATATTATAGAAATTTTTATTTTACAGTTGTTAATAACATGAAAGTAAAAATATGTAATTGTAAAAGAGGCTAATACTTACACTCAAGTATTAAATCAATAAAACATTTTTTAAAATAAATGTAATCAATAGATTTTAAATATATTATATAAAAACTTAATTTATACCAACCTAAGAATAAAAATTAAATTAAAAAATGAAAAAAGTAAAGATATAAAATAAAAAAATTGTAAAAGTTTTTAGAATTTTATTTCACTTTTTTATTATTATTAAAATTAGCATAATTATAAATATTATGATTATTGTATATTATATTTGATAAATATTAAAATTAGCATCTCTTGTTGTAAAGAAAAAAAGTTATCAAATTTAAATTTAAACATCAAAAAATTAGTACTAAAATATTGAAAACTATAATAAAATTATTGACATTAATAACTGTATTATGTTTAAAATTAGGATATATTTTTTATACAATATTTTTTATCGTAAATAATAATAAAATATTTTTAATTAATAAACAATGTAAAATATTATTGGTTGAATTAAGTAAGAAAATATTACACTATTAGTCAATGAAATTAGTTGTGAAATTAATTTCTCAATAAATTGTAATATCTAAAAAGGTTGTGCAAATTAAAAAAAAAATGTTTTAAAATATACAAATATAATAAGAAATATTATTTTGATCGTTTCTGCGCTTTAGCTTTGTAGGCTGAACAAAAATTAGACATTAAATATTCTGTGTTATTGGCGAGTTGCAGTCGAAAAGTCTTTTAGTATTTGCTATAAACGCCAATAATGGCTTCGTTTGTTTGAAAGGACTGGATTGAATTTTAAAAATGAAATTTACATGTTACAGTACTTTACACAGCTTTCCCTTAATCAGATGAATATTAAGTTTTCTTTAAGTAGTGCAATTTAAGAATCATTGCATTATTTAGCACTAACTAAAGTTTCAAATGTAAATATGAAATAAACTTGAAGCTTGAATTCAGTATTAAAAACATTATTGTAACAATCAAAAACTTTTTAGATCATTTTTATGAAAATATTTGAAAAAAAAATATATTTATAGAAAGTTTCATTTTATTTTAGTATTTTCAAATAAAATTAATTAAGGTGATATATAATATATTTGTGTTAAAGCCATCAATTTATTCTTTCTATAATTATATTGAGTTAAATTATTAACTTTTAATACCAATAAAACTATTTTAATGAAAACGCTTAATTATTTTCTATACCATTATACAGTTATATTAATTGTTAAAATAGTGACGATTTTTCGATGTACCTTATTTTATTGTATTCAAATATACATCTGTTATTAATTAGTTTTTTTATTAAATGTTTTTTTACATTCGTTTACTATCCGCAAGATTCTTTTTAACTACATTAATTAAATTATTATAATATTAAATTTTATTCCAAAACCTTTATTCAATTTTTTTTTATTTAATTCAACAAGTGTATTATATTTACAAATATCGTTATTTTTATTTACACATTTTTATTTTTTTTAATACATCAATAATTTTGTTATTATGATTTTTTATTAAAGTACATTAATTAATAAATTTTGATAATATAAATTTAATGTAGAGAATTTAGAACGAAATTATTTCACCAATTTTTGGTTATATTTCCTACCGATTTAAGAAGAAAAATTAAAAATTTATTATAAATCAAAATATTTAAAGTATATAGCCACACATACATAACTTAACATTGTTACATTAAATTTATTACTCAAATATTTTGCAAATAACGTGTCGATGATTAATGCATTTTGTAACAATAATACTTTTATTATACAAAATAATTATAATGAATACAGACTACGACTAATGAAGTAAATAAAAATTATTAAAACAATGTTAGTTCGTACAAGTTTGAATAAGTTAAATCAACGGTATGTTATAAGAAATTAAATTTATTATTATGGAATTATTTTTATTTTATTTTAATTTCATTTTAATTTTTATTTTAATTTCGATTTGAAGTAAACTGTTAGATATTAATACGAAAGACTTGCTTTAATTAAAGTAAGTCGTTACGGCTAGCTTTGTATAAAAATCTTATATTCGAGTATCCATCGTCTTCGTGTCCTTATCTCTTACTTAATTCAGGTTTATATGCCGATAATTATTATCTAACAAATGCATGTTTCAAAGCCAAGAAACACACAGTATAAGGAGGGACACAAAAGGCCTTAATTCGATGGTATTAGGTGTAGAATTAGAACTAGCTTCGGCTTTTCCAGCAGTATAGTTCTGGGAAAATGAAATACTAGGGGGTTGAAAGAAAGAGAAAAAAGTAGACTAAAAGGATAGACTTAAGCAAAGGGAAAGCGAGAGCAGAATGGGGTTGTGGAAACTTTACAAAACCT
Source organism: Eupristina koningsbergeri (assembly GCA_018907245.1). Lineage (NCBI taxonomy): Eukaryota > Metazoa > Arthropoda > Insecta > Hymenoptera > Agaonidae > Eupristina > Eupristina koningsbergeri. The sequence goes on from JACCHV010000151.1 coordinate 2,538,750, forward strand.
TAGTCCAAGTTTTACTACGATCAAAAAGAGGAAAACCAATGGATGAAGATAGGAAAATTGCAAGAAAAGAAAGAGTGAGAGACTTTAAAAGAAGAAGAACGAATAAGATAAGAAAAAATCCAAGAAAGAAGTTGAAAGACAGACAGAAAAGGCGAGACTAAAACTTTTCTAAGAATCGGTTAAGAAGTACTCCGAACTCCATGGAGTCATGTTGAGAATACTGAAAATCTTTCCCAATACTAGCAGAACATCTCTGAGCACAAAATATAGGAAAAGAAGCAAATGGTAGAAAAATTGTAGGTTTATTCTCATAATTATTCCAATTTTTTTAATTCTAACATACACGTCGTGTTTATATATTTTTAATTATAACCTTATTAAAAATAAATTCCTGATGTAATCGGTATTATATTTAAGTAATAATTGTATAATATTTATATTATAACATCAAATTCTATGCTTTTTTAGTTTATTTTTTTTTTATTATATTTTTTTTTAATAAACTAAATTAAATAAGATTTACAATATAATATTATTCAATTTAAATAAGTAAAATGGATATTTAAGTAATTAAAAATGTAATAACATTATTTATTGTGTAATTATAAATATTATTATCATGAAAACTGAGTAAAGTACTTGTATAATAAGATTTTAAAAAATGGTAATATTTACATGGGCTTATTATTTAATATTTACCGGCAATTACAAAAATGTTTAAAAAGTTCATTTAAATATTGGTATATTATATATCAAAGAATTTTTTTTCTAGCATTATTGATCTTCGTTGGATATTTTAATTAAACTAAAAAAATTTGAATTTCACAGGTTTAAAAATGATTAATATATATACAAATAATTATCTGTACAAAGTTAATTTACATAATTATATATTTTTCATATTACGTGTTAATTTTGGAATGGAGGATTGCATGATGTTGGTTGAATAATTGAAGAAAAAGGCACTTATTTGGCAAGCCACAAACAATCACTTTATTCATCAGCTGATCACAATATTACACAATTGCACAATGCCGAGGTATCAGTGCAACTGACCTTACAATAATTTCTCACGTGTAATTGGCTGCCGAACTTGGCCCCGCCCCTCCTGACTCGATTTTCATCTATTATTTCCCCAAATAAAGGGGCGGTTGATCTTATTGTTTCAACCGTTACGACGTCTCGAATTTCCGATCAAACATATTTTCCGACCCCGCGTCCGCATACATTCACACTTCGAACATTTCCCTAGGCATAAAAAACTCCCGGCTTGCCAGCGGGAGAAAAAGCCGAAACAATCTAAACGCACATTCTCATGAGTTGACACAATATTGCAATGTAAAAATGACGGTACGTCTTCGTCTCCAGAAATTATAGAAAGAGCGAGAAAAGGTAACGGGTCATGCAACGCGAATGAGAGATAGAGATAGAGAAATGAGAGCACTAGCAAGAGAGAGAGAGAGAGAGAGAGAGAGATGGTGAGATTGTAGGGCTCGGCCGAGTCATGCTCGCGAGGAAGAGAGAGAGAAGATGGAGACGTCCACGAGTACGTCTTTCCGAACACACACACACACATTCCTACGCATCTGTACACATACTAAAACGCAACCCTTCCCATTTCACACAAACGGCGGAGCTATATGTACGTTCTATGAGCCACTTTGCTCCACACATACACACGGCCAGCGCACAAAACCAAACTGCGCATTTTATAGGCCCTTTTTAATGTTTCATCAATTTGCGGGCGTCTCCGCATCCAGGACGTACGTCTATTTGGGACCAATACCCAATTCCATCCCTAACATTACGAAAAATTAGATTATAACAATATAAAATTGCAAAATTTGTTTAAAGTTTAAATAAATTTATTAAATTCTATTATTAATGATATTTTCAACATCGTACTTATAAGAATATTAAAATGAATATTTATTATGTTTTCCTAAATTAAAAAAATATTGGAGGTATATTTCAAGAAATATCGAAATTAATTTTGTTTGCGATATTTACCTTCACAATATATTCATGAAATAAATAATATTTTACCAGTATACATTGCACAATTCTGATAAACTAAAAGCTTCTGTATAATATTTTTCCAAAAATCGTATTGTGTATTTTAGACATATTTTAATTTTTTGTCTTTTTGGTTTCATAATTTCCTTGTCTTGAAATATTATATTGTTAGTTGTTTCATTTTATAATTAATAATAAATGGTACAGTACGACTTAAAATTTCTAAAATAATACTAATGAAATGCGTTTTTATTTAGACTATCACATTGCATTAATATATTTTTCTTTGATTTAAAAAAGAAAGTATAATATGTGAAAAAAGGTTTTAAAGATATTATTAATTACTGATTAGATATTAAACCGTAGAAATTAAAAAAAATAAAGACTCTGTAATCATTTCCTTATGTTTAAAAATGTAAATTAACAGCATACTTAAAATCTCCAAAAATTTGGGGGGCACATCGTGTACCTAAAAAGTAATTAAAATGGAATTTAGAATTAAGGTTTTCAATACAACAAAACTTGATCGCGAATGCAATTCGAGAATGCATTGAGGTTCCGAATGCAAAGATCGGAACTTGTGTTTGATTATCTATCTACCTGCTGGTGTGGGTGAAAAAGGAACACAAAAGAACGAAAAACTCGTCCAACTATAGGCTTTGGAATTAGAATTGAAATTTCAAACCTTAAAACTTGAAAGTGATTATATTGGCTTGAGGTTGGAGTAAATTTTTGAAAGGTAAACTCAATGGTCGAAAAAAGGCTCTATGTGAATATGAAATATTATAATATATGATTCATACATGGTGCATCCACGAAGTATCGAGTTTTTTTTTCATTTTGTGCCTATTCATCGTAGAAATTCGGGAGAGGTCTTAAAATGTCGACAAACTCTTTCCGCATTTGTCCTTTTTTCTGTTTTATTTTTCGATAATTAGGCGTGACAGGATTTAACTTCGCGCGAAGGGTGTTTTTCAAATTTTTGACACGGCCCGCTGAAGCGCATAGTAGAAAACCACTATGCGAGAATGTTTTGTTCAAAGATTAAAAAAAAAAAATTCTTATCTTTTTTTTTTGAAAGATGATTTATTGGTGGACTTATAAACAGGGTAAAATAAAAATTTTAAATTCTTTAAAATAATTTCCTCCTGTATCAACACATTTTTGAAGGCATGTTTCCCAAATTTCAAATGCATCTTCAAACTCTTTGGCTTTGTTGTTTTTAAATAACAATAATAAACTTTTTTGCATCATATTGTACACTGAAGATCGCGTTTAATTCGGTTTTTCCTGAATTGCTTTATCTGTTAAACAACAGTCCAAATTTTAAATTTCTAACACGCGCCCGGTATTCCTAACCATTCGAAAGTTTTTTGGGCGCCCAAATCGTGGCTCGTCGATGATTCTTTCACGGCCATCTTTAAAAGCTCTGTGCCATTTTCCACTTTGCGATTTTGACATGCAAATATCTTCATAAGCTTCTTGTAACATTTTACATGTTTACGAACTGCTTTTTTAATTGCAAACAAAACTTTATCGCGTAACGTTGTTCGAGTAGTCGCTCCATCACGCTGTGTTAAAAAATTGAAAAACACCCTTCGCCTGAAGTAAAATCTTGCCGCACCTAATTATCGAAAAAACGAAAAAAAAAGGGACAAATGTGGAAAGAGTTTGTCGACATTTTAAGACCTCTCCCGAATTTCTATGACGAATAGGCGAAAAATGAAAAAAAACTCGATACTTCGTGGATGCACCATGTATGCATAGTTCAGTTTATTTATCAAATGTATTTTCTTTAAATTAGATACAATAATTTAAAAAATAACATTTACTAATAAAAATGAAGGTTACATTTCGGTGACATTTTTATAAAATTAATATAAAACAATTATTATGTTATTATAAGTAATGTCATCTAATCTTATATGTAATAGAAACATTTTTATTAATTAAACTTTTAAGAATTTAAAAAAAAAGTTTATATTGTTCAAGTTTATATTTTTGTAAAATTAACGAATTTGGGTATACAGATATTACATTTCTCATGGGAATATGAGTTATATTAGATTAAATACGAATCATTCATTAATTTTCCTAAGATAAATTTAAACGAATCCCAGAGAATAAAATATTAGTATCCAAAACAATAAACACTTAAATTTAAATTTGTTTAGCTTTAGTTTGAATAATTATGGATCGAGCAGTACTTTGTTAATTTACAATTTTTTATACCTAGCGCATTATGTTACGTATCTTATTGTCACAACATCAGCTTTAGTCTGATGATATTTTTATTTATTCTACCGTTGAGAGTACGAGAACAATAGGCCGACGCGATGAATCCTACATTGTGTTTGAAAAATATCTATATTAACAAAAAGAGAAGAAGAGATAAAGCAATGTGCGTTTTGCTTGATGATTATCTTCGTTTTTCTATTATCCTGACATTATGTGAAGTCATCGAAGCTTTACGCGTTGTCCGCCTTGCTCGTTAATGAAAAATCGACCGGCTGTAGAACGGCTGTGGCTCCTCTGGGCCAGTGCTCTTCATTACGTCCATTATATATTTTTTCTTCATTATGATTGCTAGTTGAAAAAAGAGAATTGAGTGGTAGGAATGAGAATTTATACGGTAAAGGTTTAAAAATATTATCGCTGATCTTGTACGAGCTTGAAGTTGCATTGAAAGATTATACGTCGATTTCCAACATATTCTTTACAACTTCATTTCAGTGAAAATTATTACTGTTTATTAAATTAATATTTCAATAGATATTACAATGTTATTGTCTGCGTATTGTAGATATTATTGTCTATTCAATATAATGTTTAAACAAAACAAAGATTACAGATAATTTTATGATTTTATAGCGGACAAAAATGAGATTACTCCATAAAACTATTATGATTAATAATAACAATGTTAAAGACTTTGTTATAATAATTATATAATTATTAATTAAAATATATTTTAAATAATTATAGATTTCATTTATTTTATTATATAATTTTATTTTATTTTAAATGTACGCAGATATAAAAATATATTTTCTAATTTAAAAATCTACTTTTAGGCAGTTAAGTTTTTCAATTAATATTAATTTTTATTATACAAATACGAAAGAAATATAAATTTGATTGTATTTATATAGTGGTAAAAGTAAGAATATATGGAATTATTTTATTTTACGAATTAAATATATTCAGTGAAACAATTAATTATTAAATAAATATTAACTGTTTTATTTAATAATTAAATTTATTTTATTCGGTAAAATATTCAAATTAAATGTAAGGAATTTATAAATAATTATTAAATATTTATTTATGTTTCAATTTAATTAAAGATTTTATTATTCAGTTTTATATTTAAAAAAAGGTAGAGATATTATACAATTATTGAATCGTAGTCTGACTATTTATACATTCATCTACTTGGTGTTTATTTAAGCTTCTCAATAAGTAAATGTACCTAGTTTCAATAAAACTTTTTTGATTTTTGAGTCGCAAGAATAACCAATCATATATCAAGTACAATCTATTCAATTACTGGTTAAATCTACTGATTTTACATAGCAATTCACACGATCAAATATAAATGAATAAAGGCATAATGTACCTCGGCAGATAACAAAAACATTTGCAGGAAGTGGGAGAAACAATAATCGCTCTGTTAACTTTCACATTGATTTTGTGGAATTTCGCAGAATAACAAAAAGTAACTTTTGTTTTTGTATAATCAAGTGCGTGTATAAACGTTGAAAAAGAAGATAAAAAAGCTGTTTAAAAAAATCATCACAAAGTAGCGTCAGTGGCGTCTTAAACGTAGTCGATTATTTCAAAATCCAATTGCGGATAAAGTGATTTGGGTGCAGTGAGCTGACATTGTGTCGCATTATGAATTAAATCCGAAATAATGTTGTTGGTGAATGAATATCGAACGGTGCAGCGGTTGGGTCTGGAGTAGTGCCTGGAGGCGAAAAGTTCCCACTCCATCCCCACCCACGCACACCGCAATAGCTACAACATCCAACAGAAAAATAACACGAGCAATGATGAGTTGCTTTTCCACATTATATTGGATATTTAAGTTCTTCATCTTCCACCAGACGTTCATTATTTCACTTTATTAGGTCACCGTGGCGCGATATCTTTTTATGTTATTACATGTGTTGAGAACTAAACTTGTGTTTGCACTGATTTTTTCTTGTACTTATTATTATTAGTAATTATTTTAGAATAATTTCATGTATATAGTGAGGTATTATTTTCAAGTATTGGTAATAAATAATTTAAATGTATGTGTTACTAATAATATTTCTTTACATTTAAGTGCTGAGTTTATAATTTCTTTTTATATAATTCAATTTAGTATAATAACAATATTAATATTGACGAGCTTTTTTTACTGACCTTGTTATTATAATATTTTAGAAGAGTTTAATATGAAAATGTTTTTGAAAATTCTAATGATTTCTTTCGATAATTATTGTTCATGATCTATGAAACGTTTAAATCTTGTATATATTATTTCTATTACTCATAGTATTGCGTTATCAATTTCATTTTTACTCACTGTCTAGCTTGTTTAGTCATCAGAAATGTCTTCTTTTTTATATGTTTCATTTCTGTTGGCTCATTCGATTCTCAATTTTCGATACACTTATAATTTATTAATCAATTATTTGAATTATTCATTATCATCCATTTTCATGTTTGTTATATATTTAACCATATTTTCTACTTAGTGGTTTTAAACAATTATTATCTTTGTTATTTAAGAAAATAACGAGCTCGATTTCATCGTGTGGATATAGAAATGCGTTAGATTCAGGTGATGTGACAAGCCTCAAGAGTATCGATAATACAAACAATCATTAGAATTTCTAAAAATAGTAGCATAGAGTTAGAGTTAGAATTAAAGTAGAATAGAGATAGAGGTAGAATAGAGTTTCTAAAAATAGTTTCTTATAATTAAAAACCATTATTTATAATATTAATTTTAGTAAAAATGACTACTTTTTAAATAAATTGTAATAATTCTAAAAAGTTATAAAAACTAAATTTTTAATCACCATTTCTTTTTCTTGTCTGGCAAAATATTCTGCTTGTATTTCTGTATTTAATTTATAAATATATTTACAATTAAACTATTATTGCAGAATTACTGATTTTAGAAAATAAAATCCTCATGATTTTAGTTTCAAAGTAAATGATAAATTTTTATTAATAAGAGATGCAATTACAGTAAATATGATAAAGTTAATTGAATACAATTAAAAACTCTTGTATTTTAATGTAGAGATTGTTGAATTAAAGATCCTATATATTTCATAAAAATCCAGTAGAAGATGAAAGGAAGGACTACTGTAAACATCGTCTAGTGAATAGAAGAGGAGCTGTTAAGAAAGATCAAACTTGCTTTAATAGCTGCTTCAGTCAAGTGTACAGGATTAATGGTTGTTTTAAATGCATTTAAAGCTATTTTTAAATTCAATATTCTTTTCGCAATAGGAAATCTCGATGAGAATATTAATTTATGAATATGTATATTATTTATAATTAATTTACTTTTTCCGTACAATATAATAAATTTTTAATATTAAAATAAATAAAAAACAGTAACAATAATAATATATTAAATCATAAGTGGATATAAATAAAAGTCCGATAAAAATAAATTCCTTAAGATCTGCACTGATATTTTTCAGAACTCCCTTATATTATTTACTCATTTTGTTTTATTTCTTAAATTACTTCATAAATACCACTATAATAATACATTTAAAAATTTATTTACAAATAAACATTTGAAAAAATGAATAAATGTTGAAATTAATTAAGCATTTTTATTTTCTAAATATGTCAATCAATTTTTCAATCATTATGTATTAAATAAGTTTATAATAAAGTAAAAAATAAATTTAATCAATATTATACAAATGAATATTTTTATTGATTGATATTTTTTTTAAAGCAATCATATTAAGCTTTTAAAAATATGTCTGATTTAATAAGTATTAAAATATATTTAGTATCCACAATTCCAATTTTAAGCATTGGTACAATCAGATAAGTATATCAATTATCTTCTCAAATTTTATATCAAGATAAATTTTGATATTATAAGCTTATAAGCATTTATTCAATAACTAAATTCAATTGTATAAATAAATTATAGTTATAGAACAATGCGAATAAAAAAATAGGTAAGATTCGGGGGATGTAAATTATTGAAGAATAATAGGAGACTTTTGATTTTAAATAAAAAACGAGATTCTCGTTAATCTGTATTTATTTGGTCTATTGTATTTTGTACAAAAAGGTGTACGATATGGAAGATTTTCGATAAAGCTCCGGCTTTGTTTCATCAATTTTGCCAATTTCATTATTTCCTCCCCAGACGCTTTTCATTTATTACTTCAACGAACTAACGACAGTTACAATTGTTTATATTTTTTACATACTCATTTATTATAGTAGTAGTAATTTATGAATATTTTTTGAATATTATTTATGCAAACGCTAAATTATAGCCTATAAAATTTTCGGCTTTCCCGCAATAGAAAAAGCCATTACATTTTACGCCTAAGTATAATATTTACATACGTCCAACAAATTAGCTAAGTTTAATTATTTTCATATGAATCATTTTCAAATAAAAAGAAAAGGAATATGTGCAATAATACGCGACTGTGTTTGTGTGTGTGTGTGTGAGAGAGAGAGGGAGAGAGAGAGAGAGAGAGAGAGAGAGAGAGAAAGAAAGTAGGGCAAGCAAAGAAAAAAGATGTGAAAAACAAAGTTAGGTGGCTTACTAATAACAAAAATTAAGTATAATTTTAACATGCTAGAAAGAGAGAAAGAGAAGGAAATTATTAAGCACGACCCATTTACACCTGATTTTATCATATTGAATTCTTTATGTGAAAGAGACGCGCGCGTGCATACGCACGCAAGCACACACACACGTGCATTGTATCCCTGCATGCGTCCGCATGGGCTTACACATAAATTACCGGCTCTATTAATTTTCAGCTGATACCATCGAAAGATGGTCCAAAAAATAAAAAATTTATGCCTTTTTTAGAGTTTGACACTTTCATCACCGACATCCCTGCGAAGCGAAAACCTGGACGCACACCCAGTTGGAAGGCTTTCACCAATTCATTACAAAGGAGATGTAACCATATTTAACTTGGGTTGATAATAAAGTAATAAAAAATAAGTAGACAAATATTAACAATTAAAAAGATAAAAATATAAAAATGTATTATAATTTATATTCAACAAATGCATAAAATACCTGCTAAAGATTGTTTCATGACTTGAAAGTAGAGATGATTCATGCGGATCCTGGGTTTTGTGCTATTGAAATGTTTGTAGAACAGTATAAAGTGAAGATATAACGATTCAAATTTCCAAAGAGGACCTGATTACCCCTTTAATAAATTCAGAAAAATGTTATATTTCTAAAAAGGAGTCAACAGTTCGAAGAACAAAGTTGCGTCTTTGATTTTCGAAAAATCGGTAAAACACGCGATACAAGCACGTAATCTTACAGCAGGTAGGCATGGCATGCAAAGTAATTATATAAGCTTATGATAATAGAGTAATTATAAAAAGTTACAATTGAAATTAACAAATTATTCAACTGTTCGAAAATAAATTTAATGATAATTTGACTTTCTAAAAGATAACCATTCTGAATCTATAAAATTTTCACGTTGGTTATTTATTCATTATTTTATAATATTTTTTTTATACCTAAAGTAATCACAGGTTACAGTTATTTTATAAATAGTAATTTATTTATTTGTAAACAATATCTCTTAACAAATTTCATTTAATAAAAATATTTAATATTCATTTAAAAATACATATAAATTGTATATTTCACAAACATAGAATTTATTATGAAAATTGTAAATAAATGAATATTGTCATTTTCATATTTAAATATGAACAGAATTATCATTTCATAACATTCAGTGCTTAGGTAATATAATTTTAATTAATAGAAAAAAATTAAACATAACCACTTACATATTTACAAATTATAAAAATAATATATGTTCAAAAATTTTATTGAAATTCAACTTGATAAATCTGCTTTATAAAATTATATAAAGCAGAATTAATTATTATTGAATAATCAATCAATTAAAAACATTCTTCTTTAATTATAATAGATTTATAATTATTTTTTTTTAGTATATATTATATAATAAATTCTAAAGAAATCTTTATACTAAATAAAGATTAGATGAAAATTAAGTCATACGATCAAAATTATATATCATAATTTTGAGTTTGATAGATTAAAATTTTAAATGCAATGTAATCTCAGTAAGTTATAACATTAATTTTAAATTATAGCTATAAGAAGATTTAATACGCAATTTAAATAATATAGAAAATTTATTATAAACTTAGTCATAAGAAAATAATTAATAATAAAAAATAATAATAAAAATTTCTAATCTTAAATATCTCATTATTTTAAAGGGTGTGTTTTCATTATTAATTTATTGCTGTAGAATATAAAAAAAAATAAATTAAAATATACTTGTTCATTATAATTCTATATTATCACCGTCATATCAATCTATTAGTAATTTAGTTTTAATTACTTTTGGAAAATAAAATTAGTTTCTAAAAACATATCAATTCTTATTAATAATTCATTTTACCAAGACATTTTAATCAAAAGCTTTCCACACGATATCAGTTATTGTCATTCCTCTTCTTGAAATTTATTGGATGCTTCATATGCTTATGCATAGATTGTCATAGTCGATGTCAATAAAGTCTTCCAACACATTTTACATCCAAAGTTATTTCGGGATTTTGATAATGGTGACATGAAATATCTTTCTTAATTAACTAGAATAATCAATATTCTAGCCACTTAATTTTTAAATTTAAAAATAATTTAATTTAACTAATTTTAATATTAAATAGTGCGTTAAGATTAATTTTTGATAAAAACAAAATTAAACTTGATGATTATTTTTATAAAATTTAATTAATTTTTTCTTGTACTATAATTCTAATAAAAGTTACTTTTATTCTATTCATTATTTAATTATTATTTAAAAAAAAATTATATCTGTAAAGAATTTGTTTTTACTATAGAATATGTTTTTAAATAAATCAATACAAAATAAATAATATGTAATTTTAGTGTTAATATAATCTTAAAAATTAATATATTTTTTCTCGTATATATTACTTTAACTAATTTTTAGATCATACTAATTCTGAATTGTACTAATTTGAATTGTAATGTGCCAAAAATATTTTTAAATAATAATTAAAATAGCTGTAAAAAATTATTAATTTGTGTAATTTTTTTAAAATAAATTTATTTATATTTTACATTATATGAGATACAAGATTACAAACTGACTCAAGAAAAATCAATTTTTACTTATGCACATGATTAATTTATTTTTTTTACATGTTTCTAGTGTTTTTATATGCCAATCAAATTTTAATTTTCTTGATTATATACCGTAATATTTATTTTATTGTATTTTGTTTTTAACAAAAAGTTTAAATCATGAACAATAAAATAATTTAAATTATACTTCAATATTATTAGTATAACAATCATAATAATATACACTAAAAATAATCATTCTACTCTATAGATATTTTTTTTTACTACATTATTTTAATTTACAATTTTTTCTAATTACATTTTAAAATTGCTAAAATTGCTGTTTTATATAGCATTTATTGCTGTATTTTGATGTATAATATTTATTCTCTAAATTTTTATAATTTAGGTAAACTTTATTGTAAAATATAAAACCTGAATAGATAATGTGAAATGTAAATATTATAACTATACTTCAGAATAACCATTAATATAAAATATAAAAAAATTGTTTAGGATATGATTAGTTTTTATGAGTTTACATTTCGTTATACGATGATCATAAAAAAATGTTTCATTATAGTTTTAATCAATCCTTAACGAATAACTCGAAAAAGAATTTGATGCCATTTATAAAATCAAGAAATGAACTCTCATCTTTCATAGTTTCAAACTCATTAATCGTTGTCTCTTATTTTTTTTTTTTGTAAATGCAAGCTCAGTAATACTATGAAATCTAATAACTTTTTAATAATGATCACTGATTGAAATTTATTTTAAGTTTTTCTTCGTTAAAACTTAATATTTTTTACATTTGAAAGTAGATATTTCAAACTCAATTTTTTTTATTTGAAAAACAAATAAATCTTCATTACAAATAACTTTTTTTTAATTTATGTTATTAAAATATACTATTCATTATTAAAAAAATAACTTAATTTTTATTCTATCAATTTTAATTTCTATCTAAATCCTATTGCTATTACATGTTATCTTTAATTATGATTATTTCAAATAATATTAATTTTAATTTTTTTATTACTTAGTAGTTGTATAGTTATATTTTAATATATTACTATTACATTTTTCAATTTTTCTTTCTTATGCATTTATGGAAAAAATAAATTTAAATCGACTTCAATTTGTATTTAATGAATATTTTCGTTATATATAAATAAAATTTAATCGTTATAAAATTAAATCAGTACGAATATATTTCCAAAGTTTGGTAAATTAATGAAATACTAATTTTAAATTATGTTTCTATCAGAATATTATAATATATAGATTCACATAACATTTATTGTTAAAGTAAACAATTTGTGTTGTAGTCAATTACTAGATTAATCATTATTGAAAACTATGGTATATCTCTTTCGGTTCAAAATAAAAAGGCTTTATGATATTAATTTGTATTACAAAGATTGTTTTTTAAATAGTAAATCAAATATCTTAAAACGAAAAAAATAGTTGTTTATAAAGATTAGTTTCTTAATTAAAAAAATTCTTACAAGAACATTTAAATTGGAATTGTTTAAGATCATTATTGAAGATTATTTGAAAGAATGTATTTAAAAAAAGTTAAAATTATCGTCGCTTGGTTTTAATAAAAATGAATAAATTTAAATAAAAAAAAAGAAAAGAAAAATATATATTAATTAAAAATATTAATTATGAAAAATTTGCATAATATTATATTATATACAGATTGTAGGTAATAAGGAAAATCATTTTAGGATTATAAAAAAGATACAAAGTTAAATTAACAAGAAATGCATTCTTGTTTAATTTTATTACATTTTCGACCTCAAATAATCACACATGAATCTCTCGCCAGTTACTCTCTTTCGAATTCTGGTAATAACATTCAACTCAACGTCGCTGAAGCATCGATATACATGATTTAATAATACATCGTGTATAACGTATAACACGCTAATAAACGTTAATAAATAATTTGTTTTGTTTTTCTCCCTGTTAGCCTTATTATGTATATTTATATATATATATATATATGTATATATTTTTGTATTTATATATGTATACATGTATACCTTCGTAATAATTCGTTCTCCTGTAATGCTTCTCTTTTTTACGACTAAATAATCAAGTATTGTTGGATTAATTCGTTTTTCATTCTCACTTCCTTTCAAAATAGCCTCATTTGTTGTCCTATTGTTTATTTTTATTTTTACATCTACTTAGTTTTCTTCTAATCGCATTATCAATTACATATTCATGTTATTTATATTTATATTTTTTATATTTACTTTGTATTTACAAGATTTTTTTAGTGCATTACGTTATTAATTGGATTTAATTAGCCGCACAATTAATTGTCTTTTTTTTTTAAATTCATAATAATTAACAATATTTATTACGCTTTAATTCATAAAATTTACTAGATTTATAAACAATATTTCAAAAATTACAATATACCAATGGACTCAAAAATATTATTTTGTATTTAAATAATATTATATGTAGAGTAAATAATTTATTAAAATTTTTTCGAACAAGTTTATTTTTTTTTCTTTGTATTTTTTAGAAAAATCTATTTCGAAAATTTCTTCTATTGTTTAGTGAAAGAAAAATATAATCAATATAAAAATAAATATTATAATATCAATTAATTTAATTAGTAATAATTAATACATTAAAAAAAATATAGGTAAGGAAATTTATTGGAAATAGTGTTATTACTATTTCTTATAAGTAATATATTATACTTATATAAAAAAAATTTAAAAGTACATGGTTCATCCACGAAGTATCGAGTTTTTTTTTCATTTTGTGACTATTGGTCGTAGAAATTTGGAAGGGGTCTTAAAATGTTGACAAACTCTTTCCTCATTTGTCCCTATTTTTTTTTGTTTTTTCGATAATTTGACAGCGTTCCACGATAAAGTTTTATTTGCAATTAAAAAATAACAGTGTGTAAGCATGTAAAATATTACAAGAAGCTTATGAAGATAATTGTATGTCAAAATCAGAATGTTTAAAATGGCACAGAGTTTCTAAAGAGAATTGGTAAAAGATCATCGACGAGCCTCGATGTGGGCGCCCAAAAAGCTTTCGAATGGCTAGGAACACCCGGCACGTGTTAGACATTTAAAATTTGGACTGTCGATTAACAGATAAAGCAATTCAGGAAAAACTGAATTTAACGCGATCTACAGTGCACAATATATTGCAGAACAATTTGAATATGCGAAAAATATGTGAAAAATTTTTTGAAAAACATCAAAGCTGAAGAGTTTGAAGATGTATTTGAAATTTGGAAGACACGCCTTCAAAAATACGTTGATACAGGAGGAAATTATTTTGAACAATTTGAAATTTTTATTTCACACTGTTTATAAGTCCACCAATAAATCATCTTTTAAAAAAAAGTAAGAATTTTTATTATTTTTTATTATCTTTGAACAAAACATTCTCTTGTAGTGGTTTTCCACTAATCGCTTCAGCGCGCCGTGTCAAAAATTTGAAAAACACCCTTCACGCGAAGTAAAATCCTGCTGCACCTAATTATCGAAAAAACAAAAATAAAAAAGAAACAAATGATGAAAGAGTTTGTCAACATTTTAAGACCTCTCCCAAATTTCTACAACGAATAGGTGCAAAATGAAAAAAAAACTCGATACTTCGTCGATGAACCATACATATTTAATTTTATCGGAATAGCTAATGTGGCGTAATTTGATTTATTTTTTATCTTTTACATATATTCATATATCCCTGCTTGTAAAAAATTTATATATTTTTTTGATAACATCGTCAAATACGATATTATATTTAATTAAAGTATATAAAATGTTCTTAATAAATAAATATCATGATAAAGTAATACTAATAAAGTAACATATTAAAATTTTTTTTGATATTTAAAGTGTAATGAGTCAATAATAGTTTATATATAGATTAATTTTTTTCTCTTAAAGTAAAAAATTGGATTATCATAAATTTTTTTTAACAATTTTATAATAAATATTTGATAAATAAAATTTAATCATAAGTAAAAAAAATGTACAGCCAAATTAAGTTATGAATTTATTAAATTTTTAGTTTAAATTTTGAATTTATCGATTCATGTGATCAAATACCTCTTAACTAATGTACTGCCTCGAAAATTACTTAAAGAAGATTGAAGAGTAAAATGAAGCCAGTATTAGGTATAATTTACGCGTTTCACTGATACGATTATCACAGAGATCTTGAAGATAAATCTGTGTAAGCTTTCAAGAGTCCTTCATTTTATCCTCAATCCATCGCAAATTCCTCTTACTTCCTTTCTCATACGAAACCTGTTGCTCTTATATGCATCCGTTTGCATTTCCATGGATAAAAATAACCGATTTCTAACTAATATAAATGTAAAATATTTTTTTTAATGAAATTATATTGGTTTAAAATAAATTATAAATAGAATAAGAAGATTTACTTTTATTCTCTAAAAATTAAGACCTTTAATGACATTACGATTGTAGTGAACTTATATGAAATTGGTATTAATTCAATTTCATATTAGCTAGAGATGTGAATGAGAGCACAATGTATAAATAAACAGAAAAAGTTGAATAAAATAGAAACAAGTTATAAGTCATTGCAAATTTCGATGAACTAAAGGATAAAAAAAGAATTTAATTATTTTTAATAGTATTAAATAAAGGAAAAATCCGTGGAACCTCACAAAAGATTCTCATTACATGCCAAGCAGAGAAAGGGCAAAGGGAATGAAAATCATATCAGATAAGTCGCGCATACGTCTAAACTTATCGAAATACGAAATCATATTTCCTGTTGGAACGACGGGTAAAAAAAGTAAAAAGTAGAAAGTGCGGGTTTTTCTTCCTTTGATGATATTATTATGCAATCATGCCTTAGTTGGAATTGAAAACGATGAGAAGAAGAAAAAATAAATTCTGTTCTCTAGCTGTTTTCCCTATTTTTCTTTGGCAATGTGTTGCTTTTCCTCTTTTTATATCTTAGTGTGGATCAACAATTCACGTAAATTAAAATATTCAACTTTTTAATATTCGATCCTACTCTCTTTGCATAGCCGTTGCCAACTCTTGAGAAGAAGAAGCAAAATGTCTCCGTGCAATGTATTCGTGCCCACGCGGATTTGACGTTTCAATCTCAAGTATCCAGATGGGATCTAGTGATTTTCCAAACGGAATGAGGAATGGGGTTCGAGAAAACTGGCGGATTAAAGCGTCGGCGTGAAGACCGGAAGGAATGGAAGGGGAAGGGACAAAGTGTTGAAACGTCCTTTCCGTTACTCCATTCTTTCTCACTCCAACTACAATTCTCTTCCATTTGATTTTTTTTTTATCTTCCTTTTTTGACAATCTATTCTCTTATGCTGACTTTTGAGTGAACATCATTTTTATGAAAATAAAAGAAAAGTTAAATCTGAGCTGTTACATGTGAATCAATTATCCCAATTTTGCACAATTTTTGATGCATTCAAATTGTGGTATTTTAATTTGGTTCCATCGATTTGTTTTTATCTTTTTTGATGTAAAAAAAGATGAGTTAATTATTTTATTTCAATTTTTCATTATTTATTTAAAGTTGTAATAATATTATTACGAATAGATTTCTAAGTATTATAAAATTTTTGAGATCTGTTAGGTTGTATCGCACGAAAAAAAGATTAATGTCATGGCTTCTGTACAATCGAGCTAATTAATTATCTTTTACATTTTTAAACGAAATACTTTTTCAGTATATATTATACATTTTCAATATGAACATATAATATAATTATAATATTTATTATTTCAATATTTAAACAAACATAATTCTGTGCATCATTTATTGCTAGAGAACTTCTAAAAATTTTTATTTTTAACCTCTAATAATTGAATTTAATTTAATGGAATGCTTCACGAAATCCTTATATTTAAGAAATGGCAAATATAAAAATATATGGTCAACATTTTAATTTCTTATATAAACATTTTAATGAATGAAAATGAATATCTTCCTTAACAATGAAAAACTCAAAAAATGGTTTTTATAATTATTTGAAAAACATTATATTTAAGTATTTAAAAAACATTTATTTGAAAGCAATATTAAGCTCTCCTATTTATTATACTACAATACAGAATGTCAATTTTTTTTTTTATCGTCATAACTTATTCTATAATTCTTAATTTCTTAATGAATTCACTTTTGAAATTGCTATTAATGTAGTAAATAAATTAATAGAAAAAGATCAGATATTCATATTCTAATTTGATACTTTTCAAATATTTTTAAAGAAATTAATTTTTATTTTTTATAAAAAATTTAAAAGTTAATCATGTAAAAATTTCCATAATTTTATTAGAGGTTCATATATTAAAAATTCACAAAGACATAAATTTTGTATTATGACATTCGAAAATTATCTATTTTATATTGATATAAACTTCAAATAGATGGAAATTTCTGCCTTTTAACAGAGCTGGTGTTGCTCATTTGAAAATTTTTGAAATCTTTAAATTTAATTTTTAATTAACTTTCGTCATAAATTTTTAGCATTTAATTTATACGATAAGTAATAAACTACAATATTTTATTTGTTCATTATTCGTTGTCAGATATTTTAATATTTTGAATCTTCAAATCAACATTGCATAAGAAATGAGCAAAATTTTAAGATTTTTACAATATATTTAAATAATCGATGTGATTCATTAGACTAAAATATTGAAGCTCCTTTAAATACAAAAATATTTTTTCAATTTACATCCTCATACTAATCCCTTAAATTATAAGCTGAAATTATAACTAAAATTCTGGTATTGTATTACAGTCCTCAATGTAATGCAAGTTTAATCTTTCGTGAAAAAAGTACAGAAATAAGTGATAAAGAAGGAAAAAAAATGAATTGTTTACATTGGAAAAGAAAAGTCATTTCTTATCGAGTAAAGCACACATTCGCATTAAATGTACAAAAAGTAATATATACGTCACACACGAGCAGAACGAGGGGTAAGGGGAAAGAGAAGGGTTGCATTATCCCTTACCGACGTTGCACATCTTGTAATATGTTACATTAAAAGCGATTAGATCTGATCCGCAGTTTCCACCTGTCGGTACTCCTGACCTGACACTCACTCCGACTTTTCATTCTTAAGTTTCTACTTTATTAAAAAGGCTTCACTTTCTTTCATTCTTCTTTCCACGCAACTCCTGTCTCCGCGAGGGTGTTCCCGCCGAGTCGGAGTACTCGCCGCCACATCGAGCAAGGGGTTACTTTTAATTCGACCTGCATCCATCGATTTTCCTCATGACCAGTACATGCTAAAACTGCGAGTCCTCGCGGGAATCTCGAGGGGAGGAAGACGGGCGGAGTAATTGGAGTTTCTTTTTGTTGGTGCTCTACGTCGGTGGCGTCTCCGCAAGTTCGTGGTCGAGGAAGGCGCGTAGGTCGTTCAGCGAAAAACGTAAGCACCACTATAAAGCTTATCGGACAATCCACGAGGAGATCAGCAGCGGGAATATCAGATTGGAAGCTGCCGCTGTTCTCGGCTCCGCTCCCGGGGCTGCAAATAGAAAAAGTTTTCATTATAAATGCAAACTACCCTATTTACTTACCCAGAACCCGCCCCTCCCCCCTTAAATCACGCCATTGGCGCCTTTCAATTATGGTTACTAAGAATCTTTATCCCATTATTTAAAAGTGGCTTCATTACGTTTATTCGACCATTTACCTATATCTGGTCAACAATTGCAATTGCTTTTAATCACAAATACTGGTTTCCAATCGATAAATCTTTTCATAAAGTATTTTATAAAATATTCCAATATCAATGAAGAGCACCACAAAGAAATATAAAATACCTTCTATATATATACATGTATGTACGGTAATATTTCGATTAATATTAAAATGATATAGATGTGTGTGTAATATTTATACGTATACATATCTGTATATCTAAAAAATTATTGAGTCTGAATATTAATCTGTTATTTATATACTACTATTATAATATTTAGTATACATTTCATGTATCAATCAGTAATACAGTGACGAATAAGTTGTATTCATTGAAAATTGCATGTTTTTTTTATTCTAAAAATGTAATAGATAAAAATTTTTCTTCTTCTTGCAAAATTATAAATTAAATTCTATAATATTCAATGATATTAATTTATTTCGTATAATAATAATAAATATTTTTAAAAATATTATTTTTTATGCTATTAAAATTATTAACCGCATAATGAAAGTGTATGTTTAATGGAATAGAATATAACCGAAGAGAGCGAGAATCTTCCACCGAGTAGTAATATATCTTTGCTAATGTATTAGAATTGGTTACAAATTTTGGGTATAATATAAAATTAACGTTTGAGAAAATCTTCCTTTTATTCTTTTGACTCACAATATAGAATCAATCTCTATCAGTCATATTAATACTATTCTGCTAGTCAGTGCAATATTTAAACTACATCTTCTGTGAAATATTCTTTAGTTCTAAATAATAAAATTTACAGTGATAATTAACGTTTTTTGATATAGAATAAAACTTCTAACATATTATGATTATGATGTATTATTTTGATATTTAATAAATATATACCGATTTTCTTTATTCGTTGTAAAATATTAATTTTTTTCAAATCAAAATAGTTCCACTTTGAAAATATAATTAAAATACAATAGTATTAAAGTATCGTTGGAGTTATTAGAACTGTTTAAAAGAATCTAAAAAGCTTGTATTTTACAATTGTATCAAGTATTTTTAAATCACAGTTAATATTATACACTTATTATAATGTTATGCATGTATCAAAAAATTAAAAATTATCTAAAATTATTACTTATTATTTATAAAACGCTTTATTATTTCGCATAATATAACAATTATTTTTTATTCTTTTAATACAATATCAAAAAGTACACCTTTATAAAATTTAAAAATACACTATTTATATTAATGAAATGAGTTCTTAAATACTTTCAATAATAATATATTATATATGTTAGGGAAGGACTAGGAAAATAAATTCCAGAAGATGTGGATCTAGGTTTTCGCGGGGACGCCCGCAGGGTTTGGGACTTTTTACGGCCTTTGAAATGCGCACGGATCATAGGCGCTTGTCCAGGATGAGCAAAATGCTCGCAGAGATGCACACGTAGACGCGTAAAGATTTGTGTGTGTGTAAGTGGGTGTCCGGCCGCGACGGGGTTGTTGAGTCTCCTTGTGTCCTTCCTTTAAGCATCTCCAAAGCCAAATCTTCTCTCTCTCTCTCTCTCTCTCTCTCTCTCTCTGACGCACAGACTCTATGACTTTGGTGGCGAAACAGCCCGTAGCGTTTGGAAAATATTGTATAAAATTCTCGAGAGTGCGAGAATAGATAGATTTGTAAAGGTTTTTTCTGCCGCGGGCAAGCCGGAAGTTTTTTACGCCAAGGCTTCGGCATAGGAAAATATACGCGTGAGAATGTATGGAGAAACGGATAAAGGAAAATTCGAGAAGTTGGGCGATTAGCGCGATAAGCCTCACCGCTCTTGTTCAAAGAAAAAACAAAAGAAAATCGAGATGCGAAGGGAGGGGCACGGGGCCCCATACGCGTTAATTCTAATTGTCGAAAATAAATCGTCATTCTTGTTCGATCTCTGTACGAGAGCGGTCATCTGTTGAATAACGTGCGTGCTTGCTTGCCTGAAGAAAAGGAGTTTTTCAGTCATCACCCATCACCACCTCATCCTGAGCAATTCTATAATTTACAATATATTTATATAATTTATATTGCATATTATTTTACGGTTCGTGTTTTTCAGATTGAAAATGTTATACGTTCATAATTGTTAATAAAGTTTATTGATCGTGTTGAATTGTATAATTTTTACTATTTCAATTTTTCATTATATTCTACAGGAAAAGTAGCTTTGTTTTAATGCTCATTTTTTCTGGAATTCTTTAGTCACAATAAGATGAAACAATTATAAAAAGGAAATAAGAGATGTAGGTCGTTCATTCTTCCGAATCGTTTGTTTTCACTTTTGCAATGAGTATTACTCAGTATGAAAATTAATTTTCAGCGTACATTTTTTGGAGCTTATATAGTTATAGTTATAAATTAGAAATTACGATATATTTTATTTTTTAAGATTAGAATAACAATTTTAGGAAAAAAATTGATAGATAAATTTTTTTTTTTTTTTTTTAAATATACATGCACCTTTCTTTCATATTTAATATATACATACATTTTGAATCTTTATATTATACAAAAGTCTGATTTATGAATATAAATTGTATTAAGAAATCCTATAAATTTCATGATTGTAAACAATTTAATAAACGTGGTTAAAATATTAATTATGAAGATTTAAAGAACAAGAATAAGGATATAGTATAAAATTTTATGTATTAAAATGAAAAAAATATTTCTAAAAATTAAAAATTTTTTTAATTATATATTACTTAATTGGTTAATGATAATTATTTATTATAGGAAAAGAAATTTTTTATTCATCTAGTACTATACTCATATATTATATATTACCAAAAATAAACATTTCAGTATAAAACTACGTACTTGGAATATATATTATGAGCATAACCATATAATAAAAAATTAAAATCAAAATTAGAAATTTATTTAAAAATTTATTAAATAATTTGATTATTGTTGTATAAAATATAATATAATACATATATCGTGAAAAAAATGTGATTTATATGATCTTGTTGTAGAAGTTACATTTTTTTTTATTTTTTTCGTTTCCTATTGTAGGTGCGATACTTTTTTTTTAATATAATTAGAGTAACCTGATTAATAACTATTAAGTTTATCAGTAAAAATTAAATTTAAATTGTACTGTTTTCCAAATATTTATTATCGATATTTTTATTTTTACATTTTTATTTTTTCTTTTTTTCCTTAAATAATATTTTAATAAATTTATTTGATAAAATGTTTGTAATTTAATTGATAATACATTTTATAGAATGTATTAGTATATTGTCAAAATAATTTTAAACTTAAATAAGGTATTTTAAAAAATGAATTTGTGGATAACATTTATCAGATATCTCTTATTTAAATGTATGTATGGAAATAATTATGAAATGAATACTAAATAACAGAATTATAATTAATCAGTATTTATAAAGCTGTTCTTTTTCTTTACGTTGAATGACAACAGCAAAGTAATATATGTTTTAGTTTATATTGTATGGTATTTAAATTAATAATGTATTGTATTAATAATTTTATGGCTGAAAACTTAAAGTACGAATGGAATGCGAATCTATAAGACTTATTTAAAAAGTATTAAAAAGTTGTGTATACATAAAGTTTATTTCGAGCTCCAAAGCATTTTTAATTAATAATTTTTTATAGGATATTAAGTATTGAATACTGGAGTAAATAAGTTTTGAATTTTGCTATAATAAAAATTAATGTATTATTAACATATTTTATTTCACATTTATAATTGAATCAAGAAATAGTATTTAGCATTTAGGAAATCAAAATGTATTTATATATATTTTTCTGAATGAAAATGTAAATGAAATCTTCCAAACATTCAGTTTATCGAAAATTATTTAATAAAAGTGAAGTGTAATTGCAAAATAAATATTTCCAATTTAAAAAATCAAATAAAGTATCGGTTCAATAAAAATTAAAAAAATTGCGATGAAGCATTTATAAATAATAAAATGACTAAAATTTTCTTTTGAGAGTAAGATTAGAGGACGGTTTTGCTTGTATCGGAATAAATTTTTTATGTCAATATTGTCATACGCGCTCGCATTTTTTTAGGAATCGTATTTTTTCATTTTTACGATTCCTCGGATATTCGGCAGCTCTTTCCCAGAGTGGATTTCCTTTTTCCTGCACATTCACTTTTCATCGTGTGTCTGAATGATTTATGGAGGCACGGCCTCGTGATTTCGATGCACACGAGGTGACTCGACGTCAATGACTTTGTGACTTCGACGACGCCGTCGCTTTTTTAAGTTCACCCAACTGTGCTTTAATTGATGCATCCAATTCCGAGATTTCCACTCTAATTTGAGCTTTCCTTTTTCTTTCCTCTTGCTTCTACGCTCTCTTATAATTGTTTTATTATGTAGAATAATTAGCGGGCTGCGCCTTCCAATCTTTTCCGAAGAAGCTTCAGCAGGTTTTCAGTATTTTTCAAATATACCTTATCTTTGTCTTAAATAATTTAGTATTTCATGCTATAAATTACATCTACAACGTAAAGTTTAAGTCATTCATTAAATTCACAAAGACAAATTTTACAAGAAATATAAACTAATATAACTATAATTTTTAAAGAATTTAAAAACATTGTTAAATTCACATATTTTTCAATTAAAACTATTTTCATTTTAAAATTAGTTTGATAAAAAATTATTATTTTATAAATATTTTTATAATTATTTTTTTATATACAACATCATCATTACCATCAAATTGTCTTGTTGTGTACAAGAACAAATGATGCAACATATTTCATCATATTATATTATTGTTACTTTATAAATTTTTAATAATGAAATTTTATTAATTTAAAGTAATATTATTTATAATATATTCTAATTAATTTTCAATTCTAATATCTTTTTTCAATATAATTACTTTGTTTTAATAAATTTATCATCTGCATTTTTTTCGCTTTATTTAGTTTAGTCTCTCAAAATGAAATTAAAAAATGTAATTAGAATTATACAAGTTTTATATTCAAATATGAAGATTTCAAGTATAATTATTTGAATAACAATGTATTTGCCATTTTTTTTTTATCAGGCTTTTTAAATCAAATAAAATTTATTCCAGCTAATTACAAGGTACTCTTAATACATTATGTTTAAGAAGGTTTCTTTTGTACAAAAAATTCTTTTTTTTTATTGTTTTCATTAATTTCTTTTAAACTCATATAATAAAAACTGAACAAAATATCACAGAAGAATGAAAAAAAAAATGTACAAAAATACTCTATTATAGGATAAGAAATGTAAAAATATTTACATAGAAGAAGCTCTCTTGAGTAACTTGAAAAATTATTTCCGTAGTACTTAATATTTAAAAGAACATTCATCTATACAACTAAATAAAAATAAAATTATCTAAATAACAAATCTAAGAATTTATTCGAAAAGAAATTAATTTTAGAAAGTCTGAGGTGATTCATACAAAGAATTAAAAGACAAAATGTAACATTTAAATTCATAGAAGAATATTCGTAGTCTAGTTGACAAGTGATTACGACTCTAAATATGAAAGATGAAAGATTCGTGAATTGGCAAAAGATGACTCCTATGAATGGCATCCCTAGGGTTTCTAAAGTAGTTCCCTTGAGAAGTGTACTATCTTGAACCCGGTGGGGTTGCCGGTTTCGAAACCAATACTAAAAATTATGTCTCAAGGTCAGGTGCAACGAATGATCTTTGACCTTTTACAAATGAATAGGTTGAGTACCTTGTGGGAGAGAACAACTTTAACACGTACATTTATAGTAATCGTCGTATACTATAACATTTTTTTATTGATAAAATAAATGATTATGAATAATATGAATATTGATGAAATTTTATGCTGACAAATTTTTAAGTTGTGGGATTTTTATTTTTACTTTTAATTGTCAATCTATACAATAAAAGTGTCATTCGGCTAGGATGTATTCCTATTAGGGAGATTCAACTTCCTTGGAACAAATTTATCGATACATTTTACTTTGACAGAATGTTGCATTAAATCAATGTATACTGCGAGCATTTCTATATTCCACAATACTGATAACAATAAATTAGAACAGAATTTTTTCACCAAACAATTGATGAATGGCTAGTGGATCTATCATCGACATTTCATTTCATAAGCTTAGGAAAATATGAATTTAAGGACATAACAAGATTAACACTTTCAATATTGCGTTATAGATTCGAATAAAAATTAACGTAAAAATATAATAAAATTTATTTTAAATAAACAATAAACGTGTGTTATAAATAGAAAGAAATATTAAAATGAGTAGTTTTTAGGATTTGTTTAGGATTGTGAACTAAAATGTGTGAGATTTGATTAATATTTATTTGTATGAATTAAATTTTTTTCATTTAATGATTTTATTACTCATTTTTTTATATTAAAAATACTTCTAGAGAAGGATTATGATAAAATGATACATATTATTCTTTGATTCAAAGTTGAGTTTGAAATATTTTATTTTCATAATGTACATTCTACCAAGTAAATTACCATTCTTAAATGATTTTTCCATATTTTTTAGAAACTGATTCTCGTACAATATATGATTATATGTTTATATATTCCATAGATATAAAGATATATTATATTTATGTATATGTATATATATATACACATATATAATCTCGTGCTTATTAAAATTATGAATTAATTTGAATTTTTTCATAATTTAAAATTTAAAAACTTGATATTTGAAGATTTTTTTTATTTTTAAGAACAAACCGAAATTAGCACAAAAATTATAAAAAATACTTATTTATAAACTTGTCGTAAACTATGTACTTAGTTCAAGAATATATTATACAAAGCATATTGTAGGTATACGGGTATAGAATGAAATAACTATCATTAAGTGAAATTAATTTATATTTGCATTTATGAGTGTTATGAATTGTAAATTAAGCTATGACCTTTTGCATGTTGGTTAAGTCCTCAAGAATATCAAGTACTGAATGTAGCTGTATTATACGTCAAAATAAATATCTGAATAAGGCTGCCGGTGCCAGTCAACATGTTTTATTGTGTTGCCAAACATCTTATTTGAATAAAATTGTATTGTACTATTTGGAATATGGAGATTCATATTTTTCAAATCCAATTAAGAAATTATTTGCACATCTAAAAATTTATTTAAAAATTTATAGAATTATGAATTTTTTAAAGTTTTCTCAAAAAGTATCTATTTTTAAAATGTATTACGTGCTATAATATTCATTTTTCTCAAGAGGTGAATAATAAATGAGTACTTCATGAACAGAAATTGACGATATATACTTAAATAAACTTTTTTAAATACCATACTTATAGTACAAAATACATAATTTAAAATATTACGAAAAAATTTAATGTTGTATTAAAGTTATTACATTAAAGTCAAGCCTTACAAGTCACTTATTGAATTAAACTCAATTTTATAATTTAAAATTCAAAATTTTGTTTCATATTATTTCACATTAAAGTTTATTACAGTTGTAAGATTTATTTACAAATTAAATTATTAGAATAAAATATTTTATGCTTTAAAAATTTGTAAAAAAAATTTGTAAACTCCAAATGATTAAGCTTAGTGATTTTAATTTCACGTATGAAAATAGGAAATTTTATTTTATTTAATTTTATACAAATCTTCAAAATTATTTAATCAATATGCTATTCATAAAATATAACATTTCCATGTGCTTTAAGTAAATTAAGTGAAGTGCTTTAGGTTTGCGGAGGTCATTGGCAATAAATATAATATC
This sequence comes from Eupristina koningsbergeri, assembly GCA_018907245.1. NCBI lineage: Eukaryota > Metazoa > Arthropoda > Insecta > Hymenoptera > Agaonidae > Eupristina > Eupristina koningsbergeri. The sequence goes on from JACCHV010000151.1 coordinate 2,565,624, forward strand.
ATTAGAAAAAATATTGTAAGCCTTGCTTTGTATGTGATATTTCTTTTGGATACAGGAAAAAAATTTTTCCCGAAGCGTTGAAAGACTACGGAAGCGAAGAGCAATATCCAATAAAGCTCGAGGCGTTCGAAATCCCCTGACGAGAATCTTCCGGGCTGAAAACGTGCCGAGGATGTGCAAGTCTTTACTAATTTAAAACAGAAACTGGGGAATAAATTTCGAAAATTCAACTGGAATATAGTTTGTAACCCGTTTCTAATCGCGAGCAGCTCTCTTCTTTACGAGTATAGAGTCAACTAAATTATTTTTTTTTTATTATTAAGTTATTAGTTTAAGAAATTTACTGCTCATAAATTTTATTGTATAATTTTTAATAGAGTAGAAATAAAATTAATATAATAGTCTATAATAATATCTAATATAAAAATCGTTGTTTAATGAAGTAATTTTGATGATGATCACACGGAATGTATTCATCTCTTAGTGTACATATGATGAATTTTATATTCAAAAGTTTGGCCTATGAAAAATTTAATTTTTTATATATTGAAATTTATTGAAAAACTTTTTATTAAAATTAGTTCTAACTTGATTATATATCAATATTGTCGTCTAGTAGTAAATAAGCTCTATCCTTTTAAAACTCATTTTCTTATTTTATGTTTTATTACAAATTATTGATTACAAATTATTTTATGTAAATTCATTTAGCATTGGTATTTGAAAAACTTGTAAATTTAGAATAGAAAATATATTGAAATGGATGAAATACACGAATACAATATTTATTACCATATGTGTATTTAATATCTTTGAATCTCATTTCACTAAATTCACTGTTAGAAGAAACATTTTTGTTTATACCTTTGAAACAAAAAATAATTAACTTTTTTTTCATCAATTTTTAATTTATATTTCACAAATAAATATTTATTTATGTCAATTGGCTATATATATATATATAGCCAATACAGCATATTATTTAATAAAATAGCTAAGTTTTGCCACCACGCCTATAGATTTTATATAGTGCTCAAACTCTTCCTTTAATTTATTTTGATTTTTACATAAAAACAATTTAAGAATCTTCTGTATCTCAAAATACGTTTAATATTTACATTTATGGTGTGTAGAAGAGGCATTAAATATCAATGAAAATAATAATATACAAAATGAAAAATGAGCAATAAATATAAAATGACTTATTGATCGAAAAAAATTCAATAAATATGGAATCACAGCACAAAATTTGTGATAGCATTAATCAAGATTTCACATAAATAAAAAGAATCAATCAAATTTGTTTTTTAGGACCAAAGAAATTAAAAATTAATTTTCACTCAGTAATAATATTACATACGTGAATAATAACATCACTCATTAACTATAAACAAAAGTTCAAGCTTTTTAAATATGTAATCAATATTCTCCCTCTGGACAATTACATAAAGCATTTTGTGTTACAGGATCATTAATATAATATTACGTGACTAAATTGGTTTAAGCTGTTTATAATACAATAATGAAATTGAATTCAGCCAATAAAATAGAATAAACTCAAAATAATAAAATTGATATTAATCGAACAAACGTGTACAAGGTTTATATCCGTTACTGAGGTATATACGAGATTGATTGCTATTACGTGAAATCAATCTCTTTTCAGAGCAGAGAAACTTATTATATACTTTTAAACATTATTAAAACTAAAAATACTATTATAAATAATATTAATGATTGTTAATTCGTTTCTCTAATACCTATAAAAATTATTCTAATTATTTAATTAAATGATTTAATAATGTGAACGTTAATAATTTATCAATAAATATAGAGCATTTATAAAATCATTGTGTATTAAATATGCTTAATAGAATAAATAAATGAAAAAATTTGTAATTTAATTGTAAAATATTTGTTACTTTTAAGAAGTATTCCGTCTTTATTATTAACAATTAAAAAAAGGAAGAATGATTTCATATTTTCTAATTTTTACTCTGATATTTAATTCATTTATGTTATTTAAGAATTTATTTTGATTATTTATTTTGGCTTATGTAATTTGTAATTAATTTTTTTTATCTTATCATACAAAAATTTTACAAATATCTAAAAAAAAAATTATAAATATTAAGAGTTTTATTATTATTTTTTAATTTTAATATAATCGTTCAATACATAAAATACAATTTTAAATAAAAATTGTATTTTTTTTTTTTAAATTAAAATTTTAGATTTTAAATCTTTAATAATATACTTGTAAATATTCTGCGAAACTTTATAGTTTTTATTTATAATTATATTCAGTAAAAGTCTGATTTACATACTATGCAATATTGTCTTTTATTTTATATAATAAATTATTATTTTTTAACGTTTTAGTTTACTTTACTTTTTTTTTTTATTGTATTTAGTTTTAAATTCTATTTTTACACGATTTATTAAAAAATTATAAGAATATCTACACAAAGTGTATGAAACCAATAAATATTGTAATCACTTATATTTTTAATTTATACGATGTTTTTTAAAAATAGTTGAAAGAGTTCAATTTACCATTGCTAGAAGACCAGTTCATGTTGTCCTTCTTATCAACATTATTTGCTTTTTGTTCTGATTTTCCAATTTCATTCAGATTAGATTGTAATTTATTACCTGAAAAATTAATAAATATGAATTTTACCAATAAAATTAAGCAGCCTTTTAAGTAATTTATAATTTTATTAATTTTATTAATAAAATTATTAATTTTTTGTTTAATTATAAATTAATTACCAAAATAATTCAAAAGTATACTGTATTCAAAATAAATATTTTTTATTGACGATCAATCGCTTTTTCGCATGCGAGCAAAAACTTGTTTTGAGTTCTAATCGTACGTTTGCAGTTAGGTGTATAGGAACATGGTAATTATTTGAAATATTATTATTCAAAAATAATCTTTTTTGTGATCTATGGAGAAGAGGATAACCTTTATTTAACATCGAAATCGTGGAATAAAACGATCTAACAGGCAGTTATATGAATAAATAGTGCCGACCATGACAGAACTTTCTTTCTTTTTTTATTTTAGGATGAAAATTTTTAATAAAAATCTGAATATTGTTGACTACACATTGATAACCATTTCTGTTTTATCTAATAATCTTTTAATGCCGATAAACTTTTCCTCGGGGAAACTGTAATCGAATTTTAAAACGATAATGAAATTAACGGTTAATTCACTTAATTCATTAGCTGAAAAGTAAACATAATTGTTTTAATTTAATGTATCAAGTATATAGGTGAATACAACTCTCTATTTTTAATATATATGATACTAGAATTTTAATGATTTACAATTTTGTCTTTTGCAAAGTATTTGTATATTGTAGAGTTGTATTAAAATTTTAAAATTGGTTGCTTTCACTTTCATGTTCTTTCTTATCTTTGGTTGATTTTGGTGCAGTTGGTACAGTTCTGTCTTATTATCTCTAAGAATTTTTTTCTTTCATTTCGCTAATATACTTTGTTGTGGCGAATAACATGTTATGTGCGCTACATTAATAGCTTTTTTTTTAAAAAAAAAAAAAAGTTCAGAGAAAAGAAAATTTTTCAAAATTAAAAGCAAGGAATAACATATAAAACAGAATTAGAAGAAATGTATAAGAGAAACAATATGGTATTTACATTTTAATTTTTATATAAAATAGAACACATACATTATGTTTAAATATATTTCTACTTTTAAATTAATTTACAATCATTATTAATAGCTTTTATTTAAATAGTCAAATAAAACGATGTAACCTATAGATTCATCGAATCAAAATGTTTATAATACCTAGTGCTACAAATATTTGTGTTCAAATTTTTTTTTTTTTATTAGTTTAAATATTTTTTGCAATTTAAATTTTTCCTAAAATATTAAAATTTTCGATTTACTTCTACAAGATTAAAAAAATAAGAAAGCTGGTTATAAATATTTACAAAAATCTATTATTCAATTTTATATAATAAAAGAGGTCAGGTATTAAAGCTGCAACATTGTATTATTTACTAAAAATTATGCAATAAGACATCATCACATTAAAAATAAATTCAGTGATTTCAAAGTTGAGATTTCCATTCCATAAAGTTAATAATTCTCTTTTAACGTATAAAACTTATTAATAATATAACAGAAATATATGAAGTAAAACCGTGTTTTTGCGATGGTCATTTTCAGCTTATATAACACTTTACTAAATTATAACTTGGCAGGCTTCTCAAAATATCTTCTATACGTGACAGTACGGATTTGACTCTGTGCTTACGTCAGTATTGCCATGGGGTATTCTACTTTTCTAGCAAAACGACACAGGAACTCATCGTGAAAATTAAGATGCTTACACTAAAATCAACTTTGGAGGAGTATATTAAGATTACTATGTAAAGTGTAAATTAGAAGAATTTTATTATCTCCGAAAATGCGTAACATCTCCATTTATTTATTCTAAAACTTTTTAAAATAGATTTTTAAGGATTGAAGTTTTTCTTTATGTAAAATATATTAAAATAATAGAAAGTAAGAAAGAAAGAAATAATAAAATGCAGAAAAAAGCACATAAGAAAAATAGATTGAAGAAGAGAAGGATACAAATTTTATTTAATGTTTTGAAAATCTACATAACGTCTTTTGATTCAATTTAATATTTAAATTTAGTTTAATTTTAAACTATTTAAATAATGCTTTTCATTATATATTATCGAATATAATTGCAGGCTTATTAATAGATATAGTTACAATTTTTATAATTAACTTTTATAAATAAATAAACGAACTCAAGAAATGGATATTATTATTACTATAATAAAATTTTATAATTAGATATCTTTTATACAATCGATTAAAAATTAAATTATAGTTTATAAACTAATCAATTTAATAAATTTAGTATTTTTATTTTATTTATGAAATATTAATTTTTATCTACATGAGGGATAGATACTTTTTGAGTATCATCATTATCATAAAAATTATGATATCGAGCTTAAAACGGAAATAATTAATTAATTTAAAAAAAGAAGGTTTAAAGTAATTTCATAAATTTTAATTTCTGTAGCAATAAACTTCAATTTATCGTAACTGTCAAAGGTACAAATAATAGCTCAGCATGATATTTCATAAATTATAAATAAATCTTAATAACACAAAAGCCTGAAGTTTGGTCAGGACTAAGAAATGGCTAATTATCATCTGGTGTAATTTCACATTTAATAATGGTTTCTTAATTGTCAATGAATTATGAAATGTGCCAGGAGAAGGAGAGCCAGCCCGAATAAACGAAGCTAATTACGCGAATATTATGTAGGAGCGAGGGAAACAACCGATAATGCGTGTGACGAGGTGAAGGTTTGGGAATAAAAGCACCAGCTCCGACAAATAGATATGGGCCAAACAAGCGAATTCAAATCCTGAGCAAACATTAACCAAGGTTACATGGTGGGTTCCTGGTGCCTGGAAGAGGTCTGTTTATACCTATGCTTGAATGCCTTTGTTGGATTCACTCTCTCTCTCTCTCTCTCTCTCTCAGTCTCTCTTTCTCTCTGTCTCGCTCTCGCTATGTATATCTGTGCCCAGTCGTTTCACCCACAACAAGCCTCATTAAACACAGATACAGCTTCCATACCAAATTTACTCATTCGTGAATGATCTATTGAGCGGCGCCGCGAAATGTTTCAATTATTTATTTTTAATCATCGGAGAGTCGAAAGCTTATTCATTTTACTCTAACTGATAATTATGTAAAAGCTGTCTTCGTTTATTATTATTATTACTATTATTATTATTTATTATTATTAATTATTATTAATTATTATTGTCTCCTCGTAATCTATAATTCTTTATTTTATTACATATGTCACGTGAGATCAATTTTTGAATTCATTAAAAGTCTATGGTTTTTAATGGATATATGAAAATCTGAAATAATACAGAATATTATTATGGGTATCCATAAAAGACAAAATATTTAATATTATTATAACTTAATGATTTGAAAACTTTATTTATTTTTATTGGGACATGTATTAAAATATGATAAAACAAATTTAAAACTCATGTAAATTTAATAAGCAGAAAAATTACAGTACGTAGCTCTAAATATAAATAATTAAAAGATATCACCAACAATTTGTGTATTATTTATTTAAAATCAATTTGTAAAGATAAATAATTTTAACGATTTGCAGAGAGTCTTTTCCTTTTTAATGGAGGAGAATTATAATTTCAGAGGTTTGACGTTTTTTCTTTAGTAAAAGAGAGGTTTTTCTACCAATAGATTTAAAAAAAATAGAGAAAACGTACACAAAATATAATTAATGTAGAATTTAATGCAATTCCTTCTAATCTCAGCCCAACATTCTAAGATTTGAATAATTTGAATAATTTAAAATTTATAATTATAAAATTATTAAATATAAAAGTCATGTATACCAAAAAAAAATGTTCCATCTTGTATAAATTAGATATTTGTATTACAAATTTCAATATTCTACATCTTTTTTTGTGTTATCTTGATTGTTCTTTACCCATAAAGGTATTTCTAATATAATTTTATTTATTTCATCATCTTATTTAAAATTATGACATCATATATTTTAAAATTACAATTACTCACATGACTAACTTAAAGAATTATTATTTTTGGTTTTTATTTGTAGAACTATTGCTCTATATTTCAGAATTTTAGTTGTAAATTTACGTCAAATTTTGTTAATGGATTGGTTTCTTAATCTTTACAGTTACATTTATAAACACACTACCAATATTCTATTTGTTAATTTTATATTGACTAATATTATAACTACGTTTTCATTATTATTAATTAGTTATATTAGTGAATATTAAAGTCTTTTCATTTGGTGAACCTTTTACAAACAAATTTTTTTTATAGATAAAAATAAAACAACAATAGAACAATTTTTATTAGAATTATTGTCACTCATAATTATTTAGTGTGTTTTTTAATATTCTAATATTTTTATTAAAAATACGCAGATTTGAAAATTATATTAATATGCCTATAAGACTGAATATTATAATTCGTTTTTCAATAAAGATTAAGTTAGAAATTAATATTGTTGAATAATAAAAGCTTTTTATATTCATGATTCATTATTTTATGATTTTTTGTTCAATTATTATATTTTAAAACATTATTATATTATCATTGTATACTTTATTCATGAAATTTGTATAGTTTTTAATTATTAATACTGTTTTATATCAAATTAATATTATACTAAGCAAACATTATTTGAGTTTAATTAATATTATAAATATTTTTTGCAGTATGAATAGCTAAAAAAAATTTCAAAAGTTAAAGAAACTTTTTTGACTATACAGCCAAATTTTATTATATGCATATATATATATATATATATACAGATTTAATTTTATTTTTAATTAAAAAGTTACTTGTAATTCAATTTTATAGTGGAAAATCTTTTTATTTTTTCTTAAAATTTTTTTGAAACAAATATATTTATTTTAGGAACGAATAATTTTAAAAGTTTTACCAAGAATTTTTAAATAAATTTATTTTATATAACCAATATTAAAGTAAAAAGTTTCAATTTTTAAACACTCTATTGTACGATATTAAATAAAAAAAAAATTAACTCAATAAAACGTCAAAACAGATAATACTGCGACTGAAATAGTATTTATATATTAAAATTTTATAAATATTCAGAAAGCAAAAAAAAAAAAAAATAAAATATTATGAATAAATTATATATCCGATTTATTACTGTTTCAGCATTCTCATTGTGAGCGTGATATAGTGGAGTTTTATTAAAATATTTTATTCCTTGATTTCTGTTATATATATTTATTGAAAATGGGTTATATTATAGTATTTGACGCATAACCATTTATTGTATTCTGATATGAAAAATAGAAAAAAATAATATATTTTTTTTTATATTTTTAAATTATCAGAAATTAATTTACTATATATATGTGATAGAATATCGTGTAATTACAAAGAAACAAGATTCTTGTTTTCATTGAAAGCAAATTTTGTTTACCCTCATATATTTTGTTTTGTACGTTGTCATTTAGTAGATTTTGTATATTATCTTTTCTCTCCTCTCACTCTTTTCTTTTTCTATCTGAACTATAACATTTTCACGTTTATGATAAAATATTAAATATATAGTCATATGAATACTGTGAATATTTGAAGAGTGGAATTTAAAAATAATTATTATTAGATTAGTGAACTATTTAATAATAAATTGTTACAATAGAGGAAAAGTATAATATATACGTGGATAAAGAAAACAAAATATCAGTTATGTACAATTATAAAATTATAATAAGTTAAAAAAACAGCGATAAGGAAGCTTTTACATATTTAATATTGTGTTATAGCACCTAGTCACAAAAATATTGAACATTATATAATTGTTTTAACATATTCAAAATAAAGCGAAAGAATTTTTAATTTAATCAAGAGATGACTAGTATAATATATTAAAATATTAAATTAATTATTTAAAATTAATTAAAAAAATACTTGTGCGAAAAATTAGAGAGAAAGGTAAAAACTCTTATATGAAAAAAAAATTTTATATTTTTAAATATATGATGAAACACTACCACGTTTAATAGAGTACATTAATTACTTTTTTTAGTTTTTTGAATTGTACAGTTATGATGCATATGTATATTAAAAAGAAAAAAATTAATTTTTGGTTGATCAATATATATTTACAATTTTTTTATCACTATTGATATTTTTAAGAAGTAAATAAATATAATAATGGCTTTTATATGTTTCATTAAAGAAAAATAAAAGCTATCTGTTTCTAGTAAGAGAAAGTAATCAAGATTTATAATTTATTGTTGCAACGATAAGTTGCGAATTATTTTTAAATACATCGTGTGCATATATAAATTATAAAAAAAAACATTATAAGAAAGGATAAGAATTTTTGATGTAAAAAATAATAAATAATTTTTTTGTCCGAAACTTCTGAATAATTTTTAAAAAAAAAAGAAGAAAATTTACAATAAAATAGTTTAAAATATTTTTTAAAATTTGTTTTACACTTCACAATCCCTCTAAAATATATTGTGAATTAGTACATTAATGTAATAATCGATTTAACACTGTTTTTTCGCATTTAATGTTTACAATATAAATTAGAAATTTTCGATTGCGAATAAACATAACTAATACTTAATTTTTTTTCCGTTGTATATTACTTAATAATTTTTATGTAAAAGTTTTTGTAACCATTTCGACAATTCAAGACTTATAGCAAAACCTCAAGGAGGAACCGGTAAAATTTATAGCTGAATTTTATGTCAGTTGAGTTAAGAAAGAAAATAATACCATGTACAAACTCTTTCCTCAATAAATTTATATTATTTTTTTTATACTGTTATTTTTGTTTTAGAGTAACTATAAGAAAATTGAGACGAAAGTTACAAAAAAGTAAGATAACATAAAAACTTATATAATGTCAATACTTTTTTTAAGTCTTAGGTAAACGAGTATTTTAAACTGTTTTTTTGATTTATAGATCAAATATACAGCATTAACTATTAAGCTTATTAAATTATAGATAAAATAAAATTGTTTGTAAATTTTAATGAATATATGTGAACTTTTTTTTGGTTAAAGGTAGTTTCCACCAATATTTCAACAGAAACTATTTAATTGGAAAACTATTATTAATTATTACAGGCTATTATTATAGTTTAATAATTATCGATAATAGTATTAATAAGTTTATATACTATATTTTAAAAACTATGAAATTAAAATATTCTTAAAATTCTTGATTTTTAATTGATTTTAAATCCAAAAATAGTCAGTTGCTGTGTCCAGTTTTAAATATTATTGTATTTTTATTTATAATAAAACTATACCAATATTTAATAGTATTAATTTATTTGTAAGTGCATAATGACAAATTAGCAACTGGACTAGTATTAATTAAATCAATAAATCTTGAGTAACAGATGAACTGAGAAGTACTTATATAGATCATTTGATCTGTATATTTTTGTATATGTCAGCGTTTCAGATTTCTCAACTTGTTTGTAAGTAAAGATTTTAAATCGAAGCTTCAAAATATATACGTATGAACTTGACAGCTGCCGAAAATTTGTTCGTAACATATAGCCTTGTCAAAATAGTAAATAATGTGCATATATGCAGTAAATATATAATATAAACAAGATCTAGTACGTAATTATAGGAAAGTAATGTACTGTTCCAAGAAGACTATAAATTCTGTTAAAAATTAATGAAAACTATAGCAAAGTTGCATGAATTAGTCTATAAATTGCTTTCCCATTTACGATATTCGCCAGATCTACTCTCCAGTGACTTATCCTGTTTGTAAATTTCAAAAGAATTCTCTCTGTAAAGAATTACTAGTGATGAAAATGTAATCAATAAAATTGAGGCTGGCACATTACTTTACTCAAAATTCTATATCTCACAAACCAATTGTCTGACTGTCAAGCTTATATATGTATGCTTTCAAGATTGGTACTAAAAAAAATCATAAAGGTTACATGGTCTGAGGTGGTATTACGTGTATTAAAAAAACTCTTAAATTTTTCAATGTATTAATGGGGTGTTGGAGAGTTTTCTTGTCAATAAAATATTTGACACAAGATTATTAATAGTGCATCGAGTTCTCCTGTGACAAATCGAAATAAAATGATAACTCTTGAAAATGTATTTCAAATTCGTGTTTCGTATTTGTAATTTACTAACATCTCGTGCAAATTACGTTTTTCTTTAAGTTTTAGAGTATTATTTGGTTTATTTACATTGCATTATTTACAAGTGCTTTTTTATGTTACTTATAATTTTGCAGTAATAGTATTATAATTTATTATTATTATTTTAGATATATAATTATTATAATTTTAGACACATTAAAATTTTAGACACATTAGTTTATAATTACTGATTATCATGGTTTGTAGAAAGGTTCATGTGGGTCGAAGTTCTGGTTTTCGCATCGAATGATCGTTCGCGATATAAGTATCGAGCTCTAAAAAAAGTATAATTTTTCAGATTTTTTGAATTTTCTTTGTATGGTATCCATTACAACCGACGGTGTGCTAGAGCTGGTTATTCGTGTGTAAACCGACGTGAATAGAGTGTTAAATAGCAATAAATGGATATAAAATTTATGAGTGTGTAAGTTTATTCAGATGAAATCATTATATTATGATTGGTTATAAAGAAGCTATATTCAATATGTTTCTATTTTTCTTTTCACGCTTGTTCCGATGAAAACTTATTTTCTTTTTCATATTTTTTCTTTTGCTTCACCATTATGTCTCTCTCTCTCTCTCTCTCTCTCTTTTATTCTTTCTCACTCTCTGTATCATCCAATCAATAGAATGAATATTTTTTTTTTTAATTAATTTATACTTGTAATAAATATTTCAATTAAAGAAATTATTATATATGTGTAAAATTAAAAATAGATTGATGTGCATGTTTTTTTTATTTAAAAGCATAACATTTCCTGATATTGTTTAATAATTGACACGTATATATAGTCAATAAAAATTGACGATGGCTATGTTTAAAACCATTGCTGAAGTATTGTACTTTATACTTGATTGATGGAAAAATATACTTTAGTTGTAAGTTACTTGATTCTGTAACAAGGAAGCTGAGATTGTGGTCTTGCTTCTTATTTATTTGTAATAGTCAAGTAGAATGTAATTTATGCAGTCAAACCATTGGGGATTGGAAACTGAAAAACACGTGGCTGAGCTTTGTTTGTATATCCAAGGCTTGGTACTGTTAGATTGCGTACACATATATGTTGAAATATCATTGCTGTATTATTTTATATTAAACAAAGACAGCATAGAGAGAGAGAGGGGGGGGGAGAGAGTAAGTACACACACAGAGCATACGGGTTACAATCACAATTTAGACAAACTTGCGGTTATCGGGTGGATTTTTTAATGAAACGGTGAATGTATTGGTAATAATATTCTATAGTCAGACCAACCACTCCTTGAACTATATTACCAATTGTTAAGTCTTATCGGTGTTAAGAATTTATTGAAAATCTTTACTATGAACTACATACAAACTCGTAATATCAATTAAATAAATGTATACTAAATAAAACAATCTTACATAAGTATATGTTAACAAAAAGATTAAATAATTTCGGGTCAGAAAATAACTTCAATAAATAAATTATTTTAAATTGAATTATAAAGATTATGATTTTATAAATAATTAGAATATAATTAAGAAAAGAGTAACATGTAAATAGACTTTTTAAATTTAAATATGGGCAAAATTTTTCCAATATTTTAAAAATTGTACGATCAAAATACGTATGAGTTAAATATACAAAATATTTATGGCATAAATCAAATTGTTTTTCTAGTATAATAGTATTTGTGAAATTCATATCACGGAAATCTTTATTTAATTTTTGTATATTAATTTATTTTTAATTGATATAAAAAAGGTTTAGCTATAAAACATTAATTTCAATAGATTGTTAATATTAATATTAATTAATAGATTAATAAGCCTTTAATGAAGAAATTGTCTATTTTTATAATTATTTATAAACATTTTTAACATTAATATCTTATATTGAATATTTTTTAAATGAAAGTAAAAAAAGCATACAGTAGTCATGAGTATCCATATAAATATACGTGGATGTATAAAAAAAAAATATTTTTCAATTTCCTTTTTTTGCATGTTTTGTTTAATCTTCAAACTTATTTAATTCGCCAATAAAATTGAAAGAAAATTTTTTTAAAGTATAAACTTCAAACTCGTATTAAATTTAAAGACGTAACATTAATGGTGTGTGTACAGTTTGTAATGTACAATCCTAGTTTACGTATGTGCATAGTAATTTGAATTTTGATAACATAATAAAAATGGATTTAAATAATAGCTACATCTCGCTTTAAATACTTGTATCGATTCTTGGTATACACACGTGTGTGTACAATTTTATATTGCGAGTAGCGAAATATTTGTACATCACAATTTTAGATTTTAATATCAGGACACGAGTCGAGTGTTGAAAGTAAAAAAAACTGTCCAGGCACCATTTTACCAGGGTGAAATTCTAGGCGCTCGATCAGGGCAATTAATATAGTTGGCAAAGAGGTAAAACGACGTCCAGCCCAACACCAGCTCGATCCCAGCTTCGACCTTCTTCTAAATCATAGGTGTCGGGTCAGGGAATGGTTAATACGGGTGGTCGCACATCCGTATAATTCATTTTTAATTAACGACCGGTGAGTACACGCTGTTTGTCTTTCGTCGCACGGTGGCGTTAATGACGGTAACGAGGACGGTAACGCTGCGTCGATCGTAATTTATAAGTCGGGGTCACAGGGACACACAGAGACCCCAAAGTTCGAAACACAGGCTGATCGTTCACCTTGGACTCCCGCTATAATTAAACTCCCGTTTCGTGAAATATTTGATTGAACTTGTAATGGGGAGGCGTGCGCGGCATTATTAACTCATGAATCCGAATCATCGAAATGAGATATTCCGACAGCATCCTTACTACCTCTTTTCCGTATTTACGCGATAATCCAGTGGAGGGTCTTCGTTAATGAGTTTTTTCACGACTACCGATGTTTGCATTTGTAAAACGTATCTTTAAAACTTTTTTCTCAATTAAATGGCGCTTGGGTAAGTTTGACATACAAAATTTGTGCACAACAAAGGCGATAATAAATTTAAATGCGTACTTCTAAATATATGCAGCGTGCAATTTTTTCAAATCAAAATAAACATAAATATTTATATAGAGTTTTTCATGTCTAAAATTTTACTTTCCCTTTATATTTATCGAAAGAAACAGTATTATTTACTATTGAATCATTTTTAACATAATTGATTTCAAAATATTTTGGATATTACACTGATTAAATGTATTATACATTAAATATACATTTTTCTTACAAATGCTGTTTTTTATTAAATTTTGCATTGAATTTCTGCCACCAAGTCGTATTAATAACATTATACAAATATGTTTCTTGTATTTATTGAAAATTTAATTATGAAAGAATTTGTTTCTACAATACTCATATGTTCTATAACTTGATGCATTTTTCATCTATAACTGTGCTTATTGTAAAACGATAAAATTTGAATATGCATTAAAATTTATGTCATAATTTTATGTTTTTTATTTAACTGTAAAAATAAAATAAAATTCCGTTTATTTATTTAATTATGTATTAGAATTTTCATCTAAGTTTTAAATCTATGAGTTTTTCTGATAAGTAATGTTGTTATTTTCGCGAAACTACAGATCCCAATCTTATTTCCTTTTTCTGAACTTATTTATCCCAAGTTTTGTTAAAACACATTTGTTTTCATTTACACTTGCAAATGTATTTTCTTTTCTTATGCAAATCGTTAATTTCAAGAGTAAACTGCTTTTCTCATATCTGCTTTTGGCAAAAGTAATTTTTTTCATTTGTTCCATTTATTTCACTTATGTACACTTATATGTAGGTGAAAGAAATCAATCTATTTAAAGTATGTTAACTTTATATAAATAAATAGACTGATCGAAAGAAAAAAAAGGAAAGAGAAAGAGAGAGAGAGAGAGAGAGAGAGAGAGAGAGAGAGTGATTGAGTGAGAAAGAGATAGATAGATGTATGAAAAATACGCTACTCTAAATAATAAAGAGATCGAATATTCTAGATTCCTAAATTTTGATTCGTTAGTAATATTCGATTAGTATATCAATAATGAACTAATATTAAATTTATTCCTTTAACATCATTACTCATTTTATATTTAAATTACTACACCAATACTAAAGCTTAATTACGATCCTTAAAAAACGAATTATTATTCAATATTGTGTTATTCATTAGTAAAATATAAAATATATAAAATATAGTTAAGTAAATAGTTTAAATAAATTTAGAACATTTAGAGTTGAATAAAAGGCCTTATGATGAAATTTAAAACAACCAATTGATCCAATTATCCATGAGCTTGCACACAATACTTTTCTGCAAGACAAATCATTGGCATTGCGATAATGCAATAGCTGAGTTGGTGGAAAAGCTAGATCCACAGCACGTAGGCTCCTCAAACATTTGAGAAATCCATGTAGAATGGAATCTCGACTAGACAGGACGTAGCTTCGTTAATGGCCACGTAGACACTTTTCCATAAATTTGCTATTCCATCCACCTTTATTTAAGAGATATACCCTTCCATTTATTTGCTCTATTCTTTGATACTAGCTTTCCATGATTTCTTACAATCTTCAACTTTCAAATAAAAATTTTTAAAATATCATTATAAAAGTAAAGATTTATATGGATTTGTCGATTATGAGGGATTTAGAAAATGAGTTTACTTATTTTAAAACATTTTGAATTTTCTGATAAATTTTCTCGATCATCAAATCATGCAATTAATATTAGATTTCAATAGCAATTTAAAATTCTAAGAAATCTATAATATTGAAATATATCAGTATATTCTACAACATTAAAACATTAATATATAGATATACTGAATACTATCAGCTAATAAATAATTTATGTCTTAAAAATATAATTCGATAATGTCAATACTTGAATATATTTTACTGTATAATACGTGATATGTCATATATTTCATTGTGTAAACGTACAACTAATTACAAATAATTGCATACAGTGAAATTAAACAGAATCTTAATTTTATAACAAATAAAACATTCATATGTAATTTCTTGATTAAATTTTGTAGTAACTAAAATTTTAATAAATTTAACCACGTATAGTTAAGTTTAAAAAGTTATCTTTCTGTTTCAAAAAAATTTTTTAAAATAACATACATGTAATAAGAATAGTACTTATTCTATATATATTAATTAATCAAGAAAAAATATTGATTTTTATAAATGTTATAATGTATAATCTTTATGAATACAATGAATTTTATGGATGAAAGTATTAAAATATGCATTTAATAATAATTTATAAAAATAATTAAATATTAAATTTACAAATGCAATTGCTTTTTTCTGTAATATTTATTTTGCATAAAAACTAAAATAAAATTTAACATGATATGTTTAATGTTAAATGTTATTTAAATAAATCTATGTTAAATAAAAATGAAATAAAAATATTTAAAATTTTAATATTAACCATATTGAATTGTTTAAATAATAAAAAAAATTCATCTTTTTTAGTTTATAGTGTTGAATATTTTGGTATTAATTTTTCTAGTCCTCGTTATTTTATTATCTAATCGATTTTATATCTTTTATTTCTAAAGTTCTTCTATTTTGATCTTTAAATATATTATTATTAATATTATCGTTATTATTATTAAGTATAAAATTATAATTAGATAAGATTTTATGCAGTAAAAAAATATAAAATAAGTTATAATATATTTAACCTTTATTTAAAGATCATAAATCACATCAAGTATTTCATAATTTAATCAACAATTAGATATGCATATTTCTAAATTTATTATATTTCAAAAATATTAACGTAATTAACATTCCCAAGATAATTATAATTTTTGATAAATGTTAAAATTTCTTGAGAAACGTAAAATAAGCCGACAAAGTAATCTTCGTGAGGGTGGCGAGAGGGAGAGAGAGAGAGAGAGAGAGAGAGAGAGAGAGAGAGAGAGAGAGCGAGAGAGTGAGAGGGGAGGGGGACAAGAGAATAAAATAGTCGTTCACAGAAAATAAGTGTTCCTTTACGACATTTCGACGAAAAGATTATACACTCGTCACCTTGAAATACTCTTCCTTGTTCCACTTTAATAGGTTCCGCTCTTTTGCTTAGGTTCTTTAGGCTTTAGGTTCGAGTTCCTCTTATCCATTCACGTCTCCTAATGGACATACATACCCCTGCTTATAAACGTACATTTATAAGGTTGTCTACCTGGATGGGTGCACAGAGGACGGGAGAGAAAATAGGGCAGTGGTAGGGGTGTTTTCACGGAGGGGTTGGAGAACATTAATGCCAGCCAGCGGACCGCAGATGTTGCACCAATTACAAACCTCAGACCACTAGTGGAGTGGAGCAGAACGTACCACCTTTCTAGGCTTTCATTCGGTGGCACGGGGTTAGATGAAGAAATAAGTAATAGCGAGAAAAGGGGTGGATACCATTGTACCTGCTCACTTGGATTAAGCAGACTCTATTGTTTTGCAATCCTCGGATAATAGAAAAATTAGAAATATATTAATTAGGGTGCAAGCGTGTTGTAACGTAATAAATTACGAGAAGTGGCGGAATATTAGCTTCGCTGTTTGAAAAAATTATAATCTCTATTTCTTTCTTTATTCATTGAACTAGCTTTTTATTACAGTTTGCAAGAGATAAAATCAAGTAATTTAGAAAGCACATTATACGGTATATATTTCCGAGCAATTAAATGTAATTTTTTAATGAATTTTTTCAAACTCTTTTTTCTTAATTACATTATTAATTTCGGAAAAAATTAAAAAATTTTAATTTAAAATTGATGGTTCTTAATTATTTAATACAAATAACGTGCCACTGTTAAAAACAATATATTATATTTGATTAATAAATTATTCTATAATTTATGTTATTCTAGTGAATTTTCGATGATTTGAAGTACATATTGTTAAAAAAAATATAAATTCATACCAAAGAAATATAAATCAAATATAAATTTTGTTATATTGAAAAAATAATTTGAAAAAATTAATATGAATTTGAATTATTTGAATTATAAATTATTTTGAATTAAATAATAAGCGCTTGTATAAAATTTTCAATTAAACATGAATTCATTAAAAATAGATAAACGGAATGAATTTTCTCGAGGAAAAATTTAATATCTTCGGGTTCTAGTAGCCTATATATTTAGTAATTTAATTAATTTTGTTTGTGATTACAATTCTAACAATGCTTCAAATTAGATATTCGGAGCTATTTTTAACAGATTAATAGTCAAAATATTATTATAATACAGGTAATTAATAAATTATTGAGTGGATTATTACATTATATTTTTCAATAAAAAAATAAAAAATTTTCATGTTTTTTTAATGTTACTTTAATCATAAACTATAAGTGTTTCTATTTCACAAATACAAATACTGTAATTATTTTTATTTATAAAGTACAGGATCAGTAATTTTTAATTGTAGATAAAATAATATATAAAAAATGAGGTAAGAAATACTTAATTTATTAAATTGGGATTACACCTTAAAATATTTCTACAAACGAAAATGAATTTTCAAATATAGGAAGAAACGACTAAATTTTGGAAAGATTTTTTTCGGTGGAGTGCAATATATAAGCAGTTTAATTGAAAAACACAGAGTACCATATGGATGTTCCACATTGGTTCATAAGTTAAGAATTTTGTTATAGTGGGATAGAAGTTGAATGATGCTGAATAGAAAGGGAGAGAGAGAGAGAGAGAGAGAGAGAGAGAGAGAGAGTAAAACAGACGCCGGCGTATAGATAAACACAAGGAAAAGTGTAAAAAAAGTGTAAAAAGAAAAAGGAAAGTAGAACTAGAAAAGAATCAGAAGACAACTATAGAGTGTAGTCTACAACATTGATATTATTCTTCAATCTTGCTCGTTTCCAACCTCGACACCATCCACGAGTATTATTAGTTCTGGCGTGTTAGCATACATGAAATATTGATGTTACATTCTACTGTGTGTACCAGTGTTCGTCCCAAATAACAGAAAGAGAAATTCAGAGATGTAGAAAGAAACAAGGAGAGAATGAGAGAGAGAGAGAGAGAGAGAGAAAGAGAGAGAGGAGAGAGAGAGAAGAGAGAGAGAGAGAGAGAGAGAGAGAGAGAGAGAGAGAGAGAGAGAGAGAGTTAAAAGAGAGAGAGTTAAGAGTTAAGTTACTAAATTTACATTACGAACATTAACTGATTTTCTATGATTTCAAATTTTTTGCTTCATTTATATACTTAATATGAGTATTTTCTTTATTCTTTTTTCAATAAGTAACAGCTACTTTACTTATTGAAGTTTAAATATTTATTAATCCAAAGAAAATGTTTTTATAGGTTTTCTATCAAGATACAAGATATTACTAACTACAATTTATTAAAAATTTGAAATGTGAAGGAGCTGATTTGAAATCAGTAATGGATTTGTTTATGGTTCTTTGTTAAATTTCTTAACTAAAAAGCATTGAAATTATTGTCATATTTAAATTATCAAAAAAAAAAAAAAATGTAGATGTAATTTTTATAAATACCATCTTTTTATTACAAGTTTAATGTTTAAAATAATGAATTCAATTTATTAAAATGTTGCACTTTTTACTTTCCATTTTTATTTTAATTTAATTTAAGTTATAAAAAAAGGAAAAAAGAATCACTTCTGGTTTTGAAGGTTATATCTTAAAAAATTGGATAACTTAATGTGAGTATTTGTAATTTTTGACTTTTCAATTGTTCTTATACAAGTAAAATTTCGGTAATCTCGTGTTATGGATTGTGGCTGATAATTTAAAATATTTTTGTAGTCAGTAGAATTGTCAAAAGAATATTTTCTGTTATTAGAATTTAAGCAAAGAAAACTATTTTAAGTATGAAAAAGGGTCAAGGTCGTTTTGTATGGCTTCATAGCAATTTCGAATCTATGTAGTATATTTTTATATGCATATAGTTTATGGTCTTATATAAGGAAAGACAAAGGTATTAAAGTTTTATTGCATTTGTTTGTTGAGACAAGAAGGCGTATGTACACCAAAAAGTGTAAGGAATTTTACAAAACATATTGTAATTATTTAATTAATCTGATTTAAATGGGTAACGTAATATATATCTATAATTTTCAATTTCATGCCTAAGATGTTTCATTAATTGTTATTAGCATAAAGATAAATTTTTGCAATATTATATATATTAAATATAATTTTATTAGAAGCCGATTTTCTCTTAATAGTATATTAAGATATACCAGTGAGACAACTGATTCCTTAAGGAATATTTCTTTTCTTGGAAAGATCCAAGTTGGTGAAAAATTAATGAGTTGAAAATATGTAGAATATAAAGCTATTTATTTTACAAGGAGCGAATGAGTTTCGATAAAAAGTAATTTTCATTAATTGCTTGATCTTACCTTTTTTTCCATTGTGAATAGTCAAAGAACTAGGATTGCCGTATACCGAGTTATTTAATTCCGCCAATGAATCCCAGTCTGTAATAAAAAAAAAGCCATTGTTTGAATTCATTCCTCAATTTTATACTTAAATAATTTATACATAGTTTATTTAATAACGTGATTTACATAATTAAATATCAACTTTAAATTTATATTTAAATGTCTAGTATTTTTTAGTAAATACTTCAATTTCTATTATAATTTCAAAGTAAATATTTATTCATACAATTCAAGGAATGAATATTTTAATTTCTAAATTAATATTATATTTTTAAAAATCGTTATTATGTTTAGGTAAACATTCAAAAATTTATTTTTTCTTAATTCCACAATTCTTATGTACCTTAAAAGTTTGAGTCCAAATATTTATTATGTACTGTTTTTATGTCTTTATTAAATTTAATCAACCAAACTATACAATTCTGATTATTTTTAAATCACTTTCAAGAAAAATAATTTTGACACATTAATAAAACATGGCTGTCATTAATTAATATATTTGTAATGTGCCATATAATAAATGTGGTATAAAATAAAATATAACTTTATAACGTTGTTTAAATTGATTGTAAACTAAATCGTAAAATGTATCGGTTATAAATCATTTTTATGACTCGATGCCGGTTTGTCAGAATTATTAAACCCATTACATTATTATTTATATACAAAACAGGATGATGAGTAGTCAATGGCTATGTAACCATTCAAATGACTGTTGGACCTACAGTTTAAAAATATGTTTATGTAAAAAAATAGAAATAATAATTTATATCTTAAGATGAACCAAAATATTTGAAAGACATCTTGGATATTCAAATAAAGCATTTTGTAATAATTCGCTGTCTTACCTCTATTTATAAGATCCGTGGTTAATGGATTCGGACTGGTGCTCGGCGGACTCGATTCTGCAACAAACAAAGGTAAATTTTTATTTTTAATTAATTTCATTCCAAGTGCACAGAAGAAATTTAGGTTTTTACAGTAGAGTGACACTGTCATTTATCTATTTGAAGGGGTGGTTTCCGCGGTGGGCGGATGACTAAAAATAGGTTGGAAATGGAGTAGAGGAGATGGCTAAAGAAATTCAAATGTAAATTTGTGCAGTAAATTAATTGATTAAAATATTTCTAATTACAAAAGTGCACGCATAACGTACGTAACAACATATATGTATATTAATTTTAATTTACCTAAGTATATCATGTTCTTCTGTTTATTCATGAACCTGTGAGACAATTGCCTATGTGATGTTTTATCTTAAATAAATTTCCTATTTTGATATATATACAATGAATGTTCATAAACCAACATATAAATAATTTTTTAAAAAGACAAGTAAAAATTGAATTAAGGTAATTCTAGGAGCACTTTACGAATCAATCGTTACTTGTGATTATTAAACAGATTTCAATTAAAATATATTTTTGTTTCTTTAATATAAAACTTTCGTATCTTAAAAATCAAGAAATTCGATTTTAAATCAATAGAGATGTAACTCATATTTTTTATAATAAAATATACCAATATTTTAAAAAAAAATATATGAATAACAAATTATATTTTCGTATATTTATGAGAAAAATTTACTTTATCTTTCATTAATTATAGAACTAAAAAATTGAACAAACAAAATAACAATTAAAAGTAATTATTGATATCCATTTTAAGAATGGATTTATATTAATAAAATAAAGAAGATATTATATTTAAAATGTTGTTAAAATAAAATTTAATTTATAATAAATATTTGAATGAATTAAATATTATCATCTTTTATATCATCAAATATTTTTACACAATTATTTACAGTTTTTTTATATAATTGATATTATCATAATTCATTCTTATTCAAATTTAATTTTTTATTCATTTTAACGTGAATGATAACACGGAGAATTAAATTTTTAATACATAACTGAAATAAACAAATTATAATGATTACAAGTAATTAATTAATTAAAAGTAATAAATAAACATGAATTACATTTCTAAAAAATATTGAGTTTATTTAATTTTGTTATATAATTACAAATGTTTTATAATTGTATTTGACATAATAAAAATAATATTATTTCACGATGTCCAGTTATGTAATAATAGTTTTTCTAGCACGGATAAAGAAAATGTCGTGGATGTTGAAGGTACATATAACACATAATAAATAATAGTTGATTAAAAACTCAAAAGATATTTATAAATGAAAAACGTATTACATTTAAATTATAATGAAAATTAATCAAATAATTTATTACAAATGTTTTAAATAAAAAATGTTTAAAAAAGATTAAAAATGCTGGAAATATTTATAAATGATAACATTGCAAATGTTTAATATAAGATTTTAGACATATTTTCATGCAGAAACCGTTTATTTTTTAGAATCCATTAATTGTTTTTTTTTTATTAAAAACTTAGTAATAGTTGTTATTTCGGGCTAAAGAATAAAAATTCATAATTTTTTTCCTTCGAAGGAGTGATGACGTTGCTAATATTCCATTCTTAATTTTTAAAGGCAAATGACTTTCAAGTTGCTGGTAGTCTCGGGAAAAGTTTGAGGGAGATTCATGGTTCGGGTGCGTGGGGGTATGGGGAACCTTGTGCCCGAGTTCCCATCCGAAACTTGGAGGAGCGGCTCTGATGGTTCCGAACAAGAACATTTTCCGTCGTGGCGCTCATCTCCGAGGTTATTATACGGATCGTGCACCACCTGTTACTAACTCGAGCTCCTGCCAACACGTATTAGCTGATACTGCACACGAAATCTCCGGTTGCAACGTGGGTGTATACACTCACCGGGACCATATTTAATCAAAAAACCACCACCCGCTCGCTCTCTCTCTCTCTCTCTCTCTCTCTCTCTTTTTGTCTCTGTATATTCCACCCTCTTTCCAGAAATCAGGCACGAATCTACATTTAATAATTTAATTTTTTTTCCATTGTTATAAATCTCTTACTCTTGAAAAAATAACCATTTGTAAATGATTTCTTTGTAAAAAGGCAATTGCCATAATGCTGGGTGATTTCTATTATTTAATCTTTGCCAAATCAAGAGTAAAAAATTCAACTATGGCTTTAATCTTAGACCCAACTTGCATCTGTAATCTAGCGCTTACATATGAAGCTTGAGATAAGATATAAGAATAGCTCCTTAATACACATGCTTCCCATTTATGTTCCAATCAACATTTTGCTCAATACCCACAAAACGTCGAATATTCCGCACATTGATCATCTTTGATTGAAAATAATTATTATAAATTGAAATAGTTTTTCCAAATTAATGAAGAATGCAACTTCGGAAAAATATGTAATTTATTTTTTGTTAAAATTATCAGGATATTAACATGAAATATAATTTATAGACATGTATTAATATTAAAGGTTAGCAATAATTTTAATATATTTGCTTGAAATATTTATTTGCTATATTTTTAGACAAATTTTATGTTATTATAATATTTTTATGATCTGTTTATATTTATATGCACGGTACAATAGTTTAATTTAATTATTGTTCTTCTTGACACCAGTGTGCTTTAACTTGCTTAACATGTGGATTCCTTTGATGGCCACTTGATAATCGACTAATACTCTTCCGTTCAACAAGAGTCTACCTTTATAAATATTAAGTACCTTTTCAACAATTTCAATTATGCATTGATTCAAAATTTTATAAATTTTTTAAATCTAACAAATTTGATTAAATTGATAAATTTAATTATAATTTTATTTTAGATATTCAGAATTAAAACTCATTAAAATTACCTAATTTTATTGTACAAGGTAAGTTTAAAAAGAATCTTATACTGATATTTTGCTAAAGAAGGTGAATTAATAATAACAATAATGAAAATAATAGCGATAATGATAATCATGCTGTTGATGTCGACGATGACGTCAACGACGTTGATAATGATGAGGATGATAATTGGTCATACCAATAAATTGCTTCGTATATTTAAAAAGTGTGTATAATAAATATATATTATATATATATAACAAGTTTACATTAATCAATTATATTTATTATAAAATTTATTTATTTTCCGCACGTTCCGCAGCGCTAACATTTCTGAGTAAACCAATTAAGTGTTATTGTTTTGCATTGTGTATATTAAATCAATAAATAGTACTAAGTTTTTAAAAATAACCAAAGTTTTTTTTATTTTTCTATTAGTAATTACTTTTAAAACATCTGTAAATTATTATTTGATTAATTATTCTAATTACGAAAGACATTTATACGGAAAATTCAGGCTTTTCAAATTAGTATAATTTATAAATAATTGTATCCATTTGATTAATAATTTTCGTAAAAAAACGGAAATTAATTTATAATTATATGCTTTTGCATTTAAAAAAATGATCGGTATTAAAGAATCACCTTGGGTATTGTGAATTTAAAGGAGAAAGCTTTATTTTTCATATGTTTATAAATTCATATCTCATCAGGGGTGGTTTGAATTTCCAGAATTTCAAAAGTCATTGAGGTGCGCGCAAATTGAGCAGACCTAGGACAGAGAGAGAGAGAGAGAGAGAGAGAGAGATTATATAGAGATAGATAGAAAGAGATATAAATAGATAGAGATAGAGGATTTAAGTAGCAATAGGGGGATGCTTCGAGGGGGCTCGATTGGTCCTCTTTGAACGATCCTCCCACCCTCTATTATTGCAGAGCCACTTATGTGCATGAGGTTCGCCGGTTATTGCAACTGAGTTCACGAGCGTTGGTGTTGGGGACGGCGGGGAGGAGGGGAAGGGCTCGTCGGGGAGATATATGGTAAGACAAAAATGGCCGAGAAAGAATAACGCAGCAGATATAAATATGCCGACGCCGGAAAAATCATTTATCACTTTGGCGAGTCACCGATGGAATTTAAGGAGCCCGGATTTCTTCCCTTGCCATTTTATTTTAGGGTGTAAAATCGAATTGCCGGGTAATGCGAGACAAAGGCCGCGGCCCGAGCGAGAGAAGAAATTGCAGCTTCGTTTTATACGCGAGACGGAGTGACAGCCAGAAAAAAGAGTCCCGGGTCAGTGGGACGGGGAAGTCGTGAAGGTGCAGTTAGACGGCAACTTTTCACTTTTGATTTATCGCGTTAACTTTTATTTGGTGCTCCTTCTCTTTCCCTCGTTCTTTTATTCCGGCCCGTGTATACGTGTACGCGCCCTCCGTCTTTGTCTCCCTGTTCTCGCTCCGAATAGGGGAGCCCGAAGAGATATTAAAACTCGTTGTCCCGGTCATTTAACTTTAGCCAGCTGATTGATGATTGGCTCTTGCAGTTCGAGTCCCCGTCGCGCCGATCAATCCCCGTCCACCCCCACCCGGATATCCGGAAAAGTCTTTCGCGAATTAGAATACGGGCTCTGGTGGACCAGAAGGACCAAAACAATGCCTCACTTTGCTTCCATCTAAAAACAAGTGCACCTCTGTTGGGCAATATGGAATTTCATACGTTTGGAGAACTTCGATACAATTTTTCGATGTATCGCTGCCACCATGATTTTTCTCGACGAAACTGCTTCGACTATTAGATATGCTTTTCGTTTCTTCTGTCGTCATGAATTTCATCTTTTAATCGAAAAATTATATTTTATTCGAAGAACCGAGAATACTCAGAGGCTTCCAGGCGTTCTCTTGCAATAACTTTTGACGGTAAATTACTAGTGTTGAAAAGGATAAATATTTATAATGAAAAACCTAGTAATTTTGTATATTTTATGCTTTACCTATAAAGTTTAAATTATATAATATACTTCGGAAATCGATCAGCGTAAAAATTTAGTAACAGATATTTGTCATATAATTTATTATTTTTTTTTTTTATTATTTTTTATTTCCATTTAATATCTTCAATATATATATTTTATTATTTTTTGAGAATTTAAAAATAGTATTTATTCTACGGATAATCGAATCATCAAATAATATTATTAATAATCATTGTACAAATACTTGTTAGTCTCATGAAAAAGACTTCATCACGAAAAAATAATCAATTGCATATTTATTGTATAGGTGTTCTTAAAAAAACACTATGTCTAATAAAAGAGCATGTATTTCAAATTTAATAAGAGTTAGTAAATTTATTCAGACTTCTTGTTGAAAATTCATAAAATTATATCTGTCTTAACGTTCATTTCAATATTTTTTTGTTTAATAGTTAACATGTGTTTCAATAAAAATCAAAAAGTTTTTTTTATATTTTATAATATCTAATTTAATAAAAATTTCAATAAAATTTTAACTAAAAAAAAATTAAATTTTTGTATAAAACCAAAAAATTCGATTAAAGCACCGTTAAAAAAAATAAATAATTGGTGTGTTAAAATCATCAATTGACAATTAAAACTCTTAATCATGATTTTGGATTTTTCAAATAATCAGCAAAATAATTTTCAAAGATGTTTTTATATTTAGTTATATTGATATTCAAATAGTTCTAAAAAAATAAAATTTTAGAAATAGAATTTGAGATTAAAATTTGTAAAGTAAAAATTAATGATTATTAAAATTTTTTAAAATGCATGATTATTTAGATGAAAGTTGAAACTAATAACTCGGTCTCAAAATAGCTAATTAACCTAGTGAATATTATGTAATACAAAAAAATTCCTAAAATTATGATAAACAATCTCTTTTAATAATTAAGATTAGTACTGATAGTTGTCTTCAATTATTGTATATAACAAATTATATACAGGTGAAACTCATAAGAAATAGTTATTTACTTACAAGTACAAAATCTTATTTGAAAAAATTGGCGGGTAGATAATTTTTTAGTTCTAGATTTTTTTTTTTTATTCTTGAAATGCAAAGAAATTTTCGGGCATACTGATTCAAATAAATTAAGAATTTAAAAGCTAAAGCTAAGAAAGTTCTGAAGAACATTCTAAAATGTGTCTGCTGGACTAATGATTAAAACAAACATTGATATAAATCTTTTAATTTATATGCAAGTATGAATATTCTGAATTATATATTTTTTAAAAATAATGTGGTTTATTTTATACTTCTTACTTTTTTAAAATTATTTATTAATTATTTTTTAATAATTTATTTTACAGTTTTTTAATTATTTATTATTTTTCATTTAATACTAGTAAACAATAATGATTAATATTTTAGAAAATTGTTTAAATTATTTTCCTATAATTATTTTAAAGTATTAATACTAATAAGTCATAGTCAGAAATGTTTATTTTTTTAATAAATATGATGTAAATCATAAATGCAATAATTTTATGATTTATGTGTTCTAAAATGAAAAAAGTTTGTCTTTTATTTATCGTTTAATTTTTATGATACTTCATATTAAATTATTCTTTGTATTTTGTGATCAGATCTTGGTTTTATAACAATCTTTCAAATTATATTAATTTACGAACTGAAGGAAAATTAGGAACGTATATTTATAAATAAATTCATACCATATATTTAAGAATAATTATATGTGATACATAATCTACGAAAGCTTGTTATATATAATATTAAACTTCTTTTTCTTCATATACTTAAATATAAATAAGTCATCATATTGTGAATATAATGTATTTATTTATTATGATATAATAATGATTTTATTACAGGATCAATTGTATATTAACAGAAAAATGTATATTATGTTTGGTTTTAAAGAATTATACTGAAAAATAGAGCACAGTAGAATGATTTTCAAACAAAATTGTAAAGCGGTAGTTCTCAACAATTTGTTGAAAAACTGATCAAAATAAAATTGAGAGATGTTGTAGGAATAATACAAAAATGAGAGAGAAGCAGAAGATATTTAAATTTTAAGAGCAAAGTCATAAACAAATTTTCTCGGTTACGGAAACCTGATTAACCACAGTGACGTGATGGTTGTTGCAACTGTTGTAGATGTTGTAACTATTGTAGCTGAATGGTAATTCCCAAGTGCATTGCTCGTTGTGAATGGAAGTTACACGCCACACGGGCACACAATTACCTGCGTTGTTAACTCATTTTCTGCCTCTTTCTCTATTTTTCTTCTGTCCTTATCACGTATTACATTCCAACGTTTCCTTATTAGTTTGAAATTTCTTTCTACTTTCGTAAGTGCTTTTGGAATTTTCTCTGATATAAGCTTTTCTAATAAAACTACGACAGTCTTACGGTTCTATCTCAATTAATTATCTATGTAAATTAATTACTTAGAACTTCCATTTTCAAAAGCTTAACAATTTTAACAAGAGTCACTTTAATAAGAATATTTCAAAATTATTCGTTGTTAAAATTTACGTATACTAAATCGATTATCGCAAACTGGCATTAAAAGTTTTTTTTTTTAATAGAATAAAGAAATTCCGGTTTTAAATGATTATTAATCCATTCCATAGATTTTCTATTTTTCGAATAATTTCATTAAAATTTAATGCATCTTATTTGTGATTCAAATTTTTTTAATGATTTTATTAGTTCGTGATTTTATAACTTATTAATCATCATTTTTTATTTAATTAATAAAATTTATTCAAAATGATTAGAGTTAAATAAGATAAAATTTTCATGGAAATTTAAGAAAAAAAAAGTTACATATTACTATTATTTATATAATAATACAATATCTTTACCTTATTTTTATAAACAAATTTTTAGTTTAACATAAATAAAATTTGATATTTAAAATAATATTTTGATTTAATTTTATTTCAAACTTCAACTGATTAGAAATATCTTTCCCCTACCATTGATTTATATTTTTTTTTCAATCAAAATAATCCATCTTTATAGATATTCATTTTTTTATTTGATTTTTTAAACATCATTTATTGCGCTGTCCCTTAAAATTATAATTGGACACATTTTTTTGTTAGATTTGAGCGTGATTTTATGGATTTACATATCTAATGGTTTCTTTGATAATGTTTGCCTCTGTCAGGATGAACTATTGACCCCCTCTTTCAATCCCTCACTCTTCTTCTGTATCTCTTTCCCTTTCTTTCTGTTTCCCTCTCACTCTCACTTTTCCCATTATTTTCTATTCATTCTACTTTTTGATCCTCTCACTCTATCTAACTTTATTTTCAACTACGTGATAAGCTATTTCGAAGAACAATTTGTCTGATGTGCTCTTTGCGACTTGGCGATCTACTTGCTCTTTGTACCATTATTATGTAATTTTCTCCTTTCCCGCGAAGAATATGAATATTTCATGAATTTTCGCGGAATTTTAAGTAATCCGTTTATTATTATATTGTACTTTATATCATCTCAAATGAATCTGAAGGATACTGTGTTTTGTAATTTTAAAAGGATTCGTTGATTTATTATTAGGTTTGATGGGTCACAAGTTTAATACAATAATTATATTTTGTATGAATTTATATTATATTAAAAATTTAATCTAAAAAATTTTATGCCAAAATCATTTTAAAAATAATTTCTTCGTGTACTACAAAATCAAAGTTTCTTTAAATTAACGTATTATTTTGTAGCTGACGTGTTTAAAATGTTAAATGAAATCACTAACATAATATTTATGAAATGTATTATATTGTAATATATTACTAACAATATTTATACGATATTTTAAATAAATTTTACAGAATGGATTTAAAAAATAATTTTTATAAACGATATTTAATTCGATTTATTTTATTACACCTAAAAATATAAAGTATGATACAAAGTAATATTGCGTAATAAAACTGTTTAATCTAAATACAAATTATAGACAATTATTATTTAACTAATTGAGTTAATAATAAAAAATAATAAATAAAAGTTAACTATTAATACATATTCATTATTAATTATGAAATTGGTATTAAATAGAATATTATACACTATAAAAAATTTTTATGTAAGTTTCTGAAACAATCTATTTATTGATCATGTGTATTTATCGTAAAAATATTTTCTTACCTTTTTACAATCAATATTTCTAATATAAAATTTAGAATAGTAATTTTTTTTAAATTGATGAATATAGTGATATTTATAAATGCAACACTTAATGCATTCTTTATTTTATAAAAAAAATCTGTAATTTATTAGTCGTATATAGGGATTTTCTTCTATAGGAAATAGTTTAAATTAAAAATTCGAAAAATGCTAAAAGATAATAAATTTATTCATTTTACATTTAATTTTAAAGTTTTTGTAATAAAATATTTTATATATACAATAATAATTCAGGTTAAATACTAGATATAAAATAAGTTATTTGTTTAATGAGATTATAAATACTTTTGTTAATAGGAATATTAACCAAAATGACAGTAATTAATGTTAACTGAGAATTATTGTAAAATTCAATTACTCAGAATAAAACGTATAAAAACATATTTCAGTAAAATAATATAAAGAATATTATAATAAAATTACGTGAGTTATAAAATGAAGTTTTATTATACGTGCAGTAAAGTACACCAACATATGTATACATTAATTTATTTTCTTGATGTATTTTATATTCTTCGAATACTTTATTTTAGATCTAGAATGTTATATTTATGGAATATTTTGATAATGAAAGTTAATTTTATAGTTTATGTTTAATGTGCAGTCAATTAAAACTATGAGAGATCAAATTGACAACGAAATGGAAAATAAAAAACTTTTTTTTAATAGCGGTGACAAAAACATTTTTTGTCAATTATATTTAATTATTTTACGTAATTTTAATCTAATATCAATTGAAAGTTTTAGTATTAAAATCATTAAAATTAGAGATACGATTAAAAAGGATAAAAAGTGAACATTACAATAGTTTAAAACATTAAATCGTGTTCATAGTATCCGAATTCACATTTTGATTTTTAGGTAGAACAATACAAATCAATGATTTAAATCAACCATTATTCAATGAAATGTGCTGGTATTTGTTCTTAAATATTTTCATCCTCAGAAAAATGGTGCTTTACATGCATATATTTAACGAGGATTCATCTAGTACAATAAAAAAAAAAAAAAAAAAAAAAAAGTAAGAGACCATGAAAGAGCATTGAAGTCTGTATTTTTGCCTTATAAAACATTTTCTCCGAGTGTCTAAAAGCCCGAAAGATGTTTTCTTTTCAAGACACTTCTTCGGGCCATGCATTTGAGAAGTTAGTTGACAAATGCCAAAGGTCATTTTTACTCTTGGCGTCAGCGATAATTTCGTATGCATGGGAGTCGGTGTGTAGAAATGCACCCGCAGAAGCCCGATAGCAAGTCGGATAGGGGAAATGACAGTTAGGGGTTGTAGGATGCTGTCCAAAGACGTACACCCGCCCTTCTCACGTTCGTTCTTCGTTTTTTCTCCGGGGATAACGAGGGGTGGAGATTAGTATGCGGTTGGTGCCACTGGGTTGCCCAGGTACCCACCGACCCCCGCGGAATATTCGACCCGCGCCCGTCGAGTCGGACCGTTAATTTTCCATCTCGTGACTCCAATCAATCATGCAGCACGTCAGCGCTTCCATCTCTCTCCCTCTCTCTTCCTCTCCATTTCTTTCACTACTTCCATCCTCTTCGTCTTCTCTCGCGACTGCACTTGAGACGTACGTGTGATTCCCGACAGGAGTTTTCCTGTCTCGCCATTTGAATGAATTTCACCCAAGTTACCTTTTATCTTTTCCGCGCTCGGTTTTTCCCGTTTGCTTCTGTGGGAGAGTGAGGGTGGCCCGATGAATCATTTATCAGCAGGTGAACATCGTTGGAAACGTGAATTATACGCGTTCCGACTCTGCCGATTGAATTTCAAAATTATTTTAATACAGTTGCTGCGTCCAATTTTGTTTAATCAACTTAAATTAACAAAATTATCGCTGAAAATTTATTTGTAATTTTCCGTGATAACACTGACATTTTTACGAGTTTTCGGAAGATAATTGATTAAATATGTTTACAAAGTTTCGACAAATCGTATGTTTTTTTTCGAATGAACCATGAGAATTGCGAAATGCCTAGGGAATCGAATACTCCTTAAAGTGTAGAACAATCATTTTTCTAATTTTTTGATGATTAAAACAAAACTTTTTAAATTTATCTTTATATAAAATTATTTTTGTACGTGCTTCTACTTTTCAATTTTTCTAATAACTGTTCGTTTTATTTGTGTAGCTTCTTCCTCTTTTCAATTTTCCCACAGGCAATACTTGGTTTCTCTCCAAGTCTGCACAAAGTTTTAAAATCGTAAGAGATATATTATTTATCTGAAAAGTTATAAATTAAACTAAAGAAAAATAACTTTCATTGTTCTGTTTATTAATCAACAAACTCTTAATTACTTTATGGATGCCAATATTTAATTACTCATAAACTGTGGTTATCGCTTATTCTTCTTAATATTTCTTAACATATTCTCTTCATTTTATTTATCAGTATCAAACTTTTTTTTTACATTTTTATAAATTATACTTGTTTTCTAACGAAATTATTGAATTGACATTCAGTTCAAATAAAAAACGTATAAAATTCAAATAAAAATCGAGCAGTTTCACTTTAAAGTACACAAGTTTGCAAAGAAAATCATTCAAATTTTCTTTACATATACAACTTGTACTTTTTATAGATATAAATAGGAAAAATACTTGAAGATTTATTAAAATATACATTTTTCAATAACATAAGAATGTATATTGGTATAAATTAAGAATATACGTTAAAGATAAATTATTTTTTAAATAAATAAAATATGAGAGTATTACAATTATAATTTTTAATTATTCTTTTTAAAAATATATTAAAAATATTTGTTTTAAAAATTTTCAAGTCTTAAAATTTTATTTTACTATTGTTAATTTGTGCGAATCCTCTAAAATATCTGTATGTATTTTTATTGTTGGTTATCTATATTTTTTTGGTGAACAGAATAAACGAGGAAGTTTGTGATTTATGTTATAACTAATCGGTCTGCTCCATATAATTCAATTCATCAGTACATAATTATTCAATACCAGCCCTATATTATTATGTATGAGTTAACGATATTGAATAAACCATTAATAAAATTGCAAAATCAGTAATAATTTCGAGTATCGTATATCACACCAACAAATCTTAAGTGTTCCAGTTTCGTGTGTTAAATTTAAGTTTTTTAAACATAGTTTTTCATTTTTTAATTGTTTAAAATATAAATTTTATATGAATATAATTGAATAATTTGTACATTGATTTGTGATGGAAAACCAGAATTTTATAATAAATGCCCTTTCCTTTGACTCGTAAATTTCCATTTTTGAGTCACTGACAAGTAAACATTTTATTTACTTTTACATAGTAACCTATGTTTCTCTGAGGCTAATAATTTGGTTATTATTTCGTTTGATAAATAAAGTCGAACAATTGAGCAGATATTAGTTTGCTATTTAGGTTAGTGGGGAAAAAATATTTATTAAAAATAAATACGTAAATTAAAAATCCTGAAATATTCACTCGTACGACACTAATATTTACACAAACTTACTGGAAAACGTCACATGTTTGATTTCACATCGAATGTGACGTGGGCTTTGTAAATTGTAAATTATTCTCGATGCTGTGGATTTTCTTCTGATCTTGCGGTAAAAGCTCACCGACTCGAATTTAATCTGACTTTTCGGTAGTTGCATAAAGGAGTTCTTTATGCCGATTTTGACATTAACTTTTGCGGGATATAGTTTACCCGGTGAAGCCATCAATGAGAGCATTACATTGTTGTTTCATCTTGGAGGTTCGAGATTCAGCTCAACTTCAACTCTGATTCGAGCCTCGATCTCGAGGGTCTCCCTTAGGGCTACTATCGTTTCAACTTCTACGAATGTACGTATTAAATTCGGACTTCTCATTAAGCCCTCGTTTGTTGCCAATCTCTCTTTCGGCAAGTTCAAGTTGAACGACCCAGTTCCTTCTACATTTCTGCAGGAGGAATGACAGCGAACATTGGAAGCAAGTGGAATGCGCATCTTTGTGAAACTTCAGCCATACTCCCTCTCCCTCTCCCTCTCCCTCTCTCTCTCACTCAGTACCTCAATCATAAACTTTAGATGTGAAGATCCTGGAGAAGGTTGAAGAAGAGTCAACCAAAGGCTGCCACTTCAGCTGCAAATCAGCCTTGAGCCAATTATGAGTTCCGATCTCTTGGTTATAGTTACTGGGTGCCTCTTGATAAAGTCGTTGTCGCTTAGGGAAACGCGCACGTCACTGATAACAAGCCACAAACCAACGCCTTCAGTTCTGTCAATTTGACAAAAGCACACTTTCTCAGAATTAATGTTCTTACACGTGTATCGGTTCCGAAGGATTTTTTCAGATTCGCCTACTACAAATAAGGATCAAACATGCTCTGATTGGATTAAAGAGTAAAGTTAAATGAGATATAAATCCAACTTCGTGTACTTAATAAATCATAAAAGTGAGGTCCCAAGATTCCCCATGAATATAAAACCACTGTTGGTATTATTTCTGTGAAAACTATGTACAAAGATTTCTATTTCCTGTACAGAATTTAAATTTTTTCTAATATGCGTTTAAATTTAATCCCATATTATTAAATTTTTAATACTATTTGTTTAAACCTATGAAATTTAATAATATATTTATCAATTAAGAAATTTGTTTAGTTGTTTGAAATTAAAGCATCGTTTTTAATTAATTCTGCGTATATAAATGCATAATAAATTTAATAAACATTTATCACACATTTTTCTTTGATTTTATAGTTTTCTCTTTCACTAAATTTAGGTATGATGCTTTATAATATCTTAATTCATTTGAAAAAAATGAATCGTAATTACTTAAATATTCTTTTTTTTTTAATTATATTTTCATACTACGTAGAATATTGCTATAATAAAATATATACAAATAATTTATAAATCTTTTATTTTAATCTAATAAATGAAATCAATAAAATTTAATTAAAATTAATTTATATGTATAGTTTATTAAATTATTTCTTGTTAATAATACTAAAATAATATTTAAACATGCGGTAATTATTATATGTAGGATACTATAACAACCAAAGGTTATAATGTTC
Organism: Eupristina koningsbergeri; assembly: GCA_018907245.1. Classification (NCBI taxonomy): domain Eukaryota; kingdom Metazoa; phylum Arthropoda; class Insecta; order Hymenoptera; family Agaonidae; genus Eupristina; species Eupristina koningsbergeri. Next base: position 2,600,763 of record JACCHV010000151.1, read on the forward strand.
ATATTTTCTAAATAATAATTATATATAAACCTTAAAACTATTTATTCAACTTGTTAATAACGTTAAACACATATTAATATGATTTTAAAATTCAAATAATAAAATTTATTTCGGAGAAGAATTATGTAATAAGGATTAAACCATAAATATTTAAATATTAAATATTTGCTTATAAATTACTCTAAAATCATCATCAATCAATTTTATAATTATAATTACTTATTCGCCGCTCATCATAAATTGATCGTTGTCAACTCAAGCTTATTTAAAGTTTCAAAGACTGCAAGAATTTTGCAATTTTAACCCAATTTAATTTCTCTCTCTATTTTTGTTGTATTCGGTGATATTCGGTAATTTCTTGTTGAATACTGCCAATTTTAATGAATCGTATACTGAATTATGTCAATCAGTTCAATGTCTGGTTTTTAGGTGATTTGTTAAATCCACCAGAGATCATACATCGTTATACTTTAAAGTACACACTGCATATAAAGGCAGACGATAAATTTGCACGTGTGAAAGCGAAGATGCAGATATTCGCGTATACAGCTGTTGTGGAACGTAAATAGGAATGCGAATATGTCGTTTACTACGGAAAGCACTTGATGCATTTCTATTTTCAGTTTAGCGGGGACTATTTGCCACGAGCTTATGACTTTCCTCTTCCCCTTTAATAATGATAGTGGTTTTTCGGATAATTCACGGAACAATTCTTGTCTTTGGATAAAAAGATAAAGAGAGATAAAGAGAAAGAGAGAGAGAGAGAGAGAGAGAGAGAGAGAGAGTGATTGCACGTGAGGGTCCGTGGGCGGTTCTTGCGTAAGTCACAAATGCTCGACGTTTCATCCTTGTATAGATCTGGATGAATCCTCTTGTCATTTCAATGCCGACCGACCGCTCGGATTAGCTCCTGGAAATTGCCAAACTTCTTCATAGTGGCCAATAAATTTGGGCAGAACACTTCATTCTGAAAGTCAATGTGCGACCATGAGATTTTTCTCGACCAATATGGACAATCGTGGGGGTCAATACGCCCGATTCTAAACTTGTTTTCGATGATCCATATTTTTATGAATGACCCAGGTCATTGAGTCGAAACTACCAATATATAGCTCAATATACCACTACAACGCTAGGTAACGTAAGGTTTTGAAACGTAGTTTTTTCCAATAGACGTAGTTAAAAACTGTTTCTCCGCAGGATTAGGAATGATGGTTTATTGGATAGTTAGAAGTTCAGTTGGTCGAGTTTTAGAGCGTTTAAAACTATTGTTACTTTCAATTAGTAATTTAAGCTTATTCGACACATATATTTTATGAAAATTAATAAAAATAGTTTTTTAATTACTATGTGAATAGTATCATAAACTTAATGATAATCTGTAGTTTTACAATAATATAAAATATTTTTATGTTTATGAAAAAGGTTAATAGTGATTTTTTTAAATTAATTGGATTTCAAGATTAAAATAATTTTTCTAAATAATTTTTACAAAATTATGAATAATTTAAACATGATGTTCTTCAATAAAAGAAAATTTATTAATTAGCATTAAAAAAATGACGATTATTTTTTTTGTATTAATAACTCATTTCATAATCAAACATAAATAATTTCGAGAACCGTCTGATATTAATATAAAAATTGGATATAAATGTATATTTGCATACACATTATTAATTCGAATACTAATTAAAATACAATTTGGATTTATATATATTTAATAAAATGATTTTATTACATCATATCGTGAATATTTCGTAATTACATTTCGATATCTAATATTCGAATTTTAATTTATTTTCAATTTATTGATAATCAAGAAAGTAATATAATTTAACTACAAAATACAATCATAAAATTGTAATATTTAAAAAAAAGAATCATTAAATTTAAGTTTGAATAAATTCATATAATTATTGAGAGTTCCAAATAACCATTATAATGACTGAAATCGTATAAAAATATAATTAGCATGTACATATTGTACTGATTTTTAAACGAGTATCAAATTACCTTTAACGATGCTATAAAAGAAAAATTTCTTTTTAATGAGATTTATAATGAAGCTCTTCAAATTCTTCCAGAAATATCAAGAGTCTTATTCATTCAAAATTAAAAAGAGTAAAAAATGTATGACTAAAAGTCTGGAATTACAATGTCGATTATGTATTTCAATTCTATAAATGCCTTTAACAATTTTAAATGAATGAGAATAAAAGTAGAAAATAAAATGAATAAATAGCAACATTTTTACTAATGAATCATATAAGATGTACGAATTCCTCTATTTTTATTATCTTAATTGATATACTTTACTCGAGTTGAGATAAATTCGGAAGCATCAATTCTTTGATAAATTATTAAAAGGTCTTTTTCTTGTTTGCACATAATTCTTGAGATTATTAATAATCTTAGTTCAATCATTGACATTATGTTCTTTTTTAGTATTATTATTTATGGATATTGGAGTTCTTTTTATGATTCCATTGAACATTGTTTACAGAAAATATAAGTACAGATATAGGATGTAATAACATTGTCATTAAGACCGTTTGAAAAATTTAGATAATTCCATGACCTGTAATAACTACAGTTGATTCTCTTTTATACCGAGAGAATTTTTTAATCGCGACTCATATTCTGGTATCTCATGATCATATCCCAGGGTCAATTGACCAATAGCTTTGCTTCTGGATGAAATCGAGTCAGAGCAATATCACTTCCGATTGTCTTCGTGTCTGACAATTTACTCCAACTTTCATATATGTGATAATTAATGTAATAGACGTCAGATTAAAATAAATTAAAAAACTTGTTTTAAACTCAGGATAATTTTCAATGTTATAATAAAATAAATATTTCGATACAATTCATCACTAATAGTAAATATTTTAATCGTGAAGAATTTTTAAGATTTGATATAAGAGGATGAAATCAATTATTTTTTGAAAATTTTGATATCATCCTTTTATATTGAAATGAAGCACTTTGTTGACACAAAGGAGCGAATGGTAGTCAATTTTTAAAGTTGTAAACTTGCGGCTTCTCTCCTTCATTTGTACAGCGAATGAATAATAGCCACTCTATAAACGATGGATTGTAAAACAAGCATAAGATATTGTGAGACATTAAGAGGAGTGTATAATGGTATCCAATTTAAAACCTGAGCTTCCGCATACTTTGCTTTTTTCTACTTTACCAAAGGTGTCTCCATCCAATGTAGACCCAATGGAGAGAAAGCAACTTGCTATCGATAATTAAGGAGCGAAAATTTTTGAGTTGAAAAAGATGCGGGAAATGTGCTTGAAAGCTTAAGAATGAGCGAGTTAAAAGGAAAGAAAGGAAAGAAAGAGAAAGCTGGGCAGGTGTGGTAAGAGATAGGGGAGGTCGGGTCGATTCGTTGCATTATGTAAAAGCTACATCTCCACTGCAAACGACCGAATGAATGCGATATTGTCTTCTGGCGCATCGAAATCGTTAGGAGATAGAGTTTTGTGTCCCATGGCAACTTGTCCCCCACGTGGTTCGGCTCAGAATAAATTAGCTCGGCACAAGATTTAAACGTAGAACGAAGAAGACAAAGAGAACGTAAATTGCAGGAGAGAGAAACTGAACAGGGCGAATGAAAGAGAAACTTACATATAAATCGCTAAATATCAAGAAACACAGTTACTTTGATCCTCAGGCAGTTCTTCATTATAAATTCATATTTCCGCAAGCGTGTCGTCCTTCTTCCACTCATTTTCTTCCTTCCTTTTTTCATCATTCTTTTCCGTTTTTCTACTATCCACTTTTGTTGAGTTTTCTTAGATGTGGGTGTAATTTTTCGTAGATAGGTAAAGAGTAACTGTGTGCTACCAGAGTTTTGAGGTAAAAGCTCGCTTCGTTCGACGACAAATCTCTTTTTTATTCTAAGTAATAAAACTCTTCTGACATATCTCTGACTGCTATCACTTAATTTTGGTAAGAGTCACGCTTTGTACAGTACTTGGCTTTGCTCAATTTTCCTTCTCTTCCATCTTCTTTCCCCTTGTTCGTTTTTCTTCTATTTATCCACACTCAATGTTCATCTCTTCCTCTCTTTTAAATTATATCAAATCTCTCTCTCTCTCTCTCTCTCTATCTGTTTCCCTCTTTCTTTGTTTGTACTATTTCATCTATGAATATTTTTTACTTTGCTTCTCTGTTCTTTAACTATGAAAAGTGCCCTGGAAAATTTAAAGGATTTTCTATTATGACAGTTAAAGAATACCGTCAGCTTTAAAATGTTATTCTTCTATAAGATCATATTGCAATTGTATATGTTGTTACATAGCCTTATTATTGCTCTTCTTTTTTCTTTTTGGAACTTGTTCTCTCGTTTTCTGAGGCTTTTGTATATGAGCATTGTAAATGTAGATAAGTTATACAGGTTCTTGAAGTTTTTGTTTATCTATAAGATGATTGACGACGAAATAAGAATCTTGATGAGAACAATGAATTAATTGATTCTTTTGTGTATGTAATGAAAGGATTTATCGTCAGCTGTAAAATAAATTCTTTGTTTACAGATTTACGTAATTGTATTTAATAAACGAAAATTTTAATAAATATAAAATAAGTTAAATAATTAACTAATTATTTTTTTTAAAATATAAATTAAAAAATAATTTTAATTATTTATAAATAAAAATAAGTACAATATATTATATGATATCATATTATTTGATCATTTTCATTTTGGCAAATTTAAATTTTAAGAAAATAGACAGTGTATGTAACTTTTAATGTAGCTAATTTAACTTGTAAATTTCCATTCGATTGAGATACTTTCCCTTTTTAATCGTTTGACCATATTATCCATTAAATGTATTAACGAAAATAATACTTTTTATCATGTATTTATATATATTTTTCGCATTTAATATATTTGTTATTTATTATATAAGATTTTTTAAATGAGTGTAGCATTTAATTTTAATTATTCAAAATAACTATTTTATTGTGTTCATCTAGAATTATATTTTTATTTAAAACAAATTAAATTTTTATAAAAGTATTTCTTGAATTTGTTGTCTTTTTAATTCATGAGGAGTATAGTACAAATATAAATTGAATATATTTTAGTAATATTATACTAATAATAAAGTGTATAAATAAAATAAATTCAATGCATAAGATATAAAGTTAAATAAAAAATCTTTGTTTGATTGAAACACACTTTCATATAAATGAATCTTCCTACGAGCTTACAGAGTATCCATTACATGCTCAATCTTGATTTGACTTTCACATCATACCAACGAATGAATTTGAAGATCGAATCGGGTAGATCATCAACGAAGGCAATCACTGTCTCTGTCCATTTCCTCTTATGTCAAGTATGAAAGGTGAGATGCGTTCCATCAAAAAAATTCGTGCATTCGCTTTTTACGATTGAATCAGTGAGCGGACCTTTTATGCTAAACGTTCCATTCATTTGAATAACTTAAATGCAAAAAACCGATACATACTAATGAAGAAAAAGACGACAAATTTCTCTAAAACTTTTCATTGTGTGTATGTATGCAAATCACTGATCAAGTGCTCATACGTGAGAAAACTGACAGATAACAGAGAATTGGTTCAGTTTCGGTGTTGTGTTATATATGACTTGGTTTTGTCACATTTTTTATATTTTACTATAAATTCCCAATAAAATGCACTAATTGGATAATTATGACTTTAAAATATTCATATATCTTTGTCAACATTATTACGCTGCATAATCTAAAATATCTTTGGTAGAAAATGAAAATATATCTTATTTATGGACGTTTCCATTCATATAAATTAAAGATAGGAAAATTTCCGTTTTCTGTTAATTTAATTGATTAATAAATAAAAAAATATTATGAAACATACTAATTTGATATGTATTATGAATTTTGTGCATTTTAAAATATTCAGTTATATGACCTAATTTGAATCATTAACATTTTCTTTATAATATTCATCAACATTTAAAAATTTAAAAAATTTTTTCATTTAAAATAAATTAAATTATAATCCAAATTACCAATTATTTTAAATTAATCATACATATTTTGTTTTTATAAAATATATATTATAATATGTGTATTTAACAAATTAAACACAATAAGTTGTAAAATAAATATATTTAGAATATATACATAAATTCATTAAAAACATATTTAAATTCAATTGAAATATTGGAACGAAGATTAAATATAAATAATGAATTATATTATTTCACTTCAATCAATAAAAACTTTATTATCTTTAATTATGACAAGCAGTGAAATTATTATGACATACTTTGTTATTAATTTTACATTAATTAAGGGAGATATATTATATTATTAATATTATGTATTAAAATTTGGATAATTTTTTTAGTAAAACAAATAAATTTTTAGTTAACAATATTAATTACTTGGTACATTAAATTATATTGAAAAAATTTGATGTTCTTGATAAAATTTATTTAGTATTAAAATCCAATTTAAGTCGAACTGTTAATTAGTTTTTAATAACAAAATGTAATACTTTTAAGAATATAAAATTAAACAAAAAAATATTATAGTAAGTATTTTAAAGTATAAGTGATACTAACATTTTTATTAACAATACTATTCAAATTAGAACAAAATTATACATATATTTGTGGGTTCCTTTGTGTTCACTGTGCAAGTTATCTTTTAAATTGAATAAATATTTAATTATATATATATTGAATTCTTAGATTTAATAAAATAATTTTAATGTTTTATGAAATGGATTTTAGATATTTTTTTATTTTACTTGGTTATCTTATGTAGTACACAATTATACTTATTTTTTATACACTTTTTGTATAATATTCAAAACATTAGTATGTAACCTTGTTTTATTTTGTATTTCGACTTTTATTCTTTAAGAGTGCATTGTATAGTAATAGATATTTAGTAATAGATGTTTTGATTAATTTTGATTAAAATTGCGGGATTACATCGAATTTTATAAACCACTGAACACACATATTTTCTTTCTTTTTTTATATTTATCATATTCTTTTAGATTAAAGCATATCATGATTCTTCAATTGTGTTTTAAAAAAAAAATCGCTTATAATATTTTTTCATTTTGAATGTTCAAACTTGCTTAGTCATTTTTTGGTACATAAATATGAATTCAATAATAGTTCTATTAATAATTGTTAAAATGAATTCTACACTTTAGATATTTAACATATTTAAATTATTAACATATGATTTTTAATTAATATAATTTAGTCATGAATCATATGTTTAAAAAATGTTTCCATAATAAACGAAATATTGTCTATAAAATAAAATAAAATAAGGATAAAATACTATTCTTAGCTTGTAGTCTGATGATTATATTGCAAATTTAAATTATAGATTTATTGTATATGTAAATAAAAGAGGAGAGTAAAAGAGTTAAATATTGTTAGGTTATTAAGCATCAAAGATTTTGTCAATTTCTCCCAATTTCTCTTGTATTTTTGCGGCGAATACTAAACGATTGTCAGACATCTGACAAACGCTTTTTTGGTAGCGGTTGAACAAACGGAGGAAAATAATAGGGGAAAAATTGGTCGTTGAAAGAGGCGAATGGGTTAAAAGTCAAGACTCGTAAGGAGAGAAATAGCAGGAGTAAACTCACCGTAAAGACGAATCGTTCCGTCGGTCTCGCCTCTCGGATTTTTCGCTACACACTTGTAACTGCCGTAGTCCGATTTCTGAAAACAATGAAAGTTGCGACATTAAAATTAGCTCAGCCACAGCTCGGTGGAGGTTATTGGAATGCCATGAAACCGAAGGCATGCAAGGCCGAGGGCGGAAAAGCGTGGACAAAGCAAAAAAAGGAAAGTGCCCCGGGAAAATGCCGAGCTTCGGGGTGGTGGTGGTGGTGGTGGTGGTAGTGGTGGAGCCCTCCTCTCCCCCCCCCCGCCGTGCGTTGGTATTGGTAACAAATCTGGCATCTCGAAGGAATCGATAGCACAACGAATGTACATCGAATCGACAGAGGAGCGCGTTCGGTTTATTGCCGGTCGTTAAGCTCTCGCAAGCTTTCCAGTGGGAGGAGGGGTCGGGTCCCTATGAAAAGTACGGAGAGACCGAGGCGCCGCGCCGCTTCGCGTGTTTGCGAATTGCGATCATTTCACTCCGCTACATTTATTTCACTTTTCTCTCGGGCCGCCACTTTTCCCTTCGCTTTTCCGGAGCCTCGCCCGCGAATTTAACTTTTTTTTACTTTTTCGGCGTGCCGCAAATTTTCATCCCATTTCTTACAGCCGCCGACAAACGTTCCGGCTTCGTTTACGGAAGTGTCGCAATGTCGCTTTGCAATTTCGATACGTAGAAAAAGATGAGAACGAGCTTTTCCTGGATAATCCACCTATACCTCCCATTACTTAATTGTCTACGATTATAAAAATGGAAAATATATTTCAAACTTGCTACCGATGTCAATACTACTTGCTCCTTTATTTTTAATTCTGAGGTCTTTTTAAACTTTTATGATTCATTGGTATTCTCATAGTTTCGTAACAAATATATTTTATATTTCTAGAATCTATTGAATTTATTGATTTTATAGAAGTTATATTTATTTATAACAACTTGGTGGTAGCTCAGCTACACAATAAAAATAATATTACCCATAGTGTAATAATATTAATATTTATTTAATAAATATTTGTATTAATCAAATTTTTTATTACACTATATCATACATAACTTTCAAAAAATATGTACTAAATTCGTAAATTAGAATATTTATCATTATATATTTTTAAAAAAATGTGGGAATCACTAATCGACATGTAACTAATTTAACTTGTAATTTTAATGATTAAACTTTAACTATACATGAAATATACGTAAAAAATATCAAAAAAATATTGATTTTATTATAACAATCAGACTTTACTATTTGACGTTTATCCATAAATAACAGGATATAGTCATACAATGTCAAATCATGTTATGTTTGAAATACATAACACTTAGTCATATATATATATATTATTTGAATATATGGTGGATTATGATAAAAAACAACTCAAAATATTTGATATGAAAGTTCATATTAATTAATCTAGAGAATTTTTTTTTTTTTACATCTCTAACAAATTAAATAATATATTAAAAATGAAACATAGATTTTAATCAAAGCAGATATTTTAAAAATTTTAAAGAAAAAAAAAATATAATTAATTATATCATACATAATTAGAATTATTAATTGAAGTAGACCAATATAAATTATATTTTTTAAATTTTAAGTTAATAATTCTTTTAATTTAAAAATTTTTTATTTCATAATCAAGTAATTTTTTTTTCGCACTGTAAAAATTAATTTTTAATAATTATAACTATAATTTAATTAATCTAAACAGTTATTGAGTTGAGTTTCATTTTTTTTAATTTTATTTTATTTTATTTAGCTTCATTTTATTTCAGTATGTATGATAGACTATGATTGACTGTAAATAATTTTAAATTTACTTTATATTCAATAATTTTATTATTTTACATAGGAAAAAAGGATAAATAAAATTAATTAATTATTTATGATAAAAAAAATTTTTATATAATTCGTTCTGATTTTTGTCTTGCTATTCCTACATTATCATACTCTTACATATCCTTCCTACATGTTCTTAAAGAATCCATAGTGCATTTCAATTACAGTGACATAAATATTTAAATTCATAAAATTTAATTTAGTTATTGAATTTTAGCGAATATACATTTAATAAATTTTAAAACATCTATAAAAACATATATCTGAACAATTATTTTTATTTTCACTCTAATATTGAGTCGATTGATTTTTGTTTAAATAAAACTAATTAAATAATATTAAATAATCTATAATTCATATTAAAATAAATACATTAAAAAAGAGCATTGATTTATATATTTTAATTACAGAAATTGATAATGTAATAATAAATATTTTAAAAATATTATCAATTTATCTTATTTTACTTTTTATGATCAAGATATTATTATTTTTATTAGCCGTCACAATAGAAGAAAAAAGATTAGTAAATTAAATGCTAATCAAATCTTTATTATTTAGTTGTTATAAAGATAAAAATATGAATTGAAATATAAAAGAAAAATTATGAGAGTTGTATGAAAAGCTCATTATTTAGAAATAATTGAACAATAATAAAAAAATTAATAAAAAAAAAAAAAAAAATAATCCATAATAAAACTCGAGAAACAGATTATTATTATGAATTAGCCAAAAGTGTTAATTTTATTTTACTTACATCAACATTATGTATAGTTAAAGTCATATTCGTTTTATACGAAGGCTTTTCCGGTATCGACAGGACCTTGTGCTTTTTATCCTCATAGATCATTGCATTGTCATCTCTGGTCCAGTAATTCAAGGACGTTGGATGAGCTTCGGTGTGGCACTCGAGGGTAATACTGTAACCAACGGGTACACCCACCAACTGATGTGGTATCCAAAGCATTGGAGGAACTGAAATATGTGAAAGTTTTGGATTAACGGATGCAGTGTATTAGAAATAAGTGATTAGTCTGTAAGTATTGTCGATTGTGCTATTGATGCTGCCAAAATAAAAGTGAGAGATGTTTAGGGCGAGTCATTTAATACCTAGAATTAAATACCTAGAGCAGTGAGGAGTGATTGATTAACTCATAAATGTTCCAATTACCGGTACTACACAATATACACAGGGAATCGATATGTTCGATTCCCATCATTGAAGCTCTATAAATTACTGAACCGAGGCTGACCTGTTGTTTCAGAAGAGTAGCTAGGTGTTTGTTATTCATTCAATCAATTTACGTGATTGTCTTTGTAATTTTATTTTATTTTATATCTTTCATAAAATTCGTATAAATGTATATGAATTTCTCAATGAAAATAAGCCAGATAATTTAAATATTTCAATTTTTTCATATTTAAAAATTTATTTAAAATTAGATAATTAAAGACCAGCTTTTAACTTTATTACAGGTTTTTCATATACAAATAATTTAGAAAACTGAAAAAAATCGAGTGTCTTTTTTTCTAACGACTCTTATATTTACAACCAACGACAATTTTTTAGAGTTAGAATAATCAATGTTTATTTAAATATAATATATATTTTCAATCAATGTGCAAGTAAAATTTCTGAATTTAAATAAATAAATATAAATCTTCTGGATATAAATATTTGTTACTGGAATTTTTATCCGAAATGTATTAATGTATGAATATTTCCTTTTTCGCAATTGTTAATTAATTAATTAGTTGATGAAAACTTAGATAAAAACAAGTCATACAGAGAATACAAGTGGCATATTTAATAAAACCTTATTTTTCTAATTTTATAGTTAGATACTTTTAAAATAGTTAAAAAAAATATTAAAAATTTATTCGAATCAATTTTATCAATTTTATTAATATTAAAAATGATAATAAATAAAATTTTAAAAATTTTTAATCAAATGTATACACTACAATATGATAAAGTAATCAATTTAATTGATACAATAATCAACTAGATTTTTATTTTTGTTCATATTTTTTAATCTACATGGTTAATTTGACCCTTAAATATGTAAGTAATTCACAAAATTATATTGGTAATATAAAGTTTATAAAAGTGTATAAGATTTAAGATTCTTGTTGAGATATTATAAAACAAACTATCACATCGGATTGAGCGATAATCGCACCGAAAACAACGTAAACTTTTACTCCTTTATGTACCAAAAGAATCGTGGCTATGCATTCTTTAAAAGATTGTACCGCAAGTAGGAGTAATATTTTTCTAAATTTAAAGTTTTTACATTAAAAGACAAAGAAGTAAAGGACAATTTAAAAAAATTTTTTAACTTTCTTATTTTCATTTTATTTTGTTTTTTTACATTTGTGTTTCTTTTTCTATTTCGCATTTAATGCTTGTTTCATTAAGTGAGTAGATATGGCAAAACTTTTTTCAACTTCTTGTCGACGACTTTCAAACCTATAGAAAGGATATGCTGTATGAAATCGTGCAAAGAGTATGTAACAGCTTAAAATATAAAACAACTATCTGCATTCTACGAATGAACAAACGAGATGAGTTGGAAAAAAAATATATGTTTGGATAATTGAATATAGTGAGATTTATTGAAAAAATGAAAGAGAATAAATGAAAGGTGAAGAGTAGACCGGAAACAACAGTGATGCAGTGTAGGCAGATGAAAGAATTAGATAAAATGCGTAAAATTCTTTGTGTGAAAATATTATACTTTATTTAGAAGGTATCAATGAAGATTTTCTTTACAATTCAATAGAGTAAAATAAAACAAACCTTTGTATATATATACAAAGGTTTGTTTATCTAGATTAGTCAAATGAAATTAGCCAGAAAAATCATTCAGTTCTAATTTTAAGGGAATACTAAAAAAACACTAAATTTTATTCTTTCCTTTTATTTACTCTATTGTATTCAAAGACATTCAAATATTTCAATTTTGTATAATTTTCAAAAATTTTTAATTTTTTATTATTTCATTATTATGCTTAGGTAATATTACTATTTAAAGTAACAGCATATATATGTCAGACTTTTTAATCTTTTTTTTAGTATCTGGTCTAGTTTAATATATATTCATTAAAGATTGAATGTTAATCAATATTAGTACACAACATTATTTGCTATATTTATATTGAATTAATATTATATAATAACTGGAATAAATAAATTAATAATAATATTTAAACATAATAATTAATATATATCTTTCCTATTATTATTTTAATTATTTCCAATTATAGTATATTAGCTATTATTAAAAATATAGTTATTATAAGTGTAATGGTAGACGTGTACTCGTATAAGGTTGCAACCTGCACGTATAGACAATTGGGAAACAAATAATACCGCTGAATGTATAAAAAATTTATTTTGTTTTTATAATAAATTTAACGGAAAATTTCAGATAAAGTATTTTATAAATTTATACAGTAAAGATGATATTACATTAAAAAGAAATTTCGTATTTAAAGAATGCACTGTCCGTCTACTTGAATTTCATTTAAAAAATTAACAAATTAAGTAAAATTGAGTTGCTAGTAATGAATTGAAAAATTGAGTGCATATCGATGAAATAAGTATTCCTCAATAACTGAAAATTAATAAAGTCTTAAAATAATGATGAAAATAAACAGTCGTTGTTTAACTTTAAATTTTGGGCGATAACTTTTTTACATTTGGATAAAAAGTTTATTGTATAATGCGCGAAAGAACTCAAATGGGTGTTGAGAGTCTTTGAAAACGAATATTAAAAAAAAAAAAAACAAAAAACGAGCAATTAAAAACAAATAGAGAAAAACAAAACAATAAGGAAAATGTCTTGGAAATAATGATGAACAATGCCAAAAATAGTCTTAAGTTTTTTATGAAGCTTGAGATAACAAGTCATGGTAATGTAGAAAGCATGAAATATATACAAAAAAAAATCTTTAGAAATGATAAAGTAGGGGTATTTTATACTGGAAAGAAAAGGATAAATAGGACCCACGATAACAAAATCTAAAATTTTTTAAAGTTACTTCGGACCTGTACTTTCTAAGTAATTACATTTTTAAGTACAAAAAAATATTTTATTTTTATTAATAATATTTGAAAGTATCAAATGAGATTTATTAAATTATAAAATCTTTTATTTATGTATGGATTTAATCTCTTTTCAATACATGTTGATCTAATATATATATATAGATAGATACTGAGTAGATCATGAATGTTTTGATTATTATTATTACATTCTTCTACTTATTTTTTGAAAGTTAAATCTCAAATGGGTTATCGGAAAATTGTATATGACGAATTTTTTGAAACGTGTTTGAATTTATAAGCTCTCTGTAAATTAAAACAGAATATTCATTTTCAAATCCATAAACTTTCAAAAAACGACAAGTATGTAATCGAGTGAAAGCTTGCAATTGATAAGATTCAAATATTTTTAGAAGTACCAAAAGTATACAAAGTGGTCCAAAAAGTTTTAAAAGTAATTCATTCATCAAGATTAATAAGCATCAATATTAAAATTTACTATCTTTTACCTTTTATTTCTCATATATAAATTTTTTTATATACATGTATATACATAAAAATAATGTGATATTGGTTCTTTTGTATTGAAATGAGTTTTTAAAAGTTAAGAGTTAATATTTCGCGTATCCTCATATTTTCTTACAGTTTCCTTCAATAAAAAGTCCGCAAAATCTATTTCTTTGTGAAATGAGTTATAAAAATCACCGCAAAGAATAATTGAGCAAAATTGATTTTTAATAAAAACTTTTCAGCTTATAATTTTTATAATATTTGAGTAAAATATAGATAATCACTATTATTAAAAATTGAAATATTCGATAAACCAGGGAAAAATTAAGCAAAGCAAAGTGCGTTAACTGGCTAATATTTATAATATTATTTGCAAAAATAAATATTACTACTAAAATTTTTCATAATACTTTTAAATAAAATAATTGAGATTTCAATATTTACATTGTTTGAGTTGAATTTTATTTTGTGTAAAATGCATAAATTAAATTTGTATTTGAAATACTTAATTTGTTTACTCTTCTGAATAGATTTTTAGCTCTATATGTAATAAAATCAATATTTAATAAAGAATACAAAATAATATAAATTATTGAATAATTATTTTTCTATTAAGCATATTAACATAAAAATATAATAAGAATCAAGAGATTTTTATGTGAATTCATTAAACTATTCATGAGTGTCGTTTAAAATTCTATAGTCCACTCATTTAAGAGTATTGGTAAGAGTTTTGAACGACTACGAAAACGTCTGATTGAGCAAATGATTTCCATCTCAATTAGATGTGGCCAATTCGATAATGATATTATTCTACTAGTTTATAATAAAATTTTACATTTTGATATTTCAGTCGAAATTTATTTGAATCAGTTTCTTAGTACATTATGTTAATTAACATTTACTTAAAAGATTTTTTCCTAGAATATTAAATCGAATGTATAGAATATTAAAACATGTCAAACTATAATAGAACAAACTATAATCAAAGAGTATAGATAAATTATTTAAAAATAAGAATATTCTATCATATTTATTTATCTTCTCAAACATGTAGTTACTACTAAAATATTGTAATGTATGTAGTGATATTATATATTAAGTTGCAAAAACGTAAATTAGTATATGTATAATATTCGTAATCATTGATTAAATTTATAATTATACGTTGCATTCTACGAAAATAATGACAATTTGTATATTTAATAGTTCGATACATATACGATATTGAAATATGAGCTTATTGCATTTAAAAAGGCAATATTAATAATTATTTAAAAGTGCAAAGTATCTATGTAAGGTTATTACTAATCAAAACGTGTGCATATATGTTTTATAAAATAACAATTTAATTGTACTGAAAATACAATGATTATAAAATTACTGCAAAAATGTTCCACAGAAGTTGTTAGGGATGGAATTGGGCATTGGTCCCAAATAGACGTACGTCCTGGATGCGGAGACGCCCGCAAATTGATGAAACATTAAAAAGGGCCTATAAAATGCGCAGTTTGGTTTTGTGCGCTGGCCGTGTGTATGTGTGGAGCAAAGTGGCTCATAGAACGTACATATAGCTCCGCCGTTTGTGTGAAATGGGAAGGGTTGCGTTTTAGTATGTGTACAGATGCGTAGGAATGTGTGTGTGTGTTCGGAAAGACGTACTCGTGGACGTCTCCATCTTCTCTCTCTCTTCCTCGCGAGCATGACTCGGCCGAGCCCTACAATCTTACTATCTCTCTCTCTCTCTCTCTCTCTCTCTTGCTAGTGCTCTCATTTCTCTATCTCTATCTCTCATTCGCGTTGCATGACCCGTTACCTTTTCTCGCTCTTTCTATAATTTCTGGAGACGAAGACGTACCGTCATTTTTACATTGCAATATTGTGTCAACTCATGAGAATGTGCGTTTAGATTGTTTCGGCTTTTTCTCCCGCTGGCAAGCCGGGAGTTTTTTATGCCTAGGGAAATGTTCGAAGTGTGAATGTATGCGGACGCGGGGTCGGAAAATATGTTTGATCGGAAATTCGAGACGTCGTAACGGTTGAAACAATAAGATCAACCGCCCCTTTATTTGGGGAAATAATAGATGAAAATCGAGTCGCGAGGGGCGGGGCCAAGTTCGGCAGCCTAATTACACGTGAGAAATTATTGTAAGGTCAGTTGCACTGATACCTCGGCATTGTGCAATTGTGTAATATTGTGATCAGCTGATGAATAAAGTGATTGTTTGTGGCTTGCCAAATAAGTGCCTTTTCTTCAATTATTCACCCAACATCATACAATCCTCCATTCCAAAATAAACAGAAGTTATTTTACACATAATTAATTCATAACATTTTATTCGCAAGAGCACTATATTTTTCTATATTGTTGTGTCAAGTTTATTGATAAAGATTATTTTATAAACTTGAAAAAGTTAATCTTTTAAAATCAATATTCCAATAAAATATTAAATTCTTTGATGAAAAAATAAATATTTATTAACTGATGTGTAATAAAAAAAAAAAAAAATTTTAATTTAAATAGAAATATATTTTTCGGTTTCTTTAGTATTAGATTCTTATTTTACATCATTGCTTAAATAATGTATTGCTGTTAATAATTATAAATTTCATCCAATAAATTTGCTAAAGATGAAAAAACTTAAAATAAGCCTAAGTTAACAAAATATACAAACTAGTCACGCCGATATAAAATCGACAAAAAAACATTGAAAAATTGTAAAGTGGTAAAAAGGGTATTTTCGTACCGTGAATTTACCTAATCAGCGTATATCTGCGAGGAGGATTTTTTCACACATTGCAGTTTACTTATGTATATCTGAGAAAAATTGGAAAATTAAAGAGTTTTCCTCATTGAATAAGAGAAACCTAAAATATATTGGTGAATAAGACAGACAGAAAATATATAACTGATACATGTGCTAGTAACGTTAGGCTTGCTAATCAATAAATAAAGATAATAAATAAAATAATAATAATAAATTAAAAGCTAATCAAGAAAATATATTCATCATTTTATAGTCAACGTTTCAACTTACAGATATATTAATAGAAACAAACTCTAATAGAAAATTCTAATAGAAACTAATTAAAAACCCTCTTTTTGAAAAAAATTAATGAGTGTAATTAAAAAAATGATTTTCTACAAACACAAGTAACAAACCAAATATTAAAAAAAAATTAAAAATGATCAATTACAATCTTAAAGTGCATATAAATTTCCATAAATTTATAAATTATACAATAAATTTTCTTTAAAATTTTTTTAAGGTAAGTTTTGAAAAAGAAAATTGACATGTATGCACGCGATTCTTTACCATGTAATGAAAAGAACTTTCGTAAAAAGCATATAAGAGCATTCACTAGTCACTTACGAACGATTTGACATAAGAATTTAAAAGCAAAGGCTCGAAGACAAGAGAATACAGAAATGAGTCTAACGTATTTAATGAAAAGTTACCAAAGACGAGAATCCTTAGAGATTGAGGGAGATTTTACATTTTACAGAAGCGTTTCTAGTTCACTTGTAGTAAAAATTGTGTTTGGATACGTAGACTTTAAAGGTGAAGTTGAAAGAAACACTCGACCACACATATAAAGTTCCACGCAGCGAAAGAGAGCGAGAGAGAGAGAGGTATTGTCGCATTAACATTCCTTTTGTGTGAAAAGGGTGCGCGCGTAAAAGTGTGGAGAGGGCGGTTAAGGTCGGATTTGATTATAGAGAGATGCTGGAGCGCAGTAGTAACAGTCTCTTCAGAGGATCCGCAGAAGGAGTGAAGAATGAAAGAGAGAGGGTGAAAACACGTGCACACTAACACCCAACCACCCCTGAACTCGGGTAGTGGTTGCTAAGAGAATTTAAGAGATTCTAGGGTGTACACGGGGGCTATTCTTCACCGTTTTTGGGATTTGAGCAAACGTCTTTTGTTGGCAAAATGAACTTCACTGCTCACCTAATTGAAATTTATTGATAGTTAAGTTTTTGTTAATTATTATTCGCATTTTTACATTTATAAGGAAATTTTTTAATTACAGGCTACAGGATATTTGACTATTATCTCGCTCTTTTTCCTGCTTTCAGTTGAATCTCATAAATGTAAATTGTACCTTTGATTTTGAAAGAAGTTAATGTACAAAAATTAAAGTTAAAGATATATTTTTGTTTATGAATAATTTTATTTGATTCTATTATATCTTTATGCCCAATCATTTCAACTTCGCACATATATCCTTATTGTATATGGAATGCAAATTAAAATTAAAGAATTTTTAAGTATGATATAATAAGAGTTAATAAGTAATTTGAAGTAGTTTATAATATTATATTAAATTATTAAAGTAATCAATATAACAGAGAAGAGACAGAGAATATAACAGAGAAAAACCTTCGTTTAATACTTTTATTAAAGTAATATAAATATGAGTTATTTATAAAATTTTCTTTATATTAAAAGTTGGTAACGTATTAAAAGATTACATCTATTCAAACGTAAGAAGTATTAAACTAAGCTACCAAATAATAAATAAAAAAATCATTTTTTTCAAAACGATTTTCTACCAACAATGATCAAAGGTAACCACAAAAACTTGTTTAATTGGGGTACAAATACAATGCATTTAGAGTAAAAATTTTTTTAATATAAATTGGATTTTGACATGTTACTCTTAATGTTTTCCACTACGATGGCTCTAATCAACTCGAATCTATACCAATAATATAAACCTTTTGAAAGTCTACTTCCATCCAGATAAATAAAAATTGAATAGAAACTAGAGCAAAAACCAAATAGCGTGGAAAGGAAGGAAAAGCGTCAAACGTATTCATATCTATTGGATGGTAATCGCAAATGATATCGGGTAGGTCCCT
Source organism: Eupristina koningsbergeri (assembly GCA_018907245.1). Lineage (NCBI taxonomy): Eukaryota > Metazoa > Arthropoda > Insecta > Hymenoptera > Agaonidae > Eupristina > Eupristina koningsbergeri. The sequence continues at coordinate 2,619,707 of JACCHV010000151.1, forward strand.
CTTCTATAGGTATATGCGTGTCAGTCAAATTTTCGCGTACCACCTTACTATTATTATTACCCTTTCACCCCTTTCAAAATTTTTGCCCTCGTGCTATACCCTTTTTTGGTAGGGCTCTTAACTGCTTGCAGAGCACCTGCACAGCAGCCGATGACGTGAGGCCAAAACTTTCAAAGGGAAAAATTGAAAGATGAGTAGTATCGATCATTAACGATTACAACTTAGTTTCCTTTGCTCCACTGCGCCACTCAGTTTATCCTCATTAGAACTTTGACTGTATCAATATTATCGCGAGTATTATTTAGGAAAGTGACATTAAAGAATTTAATACAAGCCACTGACTTCTCCAATTCATTTGTCTAAGTCTCTAGAAGATTAATGCTTTTGAACTTAAAAAAGATGTAAGAAAAAGGAAGACTAACAAGGATTGAGAGGAAAGATGAGTTAATAGAATCATAAAAATCCGGAAGTCATTGTCATTAAGAATTGAAAGGATTATCCTGACTTGTCGTAGAACAGTTAGCCAGATATCACTAAAATTTAAAAGGAGAATTTAATTAAGATGTAATTACAATTTTTTATTTAATACATTGGTATTAGAATATTTAAATGCATTCATAAGAAAATTAATCAGAGGAAAATTTTAAATATAGAAATCATTTTTTAAAATATTCGTAAAATTTAAAATAACACTGTAAAACTATGTATAAATTTACATGTTTATATCGACATTTCCATCAATATTGGTAAACAGTTTTGTCACCTATCAATTGCAACATTAATGTAGAGGAATAAAATTTGGTCTAATCAATTAATCGTAAAATAGTGCATTACACATATTTTATTCGGCATAGTTAGACCATCATTCAACTGGGCCTACAAGTTACAACTGGTAAATATTTATTATATTACAAATTTCATAAAGTTTACAAACTTTGCTTCTTAAATTTTTAAACATAATATGTACCTGTAAAATAAAAAAAAAAGAAAATATTATTTGAAAATAAACCTCGAAGAAATAGTTTACAATATAAATATTATATATTGATTTACCAGCAAAATATCACTTAATTCATAAATTACCTTTCAAATGGATTGTTTTGTTTTAATAAAGAACAAAAAAACTTTTAACATATTTTATGTGGTACAAGTACAATAACAATGAAAATTTATAGATGTACGTTATTTATATATATATTTAAATATAAGTAATCCATATTATCAATTATGTTTTAAAAAATTTTTTTTAAATAAGTTAATTTTAAATTACTAAATATACATATATCAAAAATAATTATAATGAATAATAAAGACACTTGAATGTTTTTAATCGTATATGTTATTTTTTATTTCGCCAATAGTTCTCGAATAGCAAATACTATTATTTATTACTTATGTTAACAAAAAAAATTGATCGTAAGAATCCTGAATTATAATATTTAAATTGTATTTGTGTTTTTTGTGTTATTTCATTTTGTATTTGCGTTATTATATAAGTAACTAAATATAAGGTTTTACGTTTAACAATAAATTATAAGTTTTGTCTTCTTAGAAATATAATTGAGATTTGTATTTTTTTGTATGTGAGATTTTGAACTGATTATATTTGAAATCTTCCTTAAAGATTTATGTATTTTGTAATTTTAAGCAGATTTGTTAAAGGAGGCTCTTGATATTCGTTAAATTTAATATTAAAAATTGTTTTCTAATTGATTGTGACTGGTGATTTCAAGTTTCGGGGATGCCCGAATGAATACTGAACTTATCTAATTATAAATAATTTTTTAAAATATAGAGACGGCCAAAAAGACGAAAATGTAGTCTCATATTTTGGCTTGATGAAAACGATCCGGAATCATTTCTCGAAAATAAGGAGGCTGGTGGGACGACATACGTCCAGCCTCCGTCGCGAGTCACAAATATTGAAGAAAAATTAAAAGAGGGAGTCCATCCTCTGATTGTTTTAAATAGTGAAACTTTAGGGTTGAACGGCATTCTTTTTCTACTACTAAAATCAGCAAGCGCTGCGTGTTTTTTAATAAAATTACAAGTTAAAATTTCGAATTTGTACAATTTTATTCATTGATTTAACGTTTGTTATAACTTAAATACATACCCTATTTCAATAATTATTTTGATTAACAATAACATGGTCAATTAAATTAATAAAACTAATTTGATATATCGTATATGTGATTTATAGGAATGTCCCATGTGATGCTAAATGATATCCATGTTGTATCAAATGTCGCGTCATTCAGGAATCATTGCTACTACAATACGACACCTGAAACCATTTCTTGCCTACGGACATGTGTTAAGCAATGCTATTGAATGGATGATTACTTCCAATACCAAAGTAGTTGTTTCCTCATTTGTGTGCAAACAGTGGTAAAATCACGTAGATTTGGCTTATTTCTAGGGTATTATCCTGAAACTGGGGTATGGCTCAGTAAAACATGAAAATGCATTTAGAGAACTACTTCTATTGTAAAAATCGAGTTGGTCTTGATTATCGAATTGTAAAATCGCCTTTTTACAGTATTAAAAAAAGCGTTTTCGATAGTTGACTTTCGTACGTATGAAAATGAGCTTTTGGTAGAAAAAATATCCTGCTTGGGTTTTTGCATTTTAATGTACTACATAGATATTGATTTTTAAAATTCTTTCAAATCCTCAAATTACATAAAAGTAATTTCATAATATATTATAATTATTATTACAATTATGCGTTCAGTTTTAAAACTACAAGTATTTTGTTTTATAAATTTACCATAGGATTTTTTGTAATAATAACGTTATTATTATTAACAAAAATTATCGATTGTAATTTTAAAAATGGTTAATTTTTTGTAATTAATTAAAATTTTTGTTTCTTTTAAAAATAAATTATGGTAGTGAACACTTATTCGAGATACTATACTTTTATGAGAATTTCTATTTAATGTCAAATGAATTTACAAAAATTTAAATTAAATAAAATAAAAATTTTATTTGTTAATTTATAATGTAATATACATATTAACATTTATGTCCAATTAAAAGACTATTTTTAATTATTAAATATATTATTTCAATCTAAAAAAAATTTATTTCAATTAAGTTTTTTAAATTAAATAAATTTTTAATGAATTTAATTTATATTATACAATAAGCAATCGTTGAATAAAATATTTAAAATTATAGACCTAATTAATAAATAAAATTGTTAAATTATATATGAGTTAATCCAAACTTCATTAAATACATAAGGAAATTTAAAATAATGGAATATGAATTTTTGAATTTGTATTAAAAATCTGAGTTTATACTATTATAGGAATAATAAATATTAAAATATTAAAATTGGAATCTATTATATTTAATTTAACTGTAAAAAACTTGTTTAAAATATACTCATAAAAGTTTATAAAATTTAATTATTTATATTAGGTAATAAAAATCAATGATGTATGGACTAAATTAGTTTTATATAAGTTGAATGTACTTATAAAAATAAGCATATATTTTTAAATTAAATCTGGTAACAAAAAAATGATAGAAGTAGTTCAATCTAATATTGATAAACGCAACAATAATGTACAAAAATGAGTAAATATTTGTTTAAAGTAGAATATAAACCTTTTTAATTTATTCATTTTTATGTACTATCAAATATCTAAAATATATAAAATAATAATATATCCGATCAAATAAGGGTAATTTATTTAAAAATTACTTAGGTTTCAAAAAAAGAATATGAAATTTATGTTTATTTCATAAAATTTCCAAGTCAATATATATCATAGACATATGAATACAATTAGTTGTCATCTATGGAAGCCTGTTTTTATTATTTTTAGATATTTTTTTATATATATTGCACACCGATATTATTAACGAAATAATTAGATAACAATCGCTACTTCATGATAGAATCCAGTGAATTTTCAAATAGTTAATAAATTTTTTAAATTATTAGTTTTATCGAACGATAGTAGAAGAGGTTGATTATCATGCCATTACTGTCTAATTTATGCTTAATGTTTTTCGTCCATGTTTATTTTACATATGACTAATATATAAACTAGGTCTTCGTATTCAACTTCATTATACATTAAGATTAGAGCTAATTACTCTCAGGTGGAATATAAACTTGTAGTTATAAGTTTATCATCACTTTTGTTACAAGACTTGGTTTAATTGCGAATATAGTTGTAAGAATATTTCTTTTCACAAATTTCTTAATTCTCCTTGAAGTGATATAATGTAAAAAAGTATATTAAAAAAAAAATAAACTAATTACAAACATATTCTTTGGTATTATTTATTAGTTTTCTTCAATACATTATATATGAATGTCTATAAGAATAAATTAATTTGTGCATTAATATATAAATATTTATAATACATACATTTTAATTACAAAGCGTAGAATTATTAAAAAAAAAATTTATCTTGCATTTAGAAATGATATTTTTTATTTTATATATCATATTTAAATTTGAATTATTGATGAAAATGATATGTTTATAATGATATTTATAATCTATGTATTTTTATTATTATTATTTAATTTTTTTAGTCAAATTGTTTATTTTCGATTCAATATTTCGCAAAAAGCTGATCTGATTAGTATAATAATTTGATTTTGTTATAAATCAAATTTTTTTCTATTAATGACAAGTGATCTATATTTCTGAACTGTTTCAATATCTATTTATTGTAAAAATAATTGCATATTCAGATAGTTGTTTCTTTATTTTATTTTAGTATCAGTAATGTCTGAATAAAAAAAATACTTGCTATTTGAATTAGAATTATTTGGATTTTTTTAAGTATGTTTTTTATTTGAAAAACTTTAATGAAATTCTTTTTATTTAAAAAAATTACAGTTTCCATTATAATAAGATTAGTACAAAAAGGAGAACTTACAAATTTGATCACATACGTATTTTTTGCCTCGGTGAATTTATGAAATTAAAAAAAGAAGAATTTCAAGTTCCTAGGAAACATTAAATGTATATACAATTATAAATATTTTATTAGTATGATATTAAGACTTGAAATTTAATTAAATGAACGATAAATCATTAGTATACACACACACACACACATATATATATATATATATATATATATGTAACAATAATTATTTCTACAATGCCAAATATACATTTACCCATATGATAATTAATTTTCCGATATGATAATTGTAAAATGCTAAGAAAATACGTGAATAAAGAATGTTCTGGTTGCAAATTTATATTCCTAATATGATGTAGGACTCGAGAATATAGGGGAAAAAAACGTCAAGAAAGAAAGATCAGACGGAAGAGAAAAAGTATTCTCGATTCCGTGCATAATGTAGCCTTTACGTTATCGGAGTGAATAAAAATTCAAAGGTACATCCACATGTTCGCGGATAGACGTGTGGAGGTGTGGAGAATGAAAAAAGGGGCGGGGAGGGACTCTCGTATCCATCGAAGATCGAGGTTTGCCTATTTATTTGAATACCGAACGTGCCGCGTAATATGCTCTCGCGAGTATATATCGTGTGTACATATAAACAGTTGTATTCCTGGCTCCGGAACGACGTGCCATTACACTGCAGCATCCCCCGAATACCAAATTCTTTCTTCTAGGAGTGCGCAAAGGAAACAAGGGGGTGGGAGTCAAAGGGTGCAGGAAAAAGAGGGAGGAGGAAGAAAAAATCCCGCTCTCTCCCCCGGGCTCGACCTCCGAATCACGCGCACGGAATCGATCTTCCTCCTCGCTCGCTTCCTCCTCTTTTATAGTGACACGTATCCCGGCCTTCTCCCTTAAATTACCGAGCCGAGCAGACGGGTTGGGGGGGGGGAGAAGAAGGAGGAGGCAAACGGGAACAATAGATTGCATCGGCGGGACATTACCATTTACAATTAGACTTTGCCGCCTAATGAGACTCCCTGCCTATGGCGTCGTTCGCCGGGAGCAGACGACGGATTATACCAGCTGTTACTACTGCGACGCGAAATTACAGGCTCGGCGATTTGTTGACTGGATCCCGGGACAGAAAATGCAAGTGCATGACTTGACGTTCCAATTTTGCCCTTAAGACCCTTCTGCACCTTTATAGCCCTCGAATGCCCTACGCCCAAGAGGAATCGCGAAATCGCTTTTCATCCCTAACTGCACTTACAAAGGGAAGCAACTTAACGACTGATATCATTAATTTACCTCATAAACAAATATAATCTGTACTACTAGGAAACTCATTTTAATCCCTTAAAATTCATAACTTTCATAGCCCACTGATCTTGGTAGTCAAAGTCATTTGAAATGTCAAATAGAAAATCCTGCTTTACAAATTACACGAAAAACTATTTTGATTCAGATTTATTACGCAAAGAATAAACGTCAAGCATTTGAATTTTTCCAAATGAAATCCTTCCAAGTTGTTGTATTGAATTTCTTCTCTAACGGCAATTCTTTATATTATTTATTGTAACATTTATTCTTTCCGATTATTCGGTAACAATCAATTGTGTATAAAATTGCTGAGTTAAAAAATTATTTTAAGATTATGTACTATTTTATAAAAAATAATAAAATATGAATTAGTAAATTATATAAGCGAAAAAAAAGACTAATTATACTTATAAAATAGTTTTATATTATTTTTGGTATTAATAATGCTTTAAATTCTGTACTTTGGGTGCTATGTTTGTACAAAATAGTTTATCGACAACAAATTTTTCTTTGTAACAGTAAAATGTATCGAAGAAAAGCTGTTACACTTAATTCGTTGGCAAACATGTGAACCAGTTACATCGAGAAAACATTGTATCAATCGCCTGTTACATATTCAGTAACCTATAATTTGTCAGTTGTTAGATACAAAAGTGTTGATGTTGCTGGTAAAAACCAGAACGATTACCACACAAGAGTTTCTCAATTTCATAGTTCATCGGGTTTCTCAATCTTCAACAAACTTATTCCCTACTTGATGAAATTGACATTTTTTTATTTTTCTAGCGCATTACGCTTTTTCTTAAGGTATGGCAGGCCCCTATCATTGCCACAGCATGGGTTTAGTTTAGTGAAATGGTGGGTAAAAGGGATCTGACGGAAAAAGAAAGGTATAGTATTCTATCATCTCTTACTCGATGGTAATCTTATCATATACTTCTTCACCGTTAGCTCATCCTCATGATTTAGTTACTTTTTCGAAAAAGGAAAGAAGAATATTTTCTTTGTCCTTTTATTGATTTCGCTAATTTATACCAATAATATTTATTTATATTTAAGATTAGTAATTATTTCAGAGAACTTTAGTTAAACCTTTTTATTATATATGTTATTCATATTTTTTATAAATAAAAAAATAACATTTCTAATATGTAAGCAATTAATGTATAAAGTTATTATTTACGATTTATACGTATATATTATAATGCATTTTTATATATTTTATTGGTATATAAAAAATTAAAAAATAAATCATATTTTGAATACTTTTCATTAATAATAATTATATTCGTATTCTTAAAAATCAAATTTTATATCTTTATAAATAATATTTTGTGATGGCATATTTTTACAATTTTTATCACGGTATTCAATTTCTTTTAAATATAATATTGTACGGAAAATTTTTGTATTTAATGATAAAGAATATTTAGTTAAATTTTCCTAAATTTAGGAAAAAACAGAAAATAAAATTGAACAAGACTTATCAAAACGGTCCATTATTATATATTAAAATAATACGTAAAAGAAAATGACATAAATAGAGTAAAAAAGTAGATTACTTAAAAAACGTATCTTCAAAAACATTAAGAACAGTTATTTAAATTTAAAAATGTTCGATAGTTTACTTTTTTAACAATATCTATCAATTAACATTATACACCTATAATAACTTCATTAATGAGAATTTTTAATTTATTATTCATCATATTATTTTTTTTATATGCAATTATTTTAATTGCGAATGGAAAAGAAGAATCAAACAAATTAGTTTAAAGTAATGGCTGAAAAAAAATTTATAATAATATATAAATTTATTTTATAGTTTATAAGTTTATTTCAGGATTTTCATTATCCAATTATTTACATATATTATTTGGAAAAATATCTTTCTACTTCTATAAAAAAATCTTTTATATTTTTAGTTATGATTCGCGAACTAACTGTTTTAAATTATTTTGTATCATCTAATTATTATTAAAAATGTACAACATCTGAGATATTATTTATTAAAATCAAAATTAGTAATACAATGCATAAGCAGCTATTAATAATTTAAACAACATAACGACGTTATTTTAGAATTTCGGATAAGATATTCAATTGACAAATCACATTCGAAATTAGAAACTCTTTTCGCATTTATCCTTTTTTTTGTTTTGTTTTTCGATAATTAGACGCGGCAGGATTTAACTTCGCGCGAAGGGTGTTTTTCAAATTTTTGACACGACGCGCTAAAGCGATCAGCGGAAAACCACTACGCGAGAATGTTTTGTTCAAAGATCATAAAAAAAAATTCTTACCTTTCTTTTTTGAAAAATGATTTATTGGTGGACTTATAAAGAGGGTAAAATAAAAATTTTAAATTCTTTAAAATAAGTTCCTTCTGTATCAACACATTTTTGAAAGCGTGTTTTTCAAATTTTAAATGCATTTCAAACTCTTCAGCTTTGATGTTTTTCAAAAATTTCGATATTTATAAATTTTTTTTGTACTATATTGTACACTGTAGATCGCGTTAAATTCAGTTTTTTCTAAATTGATTAATCTGTTAATCGAAAGTCCAAATTTTAAATTTCTAACACGCGCCGGGTGTTCCTAGCCATTCGAAAACTTTTTGGTCGTCTAGATCGAGGCTCGTCGATGATTCTTTCTTGGCCCTCTTTAAAAGCTCTGTACCATTTTCCACTTTGCGATTTTAACATTCAATTAAGTCCATACGCTTCTTGCAAAATTTTATACGTTTCTACACTATTTTATTTTAATTGCAAACAAAACTTTATCGCGTAACGTTGTTCGAGTAGTCGCTCCATCGCACCGTGTCAAAAATTTGAAAAACACCCTTCGCGCGAAGTAGAATTCTGCCGCACCTAATTATTGAAAAACAAAAAAAAAGGATAAATGCGGAAAGAGTTTTCGACATTTTAAGACCTTTCCCGAATTTCTACGACGAATAGGCGAAAAATGAAAAAAAAACTCAATACTTCGTGGATGCACCATGTATACAGAATAAAGACATTATAACATTTATCATGTCTTGTAGAAATTTATCGAATATAATATATTATGTTTTAAAATAAAAATTTTAATATAAATGTTTAAAATTTTTATTAATAAATTCCTAGTCTCTAAAGTACAACTAATCTTGTCGAAACGTCGCCATACAATTATAATTGTGTAATTATTACAATTTAATTTTTTTATACCCACAATTAAAAAATTTAAACGTAATAACTAATTTTGGAAAAATAAGAGTTAGTAAATTAAATAATTTAAATGAAAGATTAAAGGTATATATAGATAACTCTTTACACACACACACACACACACACACACACACACACACATATATATATTATATATATAATTTTTATGCGGAGATTTCAAAATTATATTCAAATTAATTTGTCTTGAAATAATTATCAAAATCGGAATAAATTTATATAAATATTATTTTTATAAAGAATAAATTTTAAATAGTATCTCACTGTTGATGTTTTAATCTCTTCTGATAAACACATGATAATTTTCGCTTAATAATGCGTATTCAGATTTCTATTAATATTATAAAATAAAAATAATCATATATCATTTAGTATTTTCTTAAAATAATACAATATCAATATAATGAACAATAAAAATTTTCCCAGCTCTATCGTAAATATAAATATATAAAGTTCAAAAGATACATATAATTTTTCTGATTTTCCTACATTTTGAACTATATAAAAGTGGGAGTAGTAAGTGAGAACCAAACTTTAAAAATTATAGCATTGACATAAATATGATAATTTGAGATCTTTGATATAATAATTTATATTGGACAATTTCTTTACTTAATTACAGCAAGTAAAGTTTTCAGTAGAGTGTTCAAGTCATGCTTCACATAAGCTGTCAATTTTCGCGTACTTTCCAAAGTTACGCGTTGTCTTTCAAATCGATCACAGAAAATAATACACGTGCAGTACTACAAATAACAGAACATCCAACAACGCGAAACATAAAACATAAAATTTATAAATGTAAAATCAAGTTTTATGTCATAAAAATATATTGATCTTATAAATTTTTAATAGGACATAATACAAACGTACAGCTAAAAAACTATTAATTTCTAAGAAACATTTAGTTAAATACGAAGAGATTATTCAATACTAATTCCCTAAAAAACACATATGTATAAATATGAATTAAGTGTAAAAACTAAAATAATCATGAAAGAAATAACATTACTAGATGTGGTTCAATGGTTATAAAGAGTTGTATGAATAAAAGTTTAAAAATATTAAATTGAACAATGAACTCAAGAATTTCTTAAAATGTAAATACAATATGACGTTCTTTAAATTAGAAGAATAAAGAATTTATAACACTTTATACCATATTTAAAAAACTTATCTTTAAAATAAAATTAATAAGAATCCTAAGAAGAGAAAAAAATTATAAATTTAATATCTTAATAATAATTTAAGTAGATCAATAATTTTGTGGCTAAGAGTTAAAGTTTAAAAGAGATGATTGTAACTTTAGTAAAGTGAAAAAGTAAAGTAGTAAAATCAAAAAACAACATATTAAAAGATAATTATATGGTCCGGAGAATTGAGATTAGACAGTAGCTTGGAATACGAGCAAAAAACAATTGAGTGACGGATAGATAAACACGTAGGGCGTATAGGGTAACTGAATGTTAAAGTAAACTGGACAGAGATAGAAGAGTAGAATGGACGAAATAAACGAAGATTTGCACAGGAGAAAAAGGAAAAGTAGTGGGAAAAAACCTCGCGAATACCCTGGGGCATTACGTGTCTGGATTACGTAGTCTCCACCACTTTTCAGGACCAGGAGCAGGTTACTCCGGACTCGTGTCAAAAATTCTGAAATTTGCTCCGGACATGAACGAATCAGCCTCTGCTCTCTTCTTTCTTTCTTTCTCCCCAAGACTTCCCTCTTTATTTTATTTTTTTCCGTTCATTTTTTGGAAAACCTACCATCCTCGGGATTTTAAATTTTGGTCAATCGATATATTTATAAAAAGTTTTTGCATTTTATATTATTTATTGCATTTAATATATATAAAATTAATGATAAAAAAAAGCATTTATGTTATTGGTATTTTTAGTCAAAGTCAAATACCTCAATGAATAAAACTATAAATTTTAAGCCATTCATATTATCGCAATATTTATAATATCATTGTTTTCAGTTTCATTGATTTTCTTAATGAATTATTAGTCTTTTTTAAAATAAATATAAGTTTAAATCTAAGAAAAACAGCTTAAATTAATATAATATATTTGTTATTCATTTTTTTAAACATTTTTTTTTTAAATATTGTTTAATTATAATTTATACAGAAAATATCATTGAAAATACTTGTATATTTCTATAAAACCAAATTAAGAAAATTATTAAAACTTTTAAAAAACATAATTGTATTTACATTTCAATTTAAATTTGTATTTTAATTTAATTTTTATTTTTTTTAGTTTTAATTCTATCAAAATGTAATAATCTAAAAATCATTAGTTTCATTAATTATCCAAGAAAGGCTAGGAATCATTTATAAATTTTTATTAATGAAGATTTATTAAAAATTATAGAACAAAATATACAAGCATGAAATTATGTTAACTAGTCTTTTTTTTATCTGTTATTATTAAAATCATATTATATGTAAATGAGAATTTTTAATCCTTTAAAAATGTAAAAACTGATATATAATTATTAATGGATAAATACAAAACAGAAACAATACATAAACAAAAACGATGATAAATAAAGACAAAATATTAATATATAAAAATTTTTTTTAAACAATAAATTTATTGTGTGTATAAAACGTATTTTTTTTTATTGGTTGTAATTGAATCTAAAAATTTATTTTAAATCGAATCGATTTTCAATTGCAAATGCAAACCTATAAAATTTATTCATGACACACGCGTGCACGTGCACATATAAATGCATTAGTGTATTATATACTATGAATTCAGCACATTATTTTCATAAATTACTTTTAAATATTATTAAGAAATACACTATTTTAATTCTAAAAATGAAATAATTACTTCAATATACGTTTTACTAATTAGCATAAAGAAGGCCACTTTTTCTGTTCTAAATGCAAATGAATTATTTCTTGTGTAATTAAAAAAATCAGAAAAGAGAATTTTTAATCAAAAAGAAAAAATTTTTAATGTATTTTGAACAATAATATTTACTCCATATTTCAAATATCAACTTTAATTTTGTAAATAATGATTGAATAAAATAGAATTTACTTAAACTATTTTAAATAATCTGTAATTACTTTATATATAAATAATTGTATAATATTTAAATATTTAAACAATAAATCATTTTTAAAAATAAAAAACAATAAAGTTATCATTATAAATATTTCCCTTAATTAGCGAATTATATATACAGAAAAATTGTTATATACAGAAAAAAATGCATATAATTATTTAGTAATAAATAAATAAGTTAATCTATTAAATAAAAGTATAGGAACAAGAGTAATATAAATTTTAGTTATCTGAAATTATTATTATTGTAAATGTAAGAAAAAATAATCGTTTTTCATTTTGGTATATTCTTTTAATTCTTATTTATGCTGCATTCTTCCAGCCTCTTTTTAATTCTTTTTCTTTTTCTCTATTTTTCACCTCTAATCATAATTATGGTCAACTAATTTTCACACATATCATCCAATAACAACTAAAATTAAGACTTTTTAAATTCTGTTTTAATTATCATACAATAAATCAAACCTTCTTTCGTTTATATTATCGTCGATTGCATAATATTATCAATAAACACCTGAACTAATTTCATAATTATGCACATAATATAAACTCATTTAAATTAATTTTTTATGCATTTTAGTACAGTTGAAACATTGTGGCAATACTTTAATTTTAAGGTTCTCTTAAAACACAAGTATTATTCAGGTAATAAAATGATATTATTAATAATAATTTTTTAATTCAATATACAATTAAAAATTATTATTACTTATGCTTATTATAAAATATTAAAAGTAAATATTTCATCATCGTTTATGAATATTGCTGAAAATGCGCACGATTATAAGTATTGTATAGAAAAAATTTTATTCGAGGCTTGATTCGCTGGATATTTATTATTGTGTAAAATATTTACAAGTAGATCCATGATACTTGTAAAGTAAAATTGGAGGAGCCCCTCGGTGCATATAATCGAGTCCTGTTGAGTCGTTGGGAGGTCCTGGGAAAGTCTAGAGGAGGTCCTCTGTCATATTTATAGAGCTCACCGGAGACACGGACCTCGATTCTCTTGGTTTCTTGGTAGCCAATTATACAGTGTCGTCCGAAACCTGGCGTATGACGACACTCAAGTCTCCACAAATCCTCGAGAAATATGCTCAGGGACTCGAGTGAATATTCCTTTACTCTTAGTTTTGACATTATTAGAGCTTGCATGTGGCTTGATACTCGAATATTAAAATTTTATCGATAATAAATGTCATGATCATGTTGAGCACCTCGAGATTAAATATTAAACCTGCTAATTGCGGTTGATAATATTAATATTTTCTATCACTTATGTCACACGTTTTTGAAAGGAAATTTTTTTATAGAATATTATGCAATTATTGAACTGACAAATTACCATCACTCAATAATTATATAAAACAATTTACTCAATATTTTTATTCTATTTATTGTAATTATTTCCTAAATTTGGTTTTCAGTTATTTTGTTGCAATCAGAAATAATGAAATCCAATAAATATTTTTCTATACAAATTGTTCTCTTTACCAGAATAGCAGAAAAATTAGAACATCCGTTCAGGTTTTTACGGCCTTTGGACTTGGTAAATAAAAATATTTTTCGAACTACAACAAAGATCTGTTATTGTATCATTATTTAAAAATCATCCATGAAGCCAATTTATCTTTCGCGTGAAAATCGCGATTCAAATTATTACGAAAATTTTTATTAATAAAGTGTACATTCAACGTGAAGGAGGACGAGGCCAACAACAAGTGAAAGAGTTTCCTGAAAATGTTGTTCTCACATTTGCTGCAGTCCACAATACGAATAAATAAAAATTAAAAAAAGAATAAAGGCTTTGGGAGGAGGAGTAGACACTATCATTATCGAGCATCACCGAGACAACAAAATAAAAGAGGATACTGGTCCATGGGATGCTTTCATTGGCGATGAAATAGATGTTTTCACTTCTGTCTATTTTCGTGGTGAGTTTATGGCTGAATCGAGCACGATTCAACTCCCCTCGCTCACTTTTCTTTCCTTTTTACTTCTTTTATTCATCATTGGACACAAGCTTGGTTTTAAGTGGCACTATGGGAAAGTGCGTGCACCGAATGCCGACTTTCTCTCTCTCTCTCTCTCTCTCTCTGTCTCCTCCTCTCGCTCGTTCATTTCATCATTTTTCGCAGCAAACGCATGCGCACCCACACGCGTACGTGCACACAGACGTACTTTTGTTTTCCGTTTTCCCAGAGCTGCTGATTTTTCATGAGGTAGAGCGTTGAGAATTAGCTTTTCTCACCTCATTCGCCTTCTTTGCATACCTTTTTCGACCCTTTCGTTGGGAAGAGGATGGACAAGCATTTTACATTATTACTTTATCTTATACCGTTGTTGCAAATAATTTTTAAATAATATTTTGTTATATTCAGAGAAAGTATGAAAATTTAATTTTTTTTTTTTTTTTTTTTTTTTTTTTACATGTTTTTATTTTCATAAGATTACAAAAAACAAGTCTAGAAAAATGCAAATGAACTAGAAGTAATTTTTAAAATTTTCAGGCTATTTAATAACATAAAATTTGAATTTCAATGTTTCATTATTTAAAAATACTTCTAATAATACATAAATGTTTTTAGTTATCCAATTTTACAAGAACATTTTATATATTCTTAAATATATTATGGTTTTTCTTTTCAGTACTTATAGCATTAATATGCAAATGCGAATGATATTTGCAATTCATTTATGTTTTTTTTGTAACAAATTAATTAATATATATTTTCTACACGTCATCAAGTATAAATATTTAATAGTAAATAGGATGTGCTTTTGTTAATATTTTTTAATCACAAATAATCATTAACTGAATTACACTACATTATAAGTTTGAAATCGAAATTTATTATGAATAATATTATAGAATAAATAAGTATCGATTGAATATAGCATTGCATTATACTTGTTTTTATTTTTGAACACGAAAATTAGTGTTTATAAATTTAAAAAAATATATATTGTTCATTTTTTAGTCTTATGAATTTAAGGAAAGTAATATTATACTTCATTTAGGTTACTAGGTTAATCACTTAATCGTATTAGGTACAACAATATTATATTTAATTTGATGCGATATAAACAATTCATAAAAACCAAATTTTAAATTATACATTTCTAAAAAAATTATTGGGTTGAATAATTCTATTAAGAGATGTTATTTTTTAATTCAGAAAAATAATGATTAAATTAATAAAATTATATAATAATATAAATTTTTTAATGAAAATTGAGTTATACGGAGGTTTGTTAAAGTATTAGAATATTATTTTACAAGATCTAATGATAGATCTACTTTTTTAAAAACTTGAAGATAAGGAAAATTAATTCGTATATTTTACGTCAAGTTTCACTAAAGTAATGAAACAAACAGAAATTATAAAATATACGAGATTATATGGCAACGCTTTCTGCAGCCTCAGATCAGTATGAAAAAATGAACGTAGCATTAAAAACTTGATATAAGTATGTATTGTAGTTAACAAATTAAATTTATGAAATAGTTTTATAAGGTGTGGAGAGAAACTTTGAATGTAAATAGTAAACGAAGAAATAAGAAGATAAGAAGAAGAACGTAAATTATTAGGGATGTTTTTTTGGTATAAAGCTTGTTGATATATCTAAAAAGGTTAGAAACATAAAATGGTATATATATATATGTGTATATATATATATATATATATATATATATATACAGAGAAATTTAGTAAAAAACTCTAATATCAACGAGCATTACTTTTGTAAGGTACAAAATTAAAAAAGATTTGTCAGTTTTAGCATGAGGATTACTTATTTCGCTTATCACTCCACTTGGACGCGACGAGAAGTTTGATAAAAATTGTCTTTTAGCAAGCTTATGTGAACTTAAAGCATTAATTTAAAATATTAAGAAAAGTTAAAGTCATCGACTGAAGTACAATGACCGAAGCCTTTCTTTTTTGTCTCGACATTTTCCATCCAAATTTTCCCACAGCGTTTCTTGATTTATCCTCGCTTTCCTATCAATTTCACGTAAACTGTAAAATTTAATTAAAATTGCAGTGTTGTAACTTTTTAATTAGAGGGCAAAGGCCCTTGATAGGTATCAATCGTTGCTACGAAAAAGATACATTAAGCTTTAATCGTTTGTAACATTTAAATTTAATCAGGAATGTTAAAATGCGACTATACAGATATAAACTTTGACTGAAATATTAGGAGAAGCGGCGGAACGTCGAAAGTATTTGCAACCGAGTATGTGATTTTCTAAATACGTATACATCTCAAAATAGAGGATTTAAAATGGTATTTCACTTAAAGCAACACGCTTAACACCGGTGTATTTGCATTGGTATACTCAGCGTCCATGAAAAATGTCTTGGATTCGAAGAACGTGATTCCGCTTTTTAGCCCAGAAAAAACGGTGAATTCGGATGGGCAGCCCTTGACAACCTTCGAGGAGAAGGCGCGGTGACGATGTAAATAAAAAATACAAAAGCAGGTCGGATGAGTCCAGTGTCTCGCAAATCATCGAGCCAGAGGATGACGAGGCTCCCGGGACATTCCAGGGTAGGAGTTCCTGGCGGGTGCATTCCGTCTCTGCGGCGCGTTTCCCGCTCCGGCGCCCTGGGATTATTCTCGGGAGCTCTCGCGCGCGTTCATGCGCCAGACGCGGCTTGATGCATTGCCTTGGAGTGTATTGTAGACGCGGCGAGGGTGGCCAGGGTCGCCCGGGGGTTCGTTGTTTTCACCCCCTCCGTAGGGGGTGGAGTGGTGTTCACGGTAATAATCATGTCATAACGTACAATCCGCCGGCACTTTCCGCGTGCATTCTGCCGAGCCCATAATTATTCTTGGCTTCCGCTCGCACTCCCGTAATGTCTGGCGTGTACTGCGAGCTCTACCCTCTCTCTCCCTCTATCTATCTTTTGTTCGGTTGCGTAAGTGCACTTCAGCATTGCACGAACACTTTCATGGTCCATCTCCGGATGCTGATTCTTCGACAGCTTTCATTTTTACAGCTAAATTTTCGCTCTTGTTATTCTGTTCAACCACTTTATCATGCCATGTTTAGAGAGGATAGACGACAGAAGTAACGGGAAACATCGCGCACTACGAATAAATATAAATACTTAAAAAATAATTATAATCACAGAATTCACATATAATATTGTACATACGATCCAAAAAATTCGATTTATTTTTTCATAAGTATTTGCTGATTATTTTAACCTTCATTAATACAATAATACAAAATTTTTAAATACCTAATTAAAAAATCACTAATTTTATATTTCAAGATATTTACTATTTTTCAACAGGTTTGATTTTGTTTAGACATTTATTTCCTAATGAATAATTTATACTCGGTTCTAATAGTAATATAACCTACTATAATATAATGTCATAATTTTGAAAATAAATTATTCAATAAATACAAGAAATTCTTCTGTCTTTATGTCACTAGAAAACTTTTTCACGTACTGGATATAATTCATTCCATTTCTCAGCATATAATTGTAATTTTGAAACGCTAATGACCTGCATATCTTAGTTACCTAAGTATGATTTGAAATGATCCGTATCTTGTAAGGACAAAATTTAACTAATTATAATTGAATCATCAACAATGATATTATTATATAAAAAAAAAAAATAAATGGAAACTAATATCTATATAATAGGACTCACTTTTATAATTTGGCATTCAAAACATTTGAAAACGTACTACAAACTTTTGACATGATTTATTTATATCATTGAATTGTTTATATTACAAGTACGACATTTACATTTAATTTAATCTCATTTGCATAATTCTCTAGCTGTACTTTGTTAAATTTATTCAAACGAAATTTTCATTGCAAAGTTATATAATATTGAGTTCTATAATATGTTTTATGTATATTTCTAAGAACGTTTTTTTTAATGAAGAATTTAATGTTTTATACATAATTATTGATGGATAAAATAAATTTTTAATAATTTATTCATTCAAATAGAATTTTAATTAAATCGAAATAAGATATAAAAAATTTTCTATTGATAACATTTATCAATTTGTCTATTTTTAATTTTAGTTTAATTCATTTATAATATTTTATCAAAATTTTTATTAATATCAACAAAATATCTCTAATGTCATTACTAAAGTTATACAAAGAAGTTAAGTTTGTATTGCAATTAAAATCAGTTTTAGAAATACAAGAATTTCACATCACTTAAGGATGAAAATTCTCGAGAATAATTGCCTCTGTATTCAAAAGAGAGTCTTCTCTATTTCTTTACATTACCAACTGTCTTATTCCTCTATTGTACTAACTTTTCTCAGTACTATTTCTTTAAGCAAAGAAGAAAGATATATATATATATATATAACGGTTAAAATGAACAGAAAAAGAGAGGAAGAGATAAGGTGAGACAGATACAGAATGGGATAAAATAAAATTATAAAGCAAATGAGATATGTAAAATGAATAATTAAATTAAAATTGAAAAGAAATATATCAAAATGAAAGTAGCACATTCTATGAGACGCAGGTAAAATGAAAAAACAATTAAATACGTAGAAAAATAGAATTGCAAAGTCAAAAATATAAACAGAAAGTAAGAAAAAATACGGAAAGTAAGAAAAAAATGTAATCCTAGAAAAAAAAACATGACAAATAGACATAATACAATAGATAAGAAAAAATATTAGATACTTTAATGAATTTTTTGAAATGACATAGCAGAAATATACAGAATCAGTAACAGACACGGAGATGATAAAAAAAGAATAGAAGTATTAGTACCAACATACGAAAGATGTAAATTATAGAGTAACGCTTTTTTAAAAAACAGGGTAAGAGGAAGGAAGACGTAAATAGTAAAAGAATCGATTTGTTGCTTTAAATTTAAATAAATACTGGTAAAAGACTCGATTTTTCAGTAATGGACAAGACGTGTTCTTTTAGTTCAAAGAACGCGATTTTAATCGTGTACCAATGGCAAAGGATCTATTCCAGTTCTTTTTTCAGTATTTAATTGATGATATAAATTTTAGTCTTTTACTTAATGTTTCTTAAAATTGCTTATCTAATGTAATAATTCTTAATATAACGTAAATGACAATAACATTAATAAGTATTTTTTAATTATTAGGAATAAAAAGGTTTTTTAAATACGTTGACAAGCTTGATGATACTTTAAATATTATTTGATTATTACTATTACTTATTATTAAAGCATTTTCAAATAAAATTTTTAAAATTTAAAATCACTTACTTTAAAATTATTCGAAAATTTTAATTATTTTATTAATGTAAATATATTAGCAAAAAGAAATATTTTGCCAACTGCTGTATATTTACTATTCACAATTTTTTAAATATACAATAATAAAAGTATAGTACAATTAGTATATATTAAATATGTTCTATATTCAAGTTCTAAAAGTTCTGAAAAATTAAAAATACTTAATTTAAATATTTAAATTAGTATAATATCAGAAAAATAATTCAAATAAAAGAATTTCAAATCAAATTATATACAATGATTTTAAAAAGAAAACATTTTTTTCATTTATGTGAACTGTAATTTAAGAATACGATACAATTCATTTCAGACAATTTTTATTGGAATATACTTTCTTTTAGTTCACATTTAAAAAATGTGCAATGAATTTACATTTTTGTTTTATGATATTGAGGATGATTTTATATAAATTCGTTTGACCTATAAAATACTTTTATAATACACATAACTAACATTTCATGTAATAGAAGAATTTCAATGAATAAATCCATTTCAAAATAAATTATTTTATGTCACAAATTAAAAATATATGATCAGACAAATTTTATATGCTTTGTTGGAATTTCATATTAAAAAGTAAATGTTATTTCTCTGCTATAAATATTTAAAGTTTTTCAATATGTATATTGATCTTTTACTTATCAGATTATTCTTAATCAAATAATAAAATATAAAATATAATTACAAAACATTTATAAAGCATAGATGGTTAGATGGGGAAAAAATATTTATAGATTTTATAAGATCCCTATTGTTGAAACGAGTTTATTTTAACAAATTTAGAGTTTTTTGTATTCACGATTATAGAAAGCTTTCTTTATAATTCAAATATTACTGTTTAATGTTTTGCAATTGACTAAAACATGTTTTATTTATATCAAAGGTAACATACTTATTCTTGTAAATAAAATGAGCGCTTCGCGATTACAACGATAAAGTAATGAAAAGAAAAACTGGTTCATCAGCCTTACGAGATCTTGAAAAATCTCTTTGGATTAATACTGAAAAATAACGTGGCTTTCCTTCTTGCATCTCTTGCACTGAGTGCAGTAATTTCCCTCACGCTTGGCATTGCTGGCGCAATCCAGGCGAGTTCCAATTTCCTCGGTATTAAACAATTAAATTACCATCGGTTTAGAGAAGCGGGCGCGGGGCATCCGTTTTTCCTCTTTTCCCGCTTTCCCGCCCATACATCTCTTATCCAAGCACGAAGAAATACAAAAATAAACCGCTACTTCAAAGGCGAAAAAAGTCTCGTGCGGCGAAAGGACAGCAGCATTGCGATGCCGAGTTTTATATTGGAAAACGGTGAGGCGAAGTAGTAAAGGTGTGCGTTTAGAGCGACATCGATTGCAAGCGTTTTCCGTTTACAAATGCTCGTGATTATTTCCCAATATTTCAGATATGCAGGAGTAATGGGTATTGAAAGTATTTCGAAATTAGCTATTTTCTAGAAGTCCATCATTGTGCCGCAATACCGTAATTATTAATGCAAATCGCAATTAAGTAAATAACTTGATAATTGAAAGGCTTTAAATCATACTCAACATGACTGCGATTCCTTGCATAAATTCCTTTTGCATTGTGAAATAATGCCACGGGAATATCAATTAAGCGGGGGGCGGGTTATCAAAATAAATATTTTGAGTAAAATTAGAATTAGATCGTGAGATTGTTGTGCCAGTTTTGAAGTTGTTTCTCATAAAACATGTAATTGATTTCGTTAAAGCTCAATATGAAATTCAAAAGTTGGGTAATATCTGGTAAAAAAAAATTTTAAATTAACTCGAACTTTGAAAACGGCCGCTCATCTAGGTTGCAGGGGCATGAATGTAAAAAAGGAGGAATGAGAGGAACGATAACTTTACACGCAGAGTGTTTGAAAAGGCGAAAAAAGGAAAAAAGAAGGAGTGCTCGGGGGATAAAATGAACACGCGAGGGACACCTTGGGCAAGTGTAGAGAAGTGTAGAGGATCGCAAACTTTGGTAATTTCACGAGTCTGCGTGGGCTCTCGCAGGTGGCTTAATTTTTGCCGTAACACGTCTGTCGGGAGGCGCTTCCCACTCAAGCGAGATACGGCACGGATTTTTCCCGCTGCTGATTTTAATAACAGATTGCCTCTGCGCGGGAGGCTGGGCCAATGAGGTTTGGGGTTGAGGGTTGGGGGGTTGGGAGCTGGGGAGAGGGCGAGGGCGAGGGCGAGGATGAGTCACTGCGTATACGTGACCCTGGAGCCTCTTCCTCGCCCGTCCAAATGTTCTCCATCTTGTGCCCCCCCCCCCATCGACTCCGTGTGCCAACGCTACCAAGAAATAAATTAAAAGGATTCCTTATTGCAGCTTAAGACGAGGAATAGATGAAGATGGAAAACCGTCTCGTTTCGCCATTCGCAGACCTCCTGCTCGATGAATGGAACGCACTCTTTTTCATTTCCATTTTTATCTCTTTTTCCCAGTCTCGTTCTTTTAATTTTGCTCGAGTACGGCGTCAATATATTGTAACGGCTCGGAATCTCCCAACGACTGCAGACACAGTGCTAAGGGATGAATAATTGTCTCTGATTCCTTGAGTGCTATTAGATGTAACACAAATTTGAGATAAACCTTTAATACGTGATGTTTATTGCTTAGATATTGAAATTCAACGGATAGTACAGTATCTCCTTTAATGAATTTGTCATAAAAATTAAATTAAAATTCGTCCTCCGTACGTATTGTAAGTATCGATCTATTTTCTTGTTATGGCTTTTATTGTCCAATATTCTCAAAGCACAATCAATTTGTAAAAAATAAATATTGTATTAGCATTCATATATTAAAAATAGTAAATTGAGTTTGAAATGTCGCAACTTTGTAGTAGTACTTCAATATTAAATATTTACTTTATCTTTCATTAAGAAAATTAATTGTTTAAATTAACGTCATGATGTAGATTTTTTTAGATAATTGCGCATTAAATTATTTTTACTTCTGAAATTTTTTATAATTAATATTTCGAAACTGAAATTTTTTTCAAATTTGAAAATAACTATTACTAACTATTTGTTAAAGTGTAATATATTTAGAATGGAGCATACAAACAGACACTCGTATCAATTGGTAAAAATTCAACTTAAGAAAAAGATAACGGATTTATTGAAAATTTAAAAATGATTTTCAGTATTGCTTTCATAAAAAAAAGCAATTGTCGTGCTGGATTGCATCTTAATGGGACAAAAGCTAGTTCCGAGGTCGGGGTGAATCTTTTGATGGGTGTCTAAATGCGAGAAGCTGTCGTTAATCGGCGGTGCGGCTATAATAATAAGGGTCGAGGGTAGGATGGGGTAGGGTTTTCAAGGGTCGACAGTTTCGCGAGTGTATGCCGCATTTTTTTTGCACCTCGTAAAACCGTAATGTCATCGGTACGAGAGTGGGTTGCCGCCCGTTCATATGGTTGTAATCTGTTGGCATGTTTAATTAATCTCTGTCCGGCCATTGGTTTAAAAATACAACGAAAACGCTGTCGTCGACGTAAAACGCTTTCTATAACCCCTACACTCTCATCCCTATATCCCTCTACACCTATGTGTGACCACACGCTTACATTTATTTAATTTTTATAGAATTAATTCCTTCCGAAAAGCATTTTATTTCCCCGGCTAGCTTTTCGCCAACGTTTTTCGTTTTAATTATTTTCACATCTCCCCTCAATTGAAAAATTTCGAACTCTAATAAAATGTAGATTGAAATTCGAATTTACGCGGACAGGTATTTTACAGTATAATATATACTGAATGATGTTGATCAGGAACCATTAAAATGATGATTAAAATGTTTTATGAACCTTTACAAAAGTACATAGAATAAACAAAAATTTACTTTTCAAAAAGGGTCAGTACAATATTTTATTAAACATAGTTTTACTTTACATTCAAATTAGATCTTGTAGTATTTTAGAATACAATGGGTAGGTATTCTCACAAAATCAAATAACGTATAACTACTTGTAATCATATATTAACATTGCTGACATTATTAATTTTTAATCAAATTTTACATAAGTTTTATTAAGATGTAAAATGATAAATTTTTAAGATGAGAATATTTTTTTCCGATATTTTTGAGAAAGGCTACTCTAGTATTAAGACTTTTAAAAGTGTTCTACTCAATGGAAAAAATTAATTGAAATTAATAGTTTCTATTTTATGAAATGCATTTAATTAAATGATGAATTAATTTATTAATAGAAAAATTTAATTACATATCAAATAATTATAAAGATTACGTTAAGGAAGAAGGATATTAAAAATCCATATATTTACTGTGATTGATTAGATAAATGTTTAAAACATTGTTATATTATTAAAAAAAAAAGTGGTTAATTAACAATACCTTTACGTAAGGTATTATTAAATGACTATAAAAAAACGAGTAAATAACATTTTCGGCTAATTAAAAATCAATAATTATTAAAAATTCTTTTAAAGTTATATTTTTAACTATATCATGTCATTTATGGAAAAATAATAGTTTTTTTTGTTGTTAATATATAGTTTAAGTAATACAACACAGTTTAAAAAGTCATAAATTACAAATATGTACAAAACAATTATTGAATTAACAGCTTTTAAATATATTATATTACATATTATACAGAAATGATGTTTGGTTTTACTATTTTTAATAATTTACTTTTGCATTGCTAAGCATAATATAAAAAATTTTGGAAAAGTATTTTTAAAAACTCATTTTTTGTTAGAATAAATAAAAAAAGGAAAAATGAAATATCAACTTCTGTTAACGGTCGAATCATTTTTTTATTAATTTAGGCAATACACGAAATTTGATTGATTTAATACGTAAAAAATTGTAATTGTTATAAAACCAAGTATCGAGTGTGTAGTTTTATGACATTTATAGAATATTGATAACAGAATAAAAATTTATAGTTTTAATAAAGGTTGGAAAGTTTGAAACCTGTTGTCCTTTACTTCGTGCAATAAACCTGGTGTTTTTTTAATAATATATATTTAATAAAATCAATTTATATTCTATGTAATTTAAACGAGATAATTAATATTTCGATTATTCATAAGGTTACTGTTTGGAAAAGTATTCATGAATAAGCAGAGACCGAGCGTGGAAGCAGCTAAAAATTAAGGAGTAGTTGAAAAGGGAAATGGGACAATTAAGTCGGTAGTATCTGGCGCTGTAACGGGAAAGGAAAAGGTGGAAGGGGTGAAAAGTGAAAAGTGTGGGTATAGGTCGCTTTGATCTTTAGATAATTGCAAAACAGTGGTGGAAGCCAATTGAAAAGGGAAGCGCAGATCGCGTGGCGTCTGTAATATGACGAGGTCCCAGGAAGAATGACGCAACCACTGAAAGCCGTAATGGCGTGTTACAGTTGGCTCGGGCTTACTTTTATGTTCGGGGTTTTCCCACTTTTACCGCCACTGCCAACTTCACCCACCGCCGCCACTATAAAAATCCTGAAAGGAGAATGCGAAAATGGGAGAACAAACGTTCGCGGGAAAATGACGTCGTTCGAGGCGCGTGGTCTGCCCGCAGGGGAGGGAAACCCCAGAGAAAAGCGCAACTTTGCGGTAAAACAGACAATGAAACTCGAACGTCGTGTTTTCTCTCGCGTATGGATGAGTCGCGACTTTTTCTAAGCTATTAAACTTCCTGTACGCACGCACGAGCAAGTGCCTTTTTATAACTCATCGCTCATGATCGTAATCTCATTTTTTAACTTCACTTTTTATGTTTCAATTATTTATATACAATGTAATAATGATTTTATCAGCCTTCCCCTACAAATAGCTCTTTCAAGATTTATATCTCTTTCTCTGCTCTTAAAGTCATAAGGACAAGTTATCAACTATTTTAATTCTAACACTCTATGCGGAATATTTCTTAAATAAGATCACCAGAAATGATGAATTATTAGTTAACTTTAACGAATAAACCCTTCGCTTTATATTATTATTAAACATAGAATCTAAAATAATGTTATTAAAAATCAATATTTGATTATATTTGATTATAAATTATACAGATTACTAATAGATTTTACAGTAATCGAATAATTGAATTAAAATCCTAATATGTATAACAATAGAATTATATAAATAAAAATTACACTAATATATATATATGAAATTGTATGCTATGCTATCATTAATATGTAATATATTACGAACGCATGCATTTTTAAACAATTTCTTATATATTCGTGAAGCTACAAATATATAATCAATCTTTGGTTTCTGAAAATCATTATTTATATGTAATTAACTTACTTTATCAAATCACCCATCATTACGCATGTATTCGTACAAATGCATGTATGTATATATGAATGTAATTACTTATTAGTAGTGATTAGTGAGGAAATTTTTCGTGTGGAAATAGTTTTTTCGGCAATTGAAGAATCTTTTAAACTGTTACAATGAAAATAATTGACTTTTAATGATACTCATCAATATCATATTTGTAAAGATAATACCTAAATTTTACAATTACAATTATTTATTTATTATTCATCGTTAATTAGTTAATAATAAATTTTAATTTATAATTTTATAAAAGATATTATTCAAAAATATAATATATCTTTTTATCAATGAATTTGAATATAAATATTATTTTGAGATGATTATTAGAGAAAACTGCAATTCAAAAAAATAATATAAAAACAAATTTTCACTGATATTTAATAAATAAATAATTCAATTTGTTCTTTTTTTTTCTACATTTCAATTCACACGTATGGTTTACTCAGACTCAATTAATCGAGTATATTGTTTTCGCATTGAACATAAAGAATTGATCGATGTCTTAAAAATAAAACTCGGTGGGAATTACAGATAATATTTTTATTCCTTCGAATTCTTATTTATTCATATTCTCTCAATAATAGCTACTTAAATTTGTCTTCTTCTTTATAATTTCAAATTTCCATTTTAAAATGTGAATGTGACTGTTTTAAATTTTAATGAACAAAGAATATAAATGGGACTATCAATTTCTAGGTATTAATTATTGAGTAATCAGGTCCTATTTAGACTAAATTCGTCGTAATATGAGCATTCATGAGGATGGACGCTGACAGCTGAGTTGCACAAAAGAAGGAGTTTGATTGGGGAATAAAACGTTGAGGAATAAAATTGCCCTCGTGTCTCCTTTAAGAAGCCGAGTATTTGCTAAGAGATCCCACAGATCATGGGCTGGTGGGGGAGGGAGGAGGAGGAGGAGGAGGAGGAGAGAGCGTTGGTTCGTACTACTGAGAATAGTGGACTACTTGTAGGTATAAAAGTGGTACTCACAGTCGACGGACACCTTGATCTGCTTGCTGACCGAGGGCGGAACTCCGTTGCTCGCTATGCAGAGGTAGTTGCCCATGTCAAGCCTCGAGATCCGTGTCATCTCGAGCGTAGTCCCCTGCCACTCGTTCACTGCCGGCACAATTTAAGACTCTCAAACCAACTGAATCCACAAATGTCAATCCGTAACCTCCTCATGAATTTGCAATTTGTTAAAAAACTTTCATGCTCAAATCTTTACAAAGCGAATTCAAATTGTTCATCCCAGACGTGTTTATTTGCAATATATTCATATCAAAATCATCCAAATATTCTCGACAAATAATAATTATATTAGCTTAAAAATTTGACACCTACAATAAATGATTCGTCAAAAAATTTAAGATTTTTGCTACAATCTATTCTTATCTATTAAACAATAATGTATTTATTAAATACATTGTTTAAATATTGTTTATTAGCAAACCAATTGATTTTAATTAACTTAATAATTGCTACTACTTTTAATAAATATGCAATTTAACATAAATGCAATTAATTAAAATATAATTACTTCTGGAATAGTTTCCCATGGAAATATCAGTAATAACTTTTAATATAATTTAATATTTGTTATACAAGTTTAAAGCAATTATATTGAAATATGAATGAAATACACAATTTCCATTTGAAATTATCTTAAAAATTAAATTATTATTTATTAAACAAATGATTTTACTTG
This sequence comes from Eupristina koningsbergeri, assembly GCA_018907245.1. Taxonomy (NCBI): domain Eukaryota; kingdom Metazoa; phylum Arthropoda; class Insecta; order Hymenoptera; family Agaonidae; genus Eupristina; species Eupristina koningsbergeri. The sequence goes on from JACCHV010000151.1 coordinate 2,647,531, forward strand.
TTAATTGGAGCCAGTAACTATCATGTATATTCATGTTTATATTAATTTTATATTATATCATTACCCAATGACAATTACTTTATTATCTATCTATTGTCTATTATCATTATTATCTATCAATTGAAAAATAATAAAAGTATTATAAATATAATAAAATTATAGTATGAATAAATAATATTTCAACATTATATTTCAATCATATAGAATTGTTTTATCAATAATTTTACATCAATTGTATATTGAATAAAGATTAATATTTCATTGATCTTTTTTGTTATAAAAGGACATCTGAAATTAAACGACAAACCATAATATTAATATGTTTGTAAAGCACAAATTTATAAAAATATAAATATTTTCTTAATTTTATTTAACTTTTAATCGTCATAATATTAGAATATTAAAATATTTTAATCATCATTTAAAAGGAATTATCAAAAATGATAAATTTAAAAAAACTAAAAATTGAAGTAATTTTGTAAGCGAGAATTCAATCACTAAAATAATGTTAAATATATTAATGCTTTATATACTACAATAGAAGTTTAAATTGAGTAACAAAAGTTTATTGATGAAATGATAAATATAACAGTTGGAACTTGATATAGTATTTAATTTATTGAGGCAAATATTCTACCATGATACTTTAATCGAAAGTCGTTACTTAAATAGTTATTTTGAGGATCAATTTTCCCTAACAATGTAGATAATGATTATTGGGTTAATGTAAAGAGAAAATGCTAGATTTAAGAGTAATTGATTTCATAAAATAGTATAACTTACCAGAGAGCGTTTTGTTGATAGATATCTTGTTATTATCGTCCCTTTTCCAGCGAATATTTGGGGCTGGACTACCAGTTGCCCTGCAAATAAGGGTGACATCCGACCCTTCCCTAACGATGGTGTCCGAGGAGCTTTGGGAGTCGTCGATATTTGGTGGCACTGAAATGGACCAAAAACAGAGGAAAGGAGGTTAAATTAACATTGACACTGGTCCATCTGATTTTCTATCCTCCGTTAATAGAAGGATGAGGTTCCGAGCATCCGTGAACTCTCAACCACAAGAGAAATCTACAAGCAATTACTCGTGGCTTTGCTTCAAGACCTCAAAAAACGAGCGTAATAATCGTTCGTATTCAATCGTCTACTATCTATTTAATTTATATCAGCCAAGTCGTATACTAACCTATTTGTAAATATTGTTTCAGAATAAATATTTAGTATATAAACTTTTTTACTTCTTTATCATTATTCATAATCCAAAAATTATAAAAATTTCATTTTTTTAATTAATAACTTTTTGCAGTATTAATTGGTATTTATTTCTGCAGTATTTGACAATTTAGTAGAAGTATAAAATTTTAGTAAAATTATTTTTATTTGATAATTTATTTGTATATAAATTATTCAAAATAATTGCTAAAGCTTTGAGTTTTTTGTATATAAAATAGCTTTTTTCTTCATATTGATATCCATAGTTGCAAATCTAGAATAGTACGTTTAAATATCCATAATAGAGATTTTATTAAATTAGAAAATTAATGAACTTAAAATTAAATAATATCATAGAGAAGAAACAAAGGAGTTCAAAAAATACTGAAAGAAAAAATAGTAGAAGAAACGTGAATAATCAACACTGAATGGTGATAAAAGACGCTTTCATACGTCATTTTTACATTTCGTTTCCCAAGGAATGAACATGAGAGAATTTGCATCTAAAAGAGAGGAACACAAATTGAGAGGGTTTTTTGTGAACATATTAAAGACAGAAAAAGTGAAAAAGACAAAATGGTGAGATAGATAAGAAAGGAATGTCAAGATAATAAATAATCTTATGTGTTCTAAGAAAATTGTCTTCGTCACATTCATATATGCTATTGAATTTACAGTATTAATATATTCAGAAATGTTTTTGTTTGTGGTTTGCATGATCATATAAACTTACTTAAATAAATTGATTTCTACTTAAACTAAATAACTAATAAGTTTGTCATTCGAATTATTAAGTACGTATGATGTATTTATTTCCTTATATTACTCATTTGTTATTATAAATCATTGATTAACATAGTTTCATGCATAGTCATAGTTTCGTATCGTTTATTATTCAATTTTATATAAAGTAATCCATAAACATTCCATTTATTAAGCTATATTCTAGTAATTTTTCCAATATCTAATAATTTCTTAAGTTATAAGAATCAGTTTATTAAGCTCCCATTTTATGAAGCTTTTTAAAGTGAATGCATATAACTTTTAATGATTTTTCAATAAAATTACAATTCACTGTTAAAGTTAAGTTAAGGAAAAATTGAGATTAGACCGTCTCAGACACTAATTACAGTTATCTAGAACTTACAAGTATATTTTACTAATTTTTTATTTTTTACAAATAAAGAAATAAATAAATGTACTAATAATGTTTATACATTTAAAATTGATTAAAATATATTATATTTCACTTAGATTAGATTAGTCAATATTATTTGTTTTCAAATTACTAAAATGATACCCTTAATATGGTTAAAATAAGAAGTAGATATAAAATCAGATTTATAATTAAATTTATATTTATTTTTTTCATATATTAATTTTCTAATAATAAAATTCATTTTAATAATTTTAATTAATATTTTTCCATTTTAAAAGTAGACCTAAAGGTTAATATATTTTGTAATAGTAAGAATATGTATTTAAAAGTTTCCAAAATATTAAAAAATATAAAATTTAATTAACGAGCATTTTTGCATTTCTAATAACAAGCAAAAATATTATAATAAACAAGTAATATTTTATATTAATAATATGATTTATTTTTATAATTCAATTTGAATTTAATGAAATATTTTTAATCGTGGAGATTACATCTAAAAATTTTTAAAGTATTTATATTAAATCTCAATTGATGGTTCTTGAAATTTGACAGATAATTACTGTAAAAAAATGAATTTATGTATCTAAAAAACAAATATTCTTCATAAAAAAACATTTATATTGAAAATCTGTAATTTATGTACAAATAAGTGGTACCATTGTTCCAATAGTACAATTATTTTTTGCTTGCTTTATTTTTTATTTTTTATATAGTATTATACATTATGATAAATTTCAAAATACAAGTTACAACAAATTCAAATTATATACTAATAAAAAGTTACGAAATTAAAAATGTCATAAATTTCTTTGAAAATCTATGATTCGTCAGTTACAAAAAATTGATAAATCTGACAGATGAATATTTGTAACAACAATTACATAACTGTTGATATCAATAAATATTATTATTAATCATTATTACAAGAATATTGTAAGAATATTAATAAAGGAAAAATTATGTTAGTTAACAAAAAAAAGCAATATTTTAAAAAATAATGTTAAATACAATGAAATAGCTCTCAATACATATATTACATGTATATGACTGTAGAATTTAAAGAAGTTTATAAGTATGAGTCATATATAGGATAGGTTTCGAACTAAAAATGAAATAAAAATAGATACATTACTGAAATAAAGAAAATACATAAAATGTCCACAGATTTTTTAGAGTACTTGTCGTCGGAATATTTTTACAAACTATCACTTAATTTCATTTGCTAAAACATTAATACATTGCATATTTTTCTTAACTCGATTTCCGTAAGATTGTAACTAATTCTCGTATATTTAACTATTTATGGTTCATGGCACAGGTAGGTGTTCTCTATTATACACATGTATAAAGAAAAATAAGTTGTAAGAAATTTCAGTAAATCTGCACATGTAATTACATTTCTCACGTTTTTTAAAATCTCATTTTCATTTTGTCAATATTTTTTAATAGAAAATTCAGAGACAAGTTTTTAGAATGACAAATTGTTTTAAAATATAAAATATAAATAAATCTGAAATTCTACTGCAAATCAAAGTTAAAAATTCATAATCTTCAATTAAATTTTGCTTAAATTATAATTAAATTATAAAACAATAAAAGTTGAATAATATAATAATCCGGCAATAAACTGTATGAAATTCAGTACAATAAAAGTAGAAGTACAGTTTTAATTGATAAAATTCAATTAGACGATCGATTTTATAAGTATTGAGAAATTAATTAACTGAAATCTTGCTATAATAACTATAAATAAATATAGAGAGAAATTGTAAGAGTTAATTATCACTTCTAAATATTCAATTTAATTATCTAGAGTTCTCAAATAGTTGAAATAACAGTGGGGTAGTAGATTAAAGCATTGTAATCATTTTAGTTGTTTATGTAAAGGAATCATAAGTACATTCATCAAAAATAATTTATCTGAAAATCACACGAATTTTAATAGTACTCCTCTACGAAATAACTTTAATAAACATCGATATTAGTAAAGTTAATAACGCAGAATCAAATATAAATCAAAGAAGATCAGTATTGTATGAATAATCTAAATGTCTCGTTTATAAATTGAAATCGATAATGGAGGTACATGTACATGTATAAACTCCCCGTATTAGGACTTATCAAATAAATGAATGAGTAGACCGAGCATATTGCAGAAAAATCAGTTGGACATTTGACAGCTGTCCAGTCAATCCTCCATAATACGTTCATCTCAAGGGTGTTAGTGGGTATCCAGAAGGGTGGAAGGTGGAAAATCGCACTCCGGAGGGTATCAAAAAAAAAACTTGAAAAAAAAAAACATTATTTGCCTCTGCAGGATTTACGGACGAGATAATTGATACTGCATTTATTCGCAAGACGTGCTTTTTTTGTAAAAGCTTGTGAAATAAAATCATGATTTATATTTTTATCACTATCTTTGCAATAAAGTATATTACTTTGACACTATGAGACATATTTCCAGTTTTAATCCCGTCAAATTGGAATTATGAAACATATGTGAATTCGAGTATAAAGTTGATTTAGGATATCATTTTAAAATTTAAGTGATATTTGAAGGTTTGTACATTAAAGGTTCATCAATATAAATTCAGGTTGTTATATTAAGATTAAATTAAAAATGAACGCTTAATAACATTTTTTGTAGTCAAAAAAAATTTTTGTAACTTTAAGGAATATATATTACATGCTCGTTGTTAATTTGTGAGTTATTAGTAAATCTTAGAAACCCTTAATACAATTAAATAACTTTATTACAATGCATGCATATATCATGAACTATCTGTAAGAAATTCCATACACTATTGAATAATTAATTCCGTCTAAAAGTAAGTATCTAAGATATAATTTTAATGATCATATATGAAGTATATTTTGGAGCATATATTGTATTTCTTCAGAGTTACTTTTTATTGATATGAATAGTTAGAATTAAGAGTTTTAATTAATCATTACTGAAATTGCATTGCATATATTTTATAAAAAGTAAATATTTTTTTTTAAATTCATTTCAAATTTTATTTTATTGAATAAATACCTAAATTAATATTTAATTTTGAAAATTTTGAAAAGTGTCAGCTGATCTATCAACTTATCAAACGGTGCATTATATTTATAATCCTGTAACATCTATCATTTACATAATCTGTAAACAATAAATTACTACTTTAAGTTGCTATTTAACTTCTTATATTAAAAATGTATTTTTAATAAATATTTATAAGTATATGTTAGTCTTTCTTTCTTCATTTCTCTATCTAATCTCAAATTAATGTTCTTTACACTTAGTAATACTTTGGTAATTGAAATCATCACCTCATCAATGACAACAAGGGTTCAGAAGAAGAAGAAGAAGAAGAAGAAGAAGAAGAAAAAAGAAGGTTCTGGGATAGAAATCAATAAATTAATATTTTTCTGTAATTTTATATTTGAGAAAATAATCTGTATGAAATTTATGAATAGGATTTTTTCTATTTTTATTTGCTTAATAGTTTAATATTATTTTAAGTGTACGATATTTTTATAATATAATATGAGGCACCTAAAACTAAAGAAATAATATAATAATAAAAGTAAAATGTTATATAATGACAATAATTTATTTTTGGAGAATGTCTCTATTTTTTACTTATAAAATGAAAAATGAATGTAATGATAATAGTTAAAAATAATAATTATTCGAGATATGAAGACTATAATATAATTTTATATGCAATAGATTATCAGTATGATCCTTGCGTGAAATTTTTACAAAGGTTGTACTATATTTTTATGCTTTAACATGTTGATTATATATTTAAAGTATTTATGTTAAAAGAATATTCTTTAGTAAAACTATATATTTAAGTATTTAATTAAAAAAATAGAAAATAAAGAAAATCATCAAAAATAGTGTGATTTTTATATTTATTTTTCTAACATTTATTCTTTTTTATAAAAATAAAAAAAAATTTCAATTGAAAAAGTATTATTATAATAATATTAAAATAAGTTTAGAGATCAGTAAATGTTTTTATTATTGGACAAAGCTTGAAAAATGAAAAAGATAAGGGGTACTCGTTTAATACAGATAATGTAAATAATAAAATAAAAAGGAAATATAAATCGTAATTAAAAATGCGTATAATTAATTAATACAATGAACTACCGCAGATGTTTATATTATATACCGATATATTACATTAATGCTAATTTGCGGGGGAGGGGGTGTTCAAGAATTATTTTGAAAGCGCAGATTGAGCATCGCAGTGCCTTGCCCCTTTCACCTTTCTTCAGCGTGTTTACTGCGGTCGCTCAGACTATTAATGCATTATTCAGATGAACGTCTGCTTGGGTGTTCTTGTAGCGCGTTAACTTGCTCTGAACTCCTGGTGACGCGCAACAAACTCCGGTTACTGGCTACAGGGGTTAATTCTCATCCTCGAAAACTGACGGGTGGGAGGAAAGTAAACAGATCCATCGGTGCATGCATGGGTGTGGTTACCACCCCCACACTTTCCGAGGCTATGCACGTAAGTATGCAAGGTAAGTACTTACATATTTGATAATCTGATTACATCTTTGACATCTGTCTACTAGATCCTCTGATGGTCTAAAAGTGCTTTAAAATTATTAAGCATAGGCCACAATTACAATTTTCTCTCGCTTCACGGTTTATTCTTCAGTTATCAGCCGAAAATAAAACATCATTTTAAGAAAAAAACGTAGTTCTTTGTTCTACAACTCATGTTTTGTATCAACTCAAGCATTAAACTTTTTCACTTCTATAATTACATTTTGCTTCATACTACAAAACTATTTTGTAATTAATAAAATTTCTTTCGCCTCCTATCGTGAGGCTCAAAAGAAACTCATAAAAATATAATAAACGATCGTTACTGCTTCAAGTATACTCCCCTCATTAGTTTCACTTCTTGTAATATCTTTTACGAGATTCAATAGAAATATTCTTTACAAAAAATAAATATATTATTCATTAAGTATGAACATATACTAACTAATCATACAAAAAAACATCATTAGATTCAATTAAGTCATTTAAATTTTTGGAGTAATATTAAACTACTTTTGTAAATAAGATAGTTACACTCATGACACACACTCATGATGCACACGCACACACATATATACATGTATGTTAATAAAATTTTTCTTAAATCAATTATATTAAGCATTTAAGTATCAATAATTTTTCTAATACCAATTAAGTGTTTAATATAAAAAAGCAACTTTTTCATTGAATCAGACAAATATAACAAAGACTGCTTTTATACATTTAAATTATAATTTTATACAAATTATGATTTATTCTACAGTGATTGATTTAAAAATGAATTATTAAATAAGGTATGCGTGCATATAAAAAGATCTAATGATCAGACAATATCCAGATAAACATTATCATATATTCTGAATAAGATTTTTATATTTGGGAAAAAATATAACATTTCACAATTATTTATATATGAAATACATAAATAAATACAGTATATAATTGAGATAATACTTGAAAAATATAAAATTGCAAAAATACTTTTGATTCAACATTTACTGTTTTGGTCTTAAAATTCGGTTTTTCATAAAAAATAATAAAAATACATAAGAAATAATAATTATATTTTTAAAAAATATACTATCAAAATTTATAATTATGATATTATTTCATTAATAAATATTACATATTTTGTACTATATCAGAAATACATGAAAAAATTTCGCTAGAATATCTTACGTTAATCGATAATCATTACATAACTCTTAAGTATTTGAATATAAATAGTTTTAAACAAATTCTATAATAAAATATAATACAAACATTATAAAAACTACTTTAGATGCACCTAAATTTTATATGCTTAATAAATAATAAATTTGCAAAATATTTTATAAATTAATACAATAAAGATTAGTTATTGTTTCTCATATTACATATGGCTCTGTTTTAAATTTTTTTATAATATTAGTACCATTACTTAATGTACAACTATTTTCGAATTCTCCATTACAATTATATTTCTTAAAAAATGTAAATTATTGACTAACGTGTTGTAGAAAAAATTTTTTTTTACAGCGATCTATTTGTACTTATTTTTACTAGAACCTTTGTAAGCTTATATTTTATCAATAATTTTCATTAATTATATTAAATATAGTTAGTTTAAATCATATATGTTCCATATAAAGAATTAATTAATAATTTTTAAAACTTCAAAATATCTCGATTTAAAAAAGGAATTATAAAAATAAATCTGATGTTTGTTAAAGAAAATTATTACTATTTAAAAATATGAATGAAAAAAAAAAAAATTATATTACAATATTGAATTAATTGAAGAATATTAAATAATATCAATATTTTTTCTTTAATCAGTAATTAATAAATACAATACACCGATTTATTAAGTAATATATATATATAATATACATGTAATTGTCGAGCATAAAAATGGTTTCTTCTAATTTCTATATAATGTAGTCTTTCTTTTAAATTAATTATGTTAAATTAATGTAAATATCATATCATTTTCAAATATTAAATAATGCAACAGTTAAATAATGTAATAAATCGATAAAAGTATATTTAAGCTTTTCAAATTAAGCATAAGAATTTTTAATAAATTAATTTTAATTATTTGTTCTTAATTTATAATTAATAAATTTTTTAAAATTTCAGATAATAAAAATTCTTAAATATGTCAAGTTTTACTAAATTATAAAAAAATAAATGTCAATTTATAAGTAAATATATTATTGTTGTTTATTATTTTATGACAATAATCATAAATTTAATAAATAAATTGGTATTTTATAATAAATTACTATACAAAATCAAAATTCATAAAAGAAAAATCAATGTACGTAAATTGGTTTCATAAAATAAATCTACGTTAAGTAAAGGTATTCTAATTAAAACTGAACTGATATTAGATTTTAATTACACGTATATAAGTTAAAAAAATTTTATTCAAGTGATTCTGCACTTTTTGAGATAAATTATTTATATCTATAAATGTATGATATCTGACAGTTATATTATTATCCAAATTTAATTTGGAAATCAATAATTATCATACTACTTAGACATATGTTTTTAAATGCATATTAAAAATATATGGTTGAATGCATTCTTAATTTTGTGTCTAAACGTTAAGAAAAACTAAAATATAAATAACCTTATGAGAAAATCTTAATATAATAAATATTTCAATGATATTAACATTTATCTATGTTTCTACGGCAATAAATGAATTTTGTTTATATAAAATTTATACGTCATTCATTTTAAGATAACATTTTTCATAAATAATATGAATTAACTATATGACAATACTGATTTTTTCATTAGTATTTTATTATTAAATAAGATAATATTTTAGAGAAAGATAGAATTTTTGAAATCTTATTTTTATAAATAATTTTATATTATGTTCTTATATGTATCATTTTTAAATGTTTAATGCTTGAACGATGAATGTAAAGTAATTTTAATTTTGATTGATAAATTCGATTCAACAATTTTAAACAATAAATTCGAAGCAAAAATCATTCTTTATAGGAATGAAAAATAGTTTTTGAACGTAAAACTATTTGTGTATAAAATCTTCTTTTTCAATCAATTGATTGTATATAAGTTTCAGGCTAAATCGTTGATGAAAACCACGTACATTTAAATAATAAACAAGTTGAAAATTAAGGCTGGTGAAAATAATTCCAAAAACTCATTCAAGCATACGAGAGACAACATATTTCTGAATTGAACACAAAACATAGAAAAGAATAGATCTTAAATTTAGTCAAAACGTTATACATCTGTGTAACATTTGTGCGTAGATTTTTCTCAGGCAATCACGGTTTCGGGGAAACAGATTTCTACGAAGGCAACTGAATGGCACTGACAGACTTTATCTGTTCTTTTTCTTTTTATTTTCTAGATGTTGGTAATGCAATCTTTGTGGCTGACAGTTCATCAAGACTTACGCAACGGAAGCTGCAAGTTTCTCACGTCATTCGTCATCTCTTTTTCTGTAAACTGTATAGCGCGCAGGAGCTTGTCGCAACAACGACAAATTATTTTAGTAAATAAATATTTTGAATATGTATTTGCAAACATCCTAATGGCATAAAGTGCTTCTTTTTGTACTATAGTCTAACATATTGATGTATTCATTATAAAAAGAAAACTTGGGAATCAGTATCATAACGAAAAATGGAAATGTAATTTACGTAATGTATTATTTCTCTCAAACTATGCCATCTACTAATTCGACTTATATTTATAAAGATATTCTTAAATTCAATACCAATTTTTATTAAGAGAAAAATACCTAAAAAAAATTATAAACTTATTTGAGAGGAATACAAATATATTTTTTTTGTATTTATGACATTTAGGTATTAATGATTTCAATTTTTTAGATAAACAATGATTTGACTAATAAAAATAAATATTACTATAATGAAGTCAAATAATTTATTTACTTTTTATGCATTACAGAAGTAAAATTTATGTATATATTTTGTACGTATTCATAACCATATGCATCAACCTTTACCATAAGTTTCATTGTCATATTTTTTCATTCTTTATTTAAAAACTAAGTCAATTATTCAAAAATAAGTTCAATTATTTAAAAACATAAAATAAAATAATTATGGTTAATTATTACCGTAAAAAAAAGTAAAAAACAAAATCATTACTAACCATATTTGAAAATTTTTTATTTATATTTTTACAAATAATACTGAATAATACAATATTTTTTTCAATTAAAACTATATAAAAAATATAATTAACGTTAAAAAGAATTATTTATATAAAATTAATAATTTTAAAATTAAAATTTTTAAAATTATTAAAAATGGTACGTTTTTAGACAATTATATTTATTAATCATGTAATTAAATTTCAACCATATTCTTAAAACAATAAAAAAATCAGTTTTCATTTGTGGAATATATATAAGCCTGAACTTTAAAATAGCAGTCAATTCATAACTTCTGCAGCATTAATTTTTTTTAGATTTAATATCCGCAATATGAATAAGAAACGGTATTGCTCATTTGAAATTCGTCGAGTTCTGCTCTTTTTCTCTTTATTTTTATGTCTACCTTTCTCTCTTTTTTTTTCTTTCTTCTGACTCGCATGTTCAGCAAATGTATATTAATCGTGTGCGCTGCTAGCACATAATTATTCTTAGGTAAAAAAGTGAAATGTAAGAAAGGGATGGCGAATTAGAAAATTGGGTGAATAAGAAGGAAAAAGAGAGGAAGAAAGATATTCACTGCGGAACAATTTACATTTTACGATAGACCACACGCACTGACCATCTCTCTTTCTCGCTCCCTCTCTCTTTTTTCTCTGGCTATAGACATGTACATATGCGCCGGGGTTCACGCATACAGATGCAAACACATTTTCAAAATTATAGAAGCATGGATGTCACGTAAGCATAAAATCTGAAGTCTGAAAATAATAGGAACAACTTCGTGTGGATTTTTTATGAGGAATGATTGTCACTCCTGAGCATTTTATTTATCTCTTATATTTATACAAGTTCATATAAATAAATAGAAGATTTCTTAAAATGAAAGTAGTTTCTATAAAAAATAGTTTTTAATTATACAATTATAAGACTAAACTATTGTAGCATCGCATTATTTATTTTCTGTGTTATATACTTAAGAATTAAAATAATTCCATCATTAGTACTGAGGATTATTTTTTAGGTGTATGGTCAATTGTTTAAATATTAAGCTCTTTGTCTATTCTACGTTTGTTTTGAATCTCTCCAATTATTAAGCGCCTATCTTAATGAGTTGTTTGAGTATTACGTACTATAAGTGGACGATTGTTTTATATAAAAGTAATAATACGTACAGCCAATCCGTAGGCAAAATTTGTAATCCCACTTTATAATTATTAAATTACTATTAATAGATACTCGTATATAAATGACATTCTTATTGATAGTCATTATAAATATACTCCATTTCTTATTGTTTATTCATTATATTCATTTATTTATTTAAAAGAAAATAATACATTATCAATTAGTCTTTAAAATTAAAAATTATTCGAATATATGAATATTAACACATAATATATTATATTTATCATATTTATTCTCAACAAAAATAAGCAAACTTGGTATTCTCTATGCAATATTATATAAAAAAATAAGCTTGTACAAGAATAGATGATATTTAATTTTTTATAAAAGCAGTTTTAGAATTTACGATGATATATTTAATTTTATTTTATATTATGATTTATTGTTTTATTTAACAGAATATTATTTTAAAAAGGTTAAAATGATAAAAAAATATAATTATTGACAATAATGAAATAGAAATTAAAATTAAGAAATGGTTAAAAAATATAAAATTCTGAACTGAGAAATAAATATATGAACATAAAGAAAGATTCAAAAATAGTGTAAAAATTATTTAATAATCTTAATAAATGTGTATAATTAATTGAAAGTAGTACTTGTCAAATTAGTATATTTATTAATTTTATTTAAAAATGCATAAAACTTATGAAGCAGCGGAATTTAGTAGTAAATTTTATGATAAAACCAATAAGAGACAAATTATATATATTTGATAAAAAGCAATGAAATAAAATTACAAAAATTATATATTTTACTATTGATAAGATATTAAAAACATGAATATAATAATAAATCTTTCTACAACGATTTGGATACTCTAAATATGAAGTGAAAAATTTATTATACAAAGATAAATAAAATTAATAAACTAGGATTTTTAATAATTATACTAAAGTTAAAATATTGTATTATATTTTTTCATAAAAAATTTAGAAACCAAGTAAAATATTTCATAAGAAGTAATTATGACAAGAAAAATCAAGTCTTAATTTATACAATATACAAATTTTAAATATTGTTACTGAACATGGAATTTGATATTTATATATATTTTTCTCTGTCTGAAATGATAACAAAATTTTCTAATTTTAAATTTAAATAAAACAAATTCATTCATACAAGTATCTAAATTAAATTTGAAATATATTTGTAGTAAAAACGGATTGCGTATTAAAAATAATTAATCTTCAATTATATTTCAAAGCTTTTAAAATTATTCAGAGTTGCTAACAGTCTGTCTTTTACTGTTTACAATTTCTAATGCTCGACTCTGTCGTAAAAAACTTTCTCCTTTATATAAAAAGGAGGAAAAAACCTTTTCTATTTAAATAAATCTATGATAGGTGTAATGGATTGATGAGTGTCCGTCCTGGTTCACGTGAACGCACACAGCGTAAAAGATTTAATATCGATAAAGAGATGTGTGTGCATATGTACATGTGATGTATGAATGCATTGTATTATAATCAAACAAAAATACCATCAACCTTATTTTCTCGTTCTTTTTTTATATCAGTGTTTTCTAAAAATGCACTTATAAGTTTCAAATTTCAGCTGTGAGCTGAAAATATTTTATACGAAACAGAAGGACTATCGAAGAATTGAACGTCAAATAATAATAATAAAAGTATAAGGATATTTTGTTAGTTTTCAGATTTGTTAAAGTTGTAATATGTATATGTGTTAAATTTAATGAAATAAACAAAGATCTAGAAATACAGAAATTATACATATGTAGGCTTTTTTTAAGATTGCAGTGCAATGAAAGTGTGCGTGCTTCTTCTCTGGCAAAAATAAAATAAGAAAAGTATTCTTGTATGTCAGTAAAGAAGATATGACAACAAAAATGCCCAAGACAACGTAAATGTTTTTTAAGTTCGTGGGGAAAAAAGAAAAAAAGGGCTTGAGTTAGACAAGATTCCAGGAACTTATGTCATAGTGTGTGACTATGTTTTAGAAGAGTTGGACGCACTTTTACTCGGCACAGTTAGCTTCTCGACGTAAACAAGGTAAAGAAACTTCAGAATAACTACGTTTTGGAAAACTTAAATAAAAATCCAGTCCAACTTTATAATTTTATAATCTTATCAAAATTTATTTTAACTTCATAATTTTATCAAAATTTATTAAAACTTTATAAATTTCTTTTTATTATTAATGTAATGAAATGCAAATAGAGTGATGGAGTATAGACAAATGTTCCATTATTGAATTAGTAAATTTTAATTATAGTTTTATGTATTTTAATGTCCACATAATTTCGTATTTATTTAATATTATAAATCATAAGATATAACATAAAATTCTTTGTAATATCTGCTCAATTTTTTCATTACATATATATTTTTTGGTAAATAATTCTTCGACTAAATTGTGAATGTTTCATTAATATGTAATTATTAATCAATATAAAATATAATAATTAATTGTCAAATATTAATTTTAATACTTGATATAAAACTAATATATATATAATAGTGAAACTTCTTTCAGAAAAACTTTTTTTCGTATCGTGTAGCTTTAATTTTTCTTTTTATTGGATCTATTTTGTTGGTGATAAATTCATTTATAACGTATATTTTGAGATTGTATGGCTGAATGTAAACTGATGTAGTCTTTTGTGTAAATATATTTTTATTCGCTTTAACTGCATAGTAGATGATGGAATAACAATTAATTAAAGTACACAGTTAATGATAATGATGAAAGGAAATAAAAAGAGAGAAGTAGGAAAATAGAGCGAGAGAGGAGACAAAAAGAAAAGTTTTAGAAAGTTTTTTTTCGAGAGCTGCAATATCCATTCAACTTAGATTTTGGCAACATCGTGATTTCGAGTCTTTAACCACTGGACAAGGGAACTCCAGTTCCCACTCAAAGTAAATACGACTAAGGAGGTGATCTTCTCCTCTTTAAACCCTCTCCTAATGAAAACAGTATTGAGACTGGAGGAAGACATATAAAAAAGCATTGGCAAACAAAAAATCGATTAAAAAAACATGGAAGGTAAAGTTAAAATGAGAGAATACGAGAGACAATAGAAGGTAAGAGAGAGGATGAAGTGCACAAGTTGAAAAGTGGAAAAGTGTGGATAAAAGGGGCTTTAGGAAGCGATATTACAGTGTAAGGAGGAAGGACCGTATTCGATTGTACGGTTGGCGATCAACATTGGCAGCCCGACCTCGAGTGCGTCTCTCGTCCTGTCTACTCTCGTATTTATACCCGGGGATCTCTAGGATATAACCTCCTGCGGGAGTCAGGGGTGGGTCTCGGTTTCCAAGTAAGTTTTCGCGGGGTTCACCGGCTGCCACCCAAATCGAATAAAAGCCACGTATCATTTCTCTTTTCTCGTTTTTCGCCTCGGGTTTACTTTATTCACCGCGATAGCGGGAGTGGATCGGGTGCCAGGCATCCGGGAAAAATCTAATAGATTTCCGAGCGACGGAGTGCCACCCCCGCCACGCAATCAATGCAATATACTTAGGGAGAGAGTGCGCCCGTTTGTCCTGGAGCGCGATGAGACGACATTGAATTATGGCAGGGGTGCGGCATTACGTCGGTTGTCGGTTGTCGGTTGTCGGTTGTCGGTTGTCGGTTGTCGGTTGTCGGGTATCTGTTGTTATTGCTCGAGACTTACCGAATGTTGTTCTACGTGTTTGTCTACTTCGAGGCGCCGACTTCCGGCACAGCTCATGGAATGACGTATACGTGCCTCGACTCGAGTGAGAGGGAAAAACTCCATTACATGAACATTCGGGATAGCTTGTATAAACGATTAATTTATCCTTGTAATTGCTTGAGAGATTCAACCTCTTTATTCAATTGCGCTTTCACAGTCCATTTCCTCTTCTCCAACCGGTAACGCACTATCATTTCTCACTCTTACTCTTACGTTATGTATTTCTACCTCTATTACTAAACTTTTTTTCAACTGCATAAAACTCGAAAGATCAATCTGCTCTAATCTGAATATATGACTTTTCTTTAAAAATTTAATATAAATTAAAAATAAATTGTTATAATTTCAAATTTTCATGTTCTTTTCTTACTTAATGAATAGATTCACCTCTATTCTAATACGCCATTTTCCTAGGAGGAATTTACGAGCGGGTGGATTTTAATATGCCATTTACATTAATTACTGACTTTTCATTATTTATTGAATTAACTGGCACTACTTTCAGATTATTTAATGAGTTATTTAAAAAAACCTCATAGATTAGAAAATGTCCAACTGAATACTTCAATTAATGCAATTTTTCCGACAACGAGAACATCAGGGTTCTTATTACATATCATTATTTTTAATAGAAAAATTATTCAAATTCTATAATAAAGTAAATCATTAGCTGGTGCGTATTTTTATGTATTGTAACTAGAAAGAAAAAAAAGTGTTTGTTTTATACATTGTTGGATAAAACTCATATTTCATAATAAGAGAAAAATATATAGCTCAAGGCTTCTCGATAACAATTTTTATACATTGAACTTTATTCATTTGAAGAAAATGCATAGAATCGAAATAGAACGATCGCATTTTCACATAAAAATAAAATTTGTTAATTAAATTATTTCTACAATAAAATGCAAATTTCTTAACAATAATAAATAATAATTGAAATGAATTGAAGGCTAATGAAAGGGAAGAAAAGCACTTGTATGGTTTTTCCTTACCAACAACATGAAGGTAGCCATATTGTGTCTTGGCGGTAGCCGTATTTATCTGACACATGTATCTTCCCTTATCCTCCTCTTGCACATCGTTGATATGTAGGTACCAAGTTCGGTGTTTGTCATGTGACACGGATATCCTTGGATTCCTGGTAATAACGTGATTGTGCACTGTCAAAATAGCGCTTTGGTCAAATAACATCCACGCGACCTAAAAATAAAGGTAAATTATTGGTTGATATCCATTTTTTAAATTTATTCAAATTTATATATTATTTAGAGTCCGCTTAAATAAAACTCTTATGTATTCCTTTATATCTACTTGTTAATTTTTTAAAAATTAATGATAATTATATATGTAGTAGATTATAGCCTTATTTCATAAGATAATTCACTTTGAGTTATGGATTCATATTTTAAAATTTTTATAAATACTATAATTACTATTTGAATGCGCATAAGAAATTTCATAGTATTCTTTGCTTTTGATTTATTCATCTCATTTTAAAGAACAATGAACATGTCAGTTTTCATGAATTATAAATCATATTGTATAACAAAATTTATTTCAAAACACTCGAGAATTTATTATATTAAAGGCTATAATATGTTTTATGAAAAGTTTCTACACAAAAATTATAAAAAACTGATGAAACATCACAATATTTATTTAATTCATAATTATTCCATCCATTTGCATATTTCATCGTTATTATAAAAATAATTTTGAGCTAGTTTAACTTCTAATTATTTAGTAGGAATTTAAATTATATTCAAATAATAGAATAAAAACAGATAAACTATTAGACATTATCGATAATTATACATGAAGTGACTAATTACAGCCGCACTACTCCTATAATAATATTAGAGAATCAAAAATTGGTAAAACATGTATTATTAGACTTGAATTGAACAAAATGTTATTTAAATTGATATATTTATGGTATTATGCATGGCAATTATATCCAATTAATCTTATATGAATTTAAATCAACAGTATTTTCCGTGTATATTATTCATTTGTTGACTAGAAGGATAAAAATAGAATTTTTATTACAGAATATATGCAATTTTACTGAAACATTAAAA
This sequence comes from Eupristina koningsbergeri, assembly GCA_018907245.1. NCBI lineage: Eukaryota > Metazoa > Arthropoda > Insecta > Hymenoptera > Agaonidae > Eupristina > Eupristina koningsbergeri. Next base: position 2,665,558 of record JACCHV010000151.1, read on the forward strand.
AAGAAAAAATAAATAAAAACAATTGTCAAATAAAAATTATAGATTTTAATGATTTTTTTAAAAGTAATTTTAAGAAATTAAAATTTGAATGAATTTTATCAAACACATATTAATAACAATAATCAAATTGAAAAATGGTACATTAGAATCCGTATCAAGATATTCATACACGTCAATTTTATTTTTAAACAATACAAACTATTCTTACAGATTTTTTTTATTTCGTATATTCGTATAGTATATTTTATTTCGAATATGTAAATAATTATTATATCTATTTGTATATTAATTATATAAGTATTAAAAAATTGAATAATAATTGAGTAAATTTTTTTAAAATTATTTTATAAAAATTCGTTCTTAATGTTTAGTATTTTAAATAAGTATAAATATATATACATTTATTTCATTTTAATAAATAAATAAATTATTTAAAATATTTTAAGTGGAAATATATTTGTACGTTAAGTAAAGTTTATTATTCTGTTATCATTGAAGTTAATATCATTGAGTTTTTTTATATCAATTTTTTTTATCAATCATTAAAATATATCTAAAATTATAAAATATAATAACAATAATAGTAATTTCAAAATAATAATAATTTATAAAAAATTATTTATAACAAAATTTTTTTTTTTATGTTTATGCTACATTTTCTTATTGATTATTAAATTAAAATTTGGTGTAATTTGTTGTATAAGGAAAATATTAATATAATTACTGAAATTAAAAATCCGTTTATTTAAGAATGACTTTTACCTTAAATTTTGTAATTAAAGTAAAATCTATTAATTAATAGATGTTTAGGATTTAAAAAAATATCAAGTTTATTTTTTTGATTCTGATTTTTGGATTAGTCTTTTTCGTAAACTTAATCTAATTTTCATGCAAAATTTTATATTTGAATATTTCCTTAGTATTTTGATCCAGTTTAGAACAATAATGGCCAAATTATGCTGAAATGGAAATTCTGACCTAATATGCTTAGGGAAATATATTACGTTTTTGTATGAAAACTGTTTAACAAATTCGAAATTTCGCTCGATTAAAATATCAATAAGAACTTATTTATATTTTTTAAAATTACAAAAAATAAAGAATTTTAACTGCATTTCAAACTGAAAATATATTAATTATAAGTAAAATTTTATCATTCGTACAGGGAAAATCGTAGAGAATTTTTTGTTTGGTACAAAAATATGTCTTATTGAGGATTAACTAGTTTTAATCTTTTACCATAAACGTTAGTATTACAATATTACGAAAGATTTCTTTCTCAGACATTTTATATACAATTGAGTTTTGATTTGTTAATACATTGTTTTTCTATGTATTTATATTCAAGGTAGAAGATAATATTCCAAATCAATTATTATTTCTGTAAATAATAAATATCAGGAATTCTTCTTCTTTTCCATCATATTATTATGATTATAATTATTATCATTATCATTATCATTATAATTATCATTATTATTATTATTATTATTATTATTATTATTATTATTATTATTATTGTTATTATTATTATTATTGTACTACATTAATTGAAAAATTCGAAACTCAAAATAAAAAATTTCTGAAAGTTTATAAAGTATTATAAACTAAAATTAGTTAATATTGCTTGGGTATCGGAGACCACAGTAACTCGTTGCGGGATATGCATAATTTTTTTCGGAACTGAACATGTATAAAGGCAATACGTATGACAACATAGAGATCTTGAAGTCCGGGAAAATGTGCGGCGTCGTCCAGAGTAAGAAGTCTTCCAAGATGAATGCTGCTGGTGGAATGAGTGATAGAAGGGGAAAAAGAAACGGATATCCAAAAAGGTGAGAACAGAGCACGAGGGCGCAGAAATTCGTTACGTGAAAAGTACAATCGTCCCCGGAGATGGAGGCAGTCCCTGAGGGAGAAGGCAAGTATCAGAAAAAGAGAAAGTCTCTGGAGGGAACCAAGAAATGATCCACGATACGGTTTTGCTAAGATAGGAAGAAGGATAGATAGATAATTCGCGGTGTTGAGGTGCGAGGGTAAGATGCATAGACAGATGTGAGTGCAGGGGAAGAAAGGAGTTTGTGTAAGCAAATGAAATCCTTTTGTAACGAACGATATCTTCTTATAGGATTAACTTTTCTTTCAATTATTATATTCATATAAAATAAGAAATATCTAGTATTTATTTAGACAATTTTTTACTTTTATACTACGATTCGTTAATAATCATAAATATTGTTTTATTGATTGACAGGGATTTACCGAAATCACATTTAATAAAAAAAGAAATTCAATAAAATTGTTTGCTTTTTTTATATAAATTTGAAAAATCTCCTTAGAAACCTTAAAAAAAATTTTTCAGCTATTTTTTATAATATTGTTCAATAAATTTTTTTCTATAGAGATAAATATAGTATTTGTCCAATGACTATCAATCAAATCTAAATAATAATTATTAACATTATTAATAATTTAATCATAACTGTAATAAACAATACATTTATAAATCATTTTCTAGAAAATAAATAGTTATAAAGACGCAATCATGACTGGATTATTCATAGATGCTTCCAAGGAAAAACTGAAAAATAAAATTGCTTGATGGTTATTGAATTTTAAAAAAATACATACTATATCAAATCGTAAAACTTTTACAACCTTTATTATGCACTATACATGATTGTTGATTCATTTTGATGAGTTTTGCAACAAAGTTGACGTCATGGAACTTTCGACGAACTGCAAAATTTCTCTAAATCGATCAAAGCTCCCGATTCACAATCTCGGCGACACGCGTCCGCAAATCAATATAGAAAGAGAGATGGAGAGACAGAGACAGAGAGAGACAGTGAAAGTGAAAGATAACAGCCATTCATAAAACTTGACTGCATGGCTCAAAAGTTTGTTGCTATGTACGCGCCTCGTATACAGATATTTTTTGTTCATTCCCTCTTTCCGACAACAGTTTGTTCCCGAAAACTTTCTATAAATTCAGAAATACATACAGTAATGGAAAAGAAAGACAAAGACTATAATTTCGTCTGCAAAGCTATGAAATATTTATGTTTTCCAGTAGTTTTGGGGTTGTTATGAGTGTGAAAATAGTAAAGAAATGGGAAGCATTTTGATAACACAATAAAACGAGTTACAAGTGGAATAGACAGACACACCTGTTAAATGATTCTAATAATATTTTTTCTTTTCTTCAAACTAATCGATAAGTCATTCATGTGATTCGTCAAACAATGGTTTCTACTCTCACTTTTCTACAAATTTTTATTTCTTTACTGTGAACGAAAAATTAAAAACCCTCAAACACGTGCATCATTCTTGTTTGAAATTCGATATACAATAATAATTAAATTTGAATTTATGAAATACTAAATTCATTATTACAACTTTTACTTATCGAGTGAATTATAATTACACTTTTTGTCTGTTACTAACAATTAATTGTTAAATGACTAGTTCAAAAAATAATCGAGTAATGACAGTTTGTAAATCTATTATCGTTTGGTTCACTGGAGACGTCATTGAGAGCCTAACTTTATAATCAACTTTACTTTTACAATCTTCAGTATTTTAGGAGAACCCATTAAAAGTAATCAAATTATTTCAACGTTAAAATACAAATTTAAGAACTTTTACAGTGGTTTGTGGGATTTTTTTGCGCTTTAACCATTCCACCATTTAAAAAGCTATATTACTTATAAAAATCAATTAAATCACTAACATAATAATGAAATATGATAAAGTAGTAAAAGAATGTAAAAAACAAATTTTTTTCGTGTATTTTTATATAAAAACAACAAATTTTGTTGTAATATAATTATTGTAAAATGAAAAAAAACTTATTAAAAAAGTTTAATAATAATTTAATAAAATTAGAAATAAATATTAAAAAAAATAAAAATTCATTAAAACTATATACTATAGCAGAAAACATAAGTTTCAATCCAACAACTTCAAACTTAATAAAAATGTTTTTTATATAATAAATATCACTTTTAATATCGTTTTTATTTAGAAAAAGCAATGGCTTAAGATATTTGTCATATAAATAATAACGTACATTTTCATTACGTTGTTCATACATTAAAAATTAAAATTTCTATGCATAACGTTTAAATCGAAAATCAATAAAAGCACTTTTGTTTATTTTGCGAGTCTTGCATATTAAATATAAATGACAAATACTAGAAATAAATTTATCCTTTGCACTATAGTATAGATGAAGATTAAAGTATTATTTGTAATGCAGTGGTTGATGGAGAAAAAAATTTGTAAATAGAATCTCTAATTTGAAAAATTCAAGAACATTGAAAACACATGTACCAATATGAGAGTATAAAGTTGGCAGAGCAGCGGCATGCGTTTATATCGAAAAATAAGATGAATGTCGCATGAAACTAAAGTGAATTTTTTATAGTTTTGGCTGAGAATTGGAAAGAGGAGAGGAACTACAAAGCATTGATTCGTAGTCACGGGACCGAGAGTTACAGTTTTGTTTACTTAGATGAGGTGTGTAAGGGAGGAAGCAAGAGATAGAGAGAGAGAGAGAGAGAGAGACAGAAAGTTGTAGTCGGTAGCGCCGTCCAGTCTCCATTTGCCCCAACCCACCACCTCTTCGCCAATGTCCTTATTTCCTGGAGAGACAAAGCTGTATACCTCAAGATATCTTTCCATTGCGGGTAACTATACTTTTCTTGCTTACTCTTTATTTTTGTGTCTATGTTTTTCTCGCTCGTTTTCACTCTGTTCTCTCTCACTCACACAAAACTTTCTCCAACTTTCTGTCACTATCTATTTCATTCATTTCAATTTTTTGCAATCTAAGTTCTCTTATACGCTCGAATATTTCGATTCCAATTCTTTTTTTAATTTTTCAAAACTATCTATATTCTTATCTCTTTATATTTCACTATAACTTTTCTCAATCCTAGGTTTTTAATATGAGTTTACTGTTTTTAGTGTAAATCGACGATTGAATTATTTAAATTGAATATTTTTGTGAACAAAATGCTGCGTTGTTCATAATTGAAATTATTATTACATTAAATATCAAAAACATTATTTTAAATATTAAAAACAATAACCGAAAAAAATATTAAATCTTGTATATATAAATTCCAAAAAAATACTTATTGTTCATAAATTATTAATTCAATATAATAATTGACCAATATAAAATGTTATTAATAGTTAAAAGTTTAATAAAAAAATAAACATAAAAAAAATTAGATTTTAATATTTAATCTGAAATTATTGTTTTTAAGTATCTCTAATCAAAGGTTCGAAAATTAAGTCATACCAATCAAACAGGCATATTGCTTGGATAGTTTTTCACACAAAAATGTCGATCAAAAATTTTTATGAATTTCTAATTTAATATAGCTATTGCAGTTTATCACATTCAAAAATATTTTTATATGACGTGCAATCGAATTCATACTAATTGAACATTTTTAATCTAATGCATTATAAATTTAGAAATTATTTTAAATGTTGCGATAATATCTTAGAATCCATTTATAATTATTTAGTCTCTTAAGTGGAAAGGTACGTTGATTAAATACTGTATGAACGTAGATATATATATTTGATCTTTATTATAACGATCTACATATATATACAAAGTGGCGTGAGGTTTACAAAAGTGTTTATAGTAAACGCGGCGCGGTAGACGTGACGGACTCTCGTGTGAACGGGCGAATCTCGCCGAGTTCCGTAGTACTTGAGAGTCAGAGTCTGAGTGAGTTCTTGTCGTCATATCCTGAAACAAGTTAACTCTTTTTCGCATTTACAATCGAACCTTAACTAATTACTCTATCCATTAACGATTTTTACCTATAACTCGCCATGACGTTAACTACATTTTCCAGTAACCCGATCTACGCAGGTACGCCTCATGCCGTACAAACGCTTAATCCGTTTTCCGGATTTTGTACGACTTATAACGACTTATCCTGAATTTACGCTAATTACATTTCGGCGGCTATATAATATACGATCACTACATCACCCCCTCACGAGTGACAACGCAATACGTATGTAATCTTGCTCTAAGTTACATTAGTAATTATTTATTTTATTTTATTTAAATGCCGCTTGCCAACGCTCAGGAAAACGTATTCTACGCCCGGAGCACGTTTGCCAACGATTGGTGTTATCGCTCGTTGCACTTAGATTCGCCGGTACCGTGTGTTGCTCAGTCGCGGTTGGAATCGCGCACGATGCAGACGTATTATCGCCGTTGTCCGTGACAATAAATTCAAAATCTTCGTCATCTTCGCTGGTAGTACTGATATTTTGTCTCGTTTGCGTAATATTTTCCGCTAACATAAGTGCTGGTTTCAGTCTGTCAACTGAAATGCGGACTTTTTTACCATTGATATTAATGACGAATGATTTATCGTCGCGATGAATTACTTCGAATGGTCCTTCGTAAGGTGGATCAGTTAAACCGCGCACAACATCGCTGCGCAAGAAAACACTGGCCATGACGCCAGGTCTTTAAAAATAAACACTCTTTTATTTCCGTGTCGATGTACAGGCGTCGGCTTCATATTATTTACGCGATATTTTAGGTTTTTTTTTGCAAACGCCGATGACGGATCTTGTTCGTTGGTCGCGAAGTATTCGCCAGGCAAACGCAGCCCGGTGTCATATACTAATTCTGCTGCAGTCGCTCCTAGATCCTTGATCGCGGATCGTATACCGAGCAGTACGATCGGTACGGCGGAAATCCAATCTGCGCCATCATGGCATTTGATCGCCGCTTTAAGTTGGCGATGAAATCGTTCCCGTTTGCTTGAGGATGGTAGCTCGTGGTACGAATTCATTTTGTACCTAACAACCTACATAATTCCGCGAATAGCGCAGAATCAAACTGGCGACCTTGGTCCGTGGTAATCCTTGCCGGCACGCCAAAACGGGAAATCCACCCAGATAATAACGCTGATGCCACAGTGGTCGCCTGAATATCCGCGATCAGGATCACTTCCGTCCAACGTGAAAAATGGTCCAGGCACGTCAAACAATATCTAAAGTCCTTACAATAATTCATTGTGATCAGGTCTATATGTACGTGCTCGAAACGCGCTGCGAGCTCTTCGAATTGCTCAACGGGAGCGGAAATATGCCGCGTAACTTTACATCTTTGACAAGTAATCCACGCGTTTGTCCATTCCTTGCAGTCTTTCTTCATTCCTGGCCAAGCGAAACGTGAAGCGATTAGATGCTGTGTCGCTCATACGCCAGGGTGCGACAAATTATGGAATTTATTAAATATCCCGCGTCGCAATTGTACCGGGACGAATGGGCGTATAGCCTTACCCATTGTATCGCAAAATAAATACGTCAAAAAAAAAAAAAAAATAAATAAAAAAAATACGTCGTCGTCGGAGAAATATAATCTTCTTAACGTCAAAGATGACTTTTCTGCTGACAATAATTCTTTCAGTTCGTCATCCTCTTTCTGCGCCGATATAAGGTCGTTACAATTTACCATCGAGGTAATCTCCTCGATCCGTGAATACGCGTCGGCAACGGAGTTATCACTACCTTTAATAAAACGGATATCCGTTGTAAACTGCGAGATATAGTCAAGACGACGAAATTGTCGTGGGGAGCATTTATCCAGGTTTTGGTGAAAAGCGTAAATCAAAGGCTTATGATCCGTATATATCGCGAAATTTCTTCCTTCGATCATATGCCGGAATTTTTTAATCGCGCTATACATCGCATATAACACGCGATCATATGCGCTGTACTTCCTTTCCAGCGGCGAAAGCGATTTCGTAAAAAAGGCTAGCGTTTGCCAAACATTATTTACGCATTGTTGCAATACTCCTCCAACCACGAAATCCGACGCATCCACCGCGATGCATATTGGTGCACCCGGCACCGGGTGTGCAAGCAAGGCAGTTTTAGCGAGCGCCTTTTTTGAGTCCGCGAACGCGTCGCGGGTCTCTTGACTCCAGTTAATAATTTTTTTGCCGGACTTCGAACCAACAAGTAACCGATTCGATGGATTTAAAATTCTTGCGGCTTGCGGTACAAATCTACGGTAGAAATTGTACATGCCGAGATATCGTCGCAGGCATTTAATTGTATTCGGTAATGCGAAATATTTTATCGTGTTCACGCATTCTTTTAACGGCGCGATACCGCTCGCATTCACAGAATATCCTAAAAACGTGATTTCTTTTGCACCGAAAACACACTTCGCCGGATTAATAACTACTCCGAACTTTTTGAGTTGCGCGAATAAGATTTACCGGTGTTGGATATGTTCCTCTTCACTTGTTGACGCTATTAAAAAATCGTCGATGTATGCATAGACAAAATCTAAACCGCGCGTGACTTCGTCTACAAAACGTTGACATGTTTGCGGTGCATTACGCAGCCCAAACATCATCATGATCGGTTCAAATAATCCGAACGGCGTAATTATTGCCGCTTTCTCGACATCCGCGGACGCAATAGGAATTTGATGATATACGCAAACTAAATCTAGCTTAGAAAATAACGCTTTACCATGTAGATTTTGTGCAAAGTCCTCGATGTGCGGAGGGGTGTATCGGTCCGGGACCGTGCACTCATTTAACGCATGGTAGTCGCCGCAAGGTCGTGGAGTTCCGTCCTTCTTCGGCACGACGTGTAAAGGCGAGGACTAGGAACCTCTTCCGGGGTGCAGAATGCCTTGCTGCAGCATAAAATCAAATTCCGCCTTGACTGCTTTCAATTTATCCAGAGCTAAACGCGTGAACAGGATGTCTAGGTGTTGTCTCGATGTGGTGCACTACCTGGTGTTTCACCGACTCCTTTCAGAAACTGGGCGGCCTCGTCAAATCAGGATATTTTGTCAATAGTCTGTGATAAATTGACTCACCGATCACTGTTTTAACCTGCGGCACTTTATTGTTCGTGGTACTTCGCCCACGCGTTGATAGACCCGTATTATTATCCAATAGACGTTTGTTCTTTGGGTCTATCAATAAACCATAATCGACGAGAAAATCAAAGTCAATTATCACCGAACTCACGTCGGCAAAGACAAAAGGCCACCGAAAATCGCGGCGCAACGATGAATTTAGATTTAGTGATAAAGTCCCGTATGTCTTTATCGTCGTTCCATTAGCCGCAAACAGCTCATATGTATCCTCTTTAAGTTTTTTGCTTACCCACCTACGCGGATAAACACACAAATCCGCGCCCGGTGTCTACGAGGAATGATTTTCCCGAGTTTATATCTCGAACGTACAAACGGCGCGTCGTTAGTCCGTTGGTGCTGGCCGCATTCACTGACGGCGCACGTCGTTTCCCGAAAACTTCGCGTAATATACGCAGCCTATTCTACACTTCCTTGCGTGGTCCTTAAATCGTCGGTGGTAAAAACATTCCTCGTCCTCCTGTTCGCTTGTACGCGCGGGTGTGTGCGGGCATTCATCTGTGCGGTCAGCTTGTCGATTTTCGCCTCCAGCGCAGACATTACCGCGCTTACTTGCCGCGAAGGGTTCACCTCATGAACAAGATCCGCTAATCTTACTGCCTTGTCTATTGAAGCTCCGTCGCTGGTTGCGAGAATCATCTGCATTAGCATCGGCAGACGCGTCTTCCAAACTTTAAATATGAATTGCTCCGACGTCGAAGAGGTAGCATGCGTCTTCATGCACCGGAAGAATTCAGATGGTTTCCGGTCCCCCATTTGTTCGCCTTCTAAAAGTTTTCTCACTCGCGCACTATCGGACTCGGTAAAACGCTCGATAATTTTCGTCTTTAAATCATTATATTTATCGTGATCCGGCGGTGATATCAAAACATCTGCTAACTGTTCTGCGACTCTTTCACTTATCGCACTTAGCACATTACAATATTTCATGTATTCGTCCGTGATATTAGCGGTCACAAATTGTCCTTCCAATAAACTAAACCATACCTGCACATTGTGCTCAAGAAATACAGGTGGAAGAAAAAGTCGCGCCGCGTGAATATTCACTACGGGCTGAGCAGCGTTGGGTGCTTGATTTTCCATTGTTCACAGCTTTTTATACCTTTGATAGGAAAAATGTATAGAGGTTCGTAAAAGAAAAACGCACTAAAAAAAACACTCACGAGTTCACTTACAACAGGTTCCGGATCACGTCGGGGTCACCAATTTTTAGTCTCTTGAGTGGAAGGGTACGTTGATTAAATACTGTATGAACGTAGATATATATATTTGATCTTTATTATAACGATCTACATATATATACAAAGTGGCGTGAGGTTTACAAAAGTGTTTATAGTAAACGCGGCGCGGTAGACGTGACGGACTCTCGTGTGAACGGGCGAATCTCGCCGAGTTCCGTAGTACTTGAGAGTCAGAGTCTGAGTGAGTTCTTGTCGTCATATCCTGAAACAAGTTAACTCTTTTTCGCATTTACAATCGAACCTTAACTAATTACTCTACCCATTAACGATTTTTACCTATAACTCGCCATGACGTTAACTACATTTTCCAGTAACCCGATCTACGCAGGTACGCCTCATGCCGTACAAACGCTTAATCCGTTTTCCGGATTTTGTACGACTTATAACGACTTATCCTGAATTTACGCTAATTACATTTCGGCGGCTATACAATATACGATCACTACAATTATTTATAATTCTTTTATTTCATTTGACATACGATTGATGGTCCATAAATAAATTTCACGAAAAAGAAAAACCTAGTGTGAGTATTTTATACAAGCAAAAAAATATAGGTAGAAAACTTCACATTTGAAAGATTACTCTAGAATGATTTATTAACTTGGTAAAAGTAATAGTTATGATATTATGATATTCTTAAATCTAAATAAATTAATTATGGGTAATTTAAAATCATACAAATGAAATAAGTATTTCCTACTGGCATTACCTTTGTGAAATCATATAAACTAAAAGGGTTTCAAATATTTGTACATGTTTCGAATTGCGATCGATAATTTGGAATGATTTCGTGGATTACGAAGTGAAAAGTTAAATATTTTTATGAAAAGAAAGGTATTAGAACTTAGGGAACGAAAATTATCTAGAAAATATAAGTAGACAACTTGATTTTATGTGATTACCTGTCACTTTTAATTTTTGTAGCTGATTTTTGTGCATCTGTTTTACGGCCTTATTTGTGACCAAACGTGCTAATGAAACTGTTGCCCGATAGTAATTTTGATAATTTAGTTTGATTCGTTTTTGAGTAAATATGAGAACGACATTGTACCGAGAAAATAAATCATATGAAAAACGAACTTTCGGTCTTTTTTCTAAAATATATAAATTGCAAATATTAATACATATACGCATGTTTTTCCACATATACGTACATATTTACGTTCATCCGCATCATCAGTGTGTCCTCGTCTTTTTCGCGAGCACTTTGTGCAAACAGTGAGAGGGAGGAATTTAATTCCTCCGAAAACCACAACCCCTTCCTTCCGTACCGCACTGTTGGGGTGCATTTGTACGGTACTCCTCGTTATCTTGGGAGCATTAAGTACGATTTACACGAGGGTGAGTGTAAAGTTTGGGAAAACAGCCCCAAATGCTTTTGCCTCCCTCCTGCCGCTCTCGGGTGGGCATGCACGCGCCCAACCTCTTCTCCGTGTGCGCGACCGTTGTTTTGGCGGGAAATTATGAAAGACGCAGAGCGGCAAACGAGTTTACCCGAGTGCATATGTGCGCATTTCTGCTTTACACGCATATTGATTTGCTCTGGTGATACGCCACTCGGTAAGTATTCTCGTACTGTGTGTGTGTGTGTGTGTGTGTGTGTGTTGTTCGGATATTTTAACGCGATAAAGGCTTTAACTGAGACATAAATTTCCATTGCCTCTTTTCAGCTGGAGTACCAAACGTTTGCATAAAATAGACACATTTATTACGTTTATGTCAGAGCATAAAGAGAAACTTTTCATTTTCCGACCTACTGTTTTACTTAATATAATAATTAATACGAGTAACTATACCACTGTATAAAATTACAGGAGTATTTTGTCAAAAGAAAACAATGCTAAATAATCAAAATATCAAACACATCAATTAATCATTATGCATAAATAATAAGATTACTTATTTAGACTTGTGTACAAATTTATATAAATTTATATATCAATTCTTTTAGATTATAATACGAAATTGTATTTACTAAAACAGCAAAATTTTACCATAATTACCGTAATTTATAATTCCGTAGATTAACTTTTGAAACTTGTTTGATTGTATGTAGAAGCTTAATTGCTATATTTATTAAAAAACAATTTTAAAGTAAATCAAAAATAATTATGTTTGAAATTTCAGAACAATGCATTAAACTCTACAATATGTTTGTCGTTGTTTAATAATTGTCTATAAACATCAATAAATATAAAATAGTTTAAAAAGTTAAATTAGCAAATAGATGAAGCGAAGACTACAGAAGAAAATTAAAGATAAATTACGAAGTGAAGAGACGATTGTCTAAGAAAGGAAAGATAGGAATGATTAAAATTTAGACATAGATTCGTTCATTTGAACGAAATATATTATAACAGCTTAGTTTATAAACTGTTAAATTTTTTTGCTTTCCACACAATCTCTTAATTAGCATAGACATTTTTTAATTAAATGTTGTGATTACTATGATTTATAGAAATTACTGTAATCAGTTGGATAAGCAAATATGAAATAAATTATAAATAATAGTTTTTCTGTAATATGATATCAAATACATTTTACTGATACAAATCCATCAACTTTAAATAAATGTATAAAACTATAGCACAAAAAAATTAATATGAGCATTTACAATAAATCAATTTCATCTGTAATACTATAACGTCATAATATTTAATTTATTATCGAAAATTAAATTTTTTTTATTAAGAATTGTATTTAAGTATGATACTGAATAAATATGGATCATAGTTAAAATGTAAAATGTATAGTTGATGTCGAATGTAATATGTATTATTTAATCGTATATTATATTACTATTAATTATTATTTCAATAAAATGTATACAAATTGTGTAAGATATTACATAATCATTGTTTTAATTTTAATATAAAATTCTTAAATAGTAAATTTTTTCCAAATATTTTTTTACATTACTCTTTTATTCTATAGTGAACAAAAGATTTTGTGTAATGAAAAATGAAACAATTTACAGGAGGCATTAATAAAGCCCTATTATGTAAGAAAAAATTTATTCATTTTCTATATTCTGCTGCGATTTTCTCTGCAATACTCATGAGAAAATTTTTCTTGTTCATGGTAAGGAATAGTATCATTTAAGCCTAGTGAAAAATAGACATTGAAATAATCACTCTTCCTTGTTCTGGGAGACAAGCTACGTGACGTTGTATTAGCTCGCAGAATGTTAAACAAGGCAAAGTAAAATAAAAAAAAAAAAGAATAGGACTTTTAAGGACAAGGAATAATAAGGATAAGAGATAGATAAATAGATGGATAGTCAGGGGAGAGAGAGAGAGAGAGAAATGTAAGAAATAAGGAATGCACTCTACGAAGGATGAAGGAAGCTGCTATTTCTGTATGTTCGTCTGTCAACTCATCGTTCACTCAACCAATAAAGCACGAGTTTCAATAGCATAAGTTCTTGAACGGAGAAACTGATTCAATTTAAAAATCATTTGCTAAGTGCTGCCGTTAGTCGAAGCATAGCTGACCCTTTTTTGTGTTGCATCAGTCTCTTTTTCGCTTACTTTTGCAATATTTTCTTTTCTTTCTATTATTCGTAACGCTGTTGCCTCACTTTTATATCTTAACATTTTTTTATTATCAAGCTCAAGAAAAACAGCTTCAAAATAGTGCGTCCATCTCTTTTCCTTTATTCATTTCTTCATTTTGTTCTTTCCCTCCATAATTTTAAAAATTTTATTTTCATTTTATTATGCTTTGTTCTTATTTTTGTACACTCTAATTCACTCTTTATTTCAGTAATATACATGTCGTGTACATTTAAAAAAGAGAGACTATTTTATAGTAATAAACGTTTATACCAGTTATAGTGTAATAAATCGTACCAATTCAATCTACACAATGTACAATAAAAATAGCACACATAGTCTGTAATGAAATTATATAAAAATTATTATCATCATGTTTAATGTCTAAATTACACACTATTACTCTGACTAAATTATTAAAATGTATTAGATTCATTTTTTAAAATAATATTAAATTTTCAATAATTAATGAATGACATGAAAATATAATAAATTTATTTTTATGTACTGTAAATGTTAATTAAATTAAATCTAATAAATTTAAATCTATTAAATAAGTTTTAACAAAATTGGCATGCATATATGTGAACTATATTTCAGACACAAATTTAAATAATGTAAAAGATGTAATTGAGTATTAAAAAATAAGCATCATTAACAATATAATACAAATAAGGATAATATAGTGAAAAATTATATAATTAAAATTATCCTTCCCACAAGAAAAGACAAAACTTTATATTTCACGCTACTATTGGAATATGATATTGTTGGTAAAATGACTTGAGAAAAGAAAACCAAGAAAATTGGTTAGTGAGTTGACAGAGTATCTATTACAAAAAGAAAAATGTTCAACAAGTTCAACTTTTATCTAATCAGGGCCGTTTATCTTTTTATATTCTTTCTTTGTAAAACTATTTATCCTCTCAAATACGTGTCAATATAGCTGCCATCAGGAGGCTAATAAAAATACAAATAAGCCTTTTTATTTTTAAAACTTTTTTTTTAAATTTTTTGATTTCTGAAATTTCTGAATGATAAATAAATAAATTTTTAATTTCCAACATTATAATTATGAATATTCATTATATAATCACACTTATAAATTGTTTTTTAATTAATTAAAAAAGAAAAAAAAAATATTGTTTTTTTATGGACTAAATTATATTTTAAATTTTATTATATTACAAGGTATGTACACTACCTTAAATACTACACCCAATTATTTTAATTAAGTTAAAGTTATAAGGTATAGAAATATTTAAGCGTTTAAATTAAATCTACATTAAAACAATGTTATTAGAAAAAAAACTTGGTAATTTAAATTTTAATATTATAAATGAAGGCTATATTATCATACCATCGTTTCAATTATTATATGTATATATATAAAAATATACACATAAGTATATGTACATAAATTATAAAAATAAATTATACTATTTGTTTCAAACATTGTTCAAACATAACAATGAATTATAATTTATATTATAATTTTTATTAAAAAATTAAAATATTAAGGGGTAAATTTGAAATAATCATCATATCAAGCTTTTATAAGGAAAATAATATCATAAGTTTCTCATTATTTAGATATTGTGTTATAACTACATTATACAAATTAACGGTTTAAAATATAAAATTTACGAAAAAACTTTAATTATTAGTTAGTAAAAAAATTTTTTTAACATATAATCTTTAAATATTTTTAGATTCAATTTTTATAAATATTATTCGAGATTAAAATATTTTAACTATAACATGATACTTTATTATTTTACTGATATTCTTTAATACGCACAGTAGTGATTCACTTTATATCGAAATACAAATAAATTTATTCAGGGAATATGTTTTATTTAATGCCTTAGAAAATAATTTATACAATTTATTTCTAAAATATTTGATGGTGCCAATACATTTATATAAGAATTTCATAAAATTTATGTCATGACCGATAATATGAAAAAAAAATTTTATTTGTATTTAAATAGAAAACTTGCTTTCGTATACTCCCTTTGAGATTTGCAATTGGATATTTTAATGGGTATCTCTGATGAAGCAATCCCACAAAAAATGAATAAGTCAAAAAGTAGAATTTTATTTGTATTTACCTATTTTGTATTTTATTAGTATTGACGTTGAAGTAGTACAAGTGATAAAAAGTTTTAGAAAAATGAGTGAAAATGTTAATAATGTAAAAAAAAATTTCCTGCAGCCCTTTACCTTTGACACACATAGATTTTCCGACTCATTGCTGAGGACGATTTGAAAAACTCTTCACATGACGACAAGAGCAGCTCTTACCTGCTTTGCGCTTATTACTCTTGACGAACATATTAAAGTGGCTCGGAAAAGCGGATGTGTCGAGGGAGATAAAAAAAAAAAAAAAAAAAAAAAAAAAAAAAAATGACAGGGATTCAGGAGCTGAGTCCGTCCGCATAATGCATTTGAAGGCTTGGCTGTTTGGTGTTGAAAAGTAATGAGAGTAGAAAAGAATTTTCCGTGATTGATGTAATAAAATATTATTTTCATTAGGCAGTCCAGGAATTCATTAAAGTTTACTCTTTTTGTGATTTTTGCAAATTAATTTTTTAAAACTAATGATACCGCAGATTCATTTGACGCATTTTTTTATTGTCTTTGGACGATTTTCTACTCGTAATATTCTACGGAATAATATTTCAAAGAAAATATTTGGACAATAACCCAAACGAATTTTAAATACACTGTTAATTAAAATTCTTATTTCTAGAAACTCTTGTTTTTTTGTATAATTTTGAATTTATTTATTATGAGCTCTTGAACTTTTTTAAACAGATATTTAATCATAAATACTACATGGATATTATCAACAAAATATTTATAATAGTACGTGACTATACACCTGAATTATTAGTAGAAATAGACAATTTTATAGCATTGATATTTTTAATGTTTTTTGTTTCCTTGTAATTCATTGAAAAAATTGATTTATATTTTTATAATTGATTTTAAGACTTTTATGATGTCTATATCCTACATAAAATATTAAATTCATGTATTTGAAAATTAATGTTACTATATTCATTTGGACTTATAATTAAAAATACTTAACCTTTATTTTGTTATTACAATTATATAATGACATGAATTGATTACTATAAATTCCCAAAGAAATGACTAAATACATTGTAGAACAATCGAAAAATAGTTGGATAAAGAATTAAATAACAATAGTTTACTGACAAATCAGGAAGATCAATCAATATATCACTATGCAAGTCAATCGCTGGAAACAAATAAGAATCGCTGAAAAATCATCAAGGTAAAAAATTCAATGGAGTTTATAAACAACGAATTGAAAAAGTTTCTTTGAAGAATCTCGAAATGCATTGAACTTTCATGTCCTCATTTAAACTCTGCTAATGGCGGAAAAAATCAGAGTAAAACACCAGTAATACGTATTCGGCTTTTAACAAATGTAGAAATTTCTTTCTCTGTAAATAAGATCTAGACAATTATACAATTTTATGTAACATTTTTAGAAATACAAATTTATAAATATTTTTATATATTACTTTAATATCTAGCACTATATATAATCCACCATATATTTCAGTTAATAATTGAAAAATTTTAAATTGAATGAAGTTATAATTAATGGATTTTAAGTTATTAATTAAAATATATATGAAATAAGAGATAATATTATCACATGCCAATTTTTAATATTATTCCTCATATTTAATTTAAATTTAAAAAATCTTATATAATTTAAGAGATGCTACATCATAGAACTAACATTCAAGAAATGCTTTTAAATTTCAACAATTGTATACATGCATTTAATTTTAATTTTCTATTTTAAATAATATTTATTTTCCATATGAAAAATTACAAAAGATTAAAAAGCATTAATTATTTTTTAAATATGAAGTATTTACGATTTTTAATCCTTTCATTTATACGCATTTGACTAAAAATAACTTTTAAATATTAATATACAATTATATTAAACAAAAATAATATTTATATTCTGATAAAATAATTCTTTAATAAACTTTCAAAAAGAACTAAAAGTATAGTAGTTGATTAATATTTGAAGGTTGAGTTTCCAAGATAACACACAGTTTCAAGTTGTACATAACATAGCAAGTAAATTTTACTAATAGAAAATGGTTAGTATCCGGAGACTACTAGACGTCTTTGAAGTCACTATTGAATCGGTATTAACCAAGTGAATTGTGATGTACAGTGAGTAGACATGGGCTCTAGCTACAATGTTTGACAAATACTGATTCACAAACAATGAATATATATGTGTAATAAGTAATTATCGTATTTGATAATCGGATACGCGGTTGTTAATGAGAAGATACAAAGCCACATCAAGGAATGGAATTAAGCTATACAACGGGATTATTAAACACAAAACTGACAATTAAGTAAACAAGGTGTGAATACTACAAGAAACTTTTTTAGTTTCATCAATTTTTATCTGTACGAATAATCTGTTTTATAATTTTTTTTTAGCGAAAAATAATACATAAAGGAAGATAATATTTTTAATATAATCTATGTTTTTCCTAACTTTATCCTCAAACTATTCAGTACGTAATAATAATGAGTGAACAATGAGTTCAGTGACGAACAACTAAACATAAATGTTATGCAAAGTATCTATTGTGCAATCTATTGAATAAGTCTGAGGTGACAAACTACGAGAGTGAATAATTATTTCATTTATTAAATACATTTAGCAGTTGAATGACAAAAATATAGTATAAAGAATGAAAATATAAATAAAGAAAATTCATAGTTATTTGTTCTGTTACAAAAAAAAATTTTATGCACTGTTCTTGTTTGTATTGTTGTATCATGGAAATGCAAATTCACACCGAACAACAAAAGCTCACGTAGTTCGAACTGTGTTACCATTCAGATTGAATTGAAAAAGCTTATTCGATAAATCAAGATCAAATGTTTTATTCGATGAATATATTTGTATTTAAATAACTATTTTCATAAAAAATTATTGCATACTACATTACATTATTATACATAAAACATAATTATTTTCTACGTTCGTAAATGAAATATTAATGCATGCAAATAAAATATTAAATCGGATACAAAGTTTCTTTAAACTGTTTTAAAATACTTTCTTCTGTAAATATTTGTTTCTCCTTTTACCAATATACACTTTAAAAAATACATAAATTTTTTGAAACCATAAGTATGTTTATTATAGGTATATGTAACATTTTTATAGCACAAGTGTACGGATGACGAGCTATAAGATTATATTTATCAAAACTATGAAGATTCGTTAAATGATAAATAAAAAAAATTGCGAAAACTGGAAGAACTAGTGATTTCCAAATGAAACTTATTTTCTTCATTACTGTTGTAATATAGAAAGAAGCAATAATGAATATCTTATACCTCACGTTCGCGCGGAACTCGTTACGAGCAAAAATTTCTTTAGTCTTCAATACAAACACTACAATGACGAAGAAGGAGCGAGTTTCGGTGTTAGCCATTTAGTTTAGTTCCGTAACATCTGGCAGGACAAAGAAATACGTGCAGCCTCGGAAGCTTGATAAGGGCAAGTAAACGAATGAGGTAGAGGAAGAGCCAGGAGAGCCTGTGACAGCACGCACGCGAGTGAGCGAGAGGGATGTAGGGCAATCTACCCGACGAAAGGTTATGGAGAAAAAGAAGGGTAAGTTGTTACAGTGTGTGCTTCCAGAGTCGAAGCACGCGCGACGTAATTGTGAAGGCTGCTAGAGCAAGAGACGGAATGATAGAGACAGAGGGAGAAAGAGAGAGAGAGAGAGAGGGAGAGAGAGAGAGAGGGAATCGTAAGTTGGGAAGGTTGATGTCGGATGGCGAATCAGAGGGTGGAAGAGACTCATTAAACCACCCCTGACGACCCACATGGCATACAGGATCAGCAATAAAATCATCCTCCGATCATCCGGCGTCGCTGTTGAAACCGGAACAATACTACGAGCACAAGTGAGCACAAGAATAAGAGAGATAGAAATAGACGGAAACTTGACTGCTTGTGATATGATTGGAGACCGCGATTGAAAATTAAATGCTACTCTACTATTCATAGGGTAATATCGCCAACGAGCATACATGTATGTGTCGAAGCTGGATCCGAACTCGCCATTAACGTCCTCGCTTAATTCTAAATTGCTACTATTATAGTTTCATTTCTTTCGAAATTTTCGATTAGAACCCTGACGCAAATGTATACATGCATGCTATCACCATATCCACATACACTCACACATTAGTTGGTAAATACATCTAAAACGCGTAAATAGTAAAATCTTTAATCTTTTCTATTATTAAAATGTAATCGATGCTTTTATTATAAAACGAATAACGCGAGAATCTATATGAATAGAATATGTATATTTCTTTACTCTTATTACCAATATTAACTGTAAACCATAAACAATCACAAAATATCAATAAATAAAAAGTCTGTCGTGATAAAATAGAAAAGTATTTCTATTACAAAGTCATATAGTTAGCGAGGGTAAAAATGTAAATATTGAACATTTAAAATAAAAGACCGTACAAATATGATAAGTAAAATCCGGATTTTTCAGTTTTTACCTCGTAATCTAATTACTCGCTTATGATTTTTTTATCTCTTGAATAAGCTAGTTTCGAATGCAAAAGCACCACCGTTTATGTCACTGAGTGAAGAAAGGAGTAGCGCAATCGAATGAGTGTCTTGGCCGTCTGAGGATATAACTTAATTTGAGAATGAAGAGTGGAATAAATAGCGAGTCTAGCCAGGATAGAAAAAAAAAAAAAAAAATTATCACTTTATTAGGAAAAGCACAGGGGTAATACTGTACTGGCGGGGCATGACGTTGGAAAATTTAGACGTGAAGGAGAAAAAGAGTATAGATAAAGAAGGATGAAAGTTCTGAAGGCCACGACATCAGATTAGAAAGTAAACTATTGTGTAATACAAAGAGGGAGCTTATGCTTGCGTTACTTTAGTGATTGTCCAAACAAAAATTAACTGCATGAATTTATGTAAGTGCAAAGTATCATGTTTACCAATTACAAGACACTTTGATGACTTGACAAGATAAACATATAGTTTCATATTATTAAGCCGTTATGATTGGATTTTCGTGATATAAAATGTATTTTATTATCATGCAATATATTCCATACGATAATATAAATATTTTCACAATATTACGCATATTTGTATTTTTAACTAAACTATTTAAAAGGATAAATATAGAATTGAGAATTTTTATTAATTATATATTTACTCCTACACAAATAAATAGAAAATTATAGTTTAATTAACTGTAATTACAAATAATTCATTTGTATTAAAATACATTTAATATTTCTTCAAATATATCTAATACGTGTAATTTATTATTACGTTCTTAAATTAAGAATTCAAAAATAATTTACATTTAATTATTTATTTGATATAGATAGTTTTTTTTTAAATATACATTGGACTTTTTAAGTAAAATTTTTATTTTACTTATTTTTCAGTGATTTACATGTGTCAAATTCTGTAGATTGTTCATAATATGAGAAAAAACAAAGGATTTAACCATCGGGTTGACCCATGCCGACAATTTTTGGCAGTGATACAAGCCAAAATCTTTTGAGAAAACTGGCAAACGATTGCGGTGACAACGCAATCAAGAGAAAAGGCATTTTGACATAAAATTATCTCACGCCAATGCAAGTTAATACTGTTTTGTGGTTCATAGACAAGAAGACAATAGAAAATTTCTGAACTTATCGGAAATGATTTAATAAGAATTTGAGATAGGTAATAATAATTTGTAACACAATGAAAATGGTATTCAACGCTCTTATTGAAATTCTTAAATAAAGCTGTCATATTTTATTTTATTTTATTCATTTGTGTCGAAATGAAAGTTTGTTTTTCTTGTATATACATGTATATATTTATTATTGTATTCTTAGGGTTAGAATAGTGTATGAACTGTTCATGTTATATTTATTAAATACTCAATTTGAACTTAAAAAAATGCTTACAAAAAATATTGACATATAAATATAAAATTATATAATTATTGTATCATCGTATAACTCTATTTTCTCTCATATTAATGTAATAAATTTATTTCTCTTGCATTTAATTGTCGAGCATTTTTATTTTTCATATAAACCTTATTACATAAAGCATAATAAAAAAATCAATCAATAATCTTTAATTTGCTTTACAAAGTACATTGTATGTTCATACCTCATTATACATTAAATTCATCACACTTTTATAAAGCCACTTTCATTGAAAACATGCTATTCATAAGACATCGTTTTATTTATTAAATATATTAAATATAATGAACAATAATGAATAAAACCAGATTACGCAGTGTGCCATTAGAAAACTAATGTGAATTTTGTTTAAATGCAATGTACCATCTCGTATTGTAAAAGAATTAGTTCGACAACAAAATATTGTATTGTTGGGAGAAGGCGCTTTACATCGAAACGCATTTCTCGTGTGAAAGTAAATCGCAACAAAAGAAAGTGCGTGTAAGCCGTTACTTTCGACATCTACAGTCGTTCAACAGCTGCAGAAGCAGTAAATTTGTTATCAAGAGTCGTGTAATCCTGCTTGATAAAAAATACTTTCGGGCCGAGTAGTTTTTATCTTGGCGCATCGTCTTTTAACCCCCTTCACACAAACGCAAAATGTGCAACACAACTTAACGGAATTGGGTGGTCGGAAAATTGTAGAGAGCTCGAGGCGTGCTCGACGGCTTCGGGGACGGACGAAGGAGGCTTTGAGGTATTTATATTGGGTTCTAGCCGGTGACAGTGATCTACCGGGAATTCCACCCTCTGTCATCGCTATCTATCTCCCTCCGTCCTCGGACCGACTGTTCTCTTTCGTTCTTTTTCCGTGGAGCTCTAGCCCTTTCTCGCTCCTTCTTTCCCTTTCTTTCCCGTAGACCGCCCACGCAATCCTCTTCGAGAATTAATAAAAGTATTGCTGGCGAGCGTGCACACCTTCGTTAACGACACAAGATTGTTACCACTAGGCAAAAAAGATAAAACAACGAAAAAAAAAGAAGAAGGGTTGATCGAAGACCTAAGGGGAGCGAGGAAAGAGACGAGGATAATTCAAAAAGAGGATAGCACATTTTGCAAACGGGGCAGAGCCTATTTTTCAAAAAATGAAATTAAAGAAAGCACAATGTCACAATATAAAAGCTGCCATTATTTGTATTCGCTGAAGAGATTTCGTTAGTTGGGGTAGAAATGAACACACATTAATCAAAAGCAATTTTTATATTCTGTTAATTATAATTTCTATAGTTAATATAAAATTCGTGAAAAATGTTACCAATTAAATTGATTAAATAACGCAAACTCTTACGTCGTTAAATCATTGAGCTTTTACATACAGAGCTGTTGTTCATAAATTTTATTGCAAACTATACCGTTATAAATCTAATGTAGAGCGACTTGACCATATTCAACATTACACTTTTGCATTTAATTTAACTTTATTTAAAATAACTTTCTACAAGCTTTTTTATTAATAGACATTCAAAATTATACTTTAATTTTACTTTTATTTTAAATAGTAATTAATTGCGAATAAGAATAGTAGTTTTATTATTTTCTTTTTTAAATATCATAAAATTTATATTATTTATGTTTTCGCATATTAAAAAAGACTTTAAATTTTACAGTTATTTTTATTTTTCATAAATAATTAATTACAATAATGCTTGGTACTACTGGATGTGTCTTTAGTATGGCAATATATTTAATAATTCAATAGTATTCGCAATTGCTATAGAGAAAGAAAATTAAAGGAAAAAAAATCTCATCGTATGGTGTAAAAAAAAAAAACGAAAAGAAAAGCGCCGACGCGATAAGAGATTAAAGAAGAAAACGGGTAATTGGTAAATGCTAGAGTGTATCGTGCCTCGTGCAACTTTGCTAAGAACCACCGACAGAGAAGGACAGAGGATACGATGTGCAGGGTGTAAAGTAAGACAGCGACACGCGTGAGGATTACTCAGGAATCAAGTACCATTCACCCTCACTTCTACCCTAAAGTGACCCCAAAACTGAACACTTTTAATACTCCCTTTTTATATTTTTTAACCATCTATCTATGTATAAATAATAAATTAGCTGGATAATAATAGTGTATTTCTTGAGATATGACACTTTTTGTTTTATTAAGAAGTCATGTCTGATGTATAAATAAATTGTTTAATATTCACAGCAGATTATTTACTCGCTAAATAATTTTTTATCCAAATTAATATGAATCAAAGCAAAAAAGGAGCTAGGTAAAAAAATTAACTTGAATTATTCATTTTTAACTATACACTGTCGTTTATTTTGCACACAATAGTATTAAATTATAATAAATAATTGCAATAGTATGATGATTATGATAATAATAATAATAATAATAATAATAATAATAATAATAATAATAATAATAATAACAATAGTAAAATGATTACTGAAATATAAAGAAAAATTGAATGTAAAGAAATTTGATCTGGTCATGTGTTAATTGAATTTAATAAATGCTTGGTCGCAAACTGACGGGAAGTGAAAATCTCGATTAGCAACATCGTATTTAAAGTTGAAGATATTTACGATTATCATCTCGATCTGTCAGCGCGAGAATTTTAAGAATCTTAAACATATTCAAATATAAAAAACTATATAAAATTTTTATTTTTTAAATTGTGACAAAGATTTTGTAACAATTAAATAAAATTAACATACGAATACTACAGAATCTACAGAGGGAAATATATTTAAAAATTCTTTTCATTTATATTTGTTCAAATATAATTTTTTTGGATAGGGTAATGATTTTCAAGATACTATATTCCTAATTTTGAAATTTATAATAATTACAAAATATTTAAAAAGAATTCACATTTTTTTTATCTATTACCTGTATTTTATTAACAATGATTTTATTAACATTCAGTTAAAATATTATATATTTAGCAAATAAATCTTTATAATAATAAATAATATTTATAGAAATAAAATTTGAAATAATACTTGCTGTATTCTATAAATTTAGTATTCACCTTACAATCAATAAAATTGCTATATCCCAGTAAAAAGTTTTCTATCTATAACTGAAATTACGAAGTACTTTAGCACTACAAGTAATACTTATCTATAAGTTTTTTAGTACACAACCAAATAGAAGTATCGAGATTTAAAAAAACTAGTATCTTGCATTCTTGGTGTCTTATTCTCTTATTTTCAATTTTATCATATCCAACATATTTGAAGATAATAATGAAATTTATGACATTACAATGTTTCTATTCTTTACTATAATTTTTTAATAATAAGTGTCATTAATTGATTTATCATTAGATATTCTGAGGTTTGTTAATCTGCTTTAATCTGTAATATTGAATGTAATTTGAAAACAGTGGAATATTAATTAAGAAATTATTATCATATCTACTGTTATATATATTATGTTTCTATTATTTTTATCACAGACTTAAGATTTTTACTTCAATTTTCTCTATAATATAGCTTTGAAGGCGAGGATGAAATTCACTATTGAAATTATCGGATATTACAAAAGTGAGTATTCATTGAATGTCTGCAATAGTCCAACAACATTAGAACAAACGTTATAACCTTCTATTTGTTGAAAAAAAGATGTTAATGCCTATTGAAATTTTAATAAATAAATGAAAAAGATAATTTTAAGTATTTATCTCCGACGAGTAAAAGGTAATCTGTGATTGGTGTAAATGAATTGAATTAATTCTTATGTGTACGTTTTTCATTTTTT
The DNA here is from genome assembly GCA_018907245.1 of Eupristina koningsbergeri. Classification (NCBI taxonomy): domain Eukaryota; kingdom Metazoa; phylum Arthropoda; class Insecta; order Hymenoptera; family Agaonidae; genus Eupristina; species Eupristina koningsbergeri. The sequence continues at coordinate 2,691,145 of JACCHV010000151.1, forward strand.
ATTGTATTTACGTTTGTCCTTTTTTAATATGTATTAAAAATTAAAATATAAATCTGTGACTATCCATATCATATACCATAGTTCACAATATCTTGAAAAATATTTAATACGACTGATCTATAATATAATATATGGTATACAAACAAATTGTTAATAAAAAAAGAATTATAAATTGAATTTTAATGAAATGATGTGCAATATTATTTATTTAAGGAATAAAATTGGGAAAACATTTTTTTTCATAAATTATTCATAATACAATAGAAAGAGTTGAGACGCAGAGCGAAAAGGAGAAAGACAATGAGAAAGTGTAATAATCGCATAGATTTCTTATAGCCACTCTGCAAATTTCTGTTTTGAGAAGCAAGCTAAATTATTGTTATAATAAGGAAACTAAGCGAATGGATTGCTTCTGTATAATCTATATAATCAAAAACTTTATTCACTCTCGCAGGCTATCAGCCCCTTCTTTTTTCCTTCCTTCCTTCCTTCCTTCCTTCCTTCCTTTCCTCCTTTCCTCCTTATCTCCTCAGAAAAATAACAAATTTCCACTGAAACGTTTGTAGCGGAAGTTAACCATTCATTCGAAAGAATATTTCAATTTTTCAGCTAAAAAAAATACAATGTTTCGCTATTATAAGAAGTCTCGTGACACAAAGTCAGAAAAAGAGGCCGGTAAGCAAAAGCTCATGTTGATAGAAACTGTATATAAGGATCGAACGAGGAATGAAATGAAAACTGAAACCGACATTGTATTTAGGATCGATGCTGCTTCCGTCCGGAATCACAGTAATTTATCGTGTTTTTCCTATTTTTAACTCCTTCCCAACCTTATCTTTTATCTTCTGCGTATTTCGATTACTTTGGAGTGCTGAGCTGACTCGATGTACAAAAGCTAAATCGTACTTCTCTCTCTCTCTCTCTCTCTCTCTCTGCAGTTATCTATACGTCCAAAATTGACACTGAATCGAATAACTCTTTCGAACCCCATTTCTACGTCAACTTACTCATACGTTCACATATTTGTCTGGGATTTATATTTAGCACTACTAGCGAATGGACTGTGAAACTCATTTTCCATTGCCATGAGCTTCTGTTCACGTTTTCTGTTTATCTCAATTTTATTCCCTTTCCTTGCCTTAACATTCTCAATCAGCTGATGAATTTTTTCTATTTTTTGAGATCTATGTATTGACGTTAGTTCAAAAAAAAATTTACAGATTTCATTTGCATGCATTAATATTTCATTTAATGGGTATACTATTTATAATACGTGTATATGTTAGAAATAAGAAACACAAGACGAAAAAGGACCCAGTTTTTTAATTTAATTTAAATTTTAGATTGTACAAATTTAATTTAAAATACACTTGAATATCACAAATTAATATAAAATAATATAATAAAATGGATATAAATATTAGCATTAGGAGAGATGTAGAGGAAATTATTTTCTCAAAATTACGAAAAATTTGTTTTCATACTCAAATCTTCAATTCTGTATAGTTAAGATATTTTCTGTTAATTTTTGTTTCAATATAAATATTCTTAAAGTGAGTAGAATTGAAAAATATATAGTAAATCTATAAAAATCCTACATCCAACTCAATAAAACTCAAATCCGAAGAGACAGTGGTTTAAAGGTTCACAGTATTTAAACGTCGATCAAATATTTTTTAATGCGGTACGCTTTTCATCATTTTATCTGAAAGCGAAAGAGGCTGCAGATTGCAGATCACCACCGAGTTTGCCGACGACATTACGTGCAAACTTTCCCTCCCCATTTCACTTAGATTCATTTCACACGGTCGGATGCGGCTGAACGGCTGGACCCGCCTGTCAACACAGCATCAAGACTCTGGTCACTCTCGCTGCGGCGGCACCGGGTCTCTGGATCAACATCGTTCCGCTACAATCCGGAGCCTTGATTGATTTTCATCACTTCCTCTCGGTACATACGCACCACCGAATATCTCCATTTCTCTGTGCCACCCCCTGACACCCTTTGTTTTCGTCTTGCTTTACCGGTATTTCGCTCAGGCGGACATACGATTCTCCATTACATTCCCTGTTTGCGATAAAACCTCTGTCTCGCCACTACATTATTTTTTGCTCTCGCCTCTGCATTACTTTCTTGGTATATTTGAACGAGAAATTACTCGACTTTATCAACATGATCGCATCCTTTGTAACTGTATAACCGCATAAACATGCATTTGTATTCACAAGGTCTAATTCCCAGGAAATTGAAATATAGAGGCTAAATTTAAAACAATGGTGGCGACTTTATTACATCTTTCATCTTCGAATGAGATCTAACTTTTTATTTGAAATTAAGGACTTTAAAAGCGGTAAGCCTTTCATAAATATATCGACTATATTTATTGATGATATATTTGTAGCTGTAACGTTATTTATATAAACACTTTTTATAAATGAGAGATTAAAAGTAACGAAAAAATATTTTTGCAGTTTTATTTTTGTAGGTACAATATTCATTTCATTAAACAGTGCACATTTATGAAACAAAAATAAATTTATAAATTTATAAAGTAATAAAATATTTACTCAACAGGATGTACCAATTAATACTAACTAAAGAGGTAATATAATTAATAAAAGTGTATAAAAATATACCTGTGCAAAGACAAATATGTATGTTATAGAGAAGACAAAGCTGTGCAATCGGATTAAACAATTTCTCAGTCCATTTACGAATTTATCAAGATTTTTAAGTGCTCCAATAAAAATAAAATATGTTAGATGCAAAGTTAAATAGTTACATTATCTTTTACGAAAACTGATTTATACGGAAACAAAATAATAAAATACAGGACAATAATTTGTACAATTAAGCCTTCTTGAATTAATTGCTCTGTATATTTCTTCAAAATATTGTATTAACAATTTTTTAAAAATATAATAATAAATTTCTCTAGATTAAATATCAAAATAATTATTTAAACTTATATATAACAATTTTATTTTTTATATTTATTAAATTCTTTATTTTATTGAAAATATTTATTTACAAAATATGTGACAGTTATTATAATTCTATATTCTTTTTTATCTTTGCATCTGCTAGTGTAATTGATGACGTGATGTAAAAGTTGGATAGTTATCTCATTAATTGAAATGTTTTATGGTATCCTTCTTTTACTTCGAATTAATTTATATTCTTCTCAGTCTTCCTTTTTAATTCTGTATTTTTGTTATTATATATCTTTTAAACCTTGCAAATTATTTATTGCGTAGCACACAAAAAGATATTTATGACTTTTTTTAAAACAAAAATATGATATAAATAATCAACAACGTTAATGAATGCAATTTGTCCTTAATTGAAATATAAAAAGTCAATGTAGAAAATACCTTCTTCCATTTATACCTTTTTATTTTATTTTTTCGATAATTAGATGCAGTACGATTTTACTTCGCGCGAAGGGTATTTCTTGATTTTTCGATACGGCGCGCTGAACAGATCGATGGATAAATACTACACGATAAAATTTTGTTTACAACTACAAAACAAACAGAGCTAATATATTTAAAATTTTAAAAAAGGTTTATAAAAGATAATTGTATCTTAAAGTTACTATGTGGAAAATGGGATTTAAAAATTTAAAGAGGGCCAGGAAAAAATCATCGACCTGTCCTTATTTGGGCGCCCAAAAAGCTCTCGAATCACTACGAATACCCGCCGTGTGCTAAAAATTTAAAATTCGGATTGCCGATTAACAGTTAGAGCAATTGCGGAAAAACTGAATTTAACGCGATCTACGGTGTACAATGTAATACAAAAAAAATTTAGAAATGCGTAAATTTTGCGAAAATATCAAAGCTGAGGAGTTTCAGACTGATTATGAGACCTGCAAAACTCATCTTCGTAAATGCGTTGATGCAGGAGGACATTATTTTGAAGAATTTAAAATTTTATTTCAAATTGTTTATAAGTACACCAATAAATCATACTTCATTAAAAAAGGTAAGTGTTTTCTTTTTTTTAGAATCTTTAAACGAAATAATCTTGCGTGGCGTTTTTTCATTAATCGCTTCAACCCGCCGTGTCCAAAAACTAAAAAACACCTTTCGCGCAAAGTAAAATCGTACCACATCTAATTGTCGAAAAAACAAAAAAAAAAAAGAAATGAAGGAAAAAGATTTTTTCTATGTTTTAAGATCCCTCCCCAATCACTACGACTAATATTCGTCAAACGAAAAAAAACTCGATACTTTGGGGACAAACCATGTATGATGTGATTTTTTCAGTCAATAAGAAAGATAGTTTTAAAAATAGCGTACGTGCTTGCACATTTACTTTTGTAGTTAAATACAATGAAAGGAGACAATATTTTAAAGTAGTAGCTTAACATAATTAGCTTTCCTTATTTAATGAGCTCAACATGTGGAAGTTATTCTTTTGTGATTTATCCTTTTACTAATAATTTCTTGCTTCTTTTTCTCTCTTTTTCGCAAGATAATCGTTACGAATAAAAATATTTTTCTTATATAATATAAAATAAGTCTTATTATCAGAGAAAATTTCTTGATATAATTGAAGGTAATAGTAGCTACCCATAACAAAAGGGTTCATCAAATAGCCAAGGTGGCAAGCATCGCTACCTGAGAAGTTAAATAAGGTCAAACCTTATGTAGCATTCGTTAAAAAAATTTTAATTCTATATATTAATTAATATAATGTTTTCTCCGATTAAAATTGAGCTTTACATTATTTTGTATAGACACATTGAAGGATTAATGTCAGAAATCGATAATACAAAATATCCTTCGCTTCTCCGAAAATCGTATCTAAGGTTACTGAATCGTCAGTTTAATGTCAAACTTAAAGGTGATTGACGCTCGATTCACTGAGAAGTTCAGAGATGCATCAAAAAATTTATACGATGCAGACAAATTTATAAACATTTTATTTTAATCAGTACCATTTTCTCGAAGACTATGGCATAAAATTTATGTTTTCTATTTATACGCAACTTGCTGTGTAAATAATTTAATAAAATAGTCATTTTTATTTAATTATACTGAATTTAAGCTTCGTCAATTTAATAAATAAACAGATATTTATATTCATATCATTTATTATAATAAAATAAATTCAAATATATATTTTTTAATTTGAAAGAATTTAATTCGTACAAAAATTAATCCTTATTGAGAAAAACTATCATTAAAACAACATGATTTAGTTCAACTAATAAAATAGAGCTATTTTTAATACATCATAGTAAATTTATAAATACCAATTAAAATGCGATAAAATGAAGGATTTTTAAAATAATTTACTATTTATTTTTAAAAAAAAATAATAATACTAAACAACCATTTTTTGTTCAAAAAGATAATTATCATGTTACTCTTTGCTGTAAAATATATTTTTGTATTCGCGTATTTTTTTATCCATCTTTTTTTACATATGCGACTTAATTCAAAAACTAAAACTTTTATATATCACTATTAGATGGTAACTATTATCACGTGTACATATAAAAATATAAGGAATTAGAAAAGTTCATAGTATTTCGAAAATTAAATTAAAATTAATTCAAAATATATTCCAACACAGTTTTTTTATTAAAGTATTAAAATATTGAGTAATCAAAGTTTTTAAATGTACGTATAGATGTGGAACAAATATTTATTCACTGATAAAAGATATTTTATTATGCTTACTTCATTTATTTGTATTCTCTGACGTTTTTGCTATTTATTTTTCCTCTTTTTTAATTTTTTTTTCAATGTTTTATTTTAAGCCTAGGTTTTTTTATGTATTTTTTTAGTTGCAATCGAGGATGTCATGCGCGTCCGCTTTATGGAGTTGTTCGATCATCTGTTTCCTTTTAGACTTTACACTTATCTGAGATTTGCAAGGCAGAAAAGCTTTTTCGTGCAAAAATAGGATATTTATTTGGAAAGGATTATCCTTTTTTTTGTTCAGGATAAAAAAAAATATACAAATTGAATGAACTTGTACATAAAGATATTAAGAAGTGTTCATTTTGTTATTCTTTTAAAATTTATTTTTACATTTTATGCTTTTTTAAATTTTTTTAAATATTATTTTTTTAAATAGTGTTAATTCCGAAAAAATAGTTCAATTTGGCTCCGTTAATATTAAACTTTAATCTCACTATTATTATCAAAATATTTATTTAATAATTATTTTTTAAAATGTTATATAAGATAAAATTAAGTTCTTTATCATAATGCAGTATAAAATACGAGTTATTTCTACGATTTTTTTAAATTACTACAATAGATCCTTTGTTTCATTAAACATCGTGAATAAACGACTTTAATTGCAATAGATAAACAAAAAATGTATAGGTAAAACTTGCAGGAGTAACCAAAAATTTAAAAAAAAATTTATTGAAATATATGTTGTAATAATAAGTGAATTTTTAAGGGATGCAGAATTCACGGAAAATGACTGAAAAAAGAACGTTATTATAACTTCTAATTGAAGGACAGAAATGCATTAGGAAATTTAAAGGGGGAAAAATAGTTTCTTCGATATTTATATACAACTACGTATGTAAAATGATTCGTCGGTATGTTGGGAGTCTATAATTCAGAGTCAACGGTCGGGAAAATGAGTATATTCTGTTCCGGAACATGCTTCTAAATATTCTTTATCCCTCTCCTCCTAGTCCTCCAAGACAGGTATGCTATGTTATGCAACTACAATAACGAAATGATAAGCAAAATTTGTAGTTATATTTAAGGAACCTGCGTAATGTTTTTCTTTCATCATCCATTTATATCCGTTTATCTTATGCTCAGCATCCTAAAATTTCTACGAAATTGAATAACTGCGTTTTTATAAAATATTTCTCCTGAAGTCAACTAAAACTTTCCACTACATGGTCAACTTCAATCCTATAAGAATTATGACTGTTGGAACTTCAGAGATTTTTTACGATTCATTCAGTTTTCACAGTAATATAATAAATATCGATTTTAAAAGATGATTGTCGTTAAAAAAAACTTTTTAATTTACTTGTATAACTTTCATAAATGTGTTTATTTTTTATCATATTATCCACGAATAATATTTCCTAAATACACGTGGAAATCAACAGATTTTTTTCCGAAAAATAAAAAATTTATTTAAGTTTTTATGTTTAAAATAATTAATATAATAAATTCATGAATATTTACAAAATTTTATGATTGGCAAATCATTTATATTATAGAGCACTTCTCGATATTAATTATCACATACATGATATTGCTTTAAAATTACTATGATATTACGACATAATAAGAAGTAACTTATTAAAATTTTAAAAAAAATCTAATTTTAAGATTGTATTATTAGATTTATTAATAAAACAAACTTATGAAAAATTCTATTATTTAAAATAAATGTTTATATTAAAGTGCAAAATATTAAGTGTCTTTATATTTAAATATTTTTAAATTTTATAATTGCAGATAAAATTTTCGTTAACCTAAAGAAACACAGAAATTAGAAATAATTATGAAATTCAAGTCACTTAATGGTAATAATTTATGTTTGAATTTATCTAAGATTAAAACTTAAAACCTGATTTTCTGGAAACGTAGTTTTCTAACTTCGAAAAGATAAACGTATATCTCTTTTTAATGGACTTCGTTAAAACTTTCAGAATATATTCTATAAAGACATCTTCTTTTTAAAAAGTTTGAATTTTTTAGCGCTAGTATACTGTAAAAATTAGATTTATTCGTTATAATATTAAAATAGATTATTTTTGAACATTTGTATATAATTTTTATATATTTGTTATGTAATATTTATAATTAATATTTATAAGAAATAAAAAATAAAATATAAGAAATAAAATGAGTTTAATATACATGCTAGTGGCAATGGTAGTAAAATGAAATTTAGTTATACCAATGGCAACGTCACAATTGAAGAAACGATTGAAATCATTTCTCAGAACTTTAAGATTAAAAAATTGCCCATCGGCAATGCTTGAATATTTATTTTGGTCTGGATGCCATTAGTCTCGGCCAATGAGCTATTTACCCAAGTTTCCATACAGAACATTAAAAAATTGAGAATAGAGCCTAGAGGAAGTAAGTTGGAAAAGAAGGCTGTAGGTAAAGTTTTTGCCGCTCGGATTCAATAAACCTCCTCGTTGATTTCGTATCAGAGTTTGCAAGGTGGTACACTATCTCCTTAAAGATTCAATACTTCTAAATGAAAGTCCGGAGTATATCGTTGGGAGGCTTTGACGCCGGTGAGAAAAAAAGCGAGAGGTCGTCGTAGGTGTTATCCCCCCTCCCCCCGTGTGTATTAATCTCGATCATTCCTTGCTCGATCGCAGTATGCTGACACTGCTCGCATTTGCAAGACAAATCAGTGGAAAGCGGGCGAGTCGGGCTAATAATCTCCCGTTCCAAAGGGGTGCGCCGCAAGAAAACCCTCGGCCGAGTTTTATTAAAAATCTGCCATCGGGGGGATGATGGATATCGCAGGGAGGCGAGCGAGGCCGCGCTCCCTGAACGTTTCAACGGAGTGTGGTAAAAACAATAGAGATGGATATAATGTAGATCCTCCAAGATCGAGGGAGCCATTTCTTTCGGCTAATTGTCGTGACTCGTACAATTTCTTTTTTTACCCTTATAATGGAATTCAATTACTTTCTTATTGCCTAAATTAACTTATGCTTCCAAGACTTTCGTATCTTCATTTCGTATTTCTCTATCGATTACATTTTAATATTTTGCTGTATTTACTTAAATATCTATATACAATGATTATCATATTTGCGGCGATATCCCCTTGCTCTACTTTTAATAAGAAAATTGATTTAATATTAAAGAAGAGTAATGTATATTTTTAAAATGTTTGGGTTTTATTAATTTTGGATATTAAGGAAAAGCTGATGCATCTATTTACTAAAATTTTACCCTTAGAAAATACACCGAAATTACTAAGTACATTAATTTATATTAGGAGATATTATATATTTATTTCTACTGCTTACACAACTCACACCACAATGAGTTTTTAAAAAAGTAAAATTTATTGCTCCCGTTCCATACGACCAAATAAGAAAATATTTGAATACAACCTAATGTTTCACAACACAAGAAGCATGAATTTTGTTATATTTCACTATTAAAAAAAAAATATTAAAAAAAAAATATAAATAATTCACGTAAAAAATTCTACTAAAAGATTTTACAAGTATTTATAACATAAATTTTTCTATTTTTATTAACGTTTAAAAAATACAAACTGGTTTACATTTTATGATGTTTCCTCATTTATTTCAGCTCAAACTAAAGATGAAATAAGTTGTACAAGGTTTCAATAAAAAAAAGATTTTATCAAACACATTTTTAAATGTGTAGAATTCGTGTATATTACAATGTGGGTTAACTTATTTCTGGATTCGAAATCTCACGACCATATTTACATTAACCAAAAAACTCGTGGTTACTGCAGGACAGAAAGAGAGTCCAGTGGTGAATTTTTTTTCAACTAGGAGTTTACGAAAAACTTCCCTGAGTCTTCAGAGGATGAGAATTGTATGGCATCTTCAAATGGCAACAAGTCGACTAGGAGATCAAAGATCAAGAAAACACAAAGGCGTTAGGGATCCGCTAACAAAAAACAACACGAGAGCTTCCGTCAAGAAAAACTCGTCGTTTAAGAAATAACGACTACCGTTAAATGATTTCATAATACACATAACCTAAATCCGATACCGTATGATTTATCACGACCCACACTTTGCCAAAGTTTCAATTCATTTTTTTACCCTGTGCCACATAACTGTAATTTGAAAACCTTTTGAGTTTAACTAAAACAAACTCACCCATAAGTGGAAAAATTAAAAAAATTAAATAGGAACAGTTAATATGAATATATTAACACAGAATATTTTGTACTAATTACTAATATTTTAAACTTAATGATTTGCTTGTACGTCTATTTATGTATATATATATTATAGTATAATTATTATTTTTTATAATCGTATATTGTAGTTAAGGGAATAACAGTATAATTCATTCGTAATTATTTATTTTTCTATAATATATCTTACTAAAATAATAAGAACGTGTTAAGTTTATTAATAAATATATAAATAATATAATTACAAATAAATAGTCGAAATTAAAATTAATACCTGTTACAATTTGTAGAATTGGTGTTAATCTAACTTGCAAAATAATCCGCTTATTATAAAAATCTTTTCAAAAATTTAAAAACAGATTTGATAAAAATAGGAAAACAATCCTATTGAAACTTTTTCTACTTTGAAATCTGTGTATTATTTTATAATTCCATCTATGTATGCTTATGAATTAAATTTTTTCTATTTATTTCAAGTAAAATATTGTTAATAATCATATAATATTGCCAAGTAAAATAATAATTATGAATAAGTAAAAAATTTTATTATTTGATTATTTTTTCTTATACCATATACAATAAGAATAAAGAATATTTATAAATACTGATTATAAAAGTTTTACATGTAATTTTTCAATACACATAGAGCTATAACTTTGTATGTGGATTTTCTGCATTTTTATCGAAGATACACGTAAATTTGTATATGTTGAAATAATCCTATTTTATAATAAGTAAAGTACTGATAGAATAAAGTATATATACGGAATTACTAAAATACTGTTCCAATAGCGACATAGGGATATTGTTTTATAGCATTTTTTAATACTAAAAAGTTTTCACGATTCTAAAAAAGTATTATAACTTTTAACATATACGTTTTAGCATGTGCAGGTATTGGTATGTGCGTGTTTGTGTATGCGTATAGTGTGTACTGCTGCAATCGAATTGAAAATGGTTTTGCAGAAGAATAGTAAATCAATCCGTCTTTTTTACTATGACGAATAAGAACTCAAAACAAGGAAAAGAGTTGACTTGACATTTTTTTTCAACTTTCTTGGTATAAAGTTAAAAATATAAACATAAAGAAGTGGAGAGAAAGAGAAAGTGGAGAGCAAAAGAAATTTTTAAAGTCTGTGATCAAAGTATGACATCCAATAACAAACAGGAAGTCAAATTATCCTCGAGAAGTGGCTAAAGCACTTTAATAAAAATTCTGAATAGATGCTAAGAGACATCTAGAAGGGATAAAGCAATAAAAGTAAAGAAAAGAAGCAGAAAATTTTGTAAATGAGAAGGATAGAGAGCAGTTAGAGCATAGATGAAATGAAAGAGTGGCGGTGACATATAATTTTTTTACTTAACGAGGTAAGCGCTATGGCGCTAAAGAAAAAAGGAAAAGTACGAATCTTTTTCTCTTTTGAAAACCCACGAACGTCTTGGCCTTCAAAAGGAAACTATCACAACAAACATTATCTTATACTGACAAAAACGACGCGTGGCATCGCCAGAGGCTTCGTTACCGGAGATACAAGTTCCTTCTGGATTAATCAACAAAACTAGTTTTGCAAAGTTTTATATTGAAAAAATCTATGAAACGTGAAAAAAAATTCAAAATTAACACTTTCATGCGACTTTTTTTTATATACCACTGTCGTGTATTTATGAAACTTTAGGACAAACCCATTAATGATGGTTTACTTGACATGTTCTAGGATAATTTTATTTTTATTATTTAAAAAAAAAACAGTTTATTATGAACATATTTCAAAATTTTATCCTCCGAGTATATATATTCAGTATAATAATAAATAAATATATTTAATAAAGATACTAATAATATTGTCAAGAATTTTTCATAAACGTGTGAAAGAAATATGACCAAATAAAAGTCTGATTAATGTCTCGTAAAGTTTGTATATAAGACTTATGTCAAATTTTTTCACAATTATAATACACATTTGTAGGAAAAATTTCATTTTTTTAGTGCGTTAGAATACAAAACATTTTTTATTTATTGCATTTCATAATTCATAAATGGGTTAATTTTTAATTTTTTAGTTTAATTTAAATACATAATTAAGTAATGTGAATTTATCGATTGTAAATTATTAATTTCATTATAATTTTAAATAATTTTAATATTTACGAATTGATTAACATTGTGAATATTATGGATTCCAAATTTACACTACCCTTTCCACACATTTTAAGTTAAAAATGAAATCCATTGGCAAGTGAATTCAATCTACTTTTATCAATAAATATTCTTTTGTTACTTGATATAAATTTATTGGATATTTTAAAAAGGTAAATAATAAAAATCTATACTCGTTCAAATTGGAAATTTTATATTTACTTTATTATTGTACATTTAGAATAATTTTAAGTACATTTTAATAACAATGAAAATATTAAATTAATTCTTAATTGTTTGAATAATTTATACATAAACATTAAATTACATAATAGTTGAATTTATATTTATTATTATATTTATAATTTCGTATCAAGAATTGCACTGAAAATATTAGGATGGGCCATTATTAAGTTGAAAGTTCTAGCCATGCATTCTTAAGAATGAAACTGCAGTAAATTTAATTTCATTGTAAACATAATTAAAAAATATATAATTTTTTATAAGAAATAGTACTTTTACTAGTTTAGGGGCTAAATTTTTATATCCAGTATTGTCATATGTATAAATTGACGGATGAAGATTTTGAAAACAATTAAATTAATTATTTTAAAAGGCAAATTCATGTTTACCATATTTAATAATGCAATATAATTTATTTTTTAACAAAAAATTTTCTAAAAACGAATTATTTAAAAAATATTTAATTTTCTAATTTAATTGTCTAATAACCAAATAAAAGCTAATATTATTGTGCTTAATCAAATAACAATTATTGTATATGAAAAATTTAAAAAATTTTCAATAGTGCAAAATATTTTAGTTAAATTTATTTAAAAGAAAAAAATTATTTACAGTAGCGATTGAATGAAAAACGAAATCCTCTAAACTTATAATAGAAAAGCTTTTACTCCGTTCATTTATCAGATACTAAAAGCAACTAATATTATGCTAACAGAGAAAGACTTTTATAAGGATGACATGACATATGCATAAATATTACACACCTTGTCAACAATATAATTTCAAGATGATTTTACTTTTCCATTTAAAATAAATTGTAGACCCATCAATTTAATGCATTACATGTCACAGAAAATTGGTCGGGACACTATTATTTTTAAATGTATATGTACTGAAAGTTCAATTTAAATATGTTTAATCTAAGTGTCCAAGAATATGAAATAATACGTTAATAAAAAATATTGCAAGTAAAAAAACAATAAAAAAAAAAACATTGAAACTACGAGTCAGGATTATTATCGCTTCAAGTTCTTTTTTTTTAACGAAATGCGCAGTGATTTTTCCTTTTCTTGTACGTTCATCCGCGCTATTTGACGGGGCGGACAAAGTAGTCTTCGGCCACCCCAGGCCCGCACTATTAAAATGATGAAATAATGTTTGCGAGGGTAAGTGCCACTAAAGCTTATACCGCTACTTATACCGCGGGTACATGCGGTAAGAAGATAGACTGGAGTAACGTCAAAGCATCCGAGGGTGGCTCACATAATGACGAGGGTGAATCAAATCTTCTCCCCTTAAAAATGTTTTTAAAAAGCTGCTGAAAACGGGTGAAACTTAAATATGTCGACGGACGTACGAGTCAATGTCGTTACTTTGTATTTGAGCGTGACAAGAAAAACTCATCTTTGATACATAAGAGGCATTTCGTAAACCCCTGTATCTGTGAAAAATTGATGACTTCATTTTAATGTTTTTACTAGATAATCGATTATTCTTAGATGCCCTTTTTATTGTTTAATAATTACTGTCGTTTCTATAAATTTTGTTTGTGGTGTTAATGCTGTAAAAGTTGGTTGGCACATATCTTATATATGACAAATATTTTGAAAAAATTCAAAACAAATAAAGTACTGGTTAATGTAAGAAAGAATTTTATAAAGTTTTTTTAAAAAAAAATAACACAAACTTACAAAGAGCTTTCATGAGTTAAATAGGGACAATTAATACAATATAAATTTTATACTTGTTAGGAACGAAACTGGACATTGTCCCAGTAGACATACGTCCAGGACACGGGGGTGCCCGTAATGTGTAAAAAGGCCCAGTAAAATACGCAATTTTTTACTGTGCGCTTGGCTGAATGACGCACAGTGGTGTCTCAAGAAAGGGACGTACGTATAGATTAGCCGTTGACTGAAAGGAAAAGGGTTGTGCGTAAGAATGTACAGATAGTATGTGTGAGTGTTCGGGAAGACGCACTCGTGGACGTCTCCATCTCTTCTCTCTCTCTCATTCGTTGCATGACACATTATCTTCTCTCACTCTTTCTGAAAGTTTCTGGAGACGAAGACGTGTACCGTCATATTACATTATAATATTATAGAAATTCACGAGGGTGATGCGCATAGATTTTTTTGGCTTTTTCTTCCGCTGGCAAGTCGGAAGTTTTTTATGCTAGGGGTAATGCTGAAAGTGTGTATGTACACGGACGCGAGGGCCGGAAAATGCACGTGATCGGAAAGTTCAAAATGCTGTAACGAGTGACAAAATGAGGCCAACCGTCCCTTGATTCGGGGAAAAACAAATGAAAATAGAGTCGCGAGGGGCGGGGCCAAGTTCAGCAGCCTAATTACGCGCGAGGAATTATTGAAAAAGTCAGATGCTCTAACACCTCCGTACTGTGCGATTCTAAAATGGTTTTCTGTGGTGAATAAAGTGTTTGATATTTACGGCTTGTTTACAAAAGGAGTTTATTATTTCCATCATCCTTCAATCTCCATCATCAATCCAATACAAAATTAACAGTTCTTTTTGACTTATAATCTGCTATCTTCAAAGTAAAATTTATAAAACAATAGATGCTTATGTCGTTT